>CM064912.1:29157297-29757297 GCA_032727855.1 Quercus ilex subsp. ballota | reverse complement strand
CAAGAAACTTATAATTCCCTCATTGAGAAGACCTGTGGATATGTAAAGGTGGCTAACGCAGCCATTAAAAAGATGAAGAGGGCTAAGGAGGATTACAAAAGCCTTCTGGTGCGATATAAAGAAGCGAAGTGTGAGATTGAAACACTAAATGGTGATCTATCAGAAGCTTACACAAAAGTGAGATTTCTTGAGCAAGAGGTAGTGCAAGTACAAGCCAAGATAGAAAGGGTCTCTTCCAAGAAGCTAGATGATGTTATTTCATCTAAAAAACATGCCTCAGACAAGTCCGAACTGGGATATACCGGAGGGAGCAGCTCATCAGTCAATGTCACCAAAGAAGTGAAGTTCGTGAAGGTCAAAGATACGATTGTAGAAGAGCCGACACCTGAGAAAGTTAAGGCTGAAAAGAAGAAGAATGTGGCTGATCAACGGGTGTTTAATAAGTCTCGTAATCAATCAGAAGCCAGATTTAGATCCAGAGGAAGATCACTTCCAAGATCACAACAAGGTCCTAGATCGAATCATGTGTGTCACTTTTGTGGATTACAAGGACATACAAGTCCCAACTGTCATAAGCTGAGAGCATTGAACAATGCTAGTACTCCTCGGTCACGAGGAAGGAGAAATGATGAGAGGTCTTGGGGTGGTGAGCAAACAAGAAGTCAAAACTGCGATCTCGGAATGATGGACGTGATGAAGATGATCGGTGCCTTCACCAATTGTTTGGAAAGCTTCACACGAAGGTTTGAAAGTCCCAACTCTCGTACCCAATCCGTCAAGGATATTACCCCAAATGCACGTGATGTGTGGGTGAAGAGGGATACTCATGCATAAGCATTATAACATGTCAATGCACTAATTCTTCCAATGCTTAGGGACATTTGCTGCTGCATCTTATCATGCATTGTCTTCTTTTTATAGCATGTTTCTTTTACTTGTTTGGCTTGTGCCTATTTTTGTTTTGTTGATCTTACTTTATTTCGATTTGTTTTTGAGTGTGTTCAAAAAATTCAAAAACCCATAAAAATTGAAAAATCTTCAAAAATTTTGATCGCTCGTTTTGTGCATATCTCATGTGAGTTTGGCCTAGTACCTTCATACTTATGACATAGTGCATTTATGAACTTAGCTTGTTATGTATGCACATTTATCTTTGTGGAAGAAATCTTGAAAATTATGTGTGATTGTTGTAAATAGATCTTCAAGCTTGTTATGAATGATTGGTCAATAGTCTTGATGGTCTTGATACATGCATAGACTTGTGTCTATATCTCTTCCCACTTTATTTTTTTTTAGTTTTTGCAAAAGAGCTTACTAAATGTAAATCTCCTAATGAAAAGAGATATCGAGCTGCAAAAGCCTGTTGCACATACTAGTATTTGACTAGGAAAAAGGGAAAGCGACTTGTGTTTTGAAATGTATGGTGCTCAAAAAGTCAAAGGCTAATCCTAAATGTTGATATATCAAAAATATCAAGCACCGATCTCAAAAAGGAAATGTATCATCCAAAATGGATCAAATGTAATCAGTTTATGATTTATGCAGAAGCCAAATGAAAAGCTTCTAAGCTATGTAATCAATTTGTGGGAGGTCATATATACTCATTTCTAGAATTGAGATAGTCCACTTGATTTCGTATCAGTTGTGTATGACTCGATTGAATTGATCATTGAAGCTTCACTTTGGTCTAAGGACTATTTCACACTTGATACTCACCCACAACACACAAGACTTTGATTCAATGAATGCTTATCTCATTTGTGTGATTGTACACGTTCAAATGTGATGTGTATGCTCAAATACTTGATGATCAAACCCAAAAATATTTTTGAATATTTTATATGTTTTTGAAAGTGATTTTATACTTTCGAGTCTTTTGTTTTTGTTTAAAATGCATTTTTTTGTGTTTTTCTTCAAAAACTGGTTCAGAGGTGTTCTCGCGAGAAGCTCGCGACATAGAGCTTCTTGCGAAATGAGCTTGAGGGAAATATTTTTTTTCATTGTGTCACTCAGAAACTCTCGCGACTGTTTCGCGATTGTCTTGCGACCAACAGCTTCTCGCGAAATACTGTTTGGCAAAAACTGGATTTTTTCCAAATTCAGACAGAAGGTATCGCGATTGTCTCGCGACTGTATTGCGACCTAGAGCTTCTCGTGAAATTTCATGTGCTTCAGTGGCCATTTTCGCGACTGTCTCACTATTGTCTCGCTACTCTCTAACTCGCAAAAAACGCGTGTTTTCAATTTCTATATAGCAGATGTGACAGTTTTTCAAATCACAAACATTTTCCTCGCATAACCTTAT
Source organism: Quercus ilex subsp. ballota (assembly GCA_032727855.1). Classification (NCBI taxonomy): domain Eukaryota; kingdom Viridiplantae; phylum Streptophyta; class Magnoliopsida; order Fagales; family Fagaceae; genus Quercus; species Quercus ilex. The sequence continues at coordinate 29,754,992 of CM064912.1, read as the reverse complement.
TTGAACCCCTTTCAACCCAAAATCAATTTCTTTCAAAACCCCATCAATTTCAAGCATCCTTCTACAGTTTCTACATCAAGGTATGTTTCCTTCAACATTTTCTTCATAATTTTCTTAGATTTTGTAGTAATGTATGTTAGGGTTTGAAAATTGGGGATTTTCGAAAAATTGGGTTGGGTTTCTTATATTTTGTGCAAATCTTTCAATTTTTTTGATTGGGTTGAGTCCCATTTGCTTATTGTGCATCTGTGTTGGCCTCATGTGGCATTTTAACATGTATTGAGGGTAGATTTTCCCATGTTCATGCATTGTTCATGCTTAGAGTACATTTGTGCATGCTAGGTGTTTGATAAAATGTCCGAGTGACATTTTTGTGCCTAATTGGAATCAAGTGATTTCAATCTATGGGTTTTCACTTGTTTGACCATGTTTCACTCGGTGTGGTCATTGTTCATATGTTTCATACACTTTGCACATGTTGAACACACTAGGCACACACCTAGGCACCCCTCATGCATCTGGTGCTGCACTCTTATGCATCAACACATGCACCCACATGCATCAGCACATGCACACATAAGCACACACATGCACAGTCACTTATTTTCATGCATCGTGTTTATGTTTTATAGGTTTGTATGTTTAAGCATGTTGTTAAGAGTCAAGTATGCTCTGTTTTAAGTTAGTTTATCTTTGTTTTGAACTATCTTGAATCTAATCAAGTTCTATGTTTTGTTTTCGGTGTTTGTGCACATGTTCCCTTTTTGCTTTGTGAAATTGTGCAGATGTCTCCCACCAAGCATGCAGCTAAGAAGAAATCGTCTTCTAAATGTGCACGCACTGATTCTAAGCATTTCAAATCAGCGGAAGCTGATATGAAGTTCAATGACTGTTACAAGCAGAGACCAATCATCATGGAAAGGGTAGTTCAAATGGAATCTCTGGAGGGCACATTTATTCCTGATATTTTCAAAGAAAGTACGTGGACCAAGTTGTTCACACCAAGTGGAGTGGTCTACTCAGAAATAATCAGAGAATTCTTCTCAAACACCACTGTAGAAGATGATCACATCAACTGCTGGGTGAGAAGGAAAGAGTTTGTCATTACGAAGGATAGCATTCAAGACTTTCTTGAAGTTCGTTCTCCATCTCAGCCTATCACCACCCAATATGAGGATAAATTGGGTTCTATTGCAGAAATGGTGAGAACACTTGATGGGACAATGACTAAGAATGCCATGACCACAATACCGTTTTCACCAGAGATGAGGACCTTAGCCTATGTGATGATTCACAATTTGTACCCAGTGACAAACCTAACTACACTGTCTGCTCTGAGGACCTTCTTCCTATATGATCTCTTCACTCACAAAGAGATTGATATCTGTGGGCACATCTTTCACTTACTGAAGAAGAGTATTAGTAAGCAGAACTCCAGGACTATCATGCCATTCCCCACTCTCATTATGGGCCTTATTGCAAAAGAGAGGCTCAAACTTACGGTAGTTCAGAGGGACTATCCCATCGGTGCTCATACCTTGTCTAGGAGCACAGCCCACATCAGAGGTTCCAGGACTGGTGTGCATACCATCCCACAACCTCGTGTTGAGCAAGATGAGGGTGGAGATACAGAGGAGGAGATTGATAGATTCACTTCTGCTCCAGAGACTTCAGCACAGCCATCGTCTTCTGCTCCAACACAAGGTTTAAGCAAACTTGATCAATTAATGGCTAAAATGGATCAGATGTCTACAGTGCTGGATTCTCATGTACAGCACACCGCGAACTAGTTTGCATACCTTCAAGGACAAATCACCGCGTTATCATCACAGATTTAGGACTTATCCTCCACACATGGATCAGACTCCGAGTCGGATTAGTTCTAGCCTCTTTGGCCATTCCGGTCAAAAAGGGGGAGAAACTTTTGAGGGGGAGCTGAGGAAGAGCTTGCACAGTGTTAGGGGGAGCATAGTTATAAGCATTGGTTATTGGTTCACAAACGGTTTACCTTTGTTTATTTTTGTTTTTATAACTGCTGTTTTATGCTTACTGTTTTTACTGCTTATGTCTTAAACATAAATACTTTGGTTTAATCTCAGTTTTATTTCAGTTTAATTTGTGATTCTCTCAATGCTTTTGTAGCATTTTTTTTTTTGTACTTTTAAGATATTGCTATTATGTCTTAAGTACCTCACTCTTGTGCCCATGTAGGATTTTTCCTAGATGCACATACTTCATGTACTGTGCATTGGTTGAGTGTTGGTCATTCAAGTGATTTGCCTTGAGTTCGTCAACTTGAATGTCCAGATGTTCATTCCAAGTGTGAATGAGCATTGTGATCACTATTGTATAAGTGATTGCTTGTTTGGACAAGCCATGGTCTATTGTCTTTATTCCATTTTATGTATAAGTGATTGCTTGTTTGGTCAAGCCGTGGTCTATTATCTTTATTCCATTTTGCTTGATCGTTTTGTGCTTGTTCCATCTTTCATTACAAGTTTTCTACATAACAATGAACTTATTGTGTTGTTGTGTTTCAGGAGATACTTGTCACTATGGTTCAAGAGCTTCACAGTTTCTAGATTAGGTGTGAGTGAGTTTTGCCAATGTACCTAAACTCACGTTTAAGTCTAGAGTCTGTTTTAGGGGTTTTGTCATGGAATAGCCAAAGGGGGAGATTGTAAAGTTATTATTTACAACTATATGTTTTTGTTGGCTTATATTCCGTGCCAAATTTGATTGTAATTATATTCAATCTGTTGTACCCTGTATTTACTGTGGGATTTCATTGTAAGGGTTGTGTGTTAGAGAGAGAGTGTGTGAAGACTCAAGCATTTGAAGACTGAAGATTTCTCGCTGGTGTCTTGTGACTTAGCTTCCCGCAAATTGATACATGTGCCTTGCACATGCTGGAATGCGAAGAGTCAGGCCAGGTGGAGACAGCTGTGTCTCGCAAGTATCTCGCGGGTAAGGCCTTCCGTGAGACACCCGCGAGGCATTCTGTTTTGCTAGCCTATCAAGTCTGAATCACACTTTCTGTACCCACACTATATATACCCATATTACCCACATTTGAGATGAGAGCCTTTGAGAGAAAACCCTAGCCAAACACCTTGAGAGTTAGAGATTATTATACCCACAATCCTCTACACATTTGTTTTGGGAATTTCCTCATCTCCTACCTCTCCATTTCCATACCATTGAGAAGTTGATAGCCCAAACACTTACCATACCCTTTCAGAGTGTGAAGTGACGTTTTGGTGCTACTGGGAAGCATTGTAAGAAGCCAAGGATGGCAAATGCAACATGGAGCTTGTTGCAGGATCCAGAGAACTAAGACAAGATACGGTTCCGAGAAGCCTTGTTGGAGTATGAGCTTGGAGGGCTTAGGTGCATCAAGTAGATTAGGCTTGGAGGGTCTCTTGCTAACCCATGTATCCCAACCGATTGTCTAGTGGATCGATTTTCGCTTGGAGGGTGGCGGAGAGGTTTTTCGCCGAGTTCTTCGGTTTCCTTTTCGATAACACGTCTCGGTATTATCTGTGTTTGCATCTCTCTTCCCTACTCTTGTTCATTTCATTTTTACTGTTGTGTTGCTTTAAATTTGGATTAGAGTAGTTGTCTTACTTATACGCTTGTGTTTACACTATTCCGCACTTAGTATTAAGTTAATGTAAAATCAACCAAGCCGTAACTTTAATTTGGAGGTCTAAATTGCTCGTTTGTTTTCAACACATTTCCGAATTTTCAGTTATTAACTAGGTACTATGGGGAAATTATTGTGTACTCTTGGAGTACTATAAATGCGTACCCCATCATTTTACATGAATAGTGAGTTCCACTAAACCCACAATTCATGTAAGATGAGGGATTACGCATTTATGATATTCTGAAAATATCTAATAATTTTCCGGTACTCTGAGGTGACAAAAATTAATAAACATTTAATGATGATATGGATAATATCGTTTTTCAACCATTAAATTTTTTAAAAATTTACGGCATAGAAAAAATATAACTTTTATAAAGTAACATTAATGATAATTTCATCAAAGTTACTATTTTTTTAAGTGAAAAAACAATAACCACTATGTCAATTTTTTTCCTAGGAATTAGTGCTTGCATTAACTCCCCTTATTAACTACAGGGAAAATACAAACAAACATCATTTAACTCTCTACAGTACCCCATGGTTTTTCCAGGGCATTCCTTTCTTAGGGTCATTCTACAGTGCCCCATGGTTTTTTTATGGGTACAGTACACACTCAAATCCATGCCATAGATTCTAGTGGTCTTAATCTTGACCATTTAAATAGTTTAGTGAGTGCCGGATACTGGTAAAAGAAGTTAGCGCATAAAAACAAAAAAGAAAAGAAAAACCTTCCATTCTCTGTGTCTCACGTTAGATGAGTAGAAGGCGGTGCTATCAGCAAGGTGTTTGTAATCTCTTTCATTTTCAACAATAAATATCACGATTTTCATTTGAAATTTCAAACTTCGTTTTCTTCTTTCTTTTTATTTGTGCTTTTTTTTTTCCCTTGGATTCGAATGATTTTGGAACCCTAAAACTCCCATGTATATGGTTTTGGTGTATGGATGTGTTTAATTACTGTAGCCATAATTTAAGAACGTCATTTCAAATCCCCTCCATGGGATTTTAGCCAAAATTTGAGGGCCATAAATTCTGTCTACAAATGATGAATTTTCTTGTTTTAAAGGCCTTGATCAATATATGTATCAATTGTTGTTCTCCTACTTGTCTAATATGTTACTCAGTATATGAAATACCCCATTGTTCTATCTAAAGAGACGGAATTTGGCTCTATATTCAATGATTTTCCCATTACACATGTTATGTGTTTGTTGTTTTGTCCGAGTGAATGAATGAGTAGAGTTGTTCTTCAAAAGTCAATTAATAGTTGATGGGTGATGTACATGTTTTTTTTTTTTCTTTGAAGTGAAAGATTGAAAATTTTTTGATGCCAAACTACAAAAATTGTTATATAATAGATCACGTATTATAGCTGTTGGGTTACTGCTGTTTTGTTTATTTAGTTCATCTGCTGCCTCATTTGTATGTAGTTTGGTTTGTTATAGTCAGTTGGGTGTCTTACTTGAGTGGTTTGCTAACTCAGTCGCATACTTGAGTGGTCTTTTTGGTTTGTTATGTTAGTCAATTTGAATCCATACTTTGTTTTAATTTTATTGAAGTCCACAATTAGAGCTTATAATTCCAGTCTCTTAGCAGCTAATACATTGGATGGTTTGGAAAGCAGTCAGTTATTTTCTTATTTAATCAACAAATTTTGTTAACAAAGGAACCAGATACTCCATACAAGAAACCAAAAACTTAGCTTGATCAAGAGCTAATACATCACAAAAAAACCAAAGGGCCAGAGCCAAAAACAAAACAACCTAAATACTTATTTTTAAAAAACTAGGTGCCGTATGTTCTACACATGCGGTGGCCAAGAGATGTAATATGGAAATAACTATGGGATATTTTTGTATTAGAGATTTTGTGACAAAAAAAAAAGAAAAAAAAAAGAAAAAAAGAAACCACTGAACGTGACAAAAATGCGGTTAGTTGTGATGTTAGTATTGCTTAATTTGACGATAGAATCGTCAAATGTGAGAAAAAAAAAGGCCAAATGTGACAAAAGCATGGTTATATGTGATGCTCGTACTACTTAATAAGACAATGAAATTGTTAAATGTAAGAAAAAATAAGAGAGCTACCGAATGTGACATGTACAATTATATGTGATGTTGGTACTGCCTAATGTGATTATTGAACTGTCAAATGTAAATAAAAAATAATGGAACCACTGAATATGCCCACCCCAAACCCATCCATTTGACACACATAATTATGCTAAAAAGAATCAATGATACTTGTGGGGTCAGAGAATACGGTAATCCCGACCCACTTTGTACCAAGCCCGAGGCCTATGTCGAGGAGGAAGAAACACCCAGGACGAAGTGTGAAAGTTCAAATTGCCCAGGAACCTTGCTGAGGACGACCCTGTCCTCGGCCAACCGAGACCATGGGAGAAGGAAGTAACGGGCCACCAAAAGCAGCCTTCCCAAGCATCTAAAGAGAAGGAGCAAGTACAACGTGTCAGCTGTGGAAGCATGGTGGAGGAGCAAGTCCAGGAATGAACTGTCACCTCCACATTAAATGCCCACAACTAACGTTCTGGCCGCATCAATGAGGAAATGACCCCTGAACAGTGCAGCCTTGGTTGTTGCAACCTACAGAAAGAATGGGAAGGCGGCCGATAGGACAAGCACTCAAGTAGTGACCTGCTTGATCAACAAATGTAGGGCTAGGATCAACTGAAAGGAGATATATAATGTAAGGAATCCCTCTTGAAAGAGGGATGAAAAAGAGGAGAAAAGGAGAAGTTTAGAACATTGCAACAACCTGTAACAACAGAGAAACTTTTATATCCAATCACTAAAGAAATAATAAGAACCTTAAGCTCCCAAGAAGAGGGCAGAGGAACGTCATTGCACATTTGAACCCACGCCTATGCTATTCAATCCGTATGCAACCATGCCTTGCTGTTGTATCCCTCACTAGGGTCTAGTTCTTGAACCCGCTTTCTACAAATTCATTATATTAGGCTAGCTGGGCTTGAGTCCACTCACTCAACAGTAGAAGTGGTCAAACCCAGTCCCTACAATTGGCGCTGTCTGTGGGAAGAACTCGTGTGTTAGTAAGGGCAACGACCAAGCATGGCAGGATCAGGCCCTCATCAAGCAGGCTCCCATTAGCCTGAACAAGTAAAATCCCAGCATCAGGGTAACTTCGCTAACCCTAAGCGCGATCGAAATGAAAAGAATGAAAGATTTTGAGAGGGAAGTGTGCACACCACTCAAACCAGCAGAAGTTACTCGCATAGGGACAATTATGCGCCCCAAAGACAAAACAACAACCGGGCCACCATGCCAAAGGAGGTTAGGAGCCGCATGACTCAAGGGCAGAACGATGAGCAGGCCATGCATCGAGAGATAGATGACTTGAAGAGAAGGCTGCGCCATGCACAACAAAGGCAACCTCGACCTAGCCCTGACCTGCCTTCTGACGATAACTATAGGCAAAGGTCGAGAACTCCTCCAAGCGAGACCTTCTCTTATGAAGAAGAGCACCATCGGGAGCGTAAACGTAAGAGCCCATCTCCTAGGGGCTTAGGATACGATGCCATGAGCAAGGCACTGGATCAACTATCCAAGTTACCTTTCATGCTCCACATAGAGGGGGCTACCCTTCCTCAGCGGTTCCAGCATCCAACCTTTTCCATTTATAACGACAAAACGGACCCCGTGGAGCATGTGAGCCAATTTAACCAAAGGATGGCTGTCCACTCCAAAAACGAAGCATTGATGTGCAAGGTTTTCCCCTTTAGCTTGGGTCCAGTGGCGATGAGGTGGTTCAATGGCTTGAAGACGAATCCATAGATTCGTATAGACAGCTGACCCAGGCCTTTGGCTCTCGCTTTGTTACGAACAGTATAACCCCACGGCCCTTGAGCGCGCTACTGTCTTTGTCCATGCATGATGGAGAGACTTTAAAGGCCTACTCGGGCTGATATTGGGAGATGTACAATGAACTTGAGGGCAATTTTGATGAGGTGGCCATTAGTACCTTCAAAAATGGTCTCCTGACTGGACACGGCCTAAGGAAGTCTCTGACTGGCAAGCTTGCCACCAGTATGCGCCAACTGATGGATCAGATCGACAAGTAGAAACGAGTGGAGGAAGACCAGCTACATGGCAGAGGAAAGGAGAAGGCTATCCCTTAGGAGGGGAGGGATTTCAGGCTGGATCGATACAACAACACCCGCCTGATGAGGGACTTTGCGGGGCAATCTGGTGCAGCCGACACGCAGGCGGTCCATGCCATATTCCGAGAGCCAGTGAACAGGGTGTTGGCGAAAATTGAGAGCGAGCCATACTTTAGGTGGCCGAATAAGATGGTGGGGGAATCCACGAAGCGCGATCAGAACCTTTACTTCTAATACCACAAGGACCACAGACATACTACAGAGAACTACAGGAATCTCCAGAGCTACCTGGACCAGCTGGTCCGAGAAGGAAAGTTGAAGCACCTTCTGTGTCACCCCGGTGACCATCCAAGCCAGGCCAATCAGGAACTGAGGAGAGATAACGCCTTAAGGGCGCTCGCAAGGACAATCAACATAATCTTGGCCACACTAGGAAGAACAGGCATGCGCCCTTCGCGAGTGTTATCTGTGGCCTAGATCCCTACCGATGAGTCCCAGCCGGAGTCAAAGAGGGCTAGAAGAAATTCTCACCCAACCTTGAGCTTTTTAGAGGAAGATAAGATTGGGACCATCCAGCCCCATGATGATGCTCTAGTGATCACTCTCAGAATCGGGGACTGTGATGTGAGGAGAGTGATGGTCGATGATGGCAGTGCGGTTGAGGTCATGTACCCGGACCTCCAAAAGGCTGGGGTTGAGGCCGGAGGACTTAACGCCCTATAGTTCTTACTTGATGAGCTTCAACGGGAAGCTTGTTATCCCAAAGGGCACGATCAGGCTGCCTATCCAAACTGGCCCAGAGGTGGTGGAGGTGAACTTTATAGTAGTAGACACCTACTCCCCCTACACAGCCATTGTAAGAAGGCCATGGCTCCATATCTTGGGGGCTGTAGCCTCCTCCTTGCACCAGAAGGTGAAATTCCCTTTAAGGGATCAAGTTCTCGAAATCCGTGGTAGTCAATCCACGGCAAGGCAATGCATGGTGGCTGCCATATCACGTCGGCTCGATGTACAGCCCTCGGCTACTGCCGAAGGGGGCTTATAGCAATCAAAGACCCCGGCGGCGCCTCCTGATGCAGCTGCCGAGGAAGCAAAATGTGAGGATCTGGAGTAAGTGGTGATTGGTGACAACTCGGAGAAGTTCTTTTGGGTCGGGGCTCGGCTGCCTCCTAAGGAGCAGGAGGAGCTAATTAAGTTCCTAAAAAATAATATCGACGTGTTTGCATGGGATGCCTGTGATGCCCTAGATTGATCCGTCCTTCATCTGTCACCATCTCAACGTCAATCCATCCATAATTCCCAAGAAGCAGCCACCCCGGCGCCCATCAAGAAAGCAGATTGAGGCGATTATGGAAGAGGTGAATAAGCTTAAGCGTGCAGGGGCAATCAAAGAAGTCTTTTACCCCGAATGGTTGGCCAATACTGTGGTGGTCAAGAAGAAAAGTGGAAAGTGGAGGGTCTGTATGGACTTCACTGACCTGAACAGGGCATGTCCAAAAGACCCGTTCCCCATGCCTCGGATAGATCAGCTAGTGGATGTAAGTACGGGCCATCCTCGATGAGCGTCCTAGACACCTTTCAAGGCTATCATCAAATACCACTAGCCTTGGAGGATTAGGAGAAGACAACCTTTGTAACCCATTGGGAACTACCATTATAAAGTAATGTCGTTCGGCCTGAAGAACGTGGGGTCCACCTATCAAAGGATGATGACGAGAATGTTCGAGTCGATGCTGGGCAAGAGCATCGAAGTCTACGTTGATGATATGGTAGTAAAAAGTAAAGCGGTATCCGAACACTTGGGGGACCTCGGCTACACCTTTGACGTCTTGAGGAAGCACAAGCTGCACCTGAATGCTTCCAAATGCTCGTTTGGCGTGGGATCTGGCAATTTTTTAGGATATATTATTACCCATAGGAAAATCGAGGTTGATCCTGACCAAATCAAGGCTATTCATAATCTGAAGCCTCCGCAAAACCCCAAGGAGGTTCAAAAGCTTACTGGAATGATTGCGGCCCTAAATCGATTCATTTCCAAGTCAACTGACAGGTGCAGGCCCTTCTATCTCCTGATCAACAAGTGGAAGGGATTTGAGTGGTCCAAGGATTGTGTCATGGCCTTCCAGCAACTCAAGGAGTACTTATCCAGACCACCTATCATGTCTAATCCTGAGGCCGACGAGGTCCTATATGCATACATTGCTGTGGCACTTCACGCTGTGAGCCTGGTACTAATTCGGGATGACAATGGCGTTCAAAAACCAGTCTATTACGTTAGCAAGTCACTACATGAAGCTGAGGTCAAGTACCTACCCTTAGAGAAAGCCATACTAGCCATGGTCCACGCTACACGAAAGCTCCCCCACTATTTCCAGGCTCACACAGTGGTTGTCCTAACCCAATTACCCTTGAATTCTGTACTCCAGACGGCTGAATACACAGGAAGGATCGCGAAGTGGAACACAATTCTGGGGGCTTTTGACATCAAATACATGCCTCGGACCTCCATAAAAGGCTAGGTCCTGGCTGATTAGATGCCACCCGAGAAGATAAGCATGGACGAAAAATCAATTGGGGCAATCTCCATCTCGGGGCCACCATGTTGGAGGGTATATGTTGATGGCACGACAAATCAGAGGGGGTCTGGAGTGGGGCTGGTCTTAGTATCCCTTGAGGAGTCTATCATAGAAAAATCCCTGAGGCTCGGGTTCTCGGCCATAAACAATGAAGCCGAGTATGAAGCACTATTACAAGGGATGGTCATGGCGCAGAAAATGGGATAAAAAGCAGTGGAGATGTTCTCGGATTCGAGATTGGTGGTAGGCCAGGTAAAGGGAGAACTGGAAGCTAGAGATTCGAGGATGCAAGAGTACTTATGCTAGGTCAAGCGCTTGCAGTCAAGTTTCGATCTTTTCAGCTTGTCACATGTCCCCAGGAGTGGAAACACCCATGCAGATTCATTGGTTACACTTGCCACCTCCTCGGCAGGGGATTTGCCTCGGATCATTCTTGTAGAGCATTTGGAGAGAGCAAATGAGGTGGCAAAGGGCACAGTCCACGTCCATCGAGTTGGGATGGGTCCCAACTGGATGGACCCCATAGTGAAGTTCCTCAAAGACGATGTTCTGCCCGAGGAGAAGTCAGAGGCTGAAAAAATACGAAGGAAAGCTTCTCGGTTCTGGTTGTCCGAGGACCACAAGTTGTATAGGCGCTCCTACTCTAGACCATACCTACTGCGTATTCGCCTTGAGGCATCAGAGTTACTACTCGAAGAGCTGCACAAAGGGATCTATGGGAGCCACACAGGAGGAAGGTCCCTATTTCACCGGGCTATCACACAAGGATATTGGTGGCCAAGGATGCAGAAGAAGGCCTTGGAGTATGTTAAAAAGTGTGACCAATGCCAAATGTTTGTCCCATATATCCATCAGCCTGGAGGGGTCCTCAACCCTTTGTCCAGCCCATGGCTGTTCGCCCAGTGGGGCTTGGATATCGTAGGCCCTTTTCCAAGGCACCAAGGAATAAGAGATATCTGTTGGTTGCCACAGATTACTTCACCAAATGGGTCGAAGCTAAGTCGTTGGCCAACATCAGGGATGTGGACGCTAAGAAATTCCTTTGGAGAAATATTGTCACACGATTCGGGGTCCCTCATACCCTCATTTCGGATAACGGACTCCAATTTGACAGCAAGGCCTTCCGAAGGTACTGTTGTGAGCTTGGGATCACAAACAGGTATTCAACTCAAACTTATCCTCAGGGAAATGGGCAAGCCGAGGCTGTCAACGAGGTCATCATCAATGGACTTAAGAAGAGACTGGATGACGCCAAGGGAAGATGGGTAGAAGAGCTGCCACACGTTTTTTGGACATATTGAACTACACCACGGCGGTCAACGGGGGAGACGCCTTTTGCCATGACTTACGGGGCTGAGACTGTCATCCCTCTGGAAGTAAACTTTCCAACGCTAAGGATGAGCTCTTTCACTCCAGGCAGTAATGATGAACTATTGGGGAGGAGCCTAGATCTGGTTGATGAATGAAGGGAAGGGGCAACGATCCAGTTAGCCTATTACCACCAAAAGCTTAAGTAGGGATATGACGCCAATGTGAAGCTAAGACCACTAGCAGTGGGGGACCTAGTATTGAGGAAAGTTGTGGGGGCTTCCAAGAATCCTTCCTGGGGGAAGCTGGGGCCCAACTGGGAGGGGCCATATCGAATTACCTTGGTGGCGGGGATAGGTGCATACTACTTAGAAGACTTAGATGAAAATCCTGTACCTCGTCCGTGGAATGTAAATAACCTGAGAAGGTATTATTATTAATAAAAGCATCCCTTTTTTTTATATTCAAGTTTTATGTATATTATGATTATATATCCTGTATTTTGGCGGCTACCTAAGTACTAGACTAAACCAAGGTCTTGCATGGTCCTCGGACTCAAGCCTATGGGGAAACTAACCACTTCAAGAAAAACCTGAGTACTAGACTGAACCAAGGTCTTGCATGGTCCTCGGACTCAAACCTATGGGGAAACTAGTCACTTACAGAAGAATTTAAGTGTTAGACAGAACCAAGGCCTTGTACGGTCCTCGGACTCAAGCCTATAGGGAAACTAGTTACTCGGAGAAGAACCTAAGAGTTCGACAGCACCAGGGTCTTGTACGGCCCTCAGACCCAGGTCCTTGGGGAGACTGGCTACGTTCAGCAAAGGTGTAAACAAACACAAGCTCATGAGCATCACTTAAGGCATTTTGAGGCACATTGAACCTAACCCCTTAGCATAATCAGCAACTAACGGCTTTCTTAAGCATTTTTTTACTGTCTACAGTAACCAATTCATGTGATGTAGAACCAATATTGTGGAGTTATTCCCTCAGTACTCAATCTGGCAAAAATAGGACGTGGTGTCAAGGTGGCTCAATTATCGTCCAAGGTCCAAGTGTGAACTGTCACTATGAGCTTTACATTTTTCGGTTGTCAATTTAGAATGAAAAACATGTTGAGCTTCTGAGATTGTAAAGCTAATAATTAAAACCCAGGTTATATAAGTAGCAAAACTCATCACAATAACAACAAACACCAAGTAAAAAAGAGGATTCATGCATTCAACTCGAAGCATAGCATTACAGTGCTTAAAAGAAAAAAGGAACAAAAAAACTAAAAACTAAACATAAGATAGAAGCTAGCTAAGACAGCTTATTTCTTCAATTTGAGCTTCACTTCCCCTTGGGAGGCTGTCAAGAGGTATCCTCGGGGCCCTCGAAGCTCTGACCTAGGGGAACAGCCTACAGAGGCACCACCATGAGAGTTGTCTCCTTGGCTGGAGAGGCAACTTTGGGAAGGTCCCCCTCAACAAGAAGAGCTTGGGAGTCAGTAGGAGGGACTTGAGGACCAACATGGGGCTTCACCACATCCCGGGGCGCTTCCAGGTTATTGGTTTCTCCTTCCTCTGGCACCTCTTGATGCTTAGCCTCCTCGGCAGGCCTACCAGTAGAAGTGGAATCCTTGGTAGCATCGGCCTGGTCCCCGTCTGCCACTTTGGGGGCGGTGTCGGCTTTAGAAATGGCAGAGGCAGCCTCTCAAATAGTAGGAGGGTAGTACAGTTTCTCGGTCCTCTTAAGCTCTGACGAGGCCTCGACCCCAGCTTGGTTGAGGGCCTCATTCCAAGTCTGGGAGTAATAGCGCTTGCACACCTCAGGGACTTGAGCCTTGAGGGCAGCCTCAGTCTCGGCCACTCCTTTAGCAAAGGCCCCTTCCTCCGCTCGCTCTTTGGAGCTCTCGGCCTCTGTCCTCGTAGACTCAGCCTCTACTTTGGCCCTCAAAGCATCATCCCTGGCATACTCGGTAACACCTTTAGCCCCCACTACCTCGGCCAACTTCTGCTTTAAGTCAGTAATATGCTCCATGGCAATCTTCAGTTGGCCCTCAGCATCTAGAAGGTGCCTCGTCTGGTCGGCGGCCTGTTTCTCAGCACAAGCTAGGCCTGACACCGTGCTATCTCTGGCCTTCATCACCTCCTTTAGATCCTCTATTGCCTTCTTGAAGTCAGACTCGGAGTTCTTAAGGATCCGCATGGCTTCCAGGCACTTGTCGCGTTCCTGGTCCACGGCCTTACTCTGGTTATTGGCTTCCTCTTACAGCCTATAAATGGCCTAAATAGCCTGCAAATCGAAACAAATAAACCATAAGTTGGGAACCGAAGAGTAAAAATTAATGAAGTCTCAAGCTTCGGATGGCTTACCATGCCTAAATACCTCTTCAGGCTAAGGATGACCTCCTGCCTCCTTAGGTCCTCCAATTGCGCCATATCGGCGGGGAGTAGCAGGGATCTCTCTAGTGCATCGGCCATGTATGTACCCTCACCCCCTCTGAAGTCCCTGAGGGAGGCGTTATCCCTCAAAGGCTCCCCATGGAGCATTGGGGCAAGGAGCCAAGCCTAGGCCTCGGATTGCATAGCCACCTTTCTTCCCTGGCCTTGGTGCCCAGTTTTTTGCTGCTTAGGGGGCCACCGAGCCTCATCTTCCTCCTGGGAAGAACGAGTCCTGTCAGATCCCATAGGCCTTTTGCCTTTAGGGCCTTTCTTCTGCTGGGGATCAGTAGGCTCGGGCCTTAGTGGCAAACTTAGCTGAGGTGGAGGAGGTGGAAGCTTGGACTGGGAAGAGGACGACCTGGTCTGAACGGGTTAAGACTTGGATAGCGGAGGAGAAAGCTTGGATTGGGACTTTCCCGACTTGTCCCTTAAGCATGTCAAGTAGGCTAGACCGGGGTTGCCTCTTAAAGCCCATCTCGGCTTGGGGAGAAGTCCTTGCAGAGAGAAGGTCCACCTCGGTCAGATTAGGATCGCCTAAGTCACTAGAGGGATCCTCGACCAGGTGGACTTGGTCAAAAGCACTAAATTTGTCCTCAGAGGGACCCAAGTCAGCAACTTCTTCCTCTTCTCCTAGCTCTTCTTCCTTGGCCTCCGCAGCTTGGGCAGAGGTAGAAGGACCTGCCAATGGAATACCTTCCGGAGCAAGAGACCCTTTAGGAAAAAAAAACCCCCGCTCCACTATAGTTATGCTACGAAGCCAAGGATTTTTGGCTTTGATCACGTGTTTCGGAGCCGGGAACGACTTCTGGAGCGGCTTGTACTCGAGGATCTTGTGGGCGGCTCTAACTTGGTTGTCAGCCTCGTTCATAAAGATCTCCACCCTGAGGACCTTTTCCAAGTCCTCTTTGTTGACCAGGTTAAAATGACGCTCAAAGGCATGCGGATCTGCAGAAAAGAAAACATGTTCCTGTCAGCAACCAAACCAAGCAGACCTACAACTCAAAAGACTAGACCCTCTCCTACTCAAAGTACCCCACCTAGTGTCCCCTCCTTTGTTGGACAATAAAGGCCATCATGCCACTCCTAGACACGATGAGAAAGTCTTTGTTCAACCCCTTGCTGGACTCAGGAAGGCATTGGATAAGCCGGACCTTATCGTCCTTCGTCTTCATGTAATAAGACTTACCCTTTAGTTTTTGGAGGTTGTAGCACTAATTTACATTATGATGGGTTAACCTCAACCCCATCTGCTCATTCAAGGTGTCCACACAACCCAAGATTCTGAACACGTTGGTGGTGCATTGTGTAGGGGCCAACCTAAAGTACCTAAGGTAACCCTTCGTTACCAGCCTCATGGGGATTCTCATACCGCCTTCAAGGAAGGCGATTATGGGAATTGCGACCTCACCCTCCTTCCTCCGAATGTGCCATTCCCCTTCCCCACAGTACCTCAAGCCCACATTACTGGGTATCCTATAATCGGCGATGAATTTCTCCATCGCCTCTTCAAACTCAACTAACTTCTTAAATCTACCCATCCCTAACAACGGCTAAGAGACTCAAGAAAGGGCGAAGGAAAGAAGGGATTTAGAGAGGAAATTTGAGCTAGAGAGAGAGAGAAGAAGACTCACAGAAATGAGGAAAAGCTCCTCGGACAGGCTTTTTATTCTGAAAAAGGCGTGAGTGTAGTTGGAGATTTGACCGAATTCAATGTACGTGCGCAAGAACTCTTGAGTGCAAAAGTAAAGAGGCCAATCGGATCAAACGGGTATTTATACCCCCCAATTAAAGATAACTGTGCAAGTTTCCTCGCTCATAAAGTTGGAAAAAACACAGCCGTTGGATTGGTATCACTCTGTTGAACGTGGGGAGCACAGAGCCGCCAAAATTAAATGAGGGCGCGCTCCGTATACCAAAGCGCTAGGAACGTGCCTTGGATAGGCGAAAAGACTCTGGCATTGACCGAGGATAAGACGTGACAAGCCATCACGACGGCTCGAGGATGTCAAAATCCTCCTCTTCGCCCGAGGACCTGGACAGTAGGATTTTGAGGAGCTATTGTGGGGTCAGAGAATCTGGTAACCCCGGCCCACTTTGTACCAAGCCCAAGGCCCATGCCGAGGAGGAAGAAATGCCCGAGGACGAAGTGTGAAAGTCCAAATTGCCTAGGAACCTTGCTGAGGACGACTCTGTCCTTGGCTAACCGAGACCATGGGAGGAGGAACTAACGGGCCACCAAAAGCAGCCTTCCCGAGCATCTAAAGAGAAGGAGCAAGTACAACGTGTTAGCTGTGGAAGCATGGTGGATGAGCAAGTCCAGGAATGAACTGTCATCTCCATATTAAATGCCCACAACTAACGTTCTGACCGCATTAATGAGGAAATGACCCCTGAACAGTGCAGCCTTGGTTGCTACAACCCACAGAAAGAATGGGAAGGCGGCTGATGGGACAAGCACTCAAGTAGTGACCTGCTTGATCAACAAATGTGGGGTTAAGATCAACTGAAAGGAGATATATAATGTAAGGAATCCCTCTTGAAATAGGGACGAAAAATAGGAGAAAAGGAGAAGTATAGAACACTGCAACAACCTGTAACAACAGAGAAACCTTTTTATCCAATCACTAAAGAAATAATAAGAACCTTAAGCTCCTGAGAGGAGGGCCGAGGAACATCATTGCACATTTGAACCCACATCTATGCTATTCAATCCGTATGCAACCATGCATAGTCATTGTATCCCTCACTAGGGCCTAGTTCTTGAACCTGCTCTCTACAAATTCATTGTATTCTGTTAGCTGGGCTTGAGTTCACTCACTCAACAGTAGAAGTGCTCAAACCCAGTCCCTACAATACTATTAAGGGGAGTAAAGTGGAATTTTATAAAACAAAATTGCTAAAATTGGTACCTATGTATATAATAATTAAAAAAAAAAAGGCCGGGGTGGGGGCATTGCCTACCAACATCCAAGTCTCACTCCGCCCTTAGTTGGTATGGTGTAATGTTACAATGGAACCACCAAATGTGAGTAAAAAGTAGTAGTATCACCAAATGTGACAAAAGTATGATCAAAGATGATATTGGTATTGCTCAATGTGACGATGAAACTATCAAATGTGAGGGGAAACTATTGAATGTGACAAAAGTATAATCACATGTAATGTTGGTACTGTTCAATGTGACAATGAAACTATTGAATGTGAGAAAAAAAATTAGGTTACCACCAAATATAACAAAAGTATGGTCAAATGTGATGTTAATAATGCGTAATGTGATAATGAAACCATCAAATGTGAGAAAACAAATAAGAGAACCAACAAATATGTCAAAAATACAATCACTACTTGTGATATTGGTACTGCCTAATGTGACGATGAGACTATTAAATGTGAGGGGAAAAAAAAAATAGAGTACTACCGAATGTGATAAAAGTACGGTCAAATGTGATGATACTGCCTAATGTAACAATATTAGAACCATCAAATGTGAGGGAAAAAAAAAAAGAACCACCAAATCTGACAAAAAGTTAAGTCATATTAGTAAAAGGCATAAGAATGAAACAGAGATAAAGCAAGCCAAAAGAACAAGTACCTTCCCAGCTCCCCTTACAGAACAAAACCCAATAAGATCAGTAGCAGCAACAGGAATCAGGAACCCGGAAACATACTTTGGGAATGGCTTTTCTTACAGAACCCTTAAATGGTCACCAACCAAAAAGAAAAAGGAAACCACCCCACCAAATAAAAGAATAAAAAAAGACCCAGAAGAGAAAGAGAGACAAAGAAGCTGAAACAACAGATACAGTTTCTTGAAAACCTAGTTTCTGCATATATATGGAGGTTGCAAAGGTTTCTGAAAGATCAATGCTAAATTTAAGGAAAAGTGGGCGGCTTTGGTTTGTTAACTCAGTTTGAGGGGGAAACCCCAAACTTTTAATTATCTATCGCTAATTCCTTTCTTACCCAAATAACACGATATCTTCCGGAGAAGTGCTAACAACTTTCAAAGTTCATAATCTAATACCCCAGAAGATATATTGGCAAATATATTTTAAAAGTGGACACCTTGGCCTTAACAATGGTAATTTTGTTACAATTTCTTTTTTTTCTCCATCATAATGTTTTTATAGCAAAACCTTGAAAGTGAAGCATTTTCCGTAATGTCACTTCTATTGATATTTCAATAAAGGCCTAATAATCATCATAGTTTCACAAATGATGATTTATAAAAGTAAATTACTTGTAAATTTTCTTTTGTGTATTTGGTTATCAGGTTCATTATTGACATTATAGAATAACAGGACAAAATTGCCTTTTGTCCTTTTAGGGCAAATTAAATAGCTTTATATCTCATTTCCCAAACTAATTTAGAAAATGCTCATATTTTAAAACTCGATTTATGATAAATCGAGTTAAAAAAAAAATTTCTAATTCCTATAGTACTGTTTTAAAGAGCCTATAGTGACGTTTTTTAACTCGACTTCAATGCAATCGAGCTATAGGCAATTTTTTACCTATAATTCAATTTCATTGAGGTCGAGTTACCAAACGCTATTATGGGTCTTTAAAACGTCACTAAAGGCTCTTTAAAAACGCAACTATAGGGCCTAACTCGATTTATTATAAATTGAGTTTTAAAAGATGAACATTTCCCTAATTAGTTTTGGGAAAAGGGGTATAAAACTATTTAATTTGCCCGAAAAGGGCAAATGGCAATTTTGTCCTAGAATAACATAAATAATTATTTACATAAATTTTCTTTTGTATATGCTCCCTTAGTAATAATGGAATCAATTCAGATTCAAAGTGAATACATAAAGAGTAGCTACATTTCAATAACTTTAACTTAACATCCATATAAATACATAAAAGGCCATTGATCAAAAGAAGGATATTCCATAGCATCTTACCATAATGCAATTGTGAACATGTATGAGAGGAGGAAAATTTCGGGAATTTGAATCATATTAGTTAAAATAATAATTAGGATAAATGGTTACAATGCAGCAAGAAATCCGAAATAAGGTCAGGCAACAAAAATAAGGTAAATTTGTTTGTTGTTGCTTTTAGATAAGGTTCCTTTCGCTTCTTCGAGATATGATTATCAATCCAATATCCAAAAATCACCATATGTGAAAAACACTTAATAGTACACCATATTAGCTGAGAAAGAATGTTTAAAAACAAGAAGCTATATACTCGGTATGCTCATCTCATGGAATCAAAATATAAAAATTTTAACTTTGTATTAAAATTTAACATTAGGACTAATCTGAGAATCATCCCTTTATCCAACCCAAAAATGTAATTCTCTTCCAAATTGACCAAATATTGCCAAAACTACATTTCAATTAGACTTAAAACCCCGAATTAGATTTCTAGAGCCTGCACTATCAATAACATTTACATAAACTATCCAAAAGACTAATTTCCCAATAAATTAAAGAAAAAATATAAAATTACGCAAAAAGTTCCACTTAACAATCATATGATCAAACCTCAGTGCGTTCTAATTCCGTCTGCAATTGATTTCTCAATATTCAATCCAAAGATTTAAAAAAAAAAAAAAAAAAAAAAAAAAAAAAAAAAAAAAAAACTACCCTGTAAAATAAACACCCCAAAAATAATGTTCTATAAATTTCGGACTTAATAAAAACAAAATAACTAAATATACAAAATAACCAAACACAACGTCTCAATAGATATGGTGAGTGTGAAGAGAGGGTAGATACTATCACAATAGAAATTTGTACTTGAGACCAAGACATCTCCAACTAGACCCGAAAAACTAAGTACAAACTGTATGCCTTTCATCTTCCTCTAACCTCACAAAAATAATGAGTGCTTATTTATGAGTATATTCCCTCAGTTTCTTTACGACCAAATACAAGTGAAAAGAAAAGCTGAAACTAAATACAGAACATGAAAATGCTATCCCAGGACAAAATTGCCCTTTGCCCTTTTTGGGCAAATTAAATAGCTTTATGCCCCCCTTCCCAAACTAATTAGGAAAATGTACATCTTTTAAAACTCGATTTATGATAAATCGAGTTTAAAAAAAAAAATTTAGAAGCCCTATAGTGGTGTTCTAAGGAGCCTATAGTGACATTTTTTAATTCGACTTCAATGAAATTGAGTTATAGGTAAAAAAAATGCCACTATAGGCTCCTTAAAAATGCCACTATAGGGCTTAACTCGATTTATCATAAATCGAGTTTTAAAAGGACATTTCCCTAATTAGTTTGGGAATGGGGGCATAAAGCTATTTAATTTTCCCAAAAAGGGCAAAGGGCAATTTTGTCCTGCTATCCCAACTCAAATCCATATAGATAAAATAATAATAATAATAATAATAATAATAATAATAATAATAATAATAATAAAAGCACAAAAATTGGCTACTAAATCATGATTTTTGTATGATCATATTGAGAAGAAAATTGAATGACAAAGCCACTTATATATATATATATATATATATATTTGTTGTTGGGGTGATCTAATTGAATAGTTAATACAATATATAGGGACACTACTTGACTCAAAAGGTGATTCATGAGTTTGAGTACAACTATGTTATATCAACCACTAATTCTTTCCCATTAGTATCTAGTGTGGGACTTCATTACTTAATCAACCACATTACTCACATAAATATTCCAACAAATATCCTCCTTCACATATGAGCCTTCTACCAAATCACTTATAGCACTTCGATTAGTCTCCCCCTTGAATGACTCTTTATTCGACCATAGTTGGAGTGAACATAAGAGTCTTTCTTGCACAACTATATGCGTCACGAACATGCACCTAGAAGAATCCTTTACTCAACCATTGGTGAAAAGGCATGTTGAGGAAATAACACATTATGGAGACTTAAATTGAGTAGTTAATGTAATATATAAAGACATTACTTAACCACTCATTCTTTTCATTAGTATCCAATATGAAATTTTACTACTTAAACTAACCACACTAGTCACGCGTTTATATTCCAATATTTGCCAAACATAGATCAAAAATCAAATGCATCTATGGAAATTCTAACATAAGACTTATGATGCTTAAGAATAAATACCAATCAATAACGAAATTTAGGTTAAGGGAGAACACAAGAGGGGCTATTGTGAACTCAATCATACTAAATACATATCTTTCAATCAAAACATTTGTATCCTTATAATTCAAACATGAGAAAATTGAATACATGCATGTTAATTTGACCTTTTCTTTCCATAGTTTCTCAATAACCAAATAACAAATTTCAAACATAAGCACATGATCATGTAATAATTAAAACCAAATTTTTTTTTTTTAATAAGTAATAAGTAAAACTAACTAAAAGAGAAACATATGGCTACTAAGAAAATAAAGTTTGGAATATTTTTAATATTTCCTCAACTTCTCTATGAAAAGAAAATTTGAACCTAAATACAAACCATGATAATGCGTTCCAAACTCAAAAGTCAAAACCCCAAATATAAAAAAGTTTAGCTCTGAAACAAGCTAGTCCAAAGTCGTAACACTGATTTTTGGCTTACCAAAAATTGTGTACAACTAAACACTACTCCAAGGCCTCTTCACACTTTTTAATACAAACTAAACCGTGAGTTTTGGCCTGTTGAGTGTTGTGAAATGGTGAGCCTTGGCTGAAACGGAGAGTTTTGGCTCACCCTAACGTATTCACACAAAACACTATTCCAAAACACCATAAACAGAGAGTTTTAGCACGTTAAATGGTATAAGTTATCAAATGTGTGTGACAAATTCTATGTGAAAAGAAAAAAAATTTACCTACCACAAAATTGTGAACTTACTATTAATATGCACACAATACTATCATGTGTTATTTGTTACAAAAGTGACTAAAAGCTAAAAATATCTTTTAAAAAATAGCTAAACAAGTGTTGTAACAAACCCACCGTTGATTTTGACAACTTTCAAATGTCACCATGTCATCGTCTAACATTTGGAATACAAATTGACAGAATTGCAGCTTAATATTAAGTGAATTATTAAGTGATAAAAGTAAAAATTCTGTCATGTGTAACATTAATATCATCTAAAGTGATAAAACCAAAAATAAATAAAGGAGTTTTTATTTTATTTTTTACAAAATAGAATTTCTACTCTAGTCTAATCTAAGTATATATATATGTGAAGCTCTTTCCTAGAGACTTGAACCCTGGCCTTGCCTCCACACCCCATAAACAATTATACTTGTGGAGTGACTATCACACCAAGGGTGCGCGGTGGTAAAACAAAGGAGTTACTATCATTCCGTCCCCTTATTATATTATATTAAATCATTAAAAAGGAAAAAATCAACTTTAAATAATGAAAATAACTAATGTGAAAATGTTATATCATGTTAACTATTAAAGTTTTCCTCAAAAAACTAAACATAATAACTATTAAAGTTACCATATCCACACAAAAATGTGTGGGTACTGTAGGATTCACAACAAAATAAAACAGAGCGTTTGATTTTGAAAGGGCACCGATAACTAGTAAATTAAGCAACCATAAAGTCAACGATCCCAGGGACATATCCAAGCTGGTTCAACCTGTTGCAACAAAGAAAGGCATCCAGTGAGAATACTTATAGTAAAATTGATTAAAAATAAGTAACCCATGAAAGAAACATATCACAAACTCTACATTTTACAAGTGCAGTCCAAATAAAACCTCCAGCTTTCAACATCTAACCTTTCTAGGAAAAGAAGCTATTGTAATATATCAAATATAGATATAGAGATTAAAATTAGGACAAATTTTCCTCTTAAAAAGGTTTGGGAGAATCTCCTCCAATTTATATTATGGTGGTTTATAAAACCATTCACGTGTATTAAATCACATAATTTATTAAATTATTTAAACATGTGACACGATTATTTAAGTAGGTTATGTGACTAAAAAAATAAGTGGATATATAGTTTTTTGCATTGCCACGAAGTGGGTAGAATGAACTTTCCTTCAAACTAGTTTGGAGAAAATCTCTATCCTTAAACTAAAAAAAGATTAAACCAGTTTGTTAAACTTTGAGAAATTGAATTCTCCTTTGCAAGTGTGATTGACTAAGCAACTTAGGTGTAATTACCCAAGATTCAATCTTTTTCATCACCAAACTCTTCCCAAAAGAAGAGCCATTAAGATATGTTTTAACAAATGCTATTTTTGTGCTAAATTTCTAAAGATCCATCAAATAGGCATGAGAGTTCAAAAACCTTCTATCCTACATCACAAACTTTTTTGCCCCTTTTTTTTTACTTCTTGGTTTTTGGACTGTCAGATTTACTGACCAGGGATTAAGTCCATAGAATGTCCTTTTTACAGTAATCCCACAAAATGAACAAAAGCATAAATACACAACTTGTTTTGAACTGCTAAATAATCCTCTTATTTAAAGCAACTTATAATCAAAATAGGTAACCACTCAATCATGTAATATGAGAAAGAGAGAGAGAGAGTGAGAGAGGATACCGTTAAGAATTCAAGTTGACATGTCAAAGAACCCCTGGGAAAATCTAACATCTCCCAGCGAATAAAAAATTCTTCCTCCCAATTCGATACACCATTATGGATTCCCATTGTTTTCAAGACTTGTGCATTCTTTAGAATATATTTGACAAGTTCAAGTTCATGATCCAAGAAGCTAAATTTTACAAAATAAAAACTTTGAAGGCGTGATTCTAGACATTTAGGAACTTCTTGTGGCTCTATCCAGCATGACTCATGTGGTCCTTCAATGTCCATCTGATGAAAACAGACCAGTCAATTTAAAAAAAAAAAAAAAAAATTACGCGTAATTAAATGAAATAATCTTATAAACCAAACTGACCTTATTAAGAGTATGGGTCTCAAGATTATGAGCACTTTGAAGCAAATTTAGCAGTATTTGCCATTTGCAGCATTTTACTTTAAGTTGCAGCGATCTCAAATTATTAAACATGGGAAGATAAAAACCAGGACCGAGAGGCTACACATGCAGTGAAAAACCAAATTATTCATCTATAATGGTTGTTTAACATTATATAATAAACACAAATTAACATAAGCAATCTAGAACGTACTAAGAATTATAGTTGAAAGGAAATTAAGTACCTTGTTATAACGCAAGGTCAAACTTTGAACATTAGGGAGCACACTAAGAAGCTTGAGCATGCAGTGACAGAAATTTCTATGTTCACATAAATTAAACATATTGGCTTGAATTATGTTGGTCACGTTATGTAGCAAATAACCATGGCAATTTCGATCCCACAGCAAGAGATGCTTAAGACTGGGTGCGTTTAACTCAAGTCGAAATCTAGGATCTTGTGCTTGATTATCGAAGAAGAACAACCTCAGTGTAGGGTGAGAGATATTAAAACTGATCATATTATCTTGTTGATAACGCCAGACGATCAATTTTAGGAGGTTTGGGGAACCAGTCAAGAGCCTATGAAAAGATTCCTCGTCTGTGTACTTAATTCTGAGAAGACCAAGACACAGGAGATTTGGAAGATGAATTGATGAAGGACAATTGACAATAATTTCACCATGCACCATCAAAGTCTTGAGTGATTTGCAACTGAAAAGACTTGAAGGCAACTCTAATGGTTGGCTACGAGTGCGAACACGAAATAGATGGATTTCTTCCACATGGTGCCCTATTGCATAACTAATCCATGTATGGAGATGGGTTGGATCAATGAAATAATAGGGGTTGAGTAGGAGTCGGAATTTCTTTAGAGGAACTGGTTCGCGGAAAGCCAAAACTCTGCATACAAATTGCGTGAACATCATGTTAAGGTCATTATTAACATGATTATCGCCTTGGTTCTGTTGTCTTTCAGCGGTGTCTTGGAAATCAAGAGAGGGGACCATAGTCCAGACCGGCTTCCACCTTGTTGACAAAGTTGTCGTGGCCACGGTTTGTTTGGTTTGGAGGAATGAAAGGATGTGACACAGAAGAGAGTCCGGCAGATCGCTGATCCTGTCCACCTCGTCACATTTTTCTACTTCTGAGTTTGATTCAGTGGCCATCTCGTCTTAGGATTTGCAGCACAGCTACACTACTGTTATATATTTCATTTCTCAGTATAAAAAAGGTGTGTATAAATTGGAGATAATCATAAAGAAGATGATAGAAATCACTGACCTGAAACGCTGAAGATATTGAGACAAGCCCTTGTTGGAAGAGGACGAAGTTGGCAGTGCCTGTTTGGGGGTTCGGAGTGAGAGGGGAGGTGAAATGTATTGGGATGGGAGTCTAGAAGAGAGAAATGGTGAAGGGGAATCTTTATCTCTTGTTCATTTATACTATAGTTTTTGTTTAGGGTAAAACTTTATTAGGTAACTTTTAATAAATTTAAAATTCTTTTTACAAAAAAAGTTTAAATAATCTAAAATAAATTAATACTTATTTTATTTATATATCATAATTTTGTATTTTATTATTGTAAAAATTACAGGCTATATACCCTAAGTAAAATTGGAACGAAGTGATTATGATTATTAAGATAGCTTTGATCATATTAGTAAAATATTTTTATTTGTATATAATTTTTAATTAATAGTGCATCACAGATTTTTTTTCTTAATCTTTTTACAAAGTATATGTATAAAAGAAAAAATTGAAAAAAAATTTAACTCTAAAATTTTAAAATGATTGATATTTCGTTATCTAGTTATATTGAGTATTTAAATTTCTACCATGCATACAATTTAAAAAGAGAAAACTTTATATCGTTTGGTGTGGGTTAATCGTTTATACTCACAACTGAACCCTTTTTTAGCATTCTTGCAGAAAAAACATTTACATGTAAAATTTAGTTCCAAAAGAGAGGAAAAGGAATTAACATGCAAAAGTTTCCAAATTGAAATTATATTTATGGTTATTTTTCAATTTATTCAAGTTTCTCAATAAAAATGAAATAAAATATAATAATTCCTTTTTTTTAAACATGGAAAAAAGAGAGTAAATTATAATCTCAAAACCAAATACTTATAAATTGAAATTCCCGCCAAAAGCCTTATAACTCATCTAGTCGGCACCTCCCAGTTTGTCCATAACAACTAGGGTTCAAATTCTCTCTCTCCAATTATAAATATAGAAATATCCAAAAATAAATAAAATCCTGCTTGCCCTAACCAATGATATAAATTTATTTGGATTTCTATAACAACAAAAGGTGGCACTTACTACTTAGGAATCGATAAGAACCGAGACCTTGAAGTCTTGAACTTACACAATTAAACCAAACCATCGAAGTATATATGCATGTTTTATATAACAACTAAGCAATTCAAGGTTCGTCTTTACGATCAAAAAATAAATAAATAAATAAAGACGTGTGTCCACTTTTTTTTTTTTTTTTGATCCGCTTTATAAATACTAGTGTATAACCCGTGTATATACAAGGTATAATTAAAAAAAATTACAATTACACACATATATGGATTCAAATTACTCTCTCTTGCTCTCTCTCTTTGTTTTATTTTTTTATTTTAATTTCTTTTGGATATATGCATGAGTTTACTCTTTTTTTTTTCTTTTTTTGTTTATCGATTTTTTTGATGATTTATTTATATTAGACCTTTCGTCTTCTGCACCTTATTAGCTCACCTAGAACAAAAATTAAAAAAAAAAAAAAATTAAATAGGACACATGGCACAAAATTAGACAACAATTGGAATAAAATTTAAAACCTAATTGGATTTTTTCTCAACTTTACCTATTAATATATACATGTATAATCTGTGCATATGCACGGTACAATTAAAAACAACACAATTACACATATATGGATTCAAATTATACATTGTTTAAGTCATAGATATATACATGAGTTTTACTCTTTCTTTCTTCTTTATTATTTTATTTTTTGGATATACACATGAGTTTACTCTTTTTTATTGGGTTTTTTTTTTAATGGTTTATTTATATTAGACTCTTCGTCTTTTATACAACATTAACTCACCTAGAAATTAAAAAATATATATAAATAGGACATGTGACGCAAAATTACACTATAATTAAAATCCAATTTGAAATCTAATTGAATTTTCTCTTAACTTTATCTATTAATATATATATATATATATATATTACTAAATAAATACTTCATCTCTCCCTAGGGCTTGAACTCAAACCCCTATTCCACAGTTCTTGCATGGGTAGGCACGATCCTATCAACTCATCTGGCAGTACTATTGTCCACATTTAATAACAAAGTCTATATAGGTATCATTTTGAGAAATGTTTTGCCTATAACATTTTCACAATAAATCTTTAGTTTATGGTTGTTACTCACAGTTACAGATGGGCCAAAAAAGTCATTTACAGATGGGCCAATAACAATTAAACATCTATGATTTGTTGTGTACGTGAAACTTCTCAATAATTTTTGTGGCTTGACATATCAAATATTCTACACAATATATATGTCTATATATATATATATATATATATTTGATCATTTATAATCAAAACAAGTTATGGAGAAACTGTACACACGTCCAGATTCAACAATTGTGGTTAAGCTGGATTTCGTTTGTGGTGGTGGGTGATAGAGAATTCAAAAGGACAATACGTCAATTATAGAAGAACCAACATTAATAGGAAAAATAAAGAAATGAAAGAAGCGCTATGCTTTCTTTTCTTTTCCCTTTTTTTTTTTTTAAAAATTTTTTTTTTTTTTATGAGCATAGAAGTGTTGCACTAAAAAGTAGAAGAGGACAAAGATTGGATAGTATAGATAGACATGAGTGGCATACATGGAAAAATTTAAAAGTGTTTTTATTGCAAAATTAGGAATCACAAGATCGAATGGAAAAAAAAAAAAAAAGAGTCAAAGATTTTTTTTTTTTTTTTTTTAATTTTAAATTAGATAGTTGGGGATTGAGGGATTTGAAGAAACTAATATCGATCGTATAAAGCAATTCAATTTAAAAAAAAAATGGAAATCTATAAAAAGGTCATTCAGCATTTTAAAACTGAAAGATTGCAAAGAAGTGTTACATATACATCAACTATTATTTTTCCAACTTTTTGTGTTTCAATTTATGCTCAACTAATCATAATATGTTAGGTGTTTGATTTTTATTTATTTATTTTTTTTTTTTATGAGCATAGAAGTGTTAAACTAAAAAGTAGAAGAGGACAAAGATTGGATAGTATAGATAGACATGAGTGACATACATGGAAAAATTTAAAAGTGTTTTTATTGCAAAATTAGGAATCAGAAGATCGAATGAAAAAAAAAAAAAAAAAAATAGAGTCAAAGATTTTTTTTTTTTTTTTTTTTTTTAATTTTAAATTAGATAGTTGAGGATTGAGGGATTTGAAGAAACTAATATCAATCATATAAAGCAATTCAATTTAAAAAAAATGGAAATCTATAGAAAGGTCTTTCAGCATTTTAAAACTGAAAGATTACAAAGAAGTGTTACATATACATCAACTATTATTTTTCCAACTTTTTGTGTTTCAATTTATGCTTAACCAATCATAATATGTTAGGTGTTTGATTTTTTTTATTTTTTTATGAGCATAGAAGTGTTACACTAAAAAGTAGAAGAGGACAAAGATTGGATAGTATAGATAGACATGAGTGACATACATGGCAAAATTTAAAAGTGTTTTTATTGCAAAATTAGGAATCACAAGATCGAATGGAAAAAAAAAAAAAAAAAGAGTCAAAGATTTTTTTTTTTTTTAATTTTTAAATTAGATAGTTGGGGATTGAGGGATTTGAAGAAACTAATATTGATCATATAAAGCGATTCAATTTTAAAAAAATGGAAATCTATAAAAAGGTCATTCAGCATTTTAAAACTGAAAGATTACAAAGAAGTGTTACATATACATAAACTATTATTTTTCCAACTTTTTGTGTTTCAATTTATGCTCAACTAATCATAATATGTTAGGTGTTTGATTTTTTTTTTTTTTTTTTCCTTTTTAAAATTTGGGTCATTACCTCAAAGGAAGGAAAAAGAAGGGGAAAAGAGAATTCAAAAAGACAACTCGCATTAAATGTGTGTGTGGGGGGGGGGAGGGGGGGGGGGGGGGGGTGGTGTGGTGGTGTTGGGGGTGTGGAAGCTTTACACTTCATTTGCTTTTATGGGAAGTTAGTGAAACAATAGAAGCGTTATACTTATCTGTTTTGGTTTATTGAAAAGCGTTACAATTTATTTTATTTCCTTTTTTGGAGCAAGAAGCATTACACTTTAAAAGTAAGAGGCAACGATTGGGCTAGTATAGATATGCATGAGTGACATACATGGTAAAACTTTAATGGTATAAAATTAAAAAGATTGAAATGCATAATTAGCAATCACTTAAAGATAAAGGATATTATAGGAAAAAAGGGTCAAAGATTCTTAATTGAGAGAATAAGGTAACAATTTGATTGCATCAAGGAAAAATATCGGTAAAGAAAAGCCAAATTTTCCATGAATTTATATAGTGCACATTTAATGTAATAGAGACTTTTTTTTCTTCCCCTAATGTAATAGAGATTTGAGGAGAAATTGGCACCTCCCGGAGTTTTCCACAAAAAGGGTCAATGTTCAAATCTCTCTCCCCATTCTAGTGGCTATCAAAGAAAAAAAGAATAAGAAAAAAGAAGAAGAAGGTAAACTTATAGTCATTTAGGAATACAACTCTATTTATTAATGACACATGGCACATTTTGACTCGCTAAACTCACTTGTTCTTATTATAACTTGCCATGTCGACTTTGTAGATCACAAAATGTTAAGAAAAATTTAAGGAATGCACCAAATTACGAACGTTGGAAAGTCTCGTATATTTCAAATGATGGACTCTCAGTTTAGGCTTCTGCTTTAATTAGATATTATTAATAATCAATAACCTGAGCAATCCACCAACAAATTAAACATAATGTAATTTTTTTCCTCTTTCATTTTTTGTTCTAATTATGAAATTTAATAATTATGCTAATTATGAATAGAAATTTATTATGAGCTGTTTTACGGCTACAATTAAATTTCACTGACATTTTCATCTAACATCACACCCGTAATCCATTATAATGCGGTACACTAAATTTCCGAGCCATTCCCAAGGTGACTCCTATTATCATTGAGTGAAATATTATCTGTATCTCTAACAGCTGCGACACCAAACTCTACTCAACCTCACCAACACCTCAAGAGACAAGAAGGGTGCCTTGAGAGAGAGAGAGAGATGGTGTTAGGAAGGAGTGCGAGCATAGATAGTGGTGTAACAAGTGGAGAAGATGCGAGTAGTCATGGCAGTGCGCATTGCGCCTATGTCGATCCAGCCTATGTGGATTTGGGAAGGAGTGACATTTGGGTAGGTTGTTCCCATTTAATTTGAGCATTGGTTCAGGTTTTTTTTTTAGGATCTTTATATTATTGGCAAATTCCATGACAAGTTTGAATGTATATAATTTGACATTGTAATTAATGTAATGTTATGGGTTTAATTTTGTAATAGGTTGAAGTGGTTAGAAACTGAAAGTCGGAATTGAAAGCTAAAGGAATTCACATGAGAGTGAACTTGGCGGGTCATGTGAATTTGTTTGGAAAATTCATTTTCTAAAACAATTGAGGCAGCAATTTCGCCTATCACTTTTAGGTTATTGGCTTGAGCAAAAATGTGAGACCTAAGAGAAACTTTAGTTACAATTTTCTCTATAGTACCAGCCCTCAATCACTCTTTATAAGCTCCATTTCCCATAAATTTTCTAGACCCAATTTTCATATTGAAGAGTTAAAGAGAGTCCTAAAACCATAGTGTAAAAGCCCATTCGATCTCTCTATCTTCCCCCTCTTAAATTGCCAAATTCTACGAGTGGAAAATTCATACCATCATACACATTGAAATCTTCCAAGTTCATGGTATTTTGGTGTTAGAGAATCATTGGAGCAATCCCAAAATTGCTAAGGAGGCTTCGTTTTGCAATTGGAGGCTCAATTGCAGATCCGAAGACTATTAAGAAAAAGTATTCAATGAATCGATTACAAGTAGGACCCGGAAGCTCAAGTACATAGTCATTACTTGGAGGGTTTTGTAAGTGATATGTATTGCAACTATGCTAGACTAATGGATCGCTAGGTGCCAGAGGCCCCAGAGAGTTTTTTTTCGACTGATTCCTAGGTTTTTTCTCTCTCCATAAATACTTCAATGTTCTTGTAGGTACCTTTTGTTTGTTTGTTTGGGATGTTTTTTTATGATTTTCTATCCATGCTTATGTCAATTGGTTGATAACTTGAACCATTAGGCTTACTTTCACTAGTTAGCTTGAAACTAAGCCGTAAAATTTGGGTTTATAAATTGGTTCCTTTCAAATTTGATCCGGAATGCGATTTTGGGTTGAGTAATTCAATCAAGAATGATGATTTGTTTTTGGAAGGGGGGAGGGGGTTTAAAACTTAACTATAACCCTAGAGACCATTTAGTAGGTTCCCGATTAAATTTAAACAATTTGTTGGGTTGACCAATCAAAAACAAATAGTGTTATCTCTTTCAAGGATATTTAGATTCAATATAATTAGGTGTTTTTATTTCAAATATATATATATATATATATATAATTAGTTGTTTTAATTTTATTAAGAAATATAATGTAATGCACTTAAGATATTGAACCATTTTCCCTATATAAGAGAGTGATGAAGATTATAGCCTAGAAGAGACATTTCCTTTTGTATATAAATATTTTCTAAAGTTTGATCTTTTTATTATTTAAGAAATCAAAAAAATAACTAAATTACGTCATTTTGAGTTGCTTAAAGGAAACACAATTAATGGAATTGGAGAGAAGGATTACATTAAATATGGATCAAAGTTAAAAGAATGAAATGAACAAAATTAAAATTACAAGACAAAATTGAATTTTGAACAAAGCTAAAGACTGTAATTTGTAATTAAATCTTATTTTTATAGGGTATGAACAATGTTATAAAATAAAAGAAATTGCAAGATAAGATAAAGAAATCTAGAGATGAAATAATATAAACAAAATTTTTAGGTCGTCATCTACACAATACTGTTGGTTTTTTAAATATTTCTATTTTCACTCGTAATTAGATCACATATTTATATGGGTTAAAAGTCGGACGGATGAAATTCTTAAGAATGCAATGCCATGCATTAGAGTAACTCCATCCCTTTATAAAGTAACACCATACATTTCTGTAACTTCTTGCATTTACAACAAAGATCTAATTTTATTTTTCGCTTTGCAATTTTTATATCATTTAAAATTATGCTTAGTTTATTGCTTTGACATGAGGTCAAGTTCTTTGATATGAATTTCAAGCATGATTTATGTAATAGTATAAGTTGTTATAAGAATAAGGAAATATTCCTGCAAAGCGAAGAACATGGTGTTTAGGTTCTTTATATTTCTTTGTATTTTGTAGAATGTGCACATTTATATTGACAATTTTTGTAAGCAATATTTATGGCAAAAATTGGCAAAATCCAAGGGTATGTTTGGTAACTATTTTTTTCTCTTATTTTCTATTTTCAAAAACAATTTTCTATTTTTATGATTAAAAACTTGTTTAGCAACTCAAAATGAGCAAAAAACAAAAATTGTTCTCAAAACTCAATTTATGAAGGAAACTGGAATCATGTAAAATGCTGTTTTCAGTTTTTAATTTTCAAAAATCAATGAAAGCATGCATTTAATTTAATGAATCTGTTTCATTTAATGAGTTAGCATTAAAATTCAAATCCTAGTACCAACATATTTTAGCATTTTCTATTTTTTTCTTCAAAAAACTATATTTTTAATTTCAACTAACCAAACATATTTTTGATTTAAAAAATACAAGAAAATTGTTTTTTCTTTATATTCTCAAAAAAAAGTTTTTAAAAATAGAAAACAAAAACTATTACCAAATATAACCTAAATGTTCACATTCTTGTACTGAGTTTAAATATTGTGCCTATTATTATATAGATTCAGACTCCTCTAAGGTTAAGAGTCTGTTTGGCGTCTACTTCAACTTTTAGCTTTTAATTTTTATGTACAGTTTTTTAAAATCTCACTTTTTTCTTGTCCTTTCTCACTTTTTCATATTTTTTCGAGGTGTAAGAATATTTTAGCACACTTTTTAAAATCTCAATTTTTCCCTCATTTTCTCACTGATTTCTATTGCTTTCCAAGTTTAACTTGCAAACATCTTTACCAATTCAAATCCCTCAGAACACTTCCATAATATAGTTTCCAAACACAAGTCTATCATCCTCCACCTTGAGGTTGAGAGAGGACGGGGTGGTTTGTTAGCATATGTCATAGCCCAAGCGTAAACCACTTCAGTTACCTGTACATCGCTCATTAGTCTACCGACATAAAAGCAATCCCTTATACAGTTTCACACACAATTCAATATATAGAGAAGTAATCCTTGTTCAGACAAATGTTGTATGTTTCCGTTCTAGGAACACTTGAAATATGAAACCATTATAATAAATTTGATTTGATGTGAATCATTCTTTACAAAAATGTTTTGAAGAAAATTACATTTGATAGGACTTGCACAGTGAAAGGGAAAACTATTTCAAATGTGCAGCTGTTGAAATGTGCTCGACTCATACACATTACGCTTATGTAACATAAAATTAGACTCCACACACCACTATGAGCAATAAAAGTCAAGTTCAATGGTATATAAGTCTTTTGTTCTTTGATCCCACATAACATCCTTGAATTACTTGGTTCAAGGTTCAACCTTTTTTATGATTCATTTTAAGTTAGGAAATGAGGATTAAACTCACAAAATTTAGGCACTGTAATTTCATCATAAAGTATAAATTATGTGAATGCAGGACGCACCGAATATAGGAGAAAAAAGAAAAGTAAAAAAGAAGGTACAAAGAATTCACAAATAAAAACACTCCATGATGTCAGTATCCAAGGTGAAATCTACACTTTTCATTTCAGAAGTCCACCTATAACTATATTAAACCACGCAAGCATGAAATCACCATAGTGCCATACCATGTTGAAAATTCTTCATAGTTTATACATTTTAACGAAAGGAAAAATAGTGTGAAGAAAATGACATCAGGTGCTGCAGGCACTGAAGGTTCATTTGTTCCATCTTCAATCTGTTGCAACAAAGAAATGCTTTGAGTGAGAACACAAATAAAAAGAATTTAATCATTGAAGGAGCAAAGCCTACCTTTTAGGCGGAATCATTTTTTCAAGTTCACAAAACCAAAATATCACTACTTTCGTCTTTAGATAATTCTAAAACAGTGAAAACCCTCTAAATGTAATACCAGCAAAAAGAAATCAACACCACTTTGGAAAAGTGAGGACAATCTAAATTCCCAAAGGAAACCCCAGTTCAACGTGCCCTCCATATTACCAGTCAAGAAATCCAAATGAACACTAATCAAATCACAAGAAGTACAGGTATCTACAATCAAGTTGGAACAATTAGATAGTTGGTTGCCAAGTACAGGTACACAATCAAGTCTTTTATCTTTTACTAATCCCAAAAGTGGGAGGACCAGATTATTTAATCTAAAAAAATACGAACCACGATTAAAAATTTAAAACATGTAAAACTGAAACAGCATTCGAAATGCATCTATATTAGTTTCTATTTTTATAGTTCCCAACTTCCCACTAAATATAAATTTAAAAAAAAAAAAGATTTTTCCTTCTTGGTGATAGGCACTCCCTTCCTCCTGTTGTTTCAGAGCAATTGAAGAAGGAATGAAGGATACCGCTGTTTTTGTTGTTTAATGAATGAAATTGTGTTTTATCAACAAAGAAAAAAGAAAAAGAAAGAAGAAGTAAGCCGCTTTGAAATAAGTTTCAAGCATAATCAAGGTTGTTGCAAAACATCCACATAACCAATCTACAAGCACCTTCTCCATCTTGGCCAATTCAATGTCATCAACCACCATCAACTTCACTAATTTATTGATTTCATGCTCTAATTCCCAAGTACCT
Source organism: Quercus ilex subsp. ballota (assembly GCA_032727855.1). Classification (NCBI taxonomy): domain Eukaryota; kingdom Viridiplantae; phylum Streptophyta; class Magnoliopsida; order Fagales; family Fagaceae; genus Quercus; species Quercus ilex. The sequence continues at coordinate 29,719,936 of CM064912.1, read as the reverse complement.
GTTTGACCTTACGATCATCACCCTTCAGGTTGTTTTGTTTTGTTCTGCGCCTCCCCCCCCCCCCCCCCCCCCCAAACAAAAAAAAAAAAAAAATGAATAGACAATTTTAGTAATCATCTAGTCTTGGTAATCATTGAGTACATTTTCTGTTTGATTTAATTGTATCCACTTTCCTACATGTGGTTTTCAAATAGCTCAACATGTAAAGTATTTGAGAAACCCATTGAAGTCTTGGCCCACTGATAAAGAGAAATCATCATGAAGTGAACTCCATAATTTTTAAATCTAATAATATCTAATAAGAAAAATAATTTTGTTACCTGCATTAGAAGTCCTTTCATTTGTTATTTGTAACATACATTGAGCTAAAAGTCAGGTTGTCCAAACAAATGCCATTGGTGCAGTAAGCCCAGCAAATCAACAAAAGCATAGATACTACAATAAAATTAAAATAAAACAAACATACAAAAACATAAATACATATGCAATGATCAGTTAAATAACTTCTCTCTAATTCTCTAAAGTTGTAGATAAGATTTTATTAGCATAGTTAATCATGATAAACTATGGCACAATATAACTGAAAGTTCAATATGGGTATGAAACACCCTTGAACGTTTAGACCCCAAATAATAAAATCACCAATTCAAGCTTTATATCAAACAACTAATGTGCGGAACATGATAACAAGCTTATAACAGAATTGATAAACAATCTAAGTCAAATATAAACACATTCACAGCAGTAAATATAAGGCAAAGATAAAGGGAAAGAAGAAGCAAACACACGGACAACACACGATGTGTTATCGAAGAGGAAACCGAAGTCCTCGGCGTAAAACCTCTCCGCCGCCCTCCAAGCGGTGATAAAATCCACTAAAGAATATAGTTGGGATACATGAACAGCAGAAGACCCTCCAAGCCTAATCTACCCAAGTACCTAAGCCCTCCAAGCTTCTTGCTCCAACGAGGTTACGCCGAACCTATTTCTTCTTTAGCTTCCCGGATTCCGCTACTTGACCATAACATCAACCAATGTATATTGGTTCCTTCCCAAACTGCTTCCCCAAGCACCAAATGGACCTTCTCACAGACGTGGGTGTGGTGAGATAAGGATTTGGTAAAAGACCTCTCAAGGGTATGACAATGGAGAGGAAGAGAGTAGAGGAATTTGTAGAGTCTCTAAGGTAAAGATTGGGGATAAGACAATCTTGTTTTTCTCTAGGGTTTCCCTCACAAAATTCTCTCTGGAAGCTCTCTCAATTTAGTGGGTATAAGGGTGTATATATAGTAGGGTGAGAAGGGAATGCAAAACGTCAGTTTTTGCCAAACAGGGTTAACTCGCGGCTTGACCTCGCGGCTTGTCCAAGTCGCGAGTTCCAGTCGCAACGTAACGGCCTGGCCAGTTTGGAACTTTTGTCCTGTAGCATGACAGCTGGCGCGACCCTTCAGCTTCCTAGTGTGCCTCTCACGTGCCAGAGTTTGGCGGCTTGCCAGTCGCCACACACCCGCGAGTCCTAGCCGCAAATCTCTGTTTTTCTTGCACACTCTTGAGCTTTTCTTCACATCTTCTCACACACTACCCTTACAATTTTCCCACCTAAATACAGGGTTACTAAGTGCTAAATTACAAGAAAATTGGTCACGGAATAAAGCCAATTAGATGGTTGATTAAATTCAACCTTACAATCTCCCACTTTGGCTATTCCGTGACAAAACCCTAAAACAAACTCTAGGCTTAATGCGTGAGTTGGGAACAGTTGGAAAACTCACTCACACCTAACTCTAAAATCTGTAAAGCTCTTGAACATATGAATAAGTAACTCCTGAAACACAATAACATAACAATATCATTGTATGCAGAAAACTTAATAAGCATATGGAGCAAAATAAGCATGATCAAGCAAAAATGAACATAAGCACAAAAGCAATAATTCATGGCAAGATCAACAACAGTAGTCACTTAAGCAAAAGTGATTACTATGTTCATTCACACAGGAAATGAACATTCGAACATGCAAATCTGATAAACTCAATTGAAGAGAATCATTTGCAAGTCCAACACTCAACCAATGCATACAAACATATATGCATCTAGGAACAATCCTACAAGGGCTCAAGAGTGTTGTACTTAAGATAATGCAAGGCATTAACAAGTACCAAAACACAAAACATAAAGGCTGCATAAGCAAAGATTTGCAAATACATGGCACAAACCATAAAAGCCTACAAATATGCATAAGTGCAAGAAACAACCCTCAAACCTTACAAAAGCAACAATGGGTACAGACCAAGCATAAAAAGACAATGCTAAAACAAAAACTGAATAACATCATTATATATAAGAAATCACCAAAGATTCACATGTTGAGAGTAAAAAAAACTTAAACTAGTGTATTAAGCAAAAACACATATCTAAACAAAAACACATATTTAAACTCCCCCTCAAACCAGGCACTCCCCCTCAAGAGCTGCCTCAAAAATTCTCCCCCTTTTTGACCGGAATGGCCAAAGGGTCAGTGATCCTGACTGGTATGAATGCTGTCAAACTTGGCAGAGAGTACATCAAGCTGGTCCTGCATTGCCGTCATCCTCTCAGTTTGTTGACTCTGAACATCTCGGATTGTATCAAGTCTCTCCAAGATGATTTGAAAGGCATCAGGAGGTACAGGTGATGAGGTGGAAGGTCTGCTCCTCTTGACTCTTACTCTAAGTGTGGAAACTGGTCCTGCACCTTCTGCTTTAGTCTCCATAGGATCACCTTCTTCATGGACACCCTCTTCTTCTTCACCTGGAAGACGACTCTGTATCCGTATGAGAGTAAATTTGTTGATGGCTGATAGAGGAGGCATGGGACTAATATCTTGTGGGATTGCAACACCCTTTTCTTTGAAAATTCTCATGAGAAGACTTGGAAACACCAGCTTGGGCCTCGAGGTAGTTTTAGTTTCTTCCATGATAGTATCAAAAATGTGGGAACTGATGTCAATAAGGACGTTTTCCTTAAGTTCCATAAGAAAGATAGCTCTGGCATTTGTCAATGTAGTCATCTTCCTTATAGGGTACAGATTGTACAACATTATTGTTGTTAAACACCTCATGTCTTTAGGAAAGTCAGAAGTGTTGAGACACCTCCTTTCTAAAACCCCACCAATCTTTTTCTGGACAGCTTCTAGGGAGACCATTCTATCCTTGTAGTTTGTGAATTCATACTCATCTAACCCCTCCAACCCTAAAACCTTATCAATGTCATGAGCATCTAGGGTAAACTCCTTTCTCCTTACCCAACAATTCAACTCCTCCTCCTTTATCACAACATTTGCATAGAATTCTCTGATTAGTGGTTCACACACTAAAGGTAAGTCACCCAGAAGTTTTTCCCAGCCTCTGCCTTCAAAGTATTTTGGAATGAATGTATCCCTCAAGTCATGTAAATCCACAAATCTCTCCTGGATAATGGTTCCCTTTACGAAGGAATCTCTGTATCTCTCAAAATGCTTGACTAACCTAAACAGGTTGTTGTCCATTTTCAATCTTTTATCAGCCTTCTTAGCAGGAGTCTTCTTCTTAGAGGATGTGGAAGCCATCTGTAAGCACTCAGAAAAGTCCACAACAAGGACACAACACAATATGTGGAAGTATACTCAAATTAGTATTCATGTAGATATAAGGACGAACAGAGTGTTAGGCAAAACACAAACCTAGAATAGTTGATGACAAAGAAATTTAGACATCATAAAAAAAAACACAGCTCAAACAAGTTCAGTCTGTAAGGATGAAACTGTCATGCAGACAGATGACAAACTATGTCACTGATACATAAGAATGTGAAATGTGCAAGAAAAACTCCAGAGACAGAGCCACACACAAGATATGGTAACACATACACAGAACAGAGTGAACCACATAGACATAAGAACATACACATGGCAAACCCAAAATTTTTCATTTAGGGAAACATTATAGAGATACCAGACACCGTATACCCAATGGATATAAACACTCAAAACAATTTTCAGATCATGAATGAGAAGGTGAAAGCATGAAATCTCATAATGGAGCAAACTCACAAGATTAATCATAATCAAGCGGGAACAAACCAAAACACCAACCCAACATTTTAAAGCATAAACATGTTCGAATACCTAAATAACAACCCAACAGTAAAACACATAGATTCAAGAACATTTCACTTAAATCATGAAATTGGAGTGAAAAACAAGAAAACCCATACCTTTTTCTCAAAGATTTATGCAGAAATGATGCAGTGATGAAGGATATTTGCAGTGAAACACGAACGGTTTGAGTGAGAGAGTGAAGAAGACAATGAACAGTCATTGATATTCAAGGGAAAAACTAGAAAAATTTTAAAAACTGTCTATATAACGCAAAACACGTGTTTTTCGCGACTTAACCAAGTCGCCAGGACAAGCCGCGAAACACTGTGAAGGTAAGATTCTAGAAAATATCTTCCAAGTGTTTTTCGCGATTGGAAGGTCTACCCGCGAAGGAGTCGCGAGCTGAGCCGCGAAAATGTCTGAGTAACCCTCGCGATTGAAGCTTCCACCCGCGAACAAGCCGCCAAAATGAGCTGCGAATAGTGCAAAACTCAAATTTTGAAAAAATTTTCTAAGTCTTTTTCACGACAAGAGTACTGACTCACCAGTAAGCCGCGAAAAATCTCTGAGTGAGCTCGCGACTGGGACATGCGACTGGGCCAACCCGTGACTTAGTCGCCAAAACAGGGCAACACTGTTTTTGAAATTTTTGACATTTTGCAAAAAACAAAGTACTTTCCAAAAACAAAACAAAACACTCAAAAATCTTTTTGTGTTTGATCAACAAAGATTGAGCATGTGAAAACACATTTAGTCAAGTGCAATCACACAAATGAATATGGCATTCATTGAACATAGACTTGTGTGTTGTGTGTGGATATCGAAAATGAGATAGTTCTTAGTCCAATGTGAAGCTTCAATGATCAATTCAATCAAGGCATACACAACTAGCACTAGATAATGTGACATATCTGAATTATAGAAACATGCATATATGACCTCCCACAAGTACTTGACAACAATTCTTTGAAACTTTTCATTTGGCTCCATATTCAACATATCATTTGCAACTTTTGAGCAAAGAAAATCTCATTGTGAGATAGATGCCTGAAATTTTTGATATCTCAATTGATGAGTTAGCCATTTGGCTTTTTGAGCATCACACATTTTATTTTGGTCGCTTTCCCTTTTTCCTAGTCAAATACTAGTATGTGCGACAGGCTTTTGCAGCTCTATATCTCTTTTCATTTGGAGATTTACATTTAGAGAGCTCTTTTAAAGCATAAAATTAAAAGGTGGGAAGATATATAGGCATGAGTCAATGCATGTCTCAAGATCAACAAAACCATTCACTAATCATTCATGACAAGGTTGAAGATCTATTTACAACAATCACATAGATTTCAGAATTTCTTCCACAAAGATATGAGTGCATGAGAGACAAGCTAGGCTCGTTAAATGCACAAAGCCATAAGTACAAAGGTACAGGGCAAAACATGCTTGGAGACAAAACTCAACAAAGTGATCAAACTTTTTGGATTTTCAACTTTTTATGTGTTTTTGGATTTTTGACACAAAGGAACAATGATCAAAAACAAAATCAGCAAAGAGAAAAAGCAATTTAACCAACACAACAAAATTTTCATCATAACTTAGCAAGAAGAAAAAACAACCAAGCATATACACAAACATGGGAAGTATTGATGCATGGACATGTTGTAATGCTTATGCATGAGTACCCTTCGTCACCCACACGTCACGTGCGTTTGGGGTGATATCCTTTACGGATTGGGTACGGGAATTGGGACTATCAAACCTTTGTGTGAAGCTTTCAAGGCAGTTAGTGAAGGCACCGATCATCTTCATCACATCCGTCATTCCTGAATCATTGTTTTGACTTCTCGGTTTCTCACCACCCCAAGACCTCTTGTCATTCCTTCTTCCTTGTGACCGAGGTGCGCTTGTATTGTTGTCTGCTCTCAGCTTTTGACAGTTGGGTCTAGTATGCCCTCGCAGTCCGCAATAGTGACACACATACTCTGTTCTAGGACCCCGTTGTGGTCTTGAGAGAGATCTTGCTCTGGTTTCGTGTCTACCCATAGATTGATTTCAGGGCTTATTCACCATCCGTTGCTCACTCACATTCTTCCTCTCAGCCTTAACATTCCCAGGGATGGTTTCTTCTCCAATAGGCTCTATGGCCTTCACAAATTTCACTTCTTTGGTAGCTTTGGCCGATGAGCTACTTCCTCCGGTATAACCCAATCCAGACTTGTCTGAGAAATGTTTCTGAGACGAGATAACATCTTCCAGCTTTCTAGAGGAGACCCTTTCTATCTTAGCTTGCGCTTGCACCACCTCTTGCTCAAGGAATCTTACTTTGGTATAAGCTTCTGATAACTCTCCATTTAGTGTCTCAATCTCACATTTAGCCTCTTTATATCTTCTTCACAGCCTCCTTTGCAACCCTTGCATACTCACCTGATTTCTCAAGAAGTAAAGCGTAATTCTCTTGAAGACCCAATGTACCTTCATCCTCTTCAGCTTCCGATTCTTCAACAACCCCAATAGACTCCAAATCAGAATGCTCACCAAGCTCTTTCACAAGTGTATCCAAGTCATCTGAGGATTCCACACGAGCAATAGTCATGAATGCAGAGAAATTTCCTTCTCCATCACAGCTCTCATCGGAATCAGAATTTGATGAGTCCGAATCACTTAAAGTAGTGGCATAAGCCTTTCCCTTCGACTTCAAGTAATTTGGACAGTCCTTTTTAAAATGCCCATGCCCATTACATTCAAAACATGTAATTCCTTGTGAGGATTGGGAATCTTTACCATCTTTTCTTCGGAACTCTTTCTTCACTTTTCCGGCACTCTGGAATTTTCCTTTGTCACCAAATTTTCCACTATTCTTGAGCTTTAGGAATTTACGGAAGTTCTTTACAAGATACGCCACATCTTTATCTACCGTATCCTCTTCCGAGGAGTCATGAGACACTATCCTCTCATCAATTGTCTTAAGAGCAAGGGATTTGCTCTTCTTCGCTGAAGGAAGGGACAACTCATATGTCTGTAGAGAACCAACCAGCTCTTGAACCTTGATTTCGTCAAGATCTTTGCTCTCTTCAATGGCTGTAACTTTGGTCCGGAAACTTTCTGGTAGTGACCGGAGGATCTTCCTTACAACCTTCGAGTCCTCCGTCTTTTCCCCCAAGTTAAATTTACCAACAACCACTTCGTTCAATTTGCTGTAAAATGAATCAAACGACTCTTCCTCACTCATTTTTAACTCCTCAAAGCGAGTGGTCAACATTTGAAGTTTTGTGTCCTTCAGTTTCTTAGTTCCCTCATAGGTTGTCTCAAGAATTTCCCATGCTTCCTTAGCAATGAAGATGTGAGAAATCCGGTGGAATTCTTCTGGAGAGACGCCGCAGAAAATAGCATTCAATGCCTTGCTATTTGCATTTGCCGCTGCAAGAGCAGCCTTATCCCAATTGGCCTTAGGAGCCTCCGGTTTAGTCCAACCTATCTCAACTGCATCCCACACAGTCTCATCCATAGAACACAAAAACGCCCTCATTCGGACTTTCCAAAATGCATAATTATTACCATCAAAAAATGGTGGAACAGTGAGAGATTGAGACCTATCCATCTCAACAAGGGGTCAAGGATCACACTCAGGTATTAAAACCACAACAAGTGTACCCGCTCTGATACCAAATGAAAGTTCAATATGGGTATGAAACACCCTTGAACGTTTAGACCCCAAATAATAAAATCACCAATTCAAGCTTTATATCAAACAACTAATGTGTAGAACATGATAACAAGCTTATAACAGAATTGATAAACAATCTAAGCCAAATATAAACACATCCACAGCAGTAAATATAAGGCAAAGATAAAGGGAAAGAAGAAGCAAACACACGGACAACACACGATGTGTTATCGAAGAGGAAACCGAAGTCCTCGGCGTAAAACCTCTCCGCCGCCCTCCAAGCGGTGATAAAATCCACTAAAGAATATAGTTGGGATACATGAACAGCAGAAGACCCTCCAAGCCTAATCTACCCAAGTACCTAAGCCCTCCAAGCTTCTTGCTCCAACGAGGTTACGCCGAACCTATTTCTTCTTTAGCTTCCTGGATTCCGCTACTTGACCATAGCATCAACCAATGTATATTGGTTCCTTCCCAAACTGCTTCCCCAAGCACCAAATAGACCTTCTCACAGACGTGGGTGTGGTGAGATAAGGATTTGGTAAAAGACCTCTCAAGGGTATGACAATGGAGAGGAAGAGAGTAGAGGAATTTGTAGAGTCTCTAAGGTAAAGATTGGGGATGAGGCAATCTTGTTTTTCTCTAGGGTTTCTCTCACAAAATTCTCTCTGGAAGCTCTCTCAATTTAGTGGGTATAAGGGTGTATATATAGTAGGGTGAGAAGGGAATGCAAAACGTCAGTTTTTGCCAAACAGGGTTAACTCGCGGCTTGACCTCGCGGCTTGTCCAAGTCGCGAGTTCCAGTCGCGACGTAACGGCCTGGCCAGCCTGGAACTTTTGTCCTGTAGCGTGATAGCTGGCGCGACCCTTCAGCTTCCCAGTGTGCCTCTCACGTGCCAGAGTTTGGCGGCTTGCTAGTCGCGACACACCAGCGAGTCCTAGTCGCGAATCTCTGTTTTTCTTGCACACTCTTGAGCTTTTCTTCACATCTTCTCACACACTACCCTTACAATTTTTCCACCTAAATACAGGGTTACTAAGTGCTAAATTACAAGCAAATTGGTCACGGAATAAAGCCAATTAGATGGTTGATTAAATTCAACCTTACAATAACATTCAAGGGAGAGAGAGAGAGAATTTACTGTTGAGAAGAAAAAGTTTACAGGCAGAACCCCTTGGTAACTCTGATAATATCTTGAAAATATGAAGACTTTCCTCCAAATCTGATAAGCCAGTAAAAATGTCCATTTTTTTCAAGACTTTTGCATTCTTCAGAATATATCTTATGAGTTTCACTTTGTAAGGTTGAATTTGTTTGTTTTTAGACCCCTTAAAACACAATTGGATTAACCTATTTAACAAGCCAAGTTATTGCTTGGTCCAAATTCTAGATCTAGGTTTACACAATCATATAATCATATCAATGTAAAGTGCGGAATATAAAGAACACAAAGATATGGTGACTGAGGAAAACCAAACCGGTAAAAAACCTGTGGAAGGTTTAACCTAGCTATCCTCAATGTAAAACTGAATCCACTATGAAAGAATTGAAGTTTTACAATAGCGACTTAGACCACTAACATCCTATTGCTACCTCATGTAGAAAACTTACTGACACGACCACGTGAAAGCTCCGAGACACAGACTTCTTCTTTCTTGAATTCTTCAGCAAGTACAAGCATTTCCACTTATGTATCTTTAAGCTCTTATTGCAGCAACTGAATGATCATCAAGCTCTCAATGAAATCTCCTTCTTGATAATCCTAAGCATGTATGAAGGTAACCACCTGATCTCACAAGAGATTCACACGCACAGCAAAATAGAGCAACCTCAAAAACGTGGCTAGGGTTTCCCTTTTATACCTAGGGCAAAACATAAAACCCTACACGTCATATGGGCTTAGGGCTGAGTTGGAAATTCTGCAGAAAAAATATTCTGCCTGACTTTCGATCGATCGAGTCTAATTCTTGATCGATCTAGCCAGACCAAATTGCACAATGAATTCTGCAGCAGCTCAATTCCAACTTTACATAAAACACATACTTTGAGCAAGTCTAAAACAAGACTAAAAACCTGTTTTGATCATGGTTTGCCAACAATACAAATTAGAGTTCTAATACATTAGTTCCTAAGTACTTAGAACTTAACAAACTCCCTCTTTGGCAATCCGTGACAAAACACAAACACAATGCTCAAAGTTACAAGTAAAAGCCCTTTACAAAAATAATGCCCATTACAAAATAATCCAACCTAACTACTATCCAACAGTTGCAAGTGTAGACAGTAGCACGACTGAATCAACCTGTATATTTCCTGAAATACTTAACAAACGCATAAACGCATGTGTGGAAAATACAAGTAAAACAAAAACAAATTCTTGACTTCACAAAACAGAAAACAAAGACATATATCATGAATAACTCATAAATATAAATCAATGAGTAGTGAAACAAGAAATATAGAAAACAAAGTATCTCCCCCTAACATGAATAGCCCAAAAACAATACATCAAGAGCCAAAAAGAATACATACACAGTGAAGCACCTAGATACAATCTAAACTCCACAAGCTCCAACAAACAAAAACTCTCCCCTTAACTACAAAAAAATCCTCTACAAGTGTCCAAAATTACTCCCCCTTTTTGTGACGGAATGCCAAATGGCAATCAGAACCCATCATCAAAAGGAGGTGGCGAAGGCAAACGTCTTAGATGCGCCAAAGCTGCTCACAAAGCACGGACCTCATCAAGTATGTCCACCAAAATTTTACCATGTGCCACCTGAACGGTCATGACAGTCTCTAATTTTCGACGAATGTCAAAGTCATCTGAATTAGATGGTGGAGGAACAACAGCACCACCAACAGGATCAGCAGACGCCTCACTAGAAGTAGTACCTATAGAAGAAGGAGGGGGTGCGGTACCAGAAGGCTCAACACGAGGGCGTTTATAGCTCTCTCTCATCTGAGTAGCCCTCTACCTAAGAAGAATGGCACCTATAGGAGCAATAATGTGTATGAGCTCAGAAGCGAGGAAGTCATCTAAACCTAAAAACAACAAAATCCTATGAATGAAAACAGGATGAAAAAGAGCATAAGCGGTAGAGGAACTCCTATGAACTTCGTTCAAAGAACGAAGAAATAGATGAGGAAAACTAATAGGAGCATCCGTAACAAGAGCATACAAAAATGCACATTGCACCAAAGGAATGGTGTGTAGATGAGAGATAGGCCACAAAGAATGACAAGCTATCCTAAAGAAAAGATAGTGTAACTCAGTGAGCTCAGGAGTAGTGATCCGAGGATCAGAACCCCACTGGATAGAAGACCCAGTGATGTAAGACATGATGTCGTCCAAGGGAGAAGACTCATCATAGGGATAGACAGGGTGCTGGACCACAGGTACCTTAAGAGCATCAGCCACTACTCTAGGAGTAATGGTGTACTCTACATCTCGTATCCAACTCTTTACTAAAGTGTTGGAATCATAGATGTGGATAGAGAGGTTCGAGTAGAACTCTCTAATTAGGATAGCTGTAGGAAGATAATCAATATCCAAAAGTGGCAACCAGCCCCGATGCTTAAAGTTTGCCCTAATGGCAAGATCAAGCTCATCTAACAGAACTTTACGCTCAGCCCAAATCTTTCTCTTAAGGTTTAAAGTCTCATAAAGCTCTTGGTTTTTCTCACTCCGAAACAAAGTGCCCACAAAGGAAGGAGCAGAAGAAGAGGAGGATGTCCTATGGGCTCTAGTCTTCCTAGGCATGGTGCTAGGGTAAGGACAAGACACAAGGATAGAACCAAAAAGAACAAAAAGAAAAACCAAGGGCACACTGCAAGTTAGCACAAAAAAAATATAGAAATAACAATCTATGTGGTGCATGAACAAATAAATGTCATGATGCATGCTCTAGTGCAATGATAACAAGTTCAATTTAAGTTTAAAATCACAAAAATTGGCGTGAGCATAGAGTTTATAACAAAAATCCCAAAATTTTGAAAAACCACTTGTTCAATTTGTACTAAATTGACTAATTGATCATCACGCAAGTTAGAAAACAGTTTATAATGATCAAAATAATCAATCCAACAAGCCAATTTCATCAATTAAACTCAATTTGAACAAAATCCCCAAATCAGCTAATTTTAAGCCCTAGAATTTTCAATTTCTCACAATACATCAAATTGATCAAATTAAACAATCAAGAATAGTTATATAGTGTCTTAGAACAAAAACCCATTGATCAATTGCAAGAAAACAAGCTTGAATCATCAAAAACCCCAGAAAATCCATTGGTTTGAATTTATCCCCAAAATGCATGATATAATTCATGAAATGCGAAAATAAAAGCAAAAGGAGGGGCAAAAGGGTCTTACCAGCCTTGGGAGAGAAAAACCTTGCAAAAAGAATGGAGGAAAACGACAAAAAATTGGATTGGAGCCTTGACCAAGTCGTATAGAGAGAGAAAAAAAAAGTTGAAAAACTTTTGAAAAAGTGAGTTTGAACACGTGAAAATCAGTTTTTTAAAAATTCTCTACATGATTTTCAATCAATCGAAAAACAGATTCGATCGGTTGAAAATGCTTTGATTGATCCAACACCAATCAAGCACCAATCGAAACAGACAGAGGCTGACCAAAACATGTTCGATCGGTCAAAATTCTGGAAAATACATATTTTTGAACACAGCATTTTGACGCAGAAACTCCTCAAAGCATTGATTTTTATAAATAAAATGCATGAGTATGAGATGAAATGCTTTTCAAAAACACATGTTTTGAACCCAGATTTCCCAAAATTAAGATTTTCAATCAAGACCCTTATATTTTCAAGCATCAAACATGTTTTGCAAAAACTCAAGGAATTTTCAAACTTGGTTGGCCAAACCAAAATCACACACCATAACATATACAAAGTTTAGCAAATAGTAACTTGTGTGGTGTGTTCAACTAGCAAAAGCTTGAGATACATGTGAGGTGATATGTAAATAGAAATCAAGCACAAAGTCTACAAAATTCATCACATAGAATTTGAGAGAGACTATCACCTAAAGAGTTACATCATATAACTCTCACATCTCCTAGAATAAAAGCTTGCAATCATGTAAGTTTCTTGATTTGCCTCATATTGTACACACCAATTTTAATTGAACAGAAACTTATTAAAATAGCCGGGATAATTTACACACCAATTTTATTTGATTGATTTAATTATAGTCCAATAATGTACACACCAATTTTAGCATTTAAACCAAGGCTACACCTTATGTTCTTTTTGTGCATGTGCTACACTTTCTCGAGCACAACATCTTATGATATGCACTAAAGTGTTCATGATTGGCTAATAAACAGTGGTGAGATGGTTATTTATGTCTTTCTCAAAAGGATCAAGTCCGACAATCAAAGACACGTGATTTCAAGATCAAGACAAAGTGATCAAAGACTATAAACATCTTTCCCACACAACATGCATTACAAAGCTCAAACTAGTAAAGTGCAAGAAATAAGCTCTTCAGAGCTAAACAAGGTACATAAACATGTTATGCAAAAATAAATTGGCCAACCTTGATTTCAAATCCAAGAAAATAATGCAAAACACAATTTGCTTCCTTTTTTTTTTCTTTTAAAAAGAAAGAAACAAAAACAGTTCTAGAATGAAATGCATGAATGTTATGCAATGCAAGTACTAGAAACAAAAAGAAAACAAAAAGCAACAAATAATAAAGGTCACAGAGGGTAGAGCAATGAAGCATAGGGACCACACATAATTTTTCTTTTTACTCATCCAAGCAACAAGATTGGCTCCTACATAATAACACCCACCAGTGGTGCTTTTTCTATCATCGGCATTGCCGGCCCAATTAGAATCAGAAAAACCAGCAAGGGACAAATTAGACTCTTCGCTATAGAACAATCCATAATCACAAGTTCCACCAACATATTTTATGATTCTTTTAACAACATTCAAATATGAAACCTTAGGATTATATTGAAATCTAGAGCATACACCAACACTAAAAGCGATATTAGGCCGACTAGCAGTCAAATACAAAAGACATCCAATCATGCTTCTATATAGTGTAACATCAACAGACTCACTTGATGGATCATTGGTTAATTTTGTATTTGCAGCCACTTGAAATTCAGATGACTAGCTATAGCCAAAAGTATCCTAATGGATTCCAATCTTGCTACCGGTGCAAAAGTCTCATCAAAATCAATCCCTTCCACTTGCGTGTAACCTTGAGCAACAAGTCTTGATTTATTCCTGATAATAGTGCCATGTTCATTTGACTTGTTCTTAAAGATCCATTTAGTTCCAATCACATTTACTCCCTTTGGTCTAGGAACTAATTCCCACACATCATTCCGAACAAATTGATGAAGTTCTTCATGCATAGAATTAACCCAATTAGCATCTTGAAGTGCTTCATCTACCTTCTTCGGTTCAAATTGGGATAGATAGCATGAGTGAGTAATTACACTTAAGGCTTTAGATCTTAATCTCATGTTATCATTCAAACTTCCCAATATATTTGTGGTAGGATGATTTAGCCTTACTCTAAAGGATGGACCTTTAACTAGGGATGTGGAGGTACCTTTTTGTTCTGATGAAGGACTAAACTCATGTTATGCTTGTTAAGTCTCATGAACTGGTGTGGATGGTTCTGGACTTGATGGCACAGAAACTGCATCATTCGGCACCATCAACTCTTCATCACTATGCTTCCCCACATAATCAGCAGGAAGTGAGTCATCAACCTCCATAGACTTATCTTGAATTGGAGCAGTGTTTTCTGAATGTGCTTCTGAACATACTTCATCATTGATCACAACATTTGAAGATTCCATGACTGTTTTGGTTCTCAGATTATACACTTCATATGCTCTACTAGTAGAAGAGTATCCCAAAAAATATCCTTTGTCACTCTTTGCATCAAACTTTTCTAGGTTCTCTCTATCACGTAGAATGTAACAATCACTACCAAATATCCTGAAATATTTGATAACATGCTTCTTTCCTCTCCAGAGTTCATAGGGAGTTTTCTTAGAATTAGGTCTGAAATACACCCGGTTGAGTGTATGGCAAGCAGTGTTAACTGCTTCTCCCCAGAAGGATTTGGGCAACTTTTTATTGTGTAGCATGACACATGCCATCTCCTAAACAACCCTATTCTTCCATTCCACTATTTTATTTTGTTAAGGTGTCTTGGGTGAAGAGAACTCTTGATGTTTGCCTTGATCATTGTAGAAGGTAGCCAGCTTGGCATTCTCAAATTCTCTTCCATGATTACTTCCGATTCTGGCTATCACAGTATCTTTCTCAACCTGCAATTTATTGCATAGATGTATCATCTTCTCAGGAGCCTCAGCTTTATCTTTCAAAAGCACAATCCAAGTATATCTAGTAAAGTCATCCATAACAACTAGAATATACTTATTTCCACCTAAACTCTGAACTTTGACAGGACCCATAAGATCAATGTGCAATAACTTTAAAGGTCTTGAAGTTTGAACACTAGCTACAGATGGATGTTTGGATTTCACTTGTTTACCTATTTGACATGGTCCACATATGCACTTATCTATCTTCTCAAACTTAGGTAAACCAATAACTGCATCACACTTGGAAATCTTCTCTAATTGCTTATGACTTGCATGTCCCAACCGTTGATGCCACAAGTCAACTTGATCGATCTTTGCACTAAAGCACATGTTGCTTATACTTGGTGTTATACCATAATAAGTGTCAGCTGTCCTTACACAAACACACATACAGTCACCTCCTCCATCAAGTATCTCACATTCATACTTAGTGAAGAGAACATTCAATCCATTGTTACAAATCTGATTGATGCTGAGTAAGTTGGCCTTCAATCCATCAACATACCAAACATCTTCAAAGACTGGCAACCCTGGAATGTCCACAATTCCAATGCCTCTGATCACAGATTTGCTTCCATCTCCAAAAGTGATTGCCCCAATCTTTCCTTCAAAGAGTGTCTTGATTAAACCTTCGTTTCTTGTCATATGCCTGGAACAACCACTATCCAAATACCAAAGACAAGAATCACGTGCCTTTAAGACGGATAAAGCAGTATAACACAAATAATTATCATCACATGTGATTAGACCAAGATGCTCAAGGAAAGATTTAGCGAAAGCAATAAGAGACAAAAACAAGTAGGCAAGTTGACATATAAGCAAAAAAGTTTTCTAAGAATCCATGACAACAGGGTTCAAGGATCAGCTTAGAGAGCAAAAGATCTATAGCAAAAGAGTTATCTGCTCTAATACCACTTGTTTGTTTTTAGACCCCTTAAAACACAATTGGATTAACCTAGTTAACAAGCCAAGTTATTACTTAGTCCAAATTCTAGACCTAGGTTAACACAATCATATAATCATATCAATATAAAGTGCGGAATATAAAGAACACAAAGATATGATGACCTAAGAAAACCAAACTGGTAAAAAACTTGGGGAGGATTTAACCTAGTTATCCTCAAGGTAAAACTGAATCCACTATGAAAGAATCGAAGTTTTACAATAGCGACTTAGACCACTAACATCCTATTGCTACCTCATGTAGAAAACTTACTGACACGACCACGTGCAAGCTTCGAGACCACAGACTCCTTCTTTCTTGGATTCTCCAGCAAGTACAACACTCCCGCTTGTGTATCTTTAAGCTCTTATTGCAGCAACTGAATGACCATCAAGCTCTCAATGAAATCTCATTCTTGATAATCATAAGCATGTGTGAAGGTAACCACCTCTCAGATCTCACAATAGATTCACACACATAGCAAAATAGAGCAACCTCAAAAACGTGGCTAGGGTTTCCCTTTTATACCTGGGGCAAAATATAAAACCCTACACGTCATATGAGCTTAGGGCTGAATTGGAAATTCTGCAGAAAAAATTTTTTGCTCAACTTTCGATCGGTCGAGTCTAATTCTCTATCGATCGAGCCAGACCGAATTGCACAATGAATTCTGCAGTAGCTCAATTCCAACTTTACATAAAACATATACTTTGAGCAAGTCTAAAACAAGACTAAAAACCTGTTTTGATCATGGTTTGCCAATAATACAAATTAGAGTTCTAATACATTAGTTCTTAAGTACTTAAAACCTAACATAATTTAATCAACCATTCTGTTGGCTTTATTCTGTGCCAAATTTTCTTGTATTTCAGTGTTTAGAAACCCTGTATTTAAGTGGGAATCATGTAAGGGTAGTGTGTGAGAGTGTATAGAGAAAAGCTCAAATTTGTGCACTCAGCAAGTGGCTCGCGACTGGATCTCGCGGCTTGCAAGTCGCCAAAAGTGGCACACGTGTGGAGCATGCAGAGGAGTTGAATAGTCATGCCAGCTAGAGCACTACAGGACAAAAAGTCCAGATTGGCCATTCAGTTAGTTCGTGGTTTAGTCGCCAGTCCAATCTGTTTTGGAAAAACTGACTCTTCGCATTCCATTCTCACTCCAGTATAAATACCCCTTATACCCATGAAATGTAGAGAGCTTCCAGAGAGAATTTTGAGAGAGAAACCCTAGAGAAAAAAAAGATTGACTCATCCACAATCTTCATCTTTGTTTCTTCAAATTCCTTTACTCTCATCCTCTCCATTGTTACATCCTTGAGAGGTACACTTGGCCAAATCCTTTTCTTACCATACCCATATATGTGAGAAGGCTTTTTGGTGCTTGGGAAGCAGTTAGGAAGGGACCAATGGATATTGGTTGATGCTATGGGCTATAGCAGAATCCGGTAAGCTAAAGAAGACAAAGGTTTGGCGTAACCTCGTTGGAGCAAGAAGCTTGGAGGGCTTAGGTACACTAGGTAGATTAGGCTTGGAGGGTCTTCTGCTGTTCATGTATCCCAACTTCATTCTTTAGTGAATTATTGACTGCTTGTAGGGCGGCGGAGAGGTTTTACACCGAGGACTTTAGTTTCCTATTCGATAACACATCGCTGCGTTGTCTTTGTCTTTGCATCTCTCTTCCCTTAGTCTTTGCCATTTAATTTTTGTTGTGGATGTTATTTTATTTGGTTTAGATTATATTATCAATTCTGATTTAGTTTATTTACATTTTTCGCACGTACATTGTTTGTTAATAAACTTGAATTGGTAATTTGTAATTTTGGGGTCTAAACGTTCAAGGGTGTTTTACACACATTTTGAACATTCACACTTCATGTTCCAAGCTTCATAACTGTAATAAAGAAATTCTCCGAATGTGTAATTCTAGACATTTGGGAACATAGAGTGGCTCTGTCCCGCTCAACTCATGTGGTCCTACGGTATCCTCCTGATGAAACCAGACCCACGAGTAATAAAACATCAAGGTTAAAAGAAAATTAACTAAAATAATAGTATTTTAAAACCAGAATGACCTTATTAATAATAAGGTTCACAAGATTAGGAGCAATTTCAAGCAAATTTGGTAGTAGATGCCATTGGCAGCATCTTACTTGAAGTTATAGGGATCTCAAATTGTTAAGCATAGGAAGAGAGAAATCAAAACAGGGAGACTGCATAAAAAGGGAGATAATACCACAATAACATTATTACAATTAGAACAAGAAAGAACCAGCAATTTGATAGAGAAACAAAGGGCTAGAAATCTGATGGCCCCAGCTGCTACCATCAAATTAAAGATGCTAAAGGAGTTTAGGTGCATTTGGTATACCATATTTTCATTGGCTTATTTTGTCTAGAAAATAAATCTTTCTAACCAATGAGTTATATCAAACTAGAAAAATTGGGTAGTTGTGACTAAGATAAAATGTACTAAACTAGTAAACTGTAATGTTTGTTGAATACTTTGAAATAATAACAAACTAGCATGAACAACCTAATCAAGCATGAAATTGCAGAACGTACTAAGAATTACTACTAGTGTACTACGTCAAAAGAATGGGAAGTATCTTAACATACTGCAATGTCAAAGTTTGAGCGTCAGCGAGTGGTCTAAAAAGGTGACTGTAATTTTCAAGGTCATTAGCTTGTTGCTCATGTTCAAATAAATCAAAGGTCACTTTAACAAAGTTGTTCATCAAATCAAATTGGTAAAGTGAATCGACTAGACTAAGAAACTTAAGATTGGGCACATTTATCTCAAGTTTAAATCTATGATCTTGTGCTTCATTAATGGTGCTGAGCCACTCAACTGTAGGATGACAGATATTAATAGACATTGTATTATCTTGTTGAACGCTCCAAACTGACAATTTTTGGAGGTGTGGGGAACCAGTTAAGAGGCTATGAAAAGAGTCCCCATTAGCGTACTTAACTTTGAGAAGACGGAGATGCTTGACCTTTGGAAGATAAAGAGATTCTGAACGACAGTTCAGAAGAGTAGTTCCATATGGTGTCAAAATCTCAATTGATTTGCAACTGAAAACATTAAGAGGCAACTCAAAAGGTCGACAAAGAAAGAGCTTGAGATCGAGTTCTTCAACACCATGCCTGAATGCATAATAAATCCATGCACGCACATGGGAATGGATTGAATGATTAGGAGAAATGAGTTGGAGTCGGAATTTCTTCAAAGGGACTGGTTTGCGGACAGCCAAAACTTCGCATACAAAATGGATAAAAGTCATGCGGTTATTATTGCCATGGTATCTCTTGTTCGGTCTTTCTATGTTGTCGAAATCAAGAGCTGGGACCATAGTCCAGAGTAGCTTCCACCTTGTCGACAATTGTGAGGTTAAATTTAATCAACCATCTTATTGGTTTTATTCCTTACCAATTTGCTTGAAATTTAGCACGTAGAAACCCTGTATTTAGGTGGGAATCATGTAAGAGTAGTGTGTGAGAGACTATGAAGAAATGCTCAAGAATGTGCAGTGAAGGAAGGACTCGCGACTGGATCTCGCGGGTAGCTCGCGACTGGATCTCGCGGGTAGCTCGCGACTAGCAAGCTACCAAATGATGCACACAAGCGAAGCATGCAGAGAAGCTGAACCGTTATGCCAGTTGTTGCACAATAGGACAAAAAGTCCAGACTGGCCATTCAATTAGCTCGGGCTTGAACTCGCGACTCAGTAAAGTCGCGAGGCCAAGTCACCAGCCAGCTCTGTTTTGGAAAAACTGACTTTTCGCATTCCTTTCTCACCCTAGTATAAATACCCCTTATACCCACGAAATGTAGAGAGCTTCCAGAGAGAATTTTGAGAGAGAAACTCTAGAGAAAAACAAGATTGATTCATCCATAATCTTTACATAGAGACTCTTCGAATTCCTCTACTCTCACACCCTCCATTGTTACATCCTTGAGAGGTTCTTGGCCAAATTCTTTTCTCATCATACCCACATCTGTGAGAAGGCTTTTTGGTGCTTTGGGAAGTAGTTAGGAAGGAACCAATGGATATTGGTTGATGTTATGGGCTATAGCGGAATCTGGTAAGCTAAAGAAGACAAAGGGTCCGTTTGGTTCGCGTAAAATATTTTCTGGAAAATAAATATTTTTCGGAAATGCTATTTTCTGGAAAAAGAAAATGCTTTCAGGTTGTTTGGCTGTCTCGAAATTCGTTTTACGAAAAATCAATTCCGGTGTTTGGTTCGTTCAAACATTTTACGGAAAATGCTTTCTATTTTTCAGAAAATCAATTCCCATGTTTGGTTCGGTCAAACATTTTACAAAAAATGTAGGACGTTTTTTATGGAAACTCAATTCCCATGTTTGGTTTGTGGAACATTTTACGGAAAATATGAAATGCCTTACAAATTCCTACACCTACATTACCTAGACAAACCTGTAACAGTACAAAACTAATCATCCACTTCAACATCAAAAATAATCATCCAAATTCAAACACCTGCATTGCCTAGACATATCTGTAACAGTACAAAAATAAGCATTCACTTCAACATCACTAATAATCATTGAAATATACCCATAATATTTATATAAAAATAGCCACATCAATCCTTTCAGGTGGCATTACACCTCCATGGTGTACAAAAATGATACCTACTCGTGGTATCTAAACAGTACGAATACATAATTTGGGCTATTGTATCGTCCCAATAATACAAAAGACTACATATTTAATACAAATGGCAGGTCAATACCAGTACTACAACAACAGTTAATTCCTAAAGCTACCGCCACAATCAACATGAAACAGACAAGTCAAAGTTGTGCGAACAAAAACCATCCAACCACAGCTTTCTCAACCTAGCATTCTTGGCTAGAAATCCCCGTGTTGCCTTCTCATTTTCACAAAGATGGTCAAACGCAGTTGCAAGCATGTCTTCGCTATACCCATCCGCCATCATAGCCATGACCTCATTGTAAAGAATTGTGTAATCCACCGGGCCCCGGTTGATTTCTTTCAGAGCCACAGCTATTTCCTTCAGCTGATCAGACAGATTAGTCAGCACACTATCATCAGCATTAGAAGGTGCACGCCCTCTTTTGCGGGACTTGGAAATTCCCGACCCAGTGGTAGATGACTCGACTGCATTCTTTCCTTTCTCGACCACACCTTCGTCCACATTGTCTGCAATAAACTCAGCACTGTCCCCATTGTCTGGTTCATTCTCAATATCCACATAGGACTTAGAAAAGCCACCTGTGGCTGTGTCCTTCCCCACAACAATAGCTAACTCATCATACATTTCAATTTTTTTGTTTAGATACTCCGCATGCGATCGATGCGCCTGTAAGGGAGAAAGGAACGTATAATAACAATGCAATAATTACTTCACTCATAAATTCAATATTCAATGCAATATACATGCCAGTAAATGTTTTAGGTCAATGATAAACAAAAAAATCTGTTATTATTTGAAAAACAAAGTGGGTGTCCATCCTTGTCAAATTAAACATAAAATCATGGTGTGGAGTAGATGCTAAATTTAAACATCTAGATATGGTAGTGTGACATTACTCTAGGACTAAAACTTACTAAATCATGATAAAGTTTACTTCACACCATTATATAACTTACTAAAACTTCATCTAACCTCTAACATTTATTCATAGATGCCTTCTTTGAAACTCTGAATATCTTTTCAATAATTCTTTGCCTTCAATTTCCAAACTAAAATTTCAATTTATGGACAAAAACATATATTATCATTTATATTAAGAAAATATAATTGGAAGCCATACCATGACTTCTTCTTGGTACGTCTTTGCGTCGCATGTTATCATTTTGAGATTATCATCCCAACCGAAGCCACTCTTCTTTTGAAGTTTCTCAATAGTGGACCACATGGTCCTTAGAGTCCGCATTCGATTGTCAACATAGGAGGGGTGGCACTCAACCCCAAATTGGGCACTTATCTCCTTCGCT
The DNA here is from genome assembly GCA_032727855.1 of Quercus ilex subsp. ballota. Classification (NCBI taxonomy): domain Eukaryota; kingdom Viridiplantae; phylum Streptophyta; class Magnoliopsida; order Fagales; family Fagaceae; genus Quercus; species Quercus ilex. The sequence goes on along the minus strand of CM064912.1, from coordinate 29,697,845 downwards.
ACAAGAGCGAAGGAGCCTGCCTTGAAGGTGCTAGAGGGCTTGTTGCCCTTTGCAGCCTCCTGCGCAAGTATCCTCAGCATCATTTCATGCATGGGTGACAGCCACCCAAACTGCTTGCTGTTGCTCACTTTTTCTTTGCCCTTTGACATTACTACATATGAAAATTGTATAGTCAGAGTAGCATTTAGTAATTACGCTCGGAATATGAACAACAAATCAAACACACATACAACCACGCTTATAAAATGTGCACAACAGAATGAAACATGCTAACACTAGAAATGACAATGTAATACCATCAAATAACAATGTAATGCTGAAAATACTTTTTCATTACACCACCAGAAGTCTATAGTAAATACATTGTCTTTACCAAAAAAAAAAAAAAAAAAAACACATATTACAATCATAAAAATGTAAATAAAGTACTACTCTCCACTCCTCATATAATCAGACCACATAGCTTGGCATATCTCATCTCTCTTAGCATTCCATGATCTACTGTCTTCAACGGACTCCCGACGTGATTGTGTTTCTTGTTGGGTGTCACTAGACTCTACTTCGTTCATTGCATCTTCCATAATATGGTCATTTGGTTCAACCCCCATAATGTGATTATGAACCACACAATATGCTAACACTACTTTCACTTGGGTTTCAAAAGACCAAAATGGTTTTGCATCCAACACTCGAAAACGTTTCTTCAACACTCCAAACCTTCGCTCAATGGTAGTTCTCAATGAAGAGTGTCGGAGGTTGAACAATTCTTTCTCATTCTCAGGAGGATGATCACTAAACTCTTTCAAGTGATATCGCACACTCCGATAAGGTGACAATATTCCATTTTTATTACCATACCCATCATCACCAAGATAATATTTACCTACATATATTCAAAAATAAAACCCAATCACTACTATGCTTAGGAAAACGCACAATATTTATTAAACTAATAAACCAAAAAGGTGAAGTAATCGTATAATACCGTCGGGAATTGAAAATCCCCTTGGCCTAGTAAATGCATCAGTTAACACATGTGAATCATGTGCACTGCCTTCCCATCCAGCCAATACATAAGTGAACTTTAAGTCAAAACTAATGGCGGCTAACATATTTTGCATGGTTCCATCTTTGCGACCACGAAATCTTCCTTGTATTTCAGGTGGCACAGATGCACGAACATGTGTACCATCTATTGCTCCAACACAATCCTAATTTTCGACAGATATAATGGTTTAAAATTACACAAATCTTCACAATTTACAAAAATACAGAAGTCGCAATATTTACCTTCAAATATGGGTAGAACCTTCTGCTATTCCTTATCTCTAGGGGTGTATCTTCATTGCACAGTCTTATTAGAGCTCTATATAATTTCAGGACCTCCCTAAGGACGACCTTGAAATATCTATGAACAGTCTCAGTTGATCTATAGATCCAACTACCCATTACACGGAACCTCACATTATGAGCAATAATGTGTAAGAAAATGAACACTTGTTCCGTAACAAACATGTGAATAGTCGGCCGTACGTGCTCCCCCTCAGTGAGGATGTGAGATAAGTGGTGAAAAGCTATAGGCTTCATCCTAAGTTGATTCACACAATTTATCTCACTTCCATGCAGAATACTATTTATGTATTCCTCTCTCTCGGCTGCATGATTAACATAAGGCGCCCTAGGCAGTCGTCTATGTCTACGTCGCAATTTCCTTAACAATGCAACCCCCACAACGAGGACAGATGCAACTAAGGCAAGAATTGGGGCTTTGGTTTTTTTCTTCATCTAACAAAATCACAAATACTGTGGTCTAAGAGGTATGTAAATAAAAAAAAGCCACAAACGGAAAACATCCAAACCACATTTATAACGAGTACCAAATCACATTGCATTCTATTTACAATCAATATTTACACCATCACAATACCATCACATTGATAACTCCACATTGATATCATCACAATACCATCATGTCTCAATTTAGTCATCACAATACAATTTAAACACACACATATTCTACTGCAAGAAAATAATAACACCAAATGCTAAAAAAAATCATACAATTTAGTCATGTCTCAAGCTTGAAAGTATACATAACCCAATAGGCAACTACATAACATTTGCTACATCAAAGTATACATATCAAGCTCCAAAACTGTATACACAAAACCCAACTAGCCAAATTTTACACAAACCCAACTAGCCAAATTCTATAAAAAAAAAAAAAAAACCAATCATGGGTCAAGCTCCAAAATTTCTACACATAACCCAACTAGCCAAATTAAAAAAAAAAAATCATAGCAAAAGTTCTGCACATAACCCAACTAGCCAAATTCTAAAAAAAATCACAGCAAAAACCAGAATGGGTCAAGCTCCAAAATTTCATACGGTAACCCAACTAGCCAAATTCTCACCAAAAGCACAGCAAAACATTGATCACCCTGAACCTAATCATCAATAATACACAGTTTAAATAAAAAATGGATAATTAAAAAATTAAATAAAAACAGTAAATAATTATATAAATAAATAAATATTTATATAAATATTTATATAAATAAATAAATAAATAAATAAATATATATATATATATATATATAATGCGATCGGATCCGAGCGAGGGGATGTGGATCGGAGGCACGGTGAACCGGAGAAGGAAAACTCACCGTGGGTGTGCGTTTATGCTAGATCGGTGTGGTGGCTGAGCTCGGTGATTGTTGTGGTGGCTCGATCGATGTGGTGGCTGGATCGGAGGCACGGTGCGAAGGCTGAGCTCTCTGGGTTTCTCGGTGTGGTGGCTGGATCGGAGGCACAGTTGAGTGGCTGGAACGGTGTTTCCTCGGCTAGGTGAGCTCTCTGGGTTTCTCGGTGTGGTGGCTGGATTGGAGGCACCGTTGAGTGGTGGAATAGTGTTTCTCGACGAGGTGAGCTCTCTGGGTTTCTCGGTGTGGTGGCTGGATCAGAGGCATGGTTGAGTGGCTGGAACGGTGTTTCGGCGAGGTGAGTTCCCTGGCTTTCTCTGGCTCTCTTCTTTCTCGGCGAGTTCTCTTCTTTCTTTGGATCTCTTCGAAGTTTCTCTGGCTCTCTCTTTTGTGCGTGACCCGGAAATGGTTTGAAGTGAAAATGAGAGTGTAAAACCATTTCCGAGTCAAAGGAGTAAATAATGATCAAATAAAACCTATTTTTTGGAAAATTTTATTTTCCTTGGCTTCCAAACAGTGGGGTCAAGTGGAAAATGATTTCCTGAAATCATTTACCACCAAAACAAACGGACCCAAAGGTTCGGCGTAACCTCGTTGGAGCAAGAAACTTGGAGGGCTTAGGTACACTGGGTAGATTAGACTTGGAGGGTCTTCTGCTGTTCATGTATCACAACATCATTCTTTAGTGGATTATTGACCACTTGGAGGGTGGCAGAGATGTTTTACGCCAAGGGCTTCGGTTTTCTCTTCGATAACACATCGTTGTGTTGTCCTTGTGTTTGCATCTCTCTTCCCTTAATCTTTGCCATTTAATTTCTGCTGTGGATGTGATTTTATTTGGTTTAGATTGTTTATCAATTCGGTTATTAGCTTATGTTCATTTTCCGCATATATATTGTTTGACATTAAACTTGAATTGATATTTTTGTAATTGGGGGTCTAAACATTCATAGTGTTTTTTACGCTATTTGAACATTCAATTGGTATCAGAGCGGGTACACTCGCTGTGGTTTTATTACCTGAGTGTGATTCTAGACCCCTTGGCTTGCTATGGAAAGTGCTATGGCGAAGGCCAATATGAAGTGGAGTAAATGTGTTTGTGATAATGACTCTATGAGCATATTCGGAGATTGTCCTAGTAATGAACTTTTAGAGCTATTCAAGTCAAGGAAACATGCTAGAATTGTTATACACATGCTGAAATCATTAGTTCATAGAAATCATGATGTTCATAATAGCTTGTGTGAGTCGATTTCCTTGGTTGAAAAAAATAAGAAAAGGAATAGACAATTGTGTGATAAACTTGATGGTTTGAAAAGAAAGCTACATTCTTTTATGAATGAAGAAAATAAATATGAGTCCTGCTTTGATTGTCAAGAATGCGTATCACATGCTTGTCTTTTTGTTCATACCGCATTGAAAGTGTTTAATTCATGTTTGTGGTATCTTGACAGTGGTTGTTCAAGACATATGACTGGGGATAAGTCTTTGTTCAAAACTCTCAAAGAGAAGGAAGATGGTTATGTGACATTTGGAGATGGTAGCCATTAACAAGTTCTAGGAAATGGAACCGTTGAGATTCTGGGATTGCCTCTGTTGACTGATGTGCTTTACATCAAAGGATTGAAAGTGAACTTGTTAAGCATCACTCAAATATGTGATGAAGACTTCTTAGTCCAATTTTCGAAGAAAGGGTGTCTAATCCTAAATGATGAGGGTGTTCAAGTGTTGAAGGGACTTAGGACCACCGACAATTGCTATGGTATCATTCCCAAATCGAGCATAACGTGTCGAAGTGCTTGAGTGACTCTCTTGGAGCTATGGCATCAACAACTTGGGCATGCTAATTACAAGCAAGTGGCTAAAGTCTCAAAGCTAGAGGCAGTGGTTGGTTTACCAAAGTTTGGGAAAATTGAGAAAAGTGTTTGTGGTCCATGTCAAATGGGAAAACAAACAAAATCAGCTCATCCTAAGGTGAATGTAGTTGCTACTTCACGACCTTTGGAGTTACTTCATGTGGATTAAATGGGTCCAACAAGAATTGAAAGCATGGGCGGAAAGCACTATATTATGGTGGTAGTTGATGATTTATCAAGATACTCTTGGGTTAAATTCCTTAGAGAGAAGTCAGAAGTATGTGATAAAATGGAAAGGTTATGCAAGAGGCTACAAAATGAAAAAGGGGTTCCCATAGTCAAAATCAGAAGTGATCATAGGAAGGAATTTGAAAATGCTAAATTTGAAGCCTTTTGCAATAAGCACGACATCAAGAAGGAATTTTCAGCTCCAAAGACTCCACAACAGAATGGGGTGGTTGAAAGAAAGAACCGGGTGATCCAAGAGATGGCAAGAGTCATGTTACTCAACAAAAACATTCCACAGAAATTTTGGGCTGAAGCTGTGAATACATCATGTCACATTGGGAATAGAATTTATTTCCGAGCAGGGACAAAGAAGACATCATAAGAAATTTAGAGAGAAAAGAAACCGAAGGTGAAATATTTCAAAATATTTGGAAGTAAGTGTCATATTCTAAATGATAGGGAAAATCCTGGAAATTTTGATGCTAAAAGTGATGAAGGGATATTCCTTGGATACTCCATAAATAGCCGAGCATATAAAGTGTACAACAAGCGTACTAAAACGGTGATGGAGTCAATAAATGTGATCATAGATGACACCATCTCAGAAAAGGACATGGATGATGATGGCAAGGGGCTAAATCTTATGAAGAATAAGGATGATGATGATATGTCTCTAGGTGATGATGCTGAGAAAGAATCACCGGAAAAGGAGTCTACACCTCCTATATCAAGAAGAGAGACTAGATCAACACAAGGAGTTTCAAGCCCACTCACACCTCTGAAAGTCCAACCTCCAATCTCTCGTGATGAGGAACCTTCAACTTCCAAGAGACCATCGTCAAGAGTAACTCTTAATCACCCACTAAGCAATATCATTGGTGATGTGAATAAGGGACTGCAGTTGAGAAGAGGACTAAGCTATAGTGTGAATCATGTGACGTACAATTGTTATCTTGCTCAATTTAAACCCAAGTAGGTAGAGGAAGCTCTTAAAGATGAGAATGGGATAGAGTCTATGCATTAAGAGCTACATCAATTTGTTAGAAATGATGTATGGGAGTTGGTTCCAAGGCCCACGGATACACATGCGATCGGCACTAAGTGGATTTTTAAGAACAAGACTGTTGAAGATGGTGAAGTTGTCCAAAACAAGTCTAGATTGGTGGCTTAAGGATATACTCAAGTTAAAGGCATAGATTTTGATGAATCATTTGCACCAATAGCATGACTAGAGTCAATCCGAATTCTTCTCTCCATAGTGTGTATTATGGACTTCATGCTGTACCAAATGGATGTGAAGAGTGCCTTCTTGAATGGTTTTCTAAATGAAGAAGTGTTTGTTGAGCAACCAAAGGGTTTTCAAGACCCTCAGTTTCCAGATCATGTGTTAAGGTTGAAGAAAGCATTGTATGGGTTAAAGCAAGCACCAAGAGCGTGGTATGATCGCCTCACCACATACTTATTGGATCGTGGTTTCAAGAGAGGTCAAGCCAATCAAACTACTTCCTAGGGCTTCAAGTGAAACAATGGAAAGATGGAATATTCATCTCTCAAGAGAAATATGCCAAAAATCTTGTCAAAAGATTTGGTTTAAACTCTAAGAACACACTTCCACTCCCATGAGTTCCTCAGCAAAACTTAGCATAGATGCAGCCGGTGTTGACATAGACCCAACACTTTATTGAACCATGATTGGTAGTCTTCTCTATCTCACTGTAAGTAGGCCAGACATTGCTTTCAGTGTCGGGGTATGTGCACGATTCCAAGCAGCTCCTAAAGAGTCCCACTTGACGGCAGTCAAGCGAATTATTCACTATATCAATGGCACATCTGACTATGGGATTTGGTATTCAAAAGATTCGAATGATTGTTTGGCTAGATATTTAGATGCTGACTGGGCCTGGTGCATTGATGATAGGAAAAGCACTTCTGGTGGTTGCTTCTATCTTGGGAATAACTTGGTTTCATGGATAAGTAAAAAGCAGAATTCAGTCTCTCTTTCAATGGCTGAAGCTGAATATATAGTAGTAGGAAGTTGTTGTGCACAACTACTATGGATGTTGTAAAGTTGTTATTTACAACTATGTGTTTTTGTTGGCTTATATTCCGTGCCAAATTTGATTTTAATTTTATTCAATCGTTTGTACCTTGTATTTATTGTGGGATTTCATTGTAAGGGTTGTATGATAGAGAGAGTGGTGTGAAGACTCAAGCATTTGAAGATTGAAGAAGTTTTTGCGGGTAGCTCACGACTTAGCATCCCGCGAAGTATCTCATGTGCCTTGCACATGCTGGAATGCGAAGAGTCAGGCCAGATGGAGACAGTTGTGTCTCGCGAGTATCTTGTGAGGAAGGCCTTCCCGCGAGACACCCGCGAGACATTCTGTTCTGCTAGCCTGTCCAGTCTGATACACACTTTCTGTGCCTACACTATTTATACCCACATTACCCACAAATGTTGAGGAGTGCTTCTAAGAGAAAACCCTAGCCAAACACCTTGAGAGTTAAAGATTGTTATACCCACAATCATCTACACATTTGTTTTGGGAATTTCCTCAACTCCTACCTCTCCATTTCCATACCATTGAGAGGTTGATAGCCCAAAAACTTACCACACCCTTTCAGAATGTCAAGTGAAGTTTTGGTGCTACTAGGAAGTATCGGAAGAAGCCAAGGATGGCAGATGCAACATAGAGCTTGTTGCGGGATCCGGAGAGCTAGACAAGACACGGTTCCGAGAAGCCTTGTTGGAGTAGGAGCTTGGAGGGCTTAGGTATAGAGGGTAGATTAGGCTTGGAGGGTCTCTTGCTCACCCGTGTATCCCAACTGATTATCTAGTGGATCAATTTCCGCTTGGAGGGCGGCGAAGAGGTTTTTCGCCAAGTTCTTCAGTTTCCTCTTCGATAACACGTCTCGGTGTTATCTGTGTTTGCATCTCTCTTCCCCACTCTTGTTCATTTCATTTTTACTGCGTGTTGCTTTAAATATGGATTAGAGTAGTTCTCTTGCTTATACGCTTGTGTTTACACTATTCCGCACTTAGTATTAAGTTAGTGTAAAATCAACCATGCCGTAACTTTGATTTGGAGATCTAAACAGCTCTTGTGTTTTTGACACATTTTCGAGCTTTCAATTGGTATCAGAGTGGGTACACTCGTTATGGTTTAAATACCTGAGTGTGTTCCTTGACCCCGTTTGAGATGGACCGGTCTCAATCTTTAAATGTTCCACCATATTTTGATGGTAGTAATTATGCTTTTTGGAAAGTCTGAATGAGGGCATTCTTGTGTTCCATTGATGACACTGTTTGGGATGCGGTTGAAATAGGTTGGACTAGGCCGGAGGTTGCTAAATCCACTTGGGATAAAGCAGCTCTTGTGGTAGCTAACGCTAACAGTAAAGCTTTGAATGCTATATTTTGTGGTGTGTCTCCAAACGAGTTTCACAGGATCTCTCACATGACAGTAGCCAAGGAAGCTTAGGAGATATTGGAGACCACTTATGAAGGAACAAAGAAAGTAAAGGACACAAAGCTTCAGATGCTTACCACCAAATTCGAAGAGCTTAAGATGGGAGATGATGAGTCCTTTGATTCATTTTATGGAAAGGTCAACGAAATTGTAATTGTGAAGCTCAATCTTGGTGAGAAGATTGAGGATGCAAAGGTGGTGAGAAAAATTTTGAGGTCCCTACCAGAGAGCTTCAGAGCGAAAGTCACAGCTATAGAGGAAAGTAAAGATTTGGATGAAATTAAGATCTAAGAGCTCATTGGGTCTCTTCAAATGTATGAGATTGGACTGCCTTCTCATAAAACAAGTAAATCTCTTGCTCTTAAAACCATCACCGAACGAATAGATGATTCCTCTGAAGAAGATGGAGTGGAAAAGGATGTAGCATTCCTTGCAAAGAACTTCTAGAAATTTCTGAAGATGAAGAACAGTGGGAAACCGTTCAGCAGAGGGAAGTTCTCATCCTCCAAAGGTGATAGGAAGGAGTTTAAGAATGTAAGGTTGAATTTTATCAACCATCTTGTTGGCTTTATTCCGTGCCAATTTGCTTGTAATTTAGCACTTAGTAACCTTGTATTTAGGTGGGAAACTTGTAACGGTAGTGAGTGAGAGAGTGTGAAGAAATGCTCAAGATTGTGCAAAGAAACAGAGACTCGTGACTGGATCTCGCAGGTGACTCACGGCTTGCAAGTTGCCAGAAGTTGCACACGTGCCAAGCATGTTAGAAGCTGAAGAGTCGCGCCAGCTGTTGCACTACAGGACAAAAGTCCCAGGCTTGCCTGGCCGTTAGCACGCGGCTTGAACTCGCGACTCAACCCAGTCGCGAGGTCAAGTCGCCAGAATGCCTTGTTTGGGAAAAACTGATGTTCCATATTCCATTCTCATCCTAGCATAAATACCCCTCATTCCCACGAAATGTAGAGAGCTTCCAGAGAGAATTTTGAGAGAGAAACCCTAGAGAAAAACAAGATTACCTCATCCCTAATCTTCATCTAAGAGACTCTTCAAATTCTCTACTCTCTTCCTCTCCACTAATACATCCTTGAGAGGTTATTGACCAAATCCTTTTCTCATCACACCCAAGTCTGTGAAAAGGTTCATTTGGTACTAAGGGAAGTAGTTTGGAAGGAACCAATATTCATTGGTTGATGCTATGGTTTAGTAGCGGAATCCGGTAAGCTAGGAAAGAAAAAGGTTCGGCCTAACCTCGTTGGAACAGGAAGCTTGGAGGGCTTAGGTACCTGGGTAGATTAGGCTTGGAGGGTCTATTGCTGTTCATGTATCCCAACTACATTTTCTAGTGGATTATTGACCGCTTGGAGGGTGGCGGAGAGGTTTTACGCCAAGGGCTTCGGTTTCCTCTTCGATAACACATCGCGTGTTGTCCTTGTGTTTTTATCTCTCTTCCCTTTATCTTTACCTTTTAATTACTGCTTTAATTGTGATTATTTATGGTTTAGATTGTTTATCAATTCTGTTATATGCTTGTTATCATTTTCCGCACATACATTGTTTGATATAAAACTTGAATTGGTAATTTTGTAATTGGGGGTCTAAACGTTCAAGGGTGTTTTAGACACATATTGAACTTTCAATTGTTATCAGAGCGGGTACACTTGCTTTGGTTTTAATACCTAAGTGTGATCCTTGACCCCTTGTTGAGATGGATAGGTCTCAATCTCTTAATGTACCACCATTTTTTTATGGTAATAATTATGCTTTTTGGAAAGTCCGAATGAGGGCGTTTTTGTATTCTATTGATGATGCTGTGTGGGATGCAGTTGAAGTTGGTTGGACTAGACCAGAAGCTGCCAAATCCACTTGGGATAAGGTAGCTCTTGCAGCGGCTAATGCTAATAGTAAAGCATTGAATGCTATTTTCTGTGGTGTCTCTCTAGAAGAATTTCACAGGATTTCACATATCACCGTTGCTAAGGAAGCATGGGAAATTCTGGAGACAACTTATGAAGGGACTAAGAAGGTGAAAGACACCAAACTACAAATGTTGACCACTCGCTTTGAAGAGCTAAAGATGAGTGAGGATGAGTCCTTTGATTCATTTTACAGTAAGCTGAATGAGGTGGTCGTCGGCAAATTTAATTTGGGGGAAAAGACGGAGGATTCTAAAGTTGTAAGGAAGATCCTACGGTCACTACCAGAAAGTTTTCGTGCCAAAGTAACAGCCATTGAAGAGAGCAAGTATCTTGACGACATTAAAGTTCAAGAGCTGGTCGGTTCATTGCAAACGTATGAATTGTCACTGCCCACATAGAAGAAGAGAAAATCTCTTGCTCTTAAAACAATTGATGAGAAAGTGGTATCTTATGACCCTTCGGAAGAGGATGCAGTAGATAAAGATGTGGTGTACCTTGTAAAAACTTCGGGAAATTCTTGAAACTCAAGAATGGTGGGAAATTTGGTGACAAAGGAAAATTTCAGAGTTTCGGGAGGGAGAAGAAAGAATTCCGAAGGAAAGATGATAGAGATTCCCAATCTTCTCAAGGAATCACATGTTTCGAGTGTAATGGACATGGACACTTCAAAAAGGAATGTCCCAACTATTTGAAGTCAAAAGGAAAGGTCTATGCCACTACTTTAAGTGATTCAGATTCATCAAAATCTGACTCTGAAAAGAGCTGCGACGGAGAAGGAAATTACTCTGCATTCATGACCATTGCACATGTGGAATCCTCAGATGATTTGAGTTCATTTGTGAAGGAGCTTGGTGAGCATTCTGATTTGGAGTCTATTGGGATTGTTGAAGAATCGGAAGCTGAAGAGGAGGAAGATTCATCTGGTCTTCAAGAGAATTACGCCTCACTTCTTGAGAAATCGGGTGAGTATATAAGGGTGGCAAAGGCGGCTATGAAGAAGATGAAAAGAGCTGAAGAAGATTACAAAAGTCTTTTGGTGCGATACAAGGAGGCAAAGTGTGAGATTGAAGCACTTAATGGTGGATTATCAGAAGCTTACACAAAAGTAAGATTTCTTGAGCAAGAGGTAGTGCAAGCTCATGCCAAGATAGATAGGGTCTCTTCCAAGAAGCTAGATGATGTTATTTCATCTCAAAAACATGCCTCAGACAAGTCCGAGTTGGGATATACCGGAGTGAGTAGCTCATCAGCTAATGTTACCAAAGAAGTGAAGTTTGTGAAGGCCAAAGAGACGGCTGTGGATAAGCCTATTCTTGAGAAAGTTAAGGCTGTGAGAAAGAAGAATGTGGCTGATTGACGGGTGTTTAACAAGTCCCGTAATCAATTAGAAGGCAGATTTGGAGTTAGAGGAAGATCACTTCCAAGATCACTACAGGGTCCTAGAACGAACTATCTTTGCCATTATTGCGGATTGCAAGGACATACTAGACTAAACTGTCACAAGTTGAGAGATTGAACAATGCAAGCGCTCCTCGATCAAGAGGAAGGAGAAATGACGAGAGGTCTTGGGGTGGAGAGCAACCAAGAAATCAAAACCGTGATCCAGGAATGATGGATGTTATGAAGATGATCGGTGCCTTCACAAATTTCTTGGAAAGCTTCATAAGAAGGTTTGAAAGTCCCAACTCTCGTACCTAATCCGTCAAGGATATCACCCCAAACGCACGTGACGTGTGGGTGACGAAGGGTACTCATGCATAAGCATTACAACATGTCCATGCATTAATACTTCCCATGTTTGTGAATATGCTTGGTTGTGTGCTTCTTGCTAGTATTTAGGTTGTTATTTTGTTTGTGAGTTTGTCTTTGGTTCAAATGTTTTTACATTGTTATTCAAGTTGCTTTTGTTAAACTTTTTACTAATTCTGTGTCAAAAATCCAAAAACACATAAAAAGTTGAAAATCCTAAAAATTTTGATCATCTTTGTTGAGTCTAGTCTCAAAGCAAATTTTGCCTTATACCTTTGTACTAATGGCTTTGTGCATTTAACGAGCTCAGCTTGTCTCTTTTGCACTCATATCATTATGGAAGAAATTCTGAAATCTATGTGACTGTTGTAAATAGATCTTCAACCTTGTCATGAATGATTAGTGAATGGTTTTGTTGATCTTGAGACATGCATAAAATTGTGCCTATATATCTTCCCACTTTTATTTTATTGCTTTACTCAAAAAGCTCACCAAATGTAAATCTCCAAATGAAAAGAGATATTGAGCTGCAAAAGCCTGTCGCACATACTAGTATTTGACTAGAAAAAGGGAAAGCGACCAAAATAAATTATATGATGCCCAAAAAGCCAAAGGCTAACTCATCAAATTGAAATATTAAAAATTTCAGGCATCGATCTCTCAATGAGATTTGTTTATTCAAAAAGATCAAATGATTTGTTGAAAATGGAGCCAAATGAAAAGCTTCAAAGAAATGTACTCAAGTTTATGTGGGAGGTTATATATGTATACTTCTATAATTGAGATGGGTCACATTATCTAGTGCTAGTTGTGTATGCCTTGATTGAATTAATCATTGAAGCTTCACATTGGACTAAGGACTATCTCATTTTTGATACCCACACACAACATACAAGTCTATGTTCAATGAATATCATATTCATTTGTGTGATTGTACTTGTTTAAATGTGTTTTCACATACTCAATCTTTGTTGATCAAACACAAAAAGATTTTTGAGTGTTTTAGTTTGTTTTTGGAAAGTATTTTGTTTTTACAAAAGTGTCAAAATTTCAAAAACAGTGTTGCCATGTTTTGGCGACTCAGTCGCAGGTAGGCCCAGTTGCATGTTCCAGTCGCGAGCTCACTCCAAAATTTTTCGCAACTCACTGGCAAGTCAAGGTCTCAGTCATGAAAAATACTTAGAAAAATTTTCAAAATTTGAGTTTTTATGATTTTCGCGGCTTAGTGTGGCGACTTGTTCACGGGTGGAAGGTCTAGTCGCGAGGGGCACTCAGAGATTTTCGCGGCTCATCTCGCGACTATCTCGCGGGTAGATCTTCTAGTCGTGAAAAACACTTAAAAGATTTTTTGAAAATCTTGGTTTCACAGTGTTTCGTGGCTTACCCTAGCGACTGACTGGCGACTTAATCCAGTCGTGAAAAACGCGTGTTTTGTGATTTAAAGACAGTTTAAAAAAAAAATTTGTTTTCAGTGTTTCCCTCGAAGTTTTATGACTGTTCATTGTCTTCCCCATTTCACTCTCACAAACACTCCGAGTATTTCATTGCAAATCCTCCATTTCTACATCATTTCTTCTCAAATCTTCAACAAAAAGGTATGGGTTTTCTTTCTTTCCCTTCATACTTACTGATTTGAGCATTATTTTCTTGATTTGTGAAGTTGCTATTGTGGTTTGTGATTTATCATGTTCGAACATGGGTTTCTGATTTTCTGGTTTTATTGTATGTTTGTGATGGTTTGTACACTGACCTTCTCTATCTTGTGTACCCATTGTGGTTTTGGTTATATACACACACTCATTGTCATGGTTTGAACCTAAATCTCAAGTGTTTAGGGTTTTCTTCATCATCCATGGTGTGAATTTGACACATTGCTAATAATGTTTGGTGTCTTGTTTGGTTTCTCTTGTTTGTGATAAACCATGTTGCAGTGTCAAAATGTCTCCATTCAAGAGATCAGCTGTGAAAGGAGGTAGTAGCAAAGGGAAGGAACCTGTCATTGAAATTGATGATTTCTCCCCTAGACCAGAAAGGACTCGTTCCCCATCAGGTGTGTTCGATCCTAACAAGTTTCGATTGTATGCTGCGTTTCAGACTCATGAAAATTATTTCACAAAAGCTACACCACTGATTGAAAGAGTCGTTGATCAACATTCTCTTTTTGACACCGACATCCCTCAATGATTTGCCTGAAAGGATTGGAATTATCTTCTCTCTGACCTTGATGATGCATATGAGAATTTGGTAAAAGAATTTTATGCCAATGCAATTGTTGAAGGAGACGAACTTAAGTGCTGGGTTAGAGGAAAAAGTTTCTCGGTCTCTCCCACATACCTGGCAGAGATTCTTCACATCAACCGGCCAATACTTGGAAACTCACCGGTTTACGATGATCTATATCCAGATGAGGACTTACTTCGGGCAGTTCTTGGAAAAGACTTGGAATTTTCCTCAAATGGGAACTTAGTCAGTGTTTCATCTCTTCCTCCAAAATTGAGAGTGCTTACGATCGTCATGTTTCACAACCTGTATCCCCTATCCAGCATAGGGTATATGAACCTCGGGCGTGCACTGTTCCTTCATGATCTGATTTCTGATGTAGAGATTGACATCTGTGCTCATATCTTTCATATCCTTCGCAAAACTGTTCTACGAACTGAGTCAAGGATATGCATTCCTTTTTGCTGTCTCATTTCAAGGATTTTGAAGCTTAAAGGGCTCCATCCTTCAGAGAATGAGTTTCCTTGCACAAAACCAAGTCCAATTAACATGCGCACATTCAACGCTAGCATTGGCCATAGCAAGAAGGGAATCAAGACAGAAGCTTTAGCATCCCATAGTGGTTCGCACTCCAACTCATTCCCTGTCGACGAGAAACTAGACTCTATTGTAGCATTTGTCCATGAGCTGAGTACAAAGATGTTCGGGCTTACATCCATTTTGCACCATCTCAACATTCAGTGGGATACAAAGTTCACCTCTATCCAAGCTTAATTGGATCAAATTCAAAGAAAGTTAGAAGATGATGAGGACTAGCTATTCCATGACAAAAAGGGGGAGATGATGTTGACAGGGGGAGTTCAACAAAAGGGGGAGATTTCAGCAAACAGACCTTTGTTTATCGCTTTTTGTCTAACTTTAGCTTATTTCAGTATCCATGTCATATTATTTAGCATATCTTACTATATGTTTTGGTTTGTACCTGGTACCTTTGTAGGTTTTTAAGGTTTATGTTTATGCTTTGTACCCATATTGCTTTTGTAAGCTTTTAGGGTTTGTTTCTATGCACTTTGTAGGCTTTATGGTTTGTACCTTGCTTTATGCAGCCTGTGTGCTTTGCTAAATCAGTACTTATAACTAAATGTTATGTATTTTCTTCTAAGTACTATCACTCTTGTAACCTTGTAGGATTTTTCCTAAATGCACATACTTCATGTACTGTGCATTGGTTGAGTGTTGGTCATTCAAGTGATTTGCCTTGTGTTTGTCAGCTTGAATGTCCGGATGTTCATTCCAAGTGTGAATGAGCATTGTGATCACTTGTATGTAGTGATTACCTGTTTTGGTCTTGCCTTGGTTTATTGCTTGATTCCATTGTGCTTGCTCCATTTGCATTTCAAGTTTTCTGCACACAATGAACTTATTGTGTTGTTGTGTTTTAGGAGTACTTGTTCTTATGGTTCAAAAGCTTTACAGATTCTAGAGTTAGGTGTGAGTGAGTTTTCCAACTGTTCCCAACTCACGCGTTAAGTCTAGAGTTTGTTTTAGGGTTTTGTCACGGAATAGCCAAAGGGGGAGATTGTAAGGTTGAATTTTATCAACCATCTTGTTAGCTTTATTCCGTGCCAATTTGCTTGTAATTTAGCACGTAGTAACCCTGTATTTAGGTGGGAAACTTGTAAGGGTAATGAGTGAGAGAGTGTGAAGAAATGCTTAAGATTGTGCAAAGAAACAGAGACTCGTGACTGGATCTCGCGGGTGACTCGCGGCTTGCAAGTCGCCAGAAGTTGCACACGTGCCAAGCATGTCAAAAGCTGAAGAGTCGCGCCAGTTGTTGCACTACAGGACAAAAGTCCCAGACTGGCCAGGCCGTTAGCTCGCGGCTTGAACTTGCAACTCAACCCAGTCGCGAGATCAAGTCGCCAGAATGCCTTGTTTGGGAAAAACTAACGTTTCACATTCCATTCTCATCCTAGTATAAATACCCCTCATTCCCATGAAATGTAAAGAGCTTCCAAAGAGAATTTTGAGAGAGAAACCCTAGAGAAAAACAAGATTGCCTCATCCCCAATCTTCATCTAAGAGACTTTTCAAATTCCTCTACTCTCTTCCTCTCCATTGATACATCCTTGAGAGGCCATTGACCAAATCCTTTTCTCATCACACCCACGTCTATGAGAAGGTTCATTTGGTGATAAGGGAAGCAGTTTGGAAGGAATCAATATTCATTGGTTGATGCTATGGTTTAGTAGTGGAATCCGGTAAGCTAGAAAAGAAAAGGTTCGGCGCAACCGCGTTAGAGCAGGAAGCTTGGAGGGCTTAGGTACCTGGGTAGATTAGGCTTGAAGGGTCTATTGCTGTTAATATATCCCAACTACATTTTCTAGTGGATTATTGACCGCTTGGAGGGCAGTGGAGAGGTTTTACGCCGAGGGCTTCAGTTTCCTTTTTGATAACACATCGCGTGTTGTCCTTGTGTTTGCATCTCTCTTCCATTTATCTTTACCTTTTGATTACTGCTGTGATTGTGATTATTTATGGTTTAGATTGTTTATCAATTCTGTTATATGCTTGTTATCATTTTCCGCACAAACATTGTTTGATATAAAGCTTGAATTGGTAATTTTGTAATTGGGGGTCTAAACGTTCAAGGGTGTTTTAGACACATATTGAACTTTCAAAGAAGAAAGATGGAAAGGATTCCCAGTCTCCTCAAGGTATTGTGTGTTATGAATGCAATGGCCTTGGACATCTCAAGGAGTGTCCCAACTATCTAAGAGGAAAGGGCAAGGTGTATGCCACAACGCTTAGTTATTCCAATTCTTCAAATTCTGATTCTGAAGAGAGCTGTGATGGAGAAGGGAACTACTCTGCCTTTATGACTATTACCGATGATGAGTCATCGAAGGACTTGAACTTGCTGGTACAAGAGCTTTCGGATCATAGTGATGAAGAATCAATAGGAGTTGTTGAAGAAACTGATGCTGAAGAAGATGAAAACACAGCCAGTCTTCAAGAAAACTACAATTCCCTACTTGAAAAGTCAAGAGAATATACAAGGGTGGCCAAGGCAGCGGTAAAGAAGATGAATAAGGCAGATGAGGACTATAAAAGTCTTCTAGTGCGTTATAAAGAGGCCAAGTGTGAGATAGAGACGCTGAATGGTGAGCTGACTGAAGCTTATTCAAAAATTAGATTTCTTGAGCTAGAAGTAGTGCAAGCAAATGCCAAGATAGAAAGGGTATCCACGAAGAAGCTAGATGATGTTATTTCATCTCAAAAACACTTCTCAGACAAGTCCGGGTTGGGATATACTAGAGGGAGTAGCTCATCAAATAATGTCGCCAAAGATGTGAGATTTGTGAAAGCCAAAGAGCCGGTTGAAGTTGCCCCTACTCCTGAGAAAATAAAGGATGAAAAGAAGAAGAATGTAGCTGACCAACGGGTGTTGAATAAACCTCATAATCAAACTGTGGTCAAGCCTAAAGTTCAAGGGAAATCACCTCCAAACTTGCAAAGAGGTCCGAGAATTCAACATTTCTGTCATTTCTGTGGACTTCAAGGACACACAAGACCAAATTGCCATAAGTTGAAGGCATTGAAGAATGCAAGTGTTCAGAGGTCAAAAAGCCCTAAAAATGACAAAAGGAGTTGGGCTGGTGAGCAATCAAGAGGTCAAAATGGTGATTCTGGCGTGATGGACGCGATGAAAATGATCGGTGCCTTCACCACTTGCTTGGAGAGCTTTGCTAAACGGTTTGAAAGTCCTGACTCTCGTACCCAATCCTTTAGGGATATCACCCCAAATGCACGTGCTGTGTGGGTGAAAAGGGGTACTCATGCATAAGCATTCTAATATGTCCATGCATTAATTCTTCCGATGTTTAGGGACATTTGCTCATGCATCTCTACATGCTTGTTTTGATTTGTATCATTTGATTCTAGCTTTAGCATGTTTCTTTTTCAAGCTTTTGCTTCATTTTTTGTTTTTTTTTTTTGGTTTTTGTTTTTTTTGAGTGTGTTCAAAAATTCAAAAACCCATAAAAAGTTGAAAAATCTTCAAAAAGTTTGATCGCTTGTTTTGTGTATTTTACATGTGAGTTTGGCCTAGTACCTTCGTACTAATTGCTTAGTGCATTTACGAGCTTAGCTTGTTATGTATGCACATATATCTGTGTGGGAGAAATCTTGAAAATTATGTGTGATTGTTGTAAATAGATCTTCAAGCTTGTTATGAATGATTGGTCAATAGTCTCGACGGTCTTGATACTTGCATAGACTTGTGCCTATATCTCTTCCCACTTTATTATTATTATTTTTTTGTTTTTGCAAAAGAGCTCACCAAATGTAAATCTTCAAATGAAAAGAGATTTTGAGCTGTAAAAGCCTGTCACACATACTATTTGACTAGGAAAAAGGGAAAATGACTTTTTATTTTGAAATGTGTGGTGCTCAAAAAGCCAAAGGCTAATTCTCAATATTGAAATATTAAAAATTTCAAGCACCAATCTCAAAAAGAGATGTATTATCCAAAAAGGATCAAATGTCATGATTTATGCAGAAGCCAAATGAAAAGCTTCTAAGATGTGTAATCACTTTGTGGGAGGTCATATATGTTCATTTTTATAATTGAGATAGACCACTTGAACTAGTATCAGTTGTGTATGACTTGATTGAATTGATTATTGAAACTTCACTCTGGTCTAAGGACTGTTTCACACTTGATACTCACCCACAACACACAAGACTTTGTTTCAATGAATGCTTATCTCATTTGTGTGATTGTACATGTTCAAATGTGATGTGTATGCTCAAGTACTTGTTGATCAAACACAAAAAGATTTTTGAGTGTTTTATTTGTTTTTGAAAGTGATTTTATACTTTCGTGTTTGTTAGTTTTTGTTCAAAATGCAGTTTTGTGTTTTTCTTCAAAAACTGGTTCAGAGGGTGTTTCGTGAAAAGCTCGCGACTTAGAGCTTCCCGCGAAATAAGCTTGAGGGAAATAAATTTTTCATCACTTTACACAGAAACTCTCACGACTGTATCGCGACCAACAGCTTCTCACGAAAGGCTGTTTGGGCAAAACTAGATTTTTTCAAAATCAGACAGAAGCTATCGCGACTGTATCACTACTGTCTCGCAACTTAAAGCTTCTCGCGAAAGTTTTTGTGCATCAGGAATCTTTCTCGCGACTGTCTCGCGACTATGTCGCTACTACCTAACCCACGAAAAATGCGTGTTTTCAATTTTATATTGCAGATGTGACAGTTTTTTCAAAAATCTCTCATTTACCTCGCTAAGCCTCTCTCGAACCCTTTTCAACCGAAAATCAGTTTTGATCAAAACCCCAACATTTTCATGAGAAAATCTCTGCAAAATCACTTCAGGTATGTTTCCCTTAACATTGCTTCCATTTTGTTTTACATTTTACAGATTTTAACCTAGGGTTTCGTAAATTGGGGATTTTTCGGAAAAAAAAAAAAAAAAAGTTTGGGTTTCTCTATTTTTTGCAAAATTTGTTAAAATCTTTGATTGGGCTGTGTCCCATTTGGTGTTTGCACATCTGTGTTGGCCCCTTGTGGCAGTTTTAACATGTATTGAGGCATATTTTCACTATGTTCATGCATTTTGCATCATTGTTGTGCACTATTGCATGATAGATGTTTGGCAGAATGTCCTAGTGACATTCTTGTGTTAAATTGGATTCAAGTGAATTCCAATCTCTGGGTTTACACTTGTTTGACCTTGTTTAACTTGTTTTGGTCACTGTTTATATGTTTCACACACTTTGCCCTTGTTGCACACACTAGGCACACACCTAGGCACCTCTAAGCATGCCCCATGCATCTCATGATGCACACACTTGCACCAGCACATGCACAGCCTATGCAAACACAGACACACTCACTCTATTCATGGATTGTGTCTATGTTCACTTGTTTTATCGATTTAGCATGTCTTTTTGAGTCTTTATGCTTTGTTTTGAGTTGTTTATACTATGTTTTAGGTTATTATTACCTTGCTCTGAACTAACTTGAATCTAATCAAGTTCTGTGTTCTGTTTTTTGTGTTTTTGCATTTGTTTCCTTGGTGTGTGAACATCTGTGCAGATGCTTCGCCGTTCTTCTCATGGTAAAGAACCAATTATTGACCCTCCCTCATCACCAGTGTCAAAAAGGACACGACACTTATCTGAAGTCTCAAACAGTGAGAGGTTTAAGACTCCCTTTGACTCTCAGACATTTTCTAGCATTTTTCAGGACGCCTCCCCTATGGTGGAGCATATTGTTCAGTTTGACACTCTGGGATCCACCTTTATCCTGAGGATTTTTGCAGACAGGGATTGGACTGAGTTATTTGGAAACTTCGAAGATCCGGTTGATGAATTGATTAAAGAGTTTTACTCGAATGCAAGATTCACAGGTGTAGAACTAAAATGTTGTGTTTAGGGAAAAGAATTCATCATCAATCCGGATTATATTGCAAAGCTTCTTGGTATCACTTGACTTGCAAATGTAGACAGGTCTCCCTATGATGATAGAGAACCAGCTGTGTCAGACATCCTTTGTATTCTTGGAGAAGAACATGAAGTTTCTGCAAAAGGCACCTCCATCGGAACAACGAAGTTCAAACCTGAATTGAAAACTCTCACCTTCATCATGTTCTTCAATCTATATCCATTGTCCAATATGGGGTTTATTAATCTTGGACAGGCACAGTTTTTATGTGACCTCATTAATGGAACTCCGATTGACATTTGTTCTCATATCTTCCAGACTATAGGAAAAACAGCTGCACGATCAGTAGCAAAATTATGTCTTCCATTTTGCAGTCTTCTTATGAAAATCATGTTGAATGAAGGTGTTCGTCCACCAAGAGATGGGAAGATTGTGGTTCGTCGTCGTCCAATTTCTATATCATCTCTTGAAAAGAGCAAAAGTCACTCTTTGGTTAAAAAGAAAAAGAAAAATCTGTCCACACCACCTGTGTCTCTCTCTGGTCATGAATCAGTTGCTCATACTACTGAGACTAACTCTTCTCACGTCCCTGCACCTCCGACTGTTAATACACAGCCAGGCCAATCTAGCTCTCAAACTGACCGGTTCACCACCTTGGTTGAAGGTTTGCATGAGCATATGTCAGGACTTACAAATCTCATCCACTCCACTAACAACCAGGTTCAAATGCGCCTTACTGCCATTGAGACATAGCTAGATAAGATTCTACGCAAGTTAGAGGAAAGCCTTTAGCTATTTGTGCCAAAAAGGGGGAGAGCATACTCCGTATACAGACTGTATAGATTGGACGATAGCATATAGAAAGGGGGAGAACATCACAAGAAAAGGAAGTGTGCATAGTGAAAAGGGGAATTCTAAAAAGATAACACACATATTTAGTTGTTTTGGTTTAAACTGGTTTTAATCTTAATATCTGTTTGTTTTGTTTCTATTTACAATTTTTATTGTTACTGCTTTTGTTTAAAGCTTTGATACTCTGTTTTTAATTTCAGTTTATCTTCAGTTTTTGTGGTTAATCTCTATGCAGTGTAGCATTTTTTTTTTGTACTTTTAAGATATTGCTAATATGTCTTAAGTACCTCACTCTTGTGCCCTAGTAGGATCTTGTATCCTAGATGCAAGTACTTCATGTAGTTTGCAATGGTTGAGTGTTGGACATGCAATTGATCCTAGGGATTGTTCTTAATTGCATTGCGTGTCCGGAAGAGCATTTTCTTGCTAAATGTTCATTGTAGTCAGTCTTTAATTATTGTTTTTGTTTGATCAAGATATGCTCACATGTTTTATTATGTTTACAAACTTGATTGCACTTTACTTGCTCATGTACGTACCTTGAGTTTAACTTGTCATAAGCTTAATAAAGTTTTGATTGTGTGCAAGTGTTTCAGGTAACAGGTATATACATGCAAGTGCTTCACAGCTTCTAGATTAGGTGTGAGTGAGTTTTGCCACTGTTCCCAAACTCACGTTTAAGGCTAGAGTCTGTTTTAGGGGTTTTGTCATGGAATAGTCAAAGGGGGAGATTGTAAAGTTGTTATTTACAACTATGTGTTTTTGTTGGCTTATATTCTGTGCCAAATTTGATTGTAATTTTATTCAATCGTTTGTACCCTGTATTTATTGTGGGATTTCATTGTAAGGGTTGTGTGATAGAGAGAGTGGTGTGAAGACTCAAGCATTTGAAGACTGAAGAAGTTTTTGCACGTAGCTCGCGACTTAGCATCTCACGAAGTATCTCATGTGCCTTGCACATGCTGGAATGCGAAAAGTCAGGCCAGATAGAGACAGTTGTGTCTCGCGAGTATCTCGCGAGTAAGGCCTTCCCGCGAGACATTCTGTTCTGCCAGCCTGTCCAGTCTGATACACACTTTCTGTGCCTACACTATTTATACTCACATTACTCACAAATGTTGAGGAGTGATTTTGAGAAAAAACCCTAGCCAAACACCTTGAGAGTTAGAGATTGTTATACCCACAATCCTCTACACATTTATTTTGGAAATTTCCTCAACTCCTACCTCTCCATTTCTATACCATTGAGAGGTTGATAGCCCAAACACTTACCACACCCTTTCAGAGTGTCAAGTGAAGTTTTGGTGCTACTGGGAAGCATTCAAAGAAGCTAAAGATGGCAGATGCAACATGGTGCTTGTTGCGGGATCCGGAGAGCTAGACAAGACACGATTCCGAGAAGCCTTGTTGGAGTAGGAGCTTGGAGGGCTTAGGTACAGAGGGTAGATCAGGCTTGGAGAGTCTCTTGCTCACCCATGTATCCCAACTGATTGTCTAGTGGATCAATTTTCGCTTGGAGAGCGGCAGAGAGGTTTTTTGCCGAGTTCTTCGGTTTCCTCTTCGATAACATATCTCAGTGTCATCTGTGTTTTCATTCCTCTTCCCTACTCTTGTTCATTTCATTTTTACTACTTTGTTGCTTTAAATATGGATTAGAGTAGTTCTCTTGCTTATACGCTTGTGTTTACACTATTCCGCACTTAGTATTAAGTTAGTATAAAATCAACCAAGCCGTAACTTTGATTTGGGAGTCTAAACAGCTCTTGTGTTTTCGACACATTTTCGAGCTTTCAGATGAGAAAGCTACTACATGACTGTGGAATTTCTCAAGAAACTATGTGTGTGTTCTGTGATAACACTAGTGTCATAAATCTGTCAAAGAATCCAGATCAGCACTCGAAATCCAAGCATATCGAGATCTGGTATCACTTCATTCGGGACTTGGTGGAGGACAAGATTGTGTGTCTGGAGTTCATCAACACTGACAATCAAAAGGTAGACATATTCACTAAACCTCTTGATGGTCCGAGGTTTGAATCTTTGTGTAAGACCATTGGTGTCGGTATCATTCCTTGAACTCTATCTTTCATGTGATCTTTTTGTGTTCATTTATGCAGTTTTCCTTTTTGGGTTGGGGTTTATGCCCTAAAATCGAATTTATTGGCTTGTTATAAATAATTAAATAGTTTAATTATATGAGACTATCTATAAATGAACTAATGAGATATTATTTTAGTCCATGAGATGCATAGTATGTGATTTATGTGATTTAGTCACAGAATATATAAATCACAAGTTCTTTGTAAACTCAGAATTTTAGTTCGTAATCGATGATGAAATTGGGCATTTCATCTGTGAAGACTATAACATATCAACTAAGATGATTTGTCTTGATCATGGAAGTGGAGACTTCTAGTTGATATGTTGATATGTTTTAAGAGTTAAGACATATTGAACTGGACCGCTGTGAGATTTATTATTCTCCTAACGAATGTCAAATGATTATTAAATCTCACGACTTCTATTTACATCAACTCTAAATCCTGAGAGAATAATGGACCTGATTATGAGATGTAGGTTTCTTTGATATATCAGGAGTGAGATCTATAAGTTACGGTCAAAACCTCAGTATGTTGGGCAACCGCATTTAGTGTTGATGGAACATTTATTCTCAAGATGGAATTCATAATCTCTTAACGGAGATATAAAATATTCCCTTGAGATAAGTTTAATGGGTTTAGTTATTCAGAGTGTTGGGCCCAATCACTTTAGTAAGGAGTTACTAAATTATATATTTATGGAATTGGATTTCATAAATATATGATGAATAACATAAAGGATTAAATCGGGTACGCAAGGATTAAGATGTAGTAATCTTCAAAGTGGCAGTCTATATTCATGACTTTGTATTACTACGAATATTTTAATGAAAAGGTTGCATGTATAATAAAGTCTTGGGATATAATTTATTAATAAAGCCTAGAGTGCAATTATATTCTTATAGTAGTTTGAATATAATTAATGGTAACTTTGGACTTGTCAAGAGTTGACAGAAAAGCCCAAGGCCCATTGGACCTAGAGTCTTATTTGTTCCTTTTGGTCCCATCTCAAGCCACAAACTAAAGCCCAATTGGGTAGGCCCAAAAGGCTAACCCAATTAGATAATCAGTCATTATTTAATAAGAGTTATTAAATAAAGAAACTACCAAGGTAGAAAAAATGTACGTATGATGAAAAGAAAAGAAATAAGTTTTTCTCCACAAGGAGAAGATGAAGAACTTTCTTTTGAGAATCAACGTACAAAAGACTGATTAAGAGACCACACATCTTGGGCACCAAGTGGAATTGAGATGAAGATTAAAGGTAAGTCATGGTTTTGAAATTCACTGCATCAAGGTATGCATCTTGTTCTTTGTTATAAAATTCAAGGTTACATGTTATCTTTCGTGATTGAAGTAGATTTGTGTTTGTTGCTTCCGTTGTGTGTTTTGTATGAGATACAAAACCAAATTTTCCAACATTTTGGTCATACATGTTATGTGTATTTGCATTCCTTTACTTAAAATGTTTTTACATTGTTGTTTTTGATCAATCTTTTCTTGCTTTTGTGTCAAAAATCCAAAAACACATCAACAGTAGAAAATCCAAAAAGTTTGATCGACATTGTTGAGTTTTGTCTCAAAGCATGTTTTGCCTTGTACCTTTGTACTAATGGCTTTGTGCATCTACGAGCTTAGCTTGTTCCCTATGCACTCATATCATTGTGGGAGAAATCTTGAAATCTATGTGACTGTTGTAAATAGATTTTCAACCTTGTCATGAATGATTAGTAAATGATTTTTTTGATTTTGAGACATGCATAGACTTGTGCCTATATATCTTCCCACTCTTTATTTTATTGTTTTTGCTTAAAAAGCTCACCAAATGTAAATTTCCAAATGAAAAGAGATTTTGAGCAGCAAAAGCCTATCGCACATACTAGTATTTGACTAGGAAAAAGGGAAAGCAACTAAAAATAAAATGTATAATGCCTAAAAAGCCAAAGGCTTGCTCATCAAATTGAAATATCAAAAATTTCAAGCATCGATCTCAAAAGGAGATGTATTGATTCAAAAAGATCAAATGATATGATATATATGGAGCCAAATGAAAAGCTTAAAATTTATGTTATCAAGTTTTATATGGGAGGTCATATATGCATATTTCTATAATTGAGATGGGTCACATTATCTAGTGCTAATTCTGTATGCCTTGGTTGAATTGATTATTGAAGCTTCACATTGGACTAAGGACCATCTCATTTTTGATACCCACACACATCACACATGTCTATGTTTAATGAATGCTATATTCATTTGTGTTATTGTACTTGATTAAATGTGTTTTCACATGCTCAATCTTTGTTGATCAAACACAAAAAGATTTTCGAGTGTTTTAGTTGTTTTTGGAAAGTATTCTGTTTATACAAAAATTGTCAAAATTTCAAAAACAGTGTTGCCCTGTTCTAGCGACTCGGTCGCAGGTCAGTCCAGTCGCATGCCCTTAGTCACGAACATTACTCAGAAGGTCTTCACAGCTCATTGGCGGGTCAAAGTCCCAGTTGTGAAAAATAATTAGAATTTTTTTCAAAATTTGGGTTTTTATGTTTCTCGCAGCTCAGTGTGGCGACTTGTTCGCGGGTGGAAGGTCCAATCGCGAGGGGTACACAGAGATTTTCGTAGCTTACCTCGCAATTTTTTCGCTAGTAGACCTTCTAGTCACGAAAAACACTTAGAAAATTCTTCAAATTTTTTAAGTGTTTTAGTGTCTGGCCCTGGCGACTTGCACGCGACTTGACTCAGTCGCAAAAATCGCGTGTTTTGTGCAAATTGGTCAGTTTTTAAAACTTTTCAGTTTTTCCCTCGATCTTTTGTGACTATTCATTGTCTTCCCCGTTTGAACCTTTCTTAAACTCATCGTGTTTCTCACATAAACCACCATTGTTGTTCATAATTTCTGCTACAATCTTCAAGGAAAGGTATGTGTTTTGTTTCTTACATATTATATTTCACATTTACTGCATATATCTCTTGGATTGTGTGTTTTTGCTGATATTTGTATATCTCTTGATTGAAAATGGGTATCTGATCTTATGATGATATTGTTGTGTGTTTGTTGGTGGTTATGTACTGATCTACTCTATCTTGAGTAAACATTGTGTTGTTAGTGGCACACACGCACTCATTGTCATGTTTGGGACCTAAATCTCAAGTTTTTAGTGTTTTCTTCATTATCCATGTTTTGGAACTAACCCAATGCTAATAATGTTTGGTGCCTTGTGTGGTTTCTCTTGTTTTTGGTAAAACATGATGCAGGGTGAAAATCTCTCCATTCAAGAGAGTAGTTGTGAAAGGGGGCAGTAGCAAAGGGAAGGAGCCTGTCATTGATGTTAATGAGCTCTCACTTGGAACAAAAAGGACCTATTCACCATCAAGAGTGTTTGATCTTAACAAGTTCAGATCCTATGCTGCCTTTCAGACTCATGAGAATTATTTCAGAGATGCTACACCACTGGTTAAAAGGGCTATTGATCAACCTTCTCTTTTTGACACCGACATTCCTAAATGGTTTGCTCACAAAGATTGGAATTACCTTCTCTCCGACCTTGATGAAGCATATGAGAATTTGGTAAAAGTGTTTTATGCCAATGCAATTGTTGAAGGCGAAGAACTCAAGTGCTAGGTTAGAAGAAAAAGTTTCTCAGTCTCTCTCGCATATCTGGCTGAGATCCTTCACATCAACCGGCCAATGCTTAAAAACTCACCGGTTTATGATGATCTATGTCCAAATGTGGACCTACTTTGGGATGGTCTTGGAAAAGACTTGGATTTCTCATCAAATGGGAACTCAATCAGTGTTTCCTCTCTTCCTCCGAAATTGAGGGTGCTTACAATCATTATGTTTCACAACTTGTACCCATTATCTAGCACCGAGTATATTAACCTCGGACGTGCCTTGTTTCTTCATGATCTGATCTCTGATGCAGAGATTGACATTTGTGCACATATCTTTCATGTTTTGCGCAAAACGATTCTACGAACTGATTCAAGGACATGCAGAGAAGCTAAACCGTCATGCTAGTTGTTGCACTACAGGACAAAAAGTCCAAACTGGCTATTCAGTTAGCTCGCAGCTTGAACTCGCGACTCAATCAAGTCACGAGGCCAAGTCGCCAGCCAGCTTTGTTTTGAAAAAACTGACTCTTCGCATTCCTTTCTCACCCTAGTATAAATACCCCTTATACCCACAAAATGTAGAAAGCTTCCAAAGAGAATTTTGAGAGAGAAACCCTAGAGAAAAACAAGATTGATTCATCCACAATCTTTACATAGAGACTCTTTGAATTCCTCTACTCTCACCCTCTCCATTGTTACATCTTTGAGAGGTTCTTGGCCAAATCCTTTTCTCATCATACCCACATTTGTGAGAAGGCTTTTTGGTGCTTTGGGAAGCAGTTAGGAAGAGACCAATGGATATTAGTTAATGCTATGGGCTATAGCGGAATCCGGTAAGCTAAAGAAGACAAAGGTTCGGCATAACCTCGTTGGAGCAAGAGGCTTGGAGGGCTTAGGTACACCGGGTAGATTAGGTTTGGAGAGTCTTCTGTTGTTCATGTATCCCAATTTCATTCTTAAGTGGATTATTAACCGCTTGGAGGGCAGCGGAGAGGTTTTACGCCGAGGGCTTCGGTTTCCTCTTCGATAACACATCGTTGTGTTGTCCTTGTGTTTGCATCTCTCTTCCCTTAATCTTTGCCATATAATTTCTGCTGTGAATGTGATTTTATTTGGTTTAGATTGTTTATCAATTTGGTTATTAGCTTATGTTCATTTTTCGCACATATATTGTTTGACATTAAGCTTGAATTGATATTTTTGTAATTGGGGGTCTAAACATTCATAGTGTTTTATACGCTATTTGAACATTCAACAATGTTGAAGTGGCAACAGACTTTTTGGTTGGGAGAAATGAAAGGATGTGACAGATCAGAGAGTCCGGTAGATTGCTGATCCTGTTGACCTCTGTGTATTTTTCGCTTTTTGAGTTTGATTCAATCGCCATCTAATCAAAAAGGGTCCGGTGAAGGTTAATTATTTGCAGGTCAGCTGAGAAGAACACTACTGATTCACCAGAGAAACAAGGTAGGATATTAATCAACTCCGCCTTCTGACCACAAATTAGTCCTGCACACCAAAAGTTTCGAGCTTTAAATTCCACACACTAGCAAGTAGAAATCTTACACTCGTGTAATTGAAGAATGGCTAATTGTCACTTATAATCCAAAATAAAAAATTTGTAACAATTACCTACGAGTTTATTCAGCAGTCAACTCCCCCAATTGACAACAAAATAGTCCTGCATGCCAAAAATTTCGTGCTTTAAATTCCATACACTAGCTAGTGTGTAATTGAAGAATGGCTAATTGTTAGTACACATATTGGTGCACACATAATATACACATTATTTTTTGAATTGAAATGTCTAGAAGTTAAGATTTCAGTTCAACAATTAAATTGTGTATATTTCATGTGTAAGAGTAGTGTGTAATGGACATGCATACAAAAAATTACCAAGAAACTAAAAGTCTGATGACCTTCAAAATCATAACATTACTCATTAAAAAAAAAAAAAAAAAAAAAAAATCAAAATACACAATATGATATAATAATCTCTGACCTGAAGCGATTAAGAATTAGACAAGCTTTAGGCTGAAGACTTTTATCAAGGAGAGGATATTATTGGGAGTGAGAGAGAAAGGGTAGAGTGATATGACATTTTGTTGGAAGAAAGAGAGAAGTTTTGGAGAAATCTGATGTGTGGCAGATGCAATTTGGAGCTAATTGCAGGATCCAGATAACTAGTGAAGACATGGCTCTGTGAAACCAATTGGAAGCTGGAACTTTAAGGGTTCAAGTACATTGGGTAGATTAGGCTTGAAGGGTCTTTTTGATATTCATGTACTCCAACTTTATTCACTAGTGGATCAGTTTCTGCTTGGAGGGCTACAAAGAAGTTTTTCACCGAGTACTTTGATTTCTTCTTCGATAACACGTCTCGATGTTATCTTGTGTTTGCATCTGTTTTCCCTACTCTTTATGTTTTACATTTATGGTTTATTGTACATGCTCATGCCTTAGAGGAGTGTTCCGATTTCATTACGACTCATTTACTCTTGTTCTGCACTTAGTTAAGTTAAAGTAGAAGTAATCATGCCGTAATTTAAAATTGGGGTCTAAATTAGCTATAGTGTTTTACACTATTTGTGCATTCAAACCCCTTTGTGATTATTTCACTCATGATCCATGATCTAACCCCAAGCCCAAATAAAAACCTGCACAAAATTTGAGGGTGTTGATCAAGAACTTTAACCCTAGATATAGTTTCTTCAAGGCTAAAATACAAATTGCACCCTCTATGTTTGACTGGAATTCATTTCAGTACTCTAACTTTACTTCCGTTCAATTGATGCCTAAGTTTTAAGTTTATTCAATTTAGGCATTTTGTCCAATTCAGTTACAAAATTGTTGTTAAGTATACAATTAACTAGGGGAAAAAAGATTTGTTTGGGAAAAAAATCACATAAAAAATCTATAAAAAAATATTTTTGATGGTAATTTTTTAATGAAATTGGACTGAATACCCAAAATGAATAAATTTGAAACTTAGGTAACTCAATTGAATGAAAGTAAAGTTGAATGAATTAAATGAATTTCAATAAAAGTTAGAGGGAGCTATTTCCATTTTAAATTTCCTATAATTAAATCCAAATTAACATGTTAAGATAAAGAAAAAACATGTAGTTATCAATGAATTTCATGGCAATAGGTATATGTCTTTTTTGGAACTAGGGGATTGATATGGAGGTGACGTTTTAAAGCAAGAACTTAATCAACCTAATTGTGTTCTTACTTCTTAGAGCCTCCCCTTCAAAGTCTCATATGCCTACTTTTTTAGGTTGCAGAAATGATGTGACATTATTTTATTAGACAAACTAAACATGGGTGGCATATTATGTGGCACTTAACAAAAAATTTGAATGGAGGGGTTGCTGATAAAAAAGGAATAGAACTTCAGGGGGAAAATCCAAATTCTGAAACATTAGGGTGTAAATTCCAAACACCCCCAAACTTTACTGGTAGAGTTTGCAATTTATCCTAAAGCAAAAATAGTACCTCTAAAAAGGGGGTGTATTCAAAAAGACTACAACATTAATAGGAAAAATAAAGAAACAAAAGAAGCTTTACACTCTTTTTTTTCTTTTTTTAAATTTTTATGAGCATAAAAGTGTAACACTAAAAAGTAGAAGTGGACAAAGATTGGGATAGTATAGAGAGATATAAGTGACATACATGGAAAAATGTAGAAGGGTTTTAAATGCATAATTAAGAATCACTTTAAAAAGACGAATGAAAAAAAAAAGGTCAAAGATTTTTTTTTTTCTTAATTCAATAGCTGGAGATTGGGGGATTTGAAAAATCAATATCAATCATATAAAGCAATTCAATTGAAAACAATGATACTTCGAAAAAAGGTAGTTAAGTATTTTAAACCGAAAAATGTTACAAAGAAATGCTACATACAATTAGGTACAACAATTGTGGTTAAGCTCAATTTTGCATGTGATGATGGGTGATAAAAGAATATAGATTATTTGTCTCACTTCTTTTGTTCCATTTTACACTCCAACAATCATTGTATGCCATGTGTTTGACTCTTTTTTTTTTTTTTTTTTCGATTTTAAATTATGGGACAACACTTTAAAGAAAGAAAAAAAGGGGGGGGGGGGGTGAGGAAAGAGAATTAAAAAACACATCTAACATTAATAGGGAAAAGAAAGAAAGAAAAGAAGCATTACAATTTTGTTTTATCTTTTATGGAAAGCTTGTGAAACAAAAGGAGTGTTACACTTTTCTGTTTTGGTTTATTGAGAAGCGTTACACTTTTCTGTTTTGGTTTATTGAGAGGCATTACAATTTTTTCTCAAAAAAGTGTTACACTTTATTTTTCCCCTTTTTTGGAGAAAGAAGCATTACACCTAGTAATAGAAGAGGTCAACCATTGGGCTAGTAGAGAATCTATAGATATGCATGAGTGACATACATGGTGAAAATTTAATGCTATTAAATTAAAAGGATTCAAATTCATAATTAGGAATCAAACCCCAAACCCCAATCCCCATAATAGTATAAAGTATGGGTCCGCATTTTTGTTTCTTTATATATATACATATATATATATGGGTCCACAATTAATAACAAATTTTATATGAGTAAAAAGTTTTGCACACAATATATCAAATATTCTATGCAATATATATATATATATATATATATATATATAATTGATCATTTATAATCGAAAAAACATTATAGAGAAATAATGCATATATCTAGGATCAACAATTGTGCTTAAGCTAGATTTTGTGTGTGGTAGTGGCTGATAGAGAATTCAAAAGGACAATACTTCAAATAAGGGAAAAGTCAAATTGTAAAATGCACTTCTAGAGTTTAGTGGTGTTTGGATTTTACACCCTAAATTTTTAGAATTTGAATTTACCCCTTAATGGTATATTCTATTTGCATTAGTACCCTCTCCATCCATATTTTCTGTTAAGTTCCACATAAAATTGTCACTCATGTTTAGTTCATCCAATAAAATGATGTCATTTCATTTTTATTACAGCGTGTAATTTTTTATTTTTTAATTATTTAATTATGTTAGGCTACAAAAATGATATGACATTGTTTTGTTGCATAAACTAAACACGTGTGACAAATTTATGTGGTACTTAATGAAAAATATGGATGGAGGGAATGCGGATGCAAAAGGAATAGAACTTTAGGAGGTAAAATCCAAATTCTAAAACTCTAAGGTATAAATCCAAACACCGACAAACTTTAGAGGTGTAGTTTGCAATTTAGCCTAAAGGGAGAATAGTAACTCAACAAAAAACCTTTAAAAAAAAAAAAAAAAAACCGAGAGGAGGATTCAAAAAGACAACCAATATTAGTAGGAAAAAGAAAGAAGCAAAAGAAGAGTTACACTTTTTTTTTGAAAAGAAAAAAAAAAAATTTGTGAGCATAGAAGCGTTACCTAAAAAGTAGAAGAGGACAAAGATTGGGACAGTATAGAGATGAAAGTTCAATATGGGTATGAAACACCCTTGAACGTTTAGACCCCAAATTATAAAATATCAATTCAAGCCTATAATCAAACAATTAATGTGCGGAACATGAACATAAGCTAATCACAGAATTCATAACTAATCTAAGCCAAATATAAACACATCCACAGCAGTAAATATAAGGCAAAGATAAAGGGAAGGAAGATGCAAACACACGGACAACACACGATGTGTTATCGAAGAGGAAACCGAAGTCCTCGGTGTAAAACCTCTTCGCCGCCCTCCAAGCAGTGATATAATCCACTAAAGAATATAGTTGGGATACATGAACAGCAATAGACCCTCCAAGCCTAATCTACCCAGGTACCTAAGCCCTGCAAGCTTCTTGCTCTAATGAGGTTACGCCGAACCTAATTCTTATTTAGCTTCCTGGATTTCGCTACTAGACCATAGCACCAACCAATGTAGATTGGTTCCTTCCAAACTGCTTCCCTTAGTACCAAATGAGCCTTCTCACAGACGTGGGTGTGGTGAGAAAAGGATTTGGTAAATGACCTCTCAAGGGTATGAAAATGGAAAGGAAGAGAGTAGAGGAATTTGTAGAGTCTCTTAGATGAAGATTGGGGATTAGGCAATCTTATTTTTCTCTAGGGTTTTCTCTCACAAAATTCTCTTTGGAAGCTCTCTCAATATCGTGGGTATAAGGGTCTATATATAGTGGGATGAGAAAAGAATACGAAGAGACAGTTTTTGCCAAACAGGGTAAATTGGCGGCTTGGTCTTGCGGTTTGTCCAAGTCGCGAGTTCAAGTCGCGACGTAATGGCCTGGCCAGCCTGGGACTTTTGTCCTGTAGTGCGACAGCTAGCGCGACCCTTCAGCTTCCCTGTGTGCATCTCACGTGCCTGCATTTGGCGGCTTGCCAGTCGCGAGCCACCCGCGAGTCCTAGCCACGAAGTTCTGCTTCTTTGCACATACTTGAGCTTTTCTTCACATCTTCTCACACACTACCCTTACAATAAACCAACCTAATTACAGGGTTACTAAATGCTAAATTACAAGTAAATTGGCACGGAATAAAGCCAACAAGATGGTTGATAAATTTCAACCTTACAATCTCCCCCTTTGGCTATTCCGTGACAAAACCCTAAAACAAACTCTAGACTTAACGCGTGAGTTAGGAATAGTTGGAAAACTCACTCAAACCTAACTCTAGAATTTGTGAAGTTTTAGAACCAAAAGAACAAGTAACTCCTGAAACACAACAACACAATAAGTTCATTGTATGCGGAAAACTTGTAATGCAAATGGAGCAAGCATAAAACGATCAAGCACAATGGAGTAAAGCAATAAACCATGGCAAGACCAAAACAGGTAATCACAATAACCAAGTGATCACAATGCTCATTCACACTTGGAATGAACATCCGGACATTCAAGATGACAAACACAAGGCAAATCACTTGAATGACCAACACTCAACCAATGCACAGTACAAGAAGTATGTGCATCTAGGAAAAATCCTACAAGGGCACAAGAGTGACAGTACTTAGAAGAAAATGCGAGACATTTTAGTTGGAAGTACTGATTTAACAAAGCACAAAGGCTGCAAAAAGCATGGCACAAACCATAAAGGCCTACAAATGTGCATAGAAACAAACCATTAAAGCTTACAGAAGCAACATGGGTACAAACAAACAAACAAACAGTAATATATTCTGAAAAAGAACATCATAAATATAAATATTAGCAAGAAATTAAAACCATTCAAGAGTTATTAATATAAGCCAAACACTATCCCAAAAACCATAGTGTATCAAACCAATAAAACCAACAGTTATCCAAACCATAGACAAAAACAGTAAAGATTATGAAACACCCCCTCAAATAAGCACTCCCCCTCAATTGCTAGCCCAAAAATTCTCCCCCTTTTTGATCGGAATGGCCAAAGGGTCACTGCTCCTGGTTTATGGGGATGCTGTCAATCTTAGCTGAAAGTACATCAATCTGATCCTGCATTACTATCATCCTTTCAGTATGCTGAGTTTGAATCTCTCTGAGTGTATCAAGCCTCTCCAGAATGATCTGAAATGCATCCGGAGGTACAGATGATGAAGTTAAGGCTCTACTCCTCTTTCTTCTGCTCCTGGGTGTGACTTATTGGTCTGCAGCTTCTGTTTCAGTCTCCATTGGATCCCCTTCTTCTTGAACATCCTCCACTTCTTCACCTAGAAGACAACTTTGTATCCTTGTGAGAGTAAATTTGTTTATGGCTGATAGAGGAGGCAAAGGATTGATATCCTGAGGGATTGCAACACCCTTTTCTCTGAAAATCCTCATGAGAAGACTGGGAAATATCAGCTTGGGTCTTGAGATGGATTTAGTCTCATCCATTATAGTATCAAAAATGTGAGAACTGATGTCAATGAAGGTTTTCTCCTTAAGTTCCATGAGAAAGATAGCTCTGGCATTTGTTAGTGTAGTCATCTTCCTTTTGGGATACAAGTTGTACATCATTATGGTGGTTAGACACCTCATGTCTTTAGGAAAATCAGAAGTGTTGTGACATCTCTTTTCTATAACCCCACCAATTCTTTTCTGGACAGTTTCTAGAGATAGCATTTTGTCCTTGTAGTTAGTAAATTCATAATCCTCTAAACCCTCAAGCCCTAGAACCTTATCAATGCCATGAGCATTTAAGGTAAATTGCTTTCTTCTCACCCAACAACTCAACTCATCCTCCCTTATCACAGCATTTACATAGAATTCTCTGATTAGAGGGTCACACACTGGTGGAAGGTCACTCAGCTGTTTTTCCTAACCTCTACCCTCAAAACACTCCGGTATGAAGGTGTTCTTCAATTCCCTGAAATCAACAAATCTTTCCTAAATGATGGTTCCTTTTGAAAAAGCATCCCTATATCTCTCAAAGTGTTGAATAGACCTAAACAGGTTAGGGTCCATTTTCATTCTTTTGTCAGATTTCTTAGCAGTTGTCTTCTTCTTTGTAGGAGATGCAGCCATCTGTAAACAAGCAGAAGAGGCCACAACAAGATATAGCACAGAATGGGGAAAGGCACACACATTAGTAACAAGTTAGTTACACAATGAGAAGCAGAGTGACCAAACAAAACACAAAATAAGCACAGTTGATAACCAAACATTGGATAAAACAAGTTAACCAACTTTAAACTGTAAGTATGCAGACAAATTCAGATAGATTTGAGCAAATGACAATGAGTCATGACCCATTGGGTATGAACAGTGCAAAAAGGAAAAACACATGCAGCAACACCTACAAGATATGGTGATTTAAGAATCAAAATAATGCTAGCCATAATCACCAAAAACACAACCAAATAGATAAACTAAGAAATACAATAAAATTGTAGAAAATCCCACAACCATATTCCCAAAAGCAAACTAATAAATATCAATGCTCAGACTAAGGATAAGTAACCTAATGTAAGCTAATAACCCTAAACACAGCATTGCAACAAGAGCAAATAACATCACACACTCATTCTCAACAATATAGGCAAACCCATGTTCGAGCCCCTCAAAAACACAAACCAACAACACAACACTCAGATTCAAGAGAACAACAATAAAATCATGATGAATGAAGTGAAGACAAGAGAACCCATACATCTTTCTTGGTGTTTGACGATGACATGATGTAGAATTTGAAAGTTTTTGCTAACAGACATGAAGTGTTGAGAGAGAGATTTTGGGAAGAAGATGAATAGACACTGAAGTTCGAGGGAAAAACTGAAAAACAATTTTAAAAACTGTCTTTAAAATGCAAAACACGCATTTTTCGTGACTGGATCATGTCGCCAGTAAGTCGCAAGGGTAAGCCGCGAAACACTGTGAAGGTAAGAAACTTGAAAATTTTCTCTAAGTGTTTTTCGCGACTGGAAGGTCTACCCGCGATACAGTAGTGAGATGAGCTACGAAAATCCCTGAGTACCCCTCACGACTGGGCCTTCCACCCGCGAATAAGTCACCACATTGACCCGCGAAAAACATAAAACACAAATTCTGGAAAAAATTTCTAAGTCTCTTTCGCAATTAGAGCATTTACTCGCCAGTGAGCCACGAAAAATCTCTGAGTGAGCTCGCGACAGGGGCATGTGACTGGGCCAACCCGCGACTTAGTCGCCAAAACAGGGCAACATTGTTTTTGAAATTTTTGACATTTTTGCAAACACAAAGAACTTTCCAAAAACAAATCAAAACATTCAAAAATCTTTTTGTGTTTGACCAACAAAGATTGAGCTTGTGTAAACACATTTAATCAAGTACAATCACACAAATGAATATGACATTCATTGAACATAGACTTGTGTGTTGTGTGTGGATATCAAAAATGAGATAGTCCTTAGTCTAATGTGAAGCTTCAATGATCAATTCAATTAAGGCATACACAACTAGCACTAGATAATGTGACCTATCTACATTATAGAAACCTGCATATATGACCTCCCACAAGAACTTGATAACAATACTTTGAAACTTTTCATTTGGCTCCATATTCAACATATCATTTGCAATTTTTGAGCAAAGAAAATCTCATTGAGAGATAGATGCCTAAAATTTTTGATATTTCAATTGATGAGTTAGCCTTTGGCTTTTTGGGCATCATACATTTTATTTTGGTCGCTTTCCCTTTTTCCTAGTCGAATACTAGTATGTGCGACAGGCTTTTGCAGCTCTATATCTCTTTTCATTTGGAGATTTACATTTAGAGAGCTCTTTTAAGCATAAAAATAAAAAGTGGGAAGATATATAGGCATGAGTCTATGCATGAGTCAAGACCAACAAAACCATTCACTAATTATTCATGAGAAGGTTGAAGATCTATTTACAACAGTCACATAGATTTCAGAATTTCTTCCACAATGATATGAGTGCGTGAGAGACAAGCTAAGCTCGTTAAATGCACAAAGCCATAAGTACAAAGGTACAAGGCAAAACATGCTTTGAGACAAAACTCAACAAAGTGATCAAACTTTTTGGATTTTTTACATTTTATGTGTTTTTGGATTTTTGACACAAAAACAGTAAAAGAATTATCAAAAGCAGATAAGACAATGTAAAAACATTTGAACCAAAAACAAATAGAAAACAACCTAAATACTAGCAAGAAGCACACAACCAAACATATTCACAAACATGGGAAGTATTGATGCATGGACATGTTGTAATGCTTATGTATGAGTACCCTTTGTCACCCACACATCACGTACGTTTGGGGTGATATCCTTGACGGATCGGGTATGAGAGTTAGGACTGTCAAACCTTCGTGTGAAGCTTTCCAGGCAATTGGTGAAGGCACCGATCATTTTCATCACGTCCATCATTTTTGGATCACGGTTTTGACTTCTTGGTTGCTCACCACCCCAAGACTTCATGTCATTTTTTCTTCCTCGTGACCGAGATTCACTTGCATTGTTGTCTGCTCTCAATTTTTGACAGTTTGGTCTAGTATGTCCTTACAATCCGCAATAGTGACAAAGATAATTTGTTCTAGGACCCTGCTGCTGCCTTGGGAAAGATCTTCCTCTAGCTCCAAATCTGGCTTTAGATTGATTTCGGAACTTGTTAAACACCCGTTGATTAGCCACATTCTTCTTCTCCTCAGCCTCAACTATCTTAGGAGTAGGCTTATCAACAGCCGTCTCTTTGGTTTTCACAAATTTTACTTCTTTGGTGACATTGGCTGATAAGCTACTTCCTTCGGTATATCCCAACCCGGACTTGTCTAAGGCACATTTTTGAGATGAAATAACATCATCTAGCTTCCTTGAGGAGACCCTATCTACCTTGGCATGAGCTTGCACTACCTCTTGCTCAAGAAACTTCACTTTCGTGTAAGCTTCAGATAACTCACCATTTAGTGTCTCAATCTCACACTTAGCCTCTTTATATCTGATCAAGAGACTTTTGTAAACCTCCTCAGCCCTTTTCATCTTTTTCACAGCCGCCTTCGCTACCCTTGTATACTCTACTGATTTCTCAAGAAGTAAGGCGTAATTTTCTTGAAGGTTAGCAGGATCTCTCTCCTCTTCAGCATCTGAATCCTCAACAATCCCAATAG
Source organism: Quercus ilex subsp. ballota (assembly GCA_032727855.1). Lineage (NCBI taxonomy): Eukaryota > Viridiplantae > Streptophyta > Magnoliopsida > Fagales > Fagaceae > Quercus > Quercus ilex. The sequence continues at coordinate 29,659,132 of CM064912.1, read as the reverse complement.
ACTCCAAATCAGAATGCTCACCAAGCTCTTTCACAAGTGTATCCAAATCATCTGAGGATTCCACATGAGCAATGGTCATGAATGCAGAGAAATTTCCTTCTTCGTCACAGCTCTCTTCTGAGTCAGAGTTTGATGAGTCTGAGTCACTCAGAGTAGTGGCATAGACCTTTCCTTTGGACTTCAAATAGTTGGGACATTCCTTTTTGAAGTGTCCGTGTCCATTACACTCAAAGCAAGTGATTCCTTGTGAGGATTGAGAGTCTCTATCATCTTTCCTTCTAAATTCTTTCTTCTCCTTCCCGGAACTCTGAAATTTTCCTTTGTCACCAAATTTCCCACTATTCTTGAGCCTTAGGAATTTCTGGAAGTTCTTCACAAGGTAAGCCACATCTTTATCTACAGCTTCCTCTTCCAAGGAGTCATGGGATATCACTCTCTCTTCAATTGTTTTAAGGGCAAGTGATTTGCTCTTCTTCTGAGAAGGCAAGGATAACTCATATGTCTGCAGAGAGCCAACCATCTCTTGAACCTTGATGTAGTCAAGATCTTTGCTCTCTTCAATGGCTGTAACTTTGACATGAAAACTTTTTGGTAGTGACCGAAGGATCTTCCTTACAACTTTAGACTCCTCCGTCTTTTGCCCTAAATTAAATTTGCTGACGACCACCTCGTTTAGCTTATTGTAAAAAGAGTCAAAGGACTCATCCTCACCCATCTTTAGCTGCTCAAAGCGAGTGGTCAACATCTGAAGTTTGGTGTCTTTCACCATCTTGGTTCCTTCATAAGTCATCTCCAGAATCTCCCATACTTCCTTAGCAACAGTAATATGTGAGATCTTGTGAAATTCTTTTAGAGAGACACCACAAAAAATAGCATTCAATGCTTTACTGTTAGCATCAGCCGCCGCAAGAGCTGCCTTGTCCTAAGTGGATTTGGCATCCTCCGGCCTTGTCCATCCTACTTCAACTACATCCCACACAGCCCCATCCATAGAACACAAAAACACCCTCATTCGAACTTTCCAAAATGCATAATTATTACCATAAAAAAATGGTGGAATATTGAGCAATTGAGACCGGTCCATCTCAAAAAGGGTCAAGGATCACACTCAGGTATTTAAACCGCAGTAAGTGTACCCACTCTGATACCAATTGAAAGTTCAATATGGGTATGAAACATCCTTGAATGTTTAGACCCTAAATTATAAAATATCAATTCAAGCTTATAATCAAACAATTAATGTGCGGAACATGAACATAAGCAAATCACAAAATTGATAACTAATCTAAGCCAAATATAAACACATCCATAGCAGTAAATATAAAGCAAAGATAAAGGGAAGGAAGATGCAAACACACAGACAACACACGATGTGTTATCAAAGAGGAAACCGAAGTCCTCAGCGTAAAACCTCTCCGCCGCCCTCCAAGTGGAGATATAATCCAAAGAATATAGTTGGGATGCATGAACAGCAATAGACCCTCTAATCCTAATCTACCCAGGTACCTAAGCCCTCCAAGCTTCTTGCTCCAACGAGGTTACGCCGAACCTATTTCTTCTTTAGCTTCTCGGATTCCGCTACTAGACCATAGCATCAACCAATGTAGATTGGTTCCTTCCAAATTGCTTCCCTTAGTACCAAATGAGCCTTATCAGAGACATAGGTGTGGTGAGAAAAGGATTTGGTAAATGACCTCTCAAGGGTATGACAATGGAGAGGAAGAGGGTAGAGGAATTTGTAGAGTTTCTTAGATGAAAATTGGGGATGAGGCAATCTTGTTTTTCTCTAGGGTTTCTCTCACAAAATTCTCTCTGGAAGCTCTCTCAATATCGTGGGTATAAGGGTCTATATATAGTGGGATGAGAAAAGAATACGAAGAGACAGTTTTTGCCAAACAGGGTAAATTGGCGGCTTGGTCTCGCGGCTTGTCCAAGTCGCGAGTTCAGGTCGCGACGTAATAGACTGGCCAGCCTGAGACTTTTACCCTGTAGTGCGACAGCTGGCACGACCCTTCAGCCTCCTGTGTGCATCTCACGTGCCTGCATTTGGTGGCTTGCCAGTCGCGAGCCACCCACGAGTCCTAGCCGCGAAGCTCTGCTTCTTTGCATTTACTTGAGCTTTTCTTCACATTTTCTCACACACTACGCTTACAATAAACCCACCTAATTACAAGGTTACTAAATGCTAAATTACAAGTAAATTGGTACGGAATAAAGCCAACAAGATGGTTTATAAATTTCAACTTTATAATCTACCCCTTTGGCTATTCCGTGACAAAACCCTAAAACAAACTCTAGACTTAACGCATGAGTTGGGAACAGTTGGAAAACTCACTCACACCTAACTCTAGAATCTGCGAAGCTTTAGAACCATAAGAACAAGTAACTCCTGAAACCCAACAACACAATAAGTTCATTGTATGCGGAAAACTTGTAATGCAAATGGAGCAAGCATAAAACGATCAAGCACAATGGAGTAAAGCAATAAACCATGGCAAGACCAAAACAGGTAATCACTATAACCAAGTGATCACAATGCTCATTCACACTTGGAATCAACATCCGGACATTCAAGATGACAAACACAAGGCAAATCACTTGAATGACCAACACTCAACCAATGCACAGTACAAGTATGTGCATCTAGGAAAAACCCTACAAGGGCACAAGAGTGACAGTACTTAGAAGAAAATGCGAGACATTTTAGTTGGAAGTACTGATTTAACAAAGCATAAAGGCTGCAAAAAGCATGGCACAAACCACAAAGGCCTACAAATATGCATAGAAACAAACCCTTAAAGCTTACAGAAGCAACATGGGTACAAACAAACAAACAAACAGTAATATATTCTGAAAAAGAACATCATAAATATAAATATTAGCAAGAAATTAAAACCATTCAAGAGTTATTAATATAAGCCAAACATTAACCCAAAAACCACAGTATATCAAACCAATAAAACCAACAGTTATCCAAACCATAGACAAAAACAGTAAAGATTATGAAACTTCCCCTTAAATAAGCACTCCCCCTCAAGTGCTGGCCCAAAAATTCTCCCCCTTTTGATCGGAATGGCCAAAGGGTCACTGCTCCTGGTTTATGGGGATGCTGTCAATCTTAGCTGAAAGTACATCAATCTGATCCTGCATTACTATCATCCTTTCAGTATGCTGAGTTTGAATCTCTCTGAGTGTATCAAGCCTCTCTAGAATGATCTGAAACGTATCCGGAGGTACAGCTGATGAAGTTGAGGCTCTACTCCTCTTTCTTCTGCTCCTGGGTGTGACTGATTGGTCTGCAGCTTCTGTTTAAGTCTCCATTGGATCCCCTTCTTCTTGAACATCCTCCACTTCTTCGCCTGGAAGACGACTTTGTATCCTTGTGAGAGTAAATTTGTTTATGGCTGATAGAGGAGGCAAAGGACTGATATCCTAAGGGATTGCAACACCCTTTTCTCTGAAAATCCTCATAAGAAGACTGGGAAATATCAGCTTGGGTCTTAAGGTGTATTTAGTCTCATCCATTATAGTATCAAAAATGTGAGAACTGATGTCAATGAAGGTTTTCTCCTTAAGTTCCATGAGAAAGATAGCTCTGGCATTTGTCAGTGTAGTCATCTTTCTTATGGGATACAAGTTGTACATCATTTTGGTGGTTGGACACCTCATGTCTTTAGGAAAATCAGAAGTGTTGAGACATCTCTTTTCTATAACCCCACCAATTCTTTTCTGGACAGTTTCTAGAGATAGCTCCAAACCCTCAAGCCCTATAACCTTATCAATGTCTTGAGCATCTAAGGTAAATTGCTTTCTTCTCACCCAACAACTCAACTCATCCTCCCTTATCACAGCATTTGCATAGAATTCTCTGATTAGAGGGTCACACACAGGTGGGAGGTCACTCAGCAGTTTTTCCCAACCTCTACCCTCAAAACACTCCGGTATGAAGGTGTCCTTCAATTCCCTGAAATCAACAAATCTTTCCTGAATGATGGTTCCTTTTGAAAAAGCGTCCCTATATCTCTCAAAGTGTTGAATAGGCCTAAACAGGTTAGGGTCCATTTTCATTCTTTTGTCAGATTTCTTAGCAGTTGTCTTCTTCTTTGTAGGAGATGCAGCCATTTGTAAACAAGCAGAAGAGGCCACAACAAGATGTAGCACAGAATGGGGAAAGGCACACACATTAGTAACAAGTTAGTTACACAGTGAGAAGCAGAGTGACCAGACAAAACACAGAATAAGCACAGTTGATAACCAAACATTGGATAAAACAAGTTAACCAAGTTTAAACTGTAAGTATGCAGACAAATTCAGATAGATTTGTGCAAATGACAATGAGTCATGACCCATTGGGTATGAACAGTGCAAAAAGGAAAAACACATGCAGCAACAACTACAAGATATGGTGATTTAAGAATCAAAATAATGCTAGCCATAATCACCAAAAACACAACAAAACAGATAAACTAAGAAATACAATAAAATTGCAGAAAATCCCACAACCATATGCCCAAAAGCAAACTGATAGATATCAATGCTCAGACTAAGGATAAGTAACCTGATGTAAGCTAATAACCCTAAACACATCATTGCAACAAGAGCAAATAACATCACACACTCATTCTCAACAATATAGGCAAACCCATGTTCAAGCCCCTCAAAAACACAAACCAACAACACAACACTCAGATTCAAGAGAACAACAATGAAATCATGATGAATGAAGTGAAGACAAGAGAACCCATACCTTTTTCTTGGTGTTTGATGATGACATGATGTAGAATTTGAAAGCTTTTGCAAACAGACACGGAGTGTTGAGAGAGAGATTTTGGGAAGAAGATGAACAGACACTGAAGTTCAAGGGAAAAATTGAAAAACAATTTTAAAAACTGTCTTTAAAAGGCAAAACACGCGTTTTTCGTGACTGGATCATGTCGCCAGTAAGTTGCAAAGGTAAGCCGCGAAACACTGTGAGGGTAAGAAACTTGAAAATTTTCTCTAAGTGTTTTTCGCGACTGGAAGGTCTACCCGTGATACAGTCGTGAGATGAGCCGCGAAAATCCCTGAGTACCCCTCGCGACTGGGCCTTCCACCCGCGAATAAGATGCCACACTGACCCGCGAAAAACATAAAACATAAATTTTGGAAAAAATTTCTAAGTCTTTTTTGCGATTAGAGCATGTACTCGCCAGTGAACCGCGAAAAATCTCTGAGTGAGCTCGCAACTGGGGCATGCGACTGGGCCAACCCGCAACTTAGTCGCCAAAACAGGGCAACACTGTTTTTGAAATTTTTGACATTTTTGTAGACACAAAGAACTTTCCAAAAACAAATCAAAACATTCAAAAATCTTTCTGTGTTTGACCAACAAAGATTGAGCTTGTGAAAACACATTTAATCAAGTACAATCACACAAATGAATATGACATTCATTGAACATAGACTTGTGTGTTATGTGTGGATATCAAAAATGAGATAGTCCTTAGTCCAATGTGAAGCTTCAATAATCAATTCAATTAAGGCATACACAACTAGCACTAGATAATGTGACCTATCTCAATTATAGAAACCTGCATATATGACCTTCCACAAGAACTTGATAACAATACTTTGAAGCTTTTCATTTGGCTCTATATTCAACATATCATTTGCAATTTTTGAGCAAAGAAAATCTCATTGAGAGATAGATGCCTGAAATTTTTGATATTTCAATTGATGAGTTAGCCTTTGGCTTTTTGGGCATCATACATTTTATTTTGGTCGCTTTCCCTTTTTCCTAGTTGAATACTAGTATGTGCGACAGGCTTTTGCAGCTCTATATCTCTTTTCATTTGGAGATTTACATTTAGAGAGCTCTTTTAAGCATAAAAATAAAAAGTGGGAAGATATATAGGCATGAGTCTATGTATGTCTCAAGACCAACAAAACCATTCACTAATTATTCATGACAAGGTTGAAGATCTATTTACAACAGTCACATAGATTTCAGAATTTCTTACACAATGATATGAGTGCGTGAGAGACAAGCTAAGCTCATTAAATGCACAAAGCCATAAGTACAAAGGTACAAGGCAAAACATGCTTTGAGACAAAACTTAACAAAGTGATCAAACTTTTTGGATTTTCTACTTTTTATGTGTTTTTGGATTTTTGACACAAAAATAGTAAAAGAATGATCAAAAACAGATAAGACAATGTAAAAACATTTGAACCAAAAACAAACAGAAAACAACCTAAATACTAGCAAGAAGCACACAACCAAACATATTCACAAACATAGGAAGTATTGATGCATGGACATGTTGTAATGCTTGTATGAGTACCCTTTGTCACCCACACGTCATGTGCGTTTAGGGTGATATCCTTGACGGATCGGGTATGAGAGTTAGGACTGTCAAACCTTCATGTGAAGCTTTCCAGGCAATTGGTGAAGGCACCGATCATTTTCATCACGTCCATCATTTCTGGATCACGGTTTTGACTTCTTGGTTGCTCACCACCCCAAGACTTCATGTCATTTCTTCTTCCTCGTAATCGAGGTGCACTTGCATTGTTGTCTGCTCTCAGTTTTTGACAGTTGGGTCTAGTATGTCCTTGCAATCCGCAATAGTGACAAAGATAGTTTGTTCTAGGACCCTGCTGCTGCCTTGGGAAAGATCTTCCTCTAGCTCCAAATCTGGCTTCAGATTGATTTCGGGACTCGTTAAACACCCGTTGATTTCAGGAGTAGGCTTATCAACAGCCGTCTCTTTGGATTTCACAAATTTTACTTCTTTGATGACATTGGCTGATAAGCTACTTCCTTCAGTATATCCCAACCCAGACTTGTCTAAGGCACGTTTTTGAGATGAAATAACATCATCTAGCTTCCTTGAAAAGACCCTATCTACCTTGGCATGAGCTTGCACTACCTATTTCTCAAGAAACCTCACTTTCGTGTAAGCTTCAGATAACTCACCATTTAGTGTCTCAATCTTACACTTAGCCTCTTTATATCTGATCAAGAGACTTTTGTAATCCTCCTCAGCCCCTTTCATCTTTTTCACAGCCGCCTTCGCTACCCTTGTATACTCTCCTGATTTCTCAAGAAGTAAGGCGTAATTTTCTTGAAGGTTAGCTGGATCTCTCTCCTCTTCAGCATCTGATTCCTCAACAATCCCAATAGACTCCAAATCAGAATGCTCACCAAGCTCCTTCACAAGTGTATCCAAATCATCTGAGGATTCCACATGAGCAATGGTCATGAATGTAGAGAAATTTCCTTCTTCATCACAGCTTTCTTCTGAGTCAGAGTTTGATGAGTCTAAGTCACTCAGAGTAGTGGCATAGACCTTTCCTTTGGACTTCAAATAGTTGGGACATTCCTTTTTGAAGTGTCTGTGTCCATTACACTCAAAGCAAGTGATTCCTTGTGAGGATTGTGAGTCTCTATCATCTTTCCTTCTAAATTCTTTCTTCTCCTTCCTGGAACTCTAAAATTTTCCTTTGTCACCAAATTTCCCACTATTCTTGAGCCTTAGGAATTTCCAGAAGTTCTTCACAAGGTAAGCCACATCTTTATCTACAGCTTCCTCTTCCAAGGAGTCATGGGATATCATTCTCTCATCAATTGTTTTAAGAGCAAGTGATTTGCTCTTCTTCTGAGAAGGCAGGGACAACTCATATGTCTGCAGAGAACCAACCAGCTCTTGAACCTTGATGTCGTCAAGATCTTTGCTCTCTTCAATGGCTGTAACTTTGGCACGAAAACTTTCTGGTAGTGACCGAGGGATCTTCCTTACAACTTTAGACTCCTTCGTCATTTCCCCCAAATTAAATTTGCCGACGACCACCTCGTTTAGCTTACTGTAAAAAGAGTCAAAGGACTCATCCTCACCCATCTTTAGCTGCTCAAAGCGAGTGGTCAACATCTGAAGTTTGGTGTCTTTCACCTTCTTGGTTCCTTCATAAGTCGTCTCCAGAATCTCTCATGCTTCCTTAGCAATGGTAATATGTGAGATCCTGTGAAATTATTCTGGAGAGACACCACAAAAAATAGCATTCAATGCTTTACTGTTAGCATTAGCCGCCGCAAGAGCTGCCTTGTCCCAAGTGGATTTGGCATCCTCCGGCCTTGTCCATCCTACTTTAACTACATCCCACACAGCCTCATCCATAGAACACAAAAATGTCCTCATTCGGACTTTCCAAAATGCATAATTATTACCATAAAAAAATGGTAGAACATTGAGCGATTGAGACCAGTCCATCTCAAAAAGGGTCAAGGATCACACTCAGGTATTTAAACCACAGCGAGTGTACCCGCTCTGATACCAATTGAAAGTTCATTATGGGTATGAAACACCCTTGAACATTTAGACCTCAAATTATAAAATATCAATTCAAGCTTATAATCAAACAATTAATATGAGGAACATGAACATAAGCTAATCCCAGAATTGATAACTAATCTAAGCCAAATATGAACACATCCACAGCAGTAAATATAAGGCAAAGATAAAGGGAAGGAAGATGCAAACACACGGACAACACACGATGTGTTATCGAAGAGGAAACCAAAGTCATCGGCGTAAAACCTCTCCGCCGCCCTCCAAGCGGTGATATAATCCACTAAAGAATATAGTTTGGATACATGAACAGCAATAGACCCTCCAAGCCTAATCTACACAGGTACCTAAGCCCTCCAAGCTTCTTGCTCCAACGAGGTTACGCCGAACCTATTTCTTCTTTAGCTTTCCGGATTCCGCTACTAGAACATAGCATCAACCAATGTAGATTGGTTCCTTCCAAACTGCTTCCCTTAGTACCAAATGAGCCTTCTCACAGACGTGGGTGTGGTGAGAGAAGGATTTGGTAAATGACCTCTCAAGGGTATGACAATGGAGAGGAAGAGAGTAGAGAAATTTGTAGAGTTTCTTAGATGAAGATTGGGGATGAGGCAATCTTGTTTTTCTCTAGGGTTTTCTCACACAAAATTCTCTCTGGAAGCTCTCTCAATATCGTGAGTATAAGGGTCTATATATAGTGGGATGAGAAAAGAATACGAAGAGACAGTTTTTGCCAAACAGGGTAAATTGGCGGCTTGGTCTTGCGGCTTGTCCAAGTCGCGACGAAACGGCCTGGCCAGCCTGGGACTTTTTTCCTGTAGTCCGACAGCTGGCGCGACCCTTCAGCTTTCCTGTGTGCATCTCACGTGCCTGCATTTGGCGGCTTGCCAATCGCGAGCCACCCGCAAGTCCTAGCCGCGAAGCTTTGCTTCTTTGCACATACTTGAGCTTTTCTTCACATCTTCTCACACACTACCCTTACAATAAACCCACCTAATTACAGGATTACTAAATGCTAAATTACAAGTAAATTAGCACGGAATAAAGCTAACAAGATGGTTGATAAATTTCAACCTTACAAGAGAGATATAAGTGACATGCGTGGTAAAATTTAGAAGGGTATTGAATGTTAATTGGGAATCATTTAAAACAGATGAATGTAAAAACAAAGCCAAAGTTTTTTTTTTTTTTTTAAATTCGATAGCTGGGGATTGAGGGATTTGAAAAAATCAATATCAATAAAACAATTCAATTGAAAACAATGATACTCCGATAAAAGGTAATTGAGCAATTGAAAATAAACAAATCTTACAAAGAAACGCTACATACAATCAGGTTCAACAATTGTGGTTAAGCTCGATTTTGTGTGTGATGGTGGTTGATAAAAGAATATAAATTTTCTTTCCCACTTTTTTTATTTTTCCATTTTAAACTATGGGACAATACCATAAAGTGAGGGGAAAAAAATGAGGAAATAAGAACTTAAAAACATAGCTAACACTAAAATGGAAAAGAAAGAGACAAAAGAAGCGTTATATATATATATATATATATTTTCCTTTTATGGAAAGCTTATGAAAGAAAAGAATTTGTTTTGGTACATTGTGAAACCTTACACTTTTACTTAAAAAAGCGTTACACTTTATTGTTTTTCCTTTTTTGGAGAAGGAAGTGTTACACTTAAGAAGTAGAAGAGGACAACGATTGGGCTAGTGTAGGTACACATGAGTGACATACATGGCAAGTATAGATATGCATGTGTGACATACATAGTAAAAGTTTAATGCTATAAAATTAAATGAGTTCAAATACATAATTAGGAACAAAGCCCCACTCTCCATAACTCTATCTTGACCCTTGAAAGAGTCCAAGTTTCGTAAGCAAGCTTCGGGCTTTGCGTATCTTTTGAAAAGGGCCCCTCTTCGCTATGCCATGTATTGGTTCCTAGCTTGGTCATGTATATGGTGATGTGCATTTGGGAACAGCTTATCTGGCCTTTTGCTGAAAGCTTTTTACTAAAAGTGTGCTAAAGTATACTTGTACCTTGAAAAAATTTTAAAAAGTGATAAAAAGTGGGGGGAAAAAATGAAGTTTTAAAAAGATGTATATTCAAAAAGACAACTAACATTAATAGTAAGAAAAAAGAAGCAAAAGAAGCATCACACTTTCTTTTTTCTATTTTAAAACTTTTTAATGAGCATAGAAGCGTTACACAAAAAAGTAGAAGAGGAGAAAGATTGGGATAGTACAGATAGACATAATTATTATACATGTTATTCTTTTTTCTTTATTGAGGGACGGCATACATTGTAAACTTTAAAGGTGCTTTAAATACATAATTAGGAATCACATAATAAAGATGAATAGAAAAAAAAGTCAAAGATTATTATTATTATTATTATTATTATTATTATTATTTTAAATTTGATAGTAGGGATTGACGGATTTAAAGAAACCAATATCGATCGTATAAAACAATTCAGTTGAAAACAATGATACTCAGTAAAAAGAACATTGAGCATTTTAAAGATCTACATACAGTTATGTTCTACTATTGTGGTTAAGCTGGAGTTTGCATGTGATGGTGGGAGATAGAAGAATAAAAATTATTTGTCCCTCTTTTGTATTCTAGTTTATGCTCTGCTAATCATGGTATGCCAGGTGTTTGATTTTTTTTTTTTTTTTCCATTTTAAAATTTGGGACAATATTTCAAAGAAACGAAAAAGGGGGGGGAAAAGAGAATTCAAAAAGACAACTAACATTAAATATAATAGAGAAAAGAAAGAAACAAAAGAAGTGTTACACTTGTCTGTTTTGGTTTGTTGAGAGCCATCATTACACTTTTGCTTAAAAAAGCTTTACACTTTATCTCCCCCCACCCCCCCCCCCCCCCCCCCCCCCCCCTCCCCCATTTTGGATAAAGAAATGTTACACTTTAGAAGTAAGAGGACAACAATTGGGCTAGTATAGATATACTTGAGTGACATACATGGTAAAAATTTAATACTAGAAAATTAAAAAGATTCAAATGCATAGTTAGGAATCACTTTAAAATGAAGGATATTATGGTAAGAAAAGGGTCAATGATTCTTAATTGAGAGAACAAGGTAACAATTTGATTGTATTAAGAAAAAATATCTATTCAAAAATGCCAAAACTTCCATGAATTTATATACTGCCCATTTAATGTAATAGAGATTTTTTCTTCTCCTAATGTTATAGAGATTTGAGGAGACTTTGGTACCTCTCGCAGTTTTCCACAAAAACAATCAGGGTTCAAATCCCCCTTCCCCATTGTTGTAAGTATCAAATAAAAAAAGAAAAAAAGAAAAGAAAAAAGAAGAAGAAGTGATATAGGACACAATTTAATATTTAATTTTTATAATTATTGAACTTTAGTATTATTATGTAATTCTTGATTATTTTAGGTTTAGGTGATTTACTTCCTTGGTTTAGGTGTTTTTAATGTTTTTTCTTTAATCAAATTAGGGTTTTATATACTTTCTTATCCGCCTTAGGGTTTGTCAACCGCCCTAGGGTTTCTAGCCATCTTAAGTTTTCTTTTTACTATTTAAATGCATTCTAACCTCCAAACGCAATTCAATTTTCAGATTATTATCAACAAAATTACAAAGTTTTTTCTCAAACTTTTCTCTGGTGGATTCTAGTTTATCTCTAATTGTGGATTCAGGGAACCCCTTGTGGACTCAAGGTTTACTACCCAGAAACTAGCAGTTTAGTTTCTGTTCGATCAAGAGAGCATTGTGTGTGTTTTCTTTAGACTTCCGTGACATTAGTTGGTATAAGAGCCTTGACATATCCTGGTTTGATGGCTAACCAGCGAGATGGTGACCACCACAACAATGACAGCAGTGACGACATCAACAACCCTGTTTTCACTAAGGCTGAGTTCCTCAAGTTTGGTAAAGTGGCTTGTGATGAGAATCAACAATTTTGTGAAAAGAGTTTACAAATTATAGGTGAAATCAAGCAAACGATTGCTACCCTTCTAGCTAGGAAATCATCTCACAATAACAATGATCAATATATTCAATGACGCACTCCTAACTACAAGAAAATTTCATTCTTTGACAGAGATATGTGTAAGTTGGATTTTATTGACTGGCTTCTTGATTTGGAAGAGTATTTTAATTTTTGGAAGAGCTGTGATGAAGAAAAAGTGCAGCTTGCATCTAATAAATTGGACGGTAAAGCAGAGGAATGGTGGGAAGATATTCAAATTGATAGAAAGCGACGAGGTAAGCATCCAATCTGCTATTGGCAAAAAATGAAAAGGGTATTAATTGATTTATGGTTTCCTAATGACTATTATGATATACTAGATTATACATGTGTTGATTATAAATCTGTATATTCATATGAAAGCAATATGTTCAAAACATGGAAGGTCAACCACAAAACCAAAATTATCACAGTCAGTCCATGTTTCAAGTAAAGGAAAGGGTTTAAGGGTTGAGAAGAAGCAGCCTATTTCTAAAGAAAATTTTGAAGTGCTTAAAAAAGATCAAGTCTTGTAACAAGTTATTGAATTGAAGATTGAAGATTCCACTTTGCAATTTATCATAAAGTAAGAATAGTAAGTCAAAAAAACCTTTAAAAAAAAAAAAAAACAAAACAAAACAAGGAGAAGGATTCAAAAAGACAACCAATATTAATAGGAAAAAAAAGAAATAGAAGAAGCATTACACTTTCTTTTTTTTAATGAAAAATAAAAAATTTATGAGCATAGAAGCGTTACCTAAAATGTAGAAGAGGACAAAGATTAGGATAGTATAAAGAGATATAAGTGACATGCATGGTAAAATTTAGAAGGGTATTAAATGTATAATTTTGAATCACTTAAAAAAGACGAATGTAAAAACAAAGCCAAAGTTTTTTTGTTTTTTTTTTTTTTTTTTAATTTCGATAGCTAGGGATTGAGGTATTCAAAAAATCAATATCAATCGTATAAAATAGTTCAATTGAAAACAATGATACTTCAATAGAAGGTAATTGAGCATTTTTTTTATAAAAAAAAATGTTACAAAGAAACACTACGTACAATCAGGTTCAACAATTGTGGTTAAGCTTGATTTTGGATGTGATGGTGGTTGATTAAAAAATATAAATTTTCTTTCCCACTTTTTGTGTTCCATTTTACAATTCAACAATCATAGTATGCCACGTGTTTGATTTTTTTATTTTTCCATTTTAAACTATGGACAATAATTTAAAGAAAGGGGAAAAAATGGGGGAAAAGGGAACTTAAAAACACAACTAAAATTAAAATGGAAAAGAAAGAAAAAAAAAAAAAGAAGCGTTACATTTTATTTTCCCTTTTATGGAAAGCTTATGAAAGAAAATAATTTATTTTGGTATATTGCAAAGCCTTAGACTTTTAATAAAAAAAAGCGTTACACTTTACTGTTTTTCCTATTTTCGAGAAGGAAGCATTACACTTTAGAAGTAGAAGAGGACAACGATTAGGCTAGTATAGATACACATGAGTGACATACATGGCAAGTATAGATATGCAAGTGTGACATACATGGTAAAAATTTAATGCTATAAAATTAAATGTGTTCAAATACATAATTTGGGAGAAACTCCAACTCCCCGTAACTCTATCCTGGCCCTTGAAAATGTCCAACTTTCGTAAGCAAGCTTTGTGCTCTACATATCTTTTGAGAAATGCCCCTTTTCGCTATGCCAGGTATTGGTTCCTAGCTTGGTCATGTATATGGTGATGTTCGTTTGGGGACAATTTATCTAGTTTTTTTGCTGAAAACCTTTTTGCTAATATCTGTTTCTCGAAAAAAATTGAAAATGTGATCAAAAGTGGGAAAAGTTGAAATTTTAAAAACTCGTATATTAAAAAAGACAACTAACATTAATGGGAAGAAGAAAGAAACAAAAGCAGTGTTACACTTTCTTTTTTGTTTTTTAAAACTTTTTAATGAGCATAGAAGTGTTACTCAAAAAATTGAGGACAAAGATTGGGATAGTACAGATAGACATCATTAACATATATGACAATTTTTTTTTCTTTTTTGAGGAACGACATACATGGTAAAATTTAAAAGGGTTTTAAATGCATAATTAGTAATCACTTAATAAAGTTGAATGAAAAAAAAGTCTATTATTATTTTTTAAATTTTGATAGTAGGGATTGAGGGATTTGAAGAAACCAATATCAATCGTATAAAGCAATTCAATTGAAAATAATGATAGTCGGTGAAAAGGTCATTGAGCATTTTAAAGCTGAAATATTACAAAGAAATGCTGCATACGGTTATGTTCAACTATTGTGGTTAAGTTGGATTTTGCATGCGATGGTGGGTGATAGAAGAAATAAATTATTTGTCCCACTTTTTGTATTCCAGTTTATGCTCCACTAATCATGGTATGCTGTTTGAATTTTTTTCCCATTTTAAAATTTGGGACAATCTTTGAAGAAAGATAAAGGGGGGGGGGGGGGGGGGGAGAGAGAGAGAGAGAGAATTCAAAAATACAACTAACATTAAATATAATAGTGAAAAGAAAGAAACAAAAGAAGTGTTACACTTTTTTTTTTCCTTCTATGGGAAGTTAGTGAAACAAAAACAAGTGTTATGCTTGTTTGTTTTGGTTTGTTGAGAAGCATTACACTTTTACTTAAAAAAGCTTTATAATTTCGTTCCCCTTTTTTGGAGAAAGAAACATTACACTTTAGGGAGTAAGAGTACAACGAATGGGATAGTATAGATATATGTGAGTGACGTACATGGTAAAAATTTAATACTACAAAATTGAAAGGATTCAAATGCATTATTAGGAACTAGTTAAAAATGAAGGATATTATGGGAAGAAAAGGGTCAAAGATTCTTAATTGAGAGAACAAGATAGCAATTTGATTGCAGGAAAAAAAAAAAATCTATCAAGAAATGCCAAAATTTCCATAAATTTATATGGTGCCCATTTAATGTAATAGAGATTTGAGGAAACATTGGTACCTCTTGGAGCTTTCTACAAAACTGATCCAGGTTCAAATCCTCCTCCCCCATTGTCGTAGCTATCAAATAAAAAAATGAAAAAAGAAAAAAAAGATGAAAGTAAACATAAAGCCATTTAGGAATGATAACTGTATTTATTATTGATACGTAGCATATTTAGACGCACTAAACCCATGTGTTCTTATTATAACTTGCCATGTGGACTTTATCATTCACATGTTATGAGAAATTTGAGGAACACACCACATGACAAACATTGGAAAGTCTCATATGTGTCAAATGACGAACTCTCAAGTTAGGCTTCCACTTTATTTAAATATTGTTAATAAACAATAACTCGAGCAATCCAGGAACAAATTCAACATAATATATATTTTTTCTTCTGAGTATGAAATTTAAAAATTATGGTATTTATGAATAGACATTTAGTATGAGTTTTTTTTACGGCAACAGTAAAATGACACGATATTTTCACCTACCAACATATGCAAAATCTATTTTAATGCGTTACACTAATTCCAAGACATTCCTAAGATGACTTCTACTATTGCCGAGTGAAATATTATCCATACCTCTATTTACTAGCTTCTCAAGACACAAGGGGAGAGAGAGAGAGTGAGAGAGAGAGAGAGAGATGCGCGCATAGATGGTGGAGTAACTAGTGGAAAGAATGGGAGAGGTCATGGTAGTGTCGATCCAACCTATACGGAGTTAAGGAGTGGGGTTTAGGTAGGGCGATTCCATTTAATTTGAGCATTGGTTAAAGTTTTATTAGCATCTTTAGATTGTCTTTAATATATTGTTATGGGTTTAATTTTGAAATGGGTTGAAGAGGTTAGAAACTAGAATTCAGAATTGCAAGCTAAAGAAATTCACACGAGTGAACTTGGAGGGTCACGCGTGCAATTTTGTTTGGAAATTTCATCTCTTGAAAAATAGTTGAGGTAGCAACTTCTCCAACCTCTCTTTATAAGCTTCGTTTCCCACAAATTTTCTTGTCCCAATTTCCATATTGAAGAGTTAGAGTCCTAAAACCCTAGTGTAAAAACCCATTCCATCTCTCTATGTTCTCCCTTGTAAATTGCCGAATTCTATGGGAGGAAAATTTATACCATCACACACATTGAAATCTTCAGAGTACTTGGTGTTAGGGAATCATTGGAGCAATCTCAAAATTGCCTAGGAGACTTGACCATTGTGATTGGATGCCTAATTGCAAATCGGAAGACCATCAAGAAGAAAGGATTCGAGGAGTCAGTTACTAGTAGAACCTAGAGGCTCAGATATAGTCATTGATGGAGGGTTTTGTAAGTGATATCTATGACAACTATTCTTGACTAATGGATCACTTGGCGCTAACGGCCCCAGCGAGATTTCTTCGACCGATTCTCAGGTTATTTCTCTCCATAAATATTTTGATGTTTTTGTAGTTGCTTATTTTGCTTTGTGTTTGGGATTTTTGTTTTTTGTTTTTTTAATGATTATCTATCCATGCTTATGTCAATTGGTTAATAACTTAAACAATTAGGATTACTTTCACTAGTTAGCTTAAAACAAAGCTATAAAATGTGGGTTCTAAATTGGTTCCTTTCAAGTTTGATCTGGAATACGATTTTGGGTCAGGTGATTCAATCTAAAATGATGATTTTATTTTGGGAAAAGAGGGGGGGGGGGGTGTGGGGGGGTGTTTAAAACTTAGGTATAACCTAGAGCCCATTTATTAGTTTCCCAATTAAGTTTTAATCATTTGGTTGCATTGACCGATTAAAAACAGATAATGTTATCTTTTCCAAGGATAATTAGAATCAATGCAATTAGGTGTTTGAATTCAATTATGAAATCTAATGTAATGCACCTAAGATATTGTACCATTTTTACTATATAAGAGAGTGATGAAGATTATAGAGTTGAAGGGATTTATCATTTTTTATAATATTTTTCTTAAATTTTAGATTTTTTTTTTTTTTTAATTTGAGAAACTAAAAAATAACTAAACTATGTCTTTTTGAGTCACTTATTGGAATTATAACTAATGGAGTCAGATAGAAGGACTACATTGAATATGGATCAAAGTTAAAAAATTGAAATGAACAAGAACAAAATTACAGAACTAAATAGAATTTTGATCAACGTTAAAGGGTGTAATTTGTAATTTGATCTTCTTTTTATATTTTTATAGTGTGTGAAAGATCTAATTAAATAAAAGAAATAGCAACTTAAGATAAAGAAATCTAGAGATGAAATAATATATAACTTTATTCGTTAATTCGTCATCCACACGATACAATTGATTTTTGAATATATCTATTTTCATTATTAATTAGATCACATATTTCTCTGTGTTAAAAGTTGGATGGATGAAATTCTTAAGAATGCAATGCCATGCACTGGAGAATGTGACTCCATCCCTTTACAAAGTAGCTCCATACATTTCTGTTTCTTATGCATTTTCAACAAAGATCCTTTTTTTTTTTTTTTTTTTTTTTTTGCTTTGCAATTTCTATATCATCTTAAATTATGCTTAGTTTATTGCTTTGATACGCAAGTCAAGATCTTTGATATGAATTTCAGTGCTAATATCACATGTGCTACTCAAAACATCATTTATGTAATAGTATAAGTTGTTATAAGAATAAGGCAACTATCATGCAAGGCAAAGAACATGGTGTTTAGGTTCTTTGTATTTTGTGGAATGTGCACATTTGAATTTGACAATTTTTGTACGCAATATTTATCACAAAATTGGCAAAATCTGCACATTCTAGTACTGGGATTAAATATTGCGCCTATTTTAATATTGATTCAAACTCCAGTAAGGTTAAATTTGCAAATTTAGACTCCTCTTGTTCTCCGAGCCTATTATAATACTGATTATGTTGGGGATCCACACCGATTGACATTCCACTATGAGGCACTCTTTCTTTCCTAGCTCTCTTTGATTCCTAGCAAAACAAGAGACAGTTTGATGAAGCCTATTAGAGTATGGAGGATATATATATATATATATTGTTCCCTAGCTGACACAACATATGAACTTTTTTGGTTGCTTCGGTTGCTACAAGATTTAGTTGTGCTCATTGCCTATGCCACTCCTATCAGTTGTGACAACTTAAGTGTCATTCAAATTGCCCATAATAATGCCTTGTTCAAGATTCCCTCTAGCTGAACTTTATTGCTTCCCAAGATCAACTTGCAAACATCTTTACCAATTCACATCCCTCAAAACACTTTCATAATCTACTTTTCCAAATTCAAGCAAATCTCTCATCCTCCATCTTGGGTTTGAGAGACAAGGGGAGTTGTTAGCATATGTCACAGTGAAAGCTCAAATATGTGTCAAAGCACAAAAGCTATTTAGACCCTCAAATTAAAACTATGGCTCAGTTGAATTTACTCTAACTTAAACTAAGTGCGGAATAGAGTAAATGCGAGCGGATAAATAATATAACTACTCTAAGCCATATTCATCAAATCATAGCAGTAAAATGAAAGCTAAAAGAGTAGGGAAGAAAAATGAAAACACAAGATAACACGCTGATGTGTTATCGAAGAGGAAACCGAAGAACTCGGCGAAAAACCTCTCCGCCGCCCTCCAAGCGGCAAATCGATCCACTAGAGAACAAGTTGAAGTACACGAATAACAAAAAACCCCCCAAGCCTAGTCTACCCCATGTACTCGAACCCTTCGAGCTCCTACTCTTACTACTAACTGATTTTGCGAAGCCTTGTCTTCTCTAGCTCTTCGGATCACGCAACATTGTGGATATAACAATCTCTAACTCTCAAAGGTTGTGGCTAGGATTTTCTCTCTAAAAAGCACTCCTCAACATATGTGGGTAATGTGAGTATATATAGTGTGAGTAGAGACATGGTATATAAGATATGACAAAATAACAAAACAGAATGTTTCGCGAGTATCACGCGGGAAGGCCTTACCGAGATACTTGCAAAAACTAGCTGTCACCATCTGTCATGACTCTTTGCATTCCAGTCATGTGCTAAGCATATGCTTCACTTCGCAGGAAGGTTTCTCGCGAGCTACCCGTGAAAACTTCTTTGGTCTTTAATTGCCTTGAGTCTTCACACTCTCTCTCACACACAACCCTTACAATGAAATCCCACAAATAGTACAAGGTACATAAGATTGAACATAATCACAACTTTACAAATAGCCTAAGTCTAAACCACTTCAATTACTTGTACTTTTGTACATCACTCATATATCTACCTACATAAAAGTAATCCCTTGTAAAGTTTCACACACAATTCAATATATAAAGAATTCATCCTCGTTCACACAAATGTTGTATGTTGATGTCTTAAGAACACTTGAAATTTTTATTTATGGAACCATTATTTGATGTGAATCATTCTTTATAGCAATGTTTGGAAGACAATTAAAACATTAGATAGGGCCCTGCACAACAATGTTTGGAAGATAATTACAACATTTGATAGGCCTTGCACAGTGAATGGAAAAACTATTTCAAATGTTCAAGCGTTGTCATGTGCCCGACTCATACAAAAACTTTTGGGGAACTACTTAAAATTAGACTCCACACACCACTATGACCAATAAAAGTCAAGCATTATGCACACAATTCACGTCAACTTCATTGTCAATGGTATATAAGTCTTTTTCCTTTGATCCAACAGAACATCCTTGAATTACTTGGTTCAAGGTTCAACCTTTTTTTAAGTGAGTAAATGAACCTCCCTTATTCAAAAAACGTGAATGAGGATTAAACTCACAAAATTTAGGCTCACTAATTTCATCATAAAGTATAAATTATGTGAATGCAGGACACACTGAATAAAGTAGAGAAAATAAAAGCAAAAAAGAAGATACAAAGATTTCACAAATAAAAACACTACATGCGATGTCAGTATCCAAGGTGAAAAGTGATAACTACACTTTTCATTTCAGAAGTCCACCTATAACTTTATTAAACCATATAAATTATGTGAATGCAGGACACACTGAATAAAGGAGAGAAAAGAAAAGTAAAAAGGAAGATACAAAGATTTCACATATAAAAATACTACATGCGATGTCAGTATCCAAGGTGGAAAGTGAAAACTACACTTTTCATTTCAGAAGTCCACCTATAACTTTATTAAACCACACACTTAATCACGACAGCAGTCAGCATGAAATCACCATAGTACCATACCATGTCGAAAATTCTTCATAGTTTATACTTTTTAAGGAAAGGAAAAATAGAGTGAAGAAAATGGCATCAGTTGCTGCAAGCACCGAAGGTTCAAATAGATTGAAGAAAATGGCATCTGGTGCGGCAAGCACGGAAGGTTCATTTGTTCCATCTTCAATCTGTTGCAACAAAGAATAGTTTTCAGTGAGAACACTAATTGTCAAGTTGATTAATAAGAAGTTAATCACTAAAGGAGCAAAGCCTACTATTTACATATCCAGCAAAAATAAAACTATCAACTTTCAACATCTAAAATGTGACTATATATGTAAAAGAAATGATTGAGCTAAACATAAAATCGGAAGCGGAATCATTTTGCAAGTTCACAAACCCAAAACATCACTACTTTCTTCTTGAAAGCTCGGAAATGTGTCGAAAACACAAGAGCTGTTTAGACCGCCAAAACAAAGTTACGGCTTGGTTGATTTTACACTAACTTAATACTAAGTACTGAATAATGTAAACACAAGCGTATAAGCAAAACAACTACTCTAATCCATATTTAAAGCAACACAGCAGTAAAAATGAAATGAATAAGAGTAGGGAAGAGAGATGCAAACACAGATAACACCGAGACGTGTTATCGAAGAGGAAACCGAAGAACTCAGTGAAAAACCTCTCCGCCGCCCTCCAAGCAGAAATCAATCCACTAGACAATCAGTTGGGATCCATGGGTTAGCAAAAAACTCTCCAAGCCTAATCTACCCGATGTACCTAAGCCCTCCAAGCTTCTACTGCAATAAGGCTTCTCGGAACCGTATCTTGTCTAGCTCTCCAAATCCCACAACAAGCTTTATGTTGCATCTGCCATCTTTGGCTTCTTCCAATACTTTGCAGCAGCACCAAAACTCTACTTGACACTCTCAGAGGATGTGGTAAGTGTTTGGGTTATCAACCTCTCAATGGTATGAAAATGGAGAGGGAGGAGATGAGGAATTTCGCAAAACAAATGTGTAAAGGATTGTGGGTATAACAATCTCTAACTCTCAAGGTGTTTGGCTAGGGTTTTCTCTCAGAAGCTCTCATATACATTTGTGGGTAATGTAAGTATAAATAGTGTAGGCACAGAAAGTCTGTATCAGGCTAGACAGGCTGACAGAACAGAATGTCTCGCGAGTATCTCGCGGGAAGGCCTTACCTGCGAGATACTCGCGAGACACAGCTGTCTCCATCTGGCCTGACTCTTCGCATTCCAGCATGTGTATGGCACATGAGTTATTTTGCGGGATGCTAAGTTGCGAGATACCCGCAAAAACACTTCATACTTCAATAGTTTGAGTCTTCACACTCTCTCTCTATCACACAACCCTTACAATGAAATCCCACAATAAATACAAGGTACATACAATTGAATAAAATTACAATCAAATTTGACACGGAATATAAGCCAATAAAACATATAATTGTAAATAACAACTTTACACTTCTTTAAATAATTTTAAAACAATGAAAACCTACACACACACACACAAAATAATAATAATAAAATAAAAATAAAAAAGAAAAAGAAAACACCAGCAGCCACAATTAAAAATTTGATACATGTAAAAAGGAAGTAGCATTCTGAATGCATCTATATTTTTTTTAAATTAATTTTTCTTCTCAGGAATATGCACTCCCTTCCTCCGGTTGAGGAAGCAGTTTCTTAATTTCCAAGTACCTGTTCAACCTTACCATGATCACCTTAAAGATAGTTTTGTTTTGTTCTGTTCCCCCCATCCCCCGCTCCCCTCCCCTCTCTGAATTGGCAATTTTAGTAATCATTGAGTCTTCGTAATTTCAAGTATTTCTAGAAGTCTTTTTTCCATACACTGTTGAGTAATTTTTCTGTTTGGTTTAATTGTTTCTGCTTTTTCTGCTTGAGAAACCCATTGGTGTCTTAGTCCATTGATAAAAACCAATCATCATGGAGTGTACTCCATAGATTTTAAATCATATAATAACTATATAAAAATTAGTTTTGTACCTACATTAGAGTTACTTTTATTTGTTATTTGTCATATACATTGTGCTAAAAGTCAGGTTATCCAAACATACAAAAACAAAGATACATATGTAATGATCAGTTAAATAACTTTTCTCTTCTTTAAAGTTTTAGATAAGTTTTTTTCAACATAGTTAATCATGATAAACTATGCACAATATAACATTGAAGAGAGAGAGAATATACTGTTGAGAAGAAAAGGTTTACACGCAGAAGAACCCCTTGGTAACTCAGATATTATCTTGAAAATTTGATGACTTTCCTCCAAATCTGATAAGCCAATAAGAATGTCCATTCTTTCCAAGACTTTTGCATTCTTCAGAATATATTTTATGAGTTCCACTTCATGTTCCAAGCTTCTAAATTGTAATAAAGAAATTCTCCGAATGCGTAATTCTAGACATTTGGGAACATGGAGTGGCTCTGTCCAGCTCAGCTCATGTGGTCCTTCGGTATCCTCCTGATGAAACCAAACCCACCAGTAATAAAATATGAAGGCTAAAAGAAGATTAACTAAAATAATATTTTAAAACCAGACTTACCTTATTAATAATAAGGTTCACAAGATTAGGAGCACTTTCAAGCAAATTTGGTAGTAGATGCCATTGGCAGCATCTTACTTGAAGTTGCAGCGATCTCAAATTGTTAAGCATGGGAAGAGAGAAATCAAAACAGGGAGACTGCAAAAAAAGTTGTGACTGAGATAAAATGTACTAAACTGAACGTTTTTTGAATACTTTGAAAAAATAACAAACTAGCATGAAATGGAAGAACCTACTAAGAATTACTACTAGTATACTATAAGTCAAACAAATGGGAAGTACCTTAACATACTGCAATATCAAAGTTTGAGCGTCAGTGAGCGGTCTAAAAAGGTGACTGTAATTTTCAAGGTCATTAGCTTGTTGCTCATGTTCAAATAAATTAAAGGTCACTTTAACAACGTTGTTCCTCAAATCAAATTGGTAAAGTGAATCGACTAGACTAAGAAACTTAAGATTGGGCATATTTATCTCAAGTTTAAATCTATGATCTTTTGCTTCATTAATGGTGCTGAGCCACTCAACTGTAGGATGACAGATATTAAGAGTCATTGTATTATCTTCTTGAGCGCTCCAAACTGACAATTTTTGGAGGTGTGGGGAACCAGTTAAGAGGCTATGAAAAGAGTCCTCATTAGCGTACTTAACTTTGAGAAGACGAAGATGCTTGACCTTCGGAAGATAAACAGATTCTGAACGACAATTCAGAAGAATAGTTCCATATAGTGTCAAAATCTCAATTGATTTGCAACTGAAAACACTAAGGGGCAACTCAAATGGTCGCCAAAGAAAGAGCTTGAGATCAAGTTCTTCAACACCGTGCCCGATTGCATAATAAATCCATGCACGCACATGGAAATGGATTGAATGATTAAGAGAAATGAGTTGGAGTCGGAATTTCTTCAAAGGGACTGGTTTGCGGACAGCCAAAACTCCGCATACAAAATGGATAAAAGTCATGCGGTTATTATTGCCACGGTATCTCGGGTTCGGTTTATTTGTGTCCTCAAAATCAAGAGCTGGGACCATAGTCCAGAGCGGCTTCCACCTTGTCGACAATGTTGAAGTGGCGACGGACTGTTTGGTTGGGAGAAATGAAAGTATGTGACAGATCAGAGGGTCCGGTAGATTGCTGATCCTGTCGACCTCTGTGTATTTTTCGCATTTTGAGTTTGATTCGATCGCCATCTAATCAAAACGGGTCCGATGAAGGTTAAGAATTTGCAGGTCAGCTGAGAAGAATACTACTGAACTGATTCGCCAGGGAAACAAGATAGGACATTAATCAATTCCCCGTAGTGACAACAAAATTTGTCCTGCGCACAAAAATTTTCAAGCTTTATATTCCATACTCTAGCCAGTAGAAATCATACAATCGTTTAATTGAAAAATGGTTAATTGTCACTTATAATCCAAAAAAAAAATTGTAACAAATTACCTATGAGTTTATTCAACAATCAACTCTCCCAATTGAAAAAAATTAGTCCTGCATGCCAAAAATTTCGCGCTTTAAATTTCATGCACTAGTAAGTGTGTAATTGAAGAATGGCTAATTGTTAGTACACCTATTGTTTCACACATAATATACACAATTTTTTTTTTTGAATTGAAATGTATTGAAGTTATGATTTCAGTTCAAAAATTAAATTGTATATTTCGTGTGTAATTGAGCTATGTGTAATAGACATGCATACAAACAATTACCAAGAAACTAAAAGTATGATGACCTTCAAAATCATAACATTACCCATTCAAAAAAAAAAAAAAAAAAAAATCAAATCAAAATACACAATATGATATAATAATCTCTGACCTGAAGCGGTCAAGAATTAGACAAGCCTTAAGCTGAAGACTTTTATCAAGGAGTGGAGATTATTGGGAGTGAGGGAGAGAGAAAGGGCAGTGGGATATGACATTTTGATTGAAGAAAGAGAGAAGTATTGGTGAAATGTGATGTGTGACAGTGTGAGGGAAGTGTGTGCATATATATGTGTGTGTGTGTGTGTGTGTGTGTGTGTGTGAGAGGTTAAAATTGTCTTTTAGTTGAACATAGATAGTACTCCCTGGGTCCCAATTTGTTTGTCCTGTTTAAAAAGTCAAAGTTTTTAAGAAAACATCATTTATTGTCTTGTAAAAATATATAGGTTGACAAAATTACCCTTAAATAAATTTATCAGCTTTTTTTTTAAGAGATAATTACAGTAAACTCACCTGTGGTTAGGCATATTTTCACTTTGCCTATTCGTGGTTCAATCATTTATACTTTGCCCACTTGAGATTTGCTCTGTTAAGAATCTGTTACCTACCTCTCCATTTGCCATTAAACAAACACATTTTTAGACGAAAACAAACACAAAACAAATCAAAAAACTATGTTTTATGTTGGCTTTATTCCATAACGAAAAATGTTGTAATTGCATTAAATTATTTCCTTGCATTTTGTGGGATTTTATTGTATTGGGTTTGAAAGCTCGGAAATGTGTTGAAAAAGCACAAGAGCTGTTTAGACCCCCAAATTAAAATTACGGCTTGGTTGATTTTACACTAACTTAATACTAAGTGCAGAATAGTGTAAACACAAGCGTATAAACAAGACAACTACTCTAATCCATATTTAAAGCAACACAGCAGTAAAAATGAAATGAACAAGAGTAGAGAAGAGAGATGCAAACACAGATAACACCGAGACGTGTTATCGAAGAGGAAACCGAAGAACTCGGTGAAAAACCTCTCTGCCACCCTCCAAGCGGAAATCGATCCACTAGACAATTAGTTGGGATACATGGGTTAGCAAGAGACCTCCAAGTCTAATCTACCCGATGTACCTAAGCCCTCCAAACTCCTACTCCAACAAGGCTTCTTGGAACCGTGTCTTGTCTTAGTTCTCCTGATCCCGCAACAAGCTCCATGTTGCATCTACCATCCTTGGCTTCTTCCAATACTTCCCAGCAGCTCCAAAACACTCTCTACATTCTGAATAGGTGTGGGTTGTGCTTGGGTGCAAATCTCCTCTCAAGGTATGATAATGGGAGAGGAATGGAGAAGAGGCTACAATAATTTCTCACTAAGGATGAGTAGCTCTCTCCCAAAAGATGGGTATGTGTGTTTTAGAAAACCTCTCTAGGGTTTTTCTCTCTGAATAGCCTCTTCAAACATTTGTGGGTAATGAGGGTATATATAGTATGGGTGAAGGATAAAAAAGTCACTCATTAAAAACATCCAGGCAGAATCTTTCGCGACTATCTCGCGGGAAGACCTTACCCACGAGACACTCGCAAAAACGATAGCCTGGCATGACTCTTCAGCTTCCAGCATGTGCTTCTCACATGGTTCTCTCACGGGTTAGCTTCCAGCGAGACACTCGCGAGATCCACTGATTCTTCATTTAAGCTGGAGTCTTCACCAACTTGATACTAAACCCAATACAATAAAATCCCACAAAATACAAGGAAATAAATAAAAGCAATTACAACACTTTTTGTCATGGAATAAAGCCAACATAAAACATAGTTGTAAATCACAACTTTACAGAGTTTAGTATTAAGTTGGTGAAGAATTGAGCATGAAATGAAGAATCAGTGCAGTTTCATTATTGACTTGCGAGTAGC
The DNA here is from genome assembly GCA_032727855.1 of Quercus ilex subsp. ballota. NCBI lineage: Eukaryota > Viridiplantae > Streptophyta > Magnoliopsida > Fagales > Fagaceae > Quercus > Quercus ilex. The sequence goes on along the minus strand of CM064912.1, from coordinate 29,632,465 downwards.
TTGCGAGAAGAGTTCCCGTGAAAAGGGCACGTGAGAAGCACAAGTTGGAAGTTGAAAAGTCATGCCAGCTTGGAGGATTTCATGAGTGTCTCATGGGTAAGGCCTTCTCGCTAGATATCCGCAAAACTCTCCGCTTGGAGGATTTTAAGTGTGACTTTCTTACCCTTCACCCATACTATATATATCCTCATTACCCACATAAGTATAGGAGATCATTTTAGAGGGAAAAAAAAACCCTAGATAGGTTTTCTACAACACACACATCCATCTTTTAGAGAGAGAGCTATTCATCCTTAGTGAGAAATCATTCTAGACTCTTCTCCTTCCCTCTCCCATTATCATATCTTGAGAGTAGATTTGTACCCAAACACAACCCACACCTTTTCAGAGTGCAGAAAGTGTTTTGGAGCTTGGGAAGCTTTGGGGATTTTCCAAAAGAAGCTGGTGAGGCTTCGTGGATGCAATCGGGCATATTACGGGATCCAGAAAGCTAAAGAAAACATGACTCTAAGAAGTCTGTTGGTAGCAGAAGCTTGGAGGGCTCAAATACATTGAGTAGACTAGGCTTGGAGGGTATTTTGTTATTCGTATACTCCAACTTTATTCTCTAGTGGATCAATTTCGACTTGGAGGGTCGCGGAGAGGTTTTTTTTGCCGAGTTCTTCAGTTTCTTCTTCGATAACACATCTTGGTGTTATCTTGTGTTTGCATATCTCTTCCCTTACTCTTGTCCTTTAATTTTATTGTTTGTTATTCATGTTTGTGCATTAAAGTAGTTATTAGTTTATTGCACTTCATTTACTCTTGTTCCAAACTTAGATAAGTTAGAGTAAAAGCAATCTAGCCATAATTTTTAATTGGGGGTCTAAACAAGCTTTTGTGTTATCACACAAATTTGAGCTTTCAATTGTTATCAGAGCAGGTACACTTGTTTTGGTTTCATTACCTAAGTGTGATCCTTGACCCTTTGTGTGTTTTACCATGGATAGTGTTTTGTATGCTTCTATGGATGTTTTGGATGATGTTGATTATAACATGCCATGTGTTTGTGAAATTGCCTCTATGAGTATTAATCCTGATGCTTATGATGACATATTATATGAATCTATGGGTGTTGTTGATATTCCTAACATCAAACTCTTGAAGAAAGAGGTTAAGAAGTTTCATAAGAATTTGAGCAAGTTTCGTTGTAAAAAGGATGATTTGATTGCTAAGCTCAATGAATCCAATAAATTGGTTGAAAAGTATAAGAAGCTTGCTGAAAATTCTCTTGAAAAGTTGAAAGAGTTTGAATGTTTGAATATGGACTTGGATGCTAAACTTGTTTTATCTAACAAACTAGTTAATGAGCTAAAATGTGAAAATGAATCTCTTAAGATGCATGCCTAGTGTTTGATTGTTGAACCTATGGCTAAAAATGAAGAAACTCAATGTTGCAATCATGTTGTGGTGCCCAATTTTGTACCTATTGTGTGTTCTACTTCAAAGGACAAATCGGTGTACATTCCTCCACACAAAAGAAATCAAAAGGTAGAGAGAAAGGCTCTTAAGCCAAAGTCTCCGTTTAGGTCTCAATCTAAGGTTTTGGATGGATCTAAGTTTGTTCCAACTTGTCACCATTGTAGTGTGATTGGCCATATAAGACCTCAATGTCCAAAGTTGAGAGAACAAAACCATGTTACTAGATCTCTTCCCAAAAAGCCTAGTGGACCTAAACACATTGTTTGTCACCATTGTGATGCCTTTGATCATCTTAGACCTCATTGCTCTAAGTTTCAAGCTCTTAAAAGAATCAAAATAAAAGAGAAACTTGAGCTTTTTGGAAGTTGTGCTATAAGAGCAAAACCGATTTTAGGGGAAAATGGTAAGTTGTTGAAGAAAGTTTTTAATGTTCTTACCTCCTTGTCTATGTGCATCTCCGATTCTCATTCTTCCAACTCTCGTCTCACTTTTCATGAGACACTCATTCCAAACAATTGTTCTGTTTGGATGAGGAAGGGTTCCTATGGTTGAGCTTATGCTCTTTTTGGTCCTTGATCTAATTCTTTTGATCTTTGTAGGACCCTTCATGCATTAGATGCTATATATTCATGCATTTATGCATCTTGCATTTATTTGTATGCATTGATTTTGTTTTTGTTTTTTTATCTTACTTTTATGTCTTTATTTTTGTGTGAGTAAAAATCCAAAAACACATAAAAGTGAAAAATTCAAAAAGTTTGATCATATATATGTGAGTTTGGCCTAGTACTTTCATACTAATGGCGTAGTGCATTTAGGAGCTTAGCTTGTTATGTATGCATATTTTCCAAGTGTGAGCAACATCTAGAAATCTACATTTGATTGTTGTAAATAGATCTTCAAGCTTGTCATAAATGATTGTTCAATAGATTTGATTGATCTTGATACATGCGTAGACTTGTGCCAATATATCTCCTCACATTTTTTTCTTTTTCAAGAGCTCTTTAAATGTCAATCTCGAAAAGAGATTTTGAGCTGAAACAGTCATCACACATACTAGTATTTGACTAGGAAAAAGGGAAAGCGATTTGTACTAAAATGTATGGTGCCAAAGCCAAAGGCTAAAGTTTCAAAGTTATCTCAAAATGTTTATGGCATCGCTTCTCAAAAAATTTGAGTTGTTTTGATCAAAAGTATGTAAAATGGAAGCAAATCAAAAGGCTTTCAATCAAGTGTAATCACATTGGTGAGGGGTCATATATGTTCATTTCTACAAGTGAGATAGGTCATTTAACTTCATACTAGTCATGTATGACTTAATTAAATTGATAATTGAAGCTTCATACTAGACTATGGAAAAGTTCATACTTGATCCACACACTCAACACACAAGTTCAATGTTCAATGAATGCCTATTTCATTTGTATGTTTGTACATGTTCAAATGTGATGTGTGTGTGCTCAACAATATGTGGATCAAACCAAAAAGATTTTTGTTCTTTTTGTTTGCTTTTGGAAGTGATTTGTATCACCTATGTTTTTAAAGTTTTTCAAATTGTTTTTGTGTGAAAAACATGTTTTCTGGGTGTTTTCATGACTTATTTCATGTGTAAGCTTAGTCATGAGTTAAATGGTCCAATTCTCAAGTTTTTCAACTTTGGACAGAGAGTTTCGCAAGTAAGGCTTACCAGCAAGTTACTAGCAAAATTTCGCTAGTAAGGCTGACCAACGAAAATTCCCAACTTCTAGCAAAAATTTCTAGATCAGCTTTTTGAAAGGCATTTCATGGGGCATTTGTTTTAAAAGTCTCTCATCTTCTCCCAAAACCCTATTTTAATGCTTCAACATCAAAACCCAACTACTTTCAAGTGTTTTACATTCCATAAACATCTCTGAGGTAATCTTTAACTCTTTTCATTGATTTTGATCCTCAGATTATGTTTTTGGGGAGTTTTATGTTCATAGTTGGGATTTTCTCAAATGGGAGTTGGAAAACTTAATTTTTGTCAATCTTTTTGATAGGGTTTTGTTTTAAATGATGATTTTCTTTGGATGTTGGCCCCTTGTGGCAAAAATAACATGTATTTAGGCAAGTTTTTATATGTTCATGCATTGTTTAACATACATGTGTAGTGTGTGCACTCTAAGTGTTTGATAAAATGCCCAAATTGCATTTTCGCGTTATTTTGGACTCCGATGAGTACGAATTTTTGTTTGGGGATCACCATAATTATTCATGTTTATCATGTATTGATCATTGGTTGTGTGTTTCACACGCTTTGCCCCATGAGTACCTTGCTCATGCATTGGTCATGCATCTTATATGCACACTAGATGCACCTTTGCTGCACACACTCTAACACTTGACATGTTTTACATTCACTCATGCTAGTTAAGTCTTTTTAGACTTTTTAGCACATATAACATGTTCTTGTGTCCTTGTCATTCCTTGGTCTACACTTTGTTCCATCTTCCTTAGCATGTCATGTTTACTTTATGCTTTGTAGCCTTTTTTTTTTTATGTTGCTGTCCTTCATTTGAGCTTCATTTTCTCATTCATCTTGCACCCCTCATGTATCATCTTTTACCCTTATTCATATCTTCTTTTATTTCCCTCATTCCTCTTGATTCATTTGTCTATTCGTGACAAAAAGGGGGAAAGTATACTAGAGAATAAACCGGAGTGTATCGTCATTTCTATATGACTCATGTGCACATTCTTAGGAGGAGAAATTATACCTCGTGCATATTTGTAGGGGAAGAAAACCATAGGAGAGATGCATATACCAAGGGGGAGAAGGCATTCTTTTATGAGAAAACCTTGTTTTATCTTGTTTTACCTTATGCTTGTTTTCTTGTTGTTTTATGGTGCTTTGAGTTGTGTTTAATATCTATGCTTTATTGCTCTTATCGCATCATGTTTATGTATTGGACATGCATACGTCCTTATGTTATTGTGCTTCAATGATTGCATGTTCGGATGATCATTTGCTTTGCTATATGATCATTGTAGTCATTTCCATATGACTATCATGTGTTTGATCAAGTTGCTCATATGTTTCATATCATGTTTATTTGAACGCATATTTACTTGAAACATTACACTTGTCCTTTTATTACTTGCTTTATCTTAAGGGTATAATGTGTTTTGTGCAAGTGTTTCAAGTTACAGGTATATATGTTTCAAGTTCATCACAGGTTTTAAATTTAGGTATGAGTGAGTTTTGCCAATATTCCCAAATTCACGTTTAAGTCTAGAGTCTGTTATAGGTGTTTTGTCACAGAATAGCCAAAGAGAGAGATTGTAAAGTTGTGATTTACAACTATGTTTTATGTTGGTTTTATTCCATGACAAAAAGTGTTGTAATTGTATTAAATTATTTCCTTGTATTTTATGGGATTTTATTGTATTGGGTTTAGTATTAAGTTGGTAAAGAATCGAGCATGAAATGAAGAATCAGTGCAGTTTCGCGATTGGCTCACGAGTAGTTCACAAGAAGAATTCCTGTGAAAAGGGCACGTGAGAAGCACATATTGGAAGCTGAAGAGCCATGTCAACCTGGAGGATTTCGTGAGTGTCTTGCGGGTAAGGCTCGCTCACGAGATACCCGCGAAACTCTCTGCTATGAGGATTTTAATTGTGACTTTCTTACCCTTCACCCATACTATATATACTCTCATTATCCACAAAAGTATAGGAGGCCATTTTAGAGAGAAAAACCCTAGATAGGTTTTCTACAACACACACACACCCATCTTTTAGAGAGAGAGCTACTCATTCTTAGTGAGAAATCATTCTAGCCTCTTCTACCTTGAGAGGAGATTTGTACCCAAACACAACCCACATATTTTTAGAGCGTAGAGAGTGTTTTGGAGTTGGGGAAGCTTTGGGGATTTGCCAAAAGAAACCAGTGAGGCTTGGTGGATGCAATCGGGCATATTGCAGGATCCAAAAAGCTAGAGAAGACATGACTCTGAGAATTCCTTTGGTAGTAGGAGCTGGGAGGGCTCAAGTACATTTGGTAGACTAGGCTTGGAGGGTATTTTGTTATTCGTGTACTCCAACTTTATTCCCTAGTGGATCAATTTCAACTTGGAGGGTCGCAAAGAGGTTTTTAGCCGAGTTCTTCAATTTCCTCTTTGATAACACATCTTGGTGTTATCTTGTGTTTGCATCTCTCTTCCCTTACTCTTGTGCTTTATTTTTATTGTTTGTTATTCATGTTTGTGCACTAGAGTAGTTATCAGTTGATTGCACTTCATTTACTCTTGTTCCGCACGTAGATGAGTTAGAGTAAAAGCAATCTAGCTGTAATTTTTAATTGGGGGTCTAAACAAGCTCTTCTATTATCACACAAATTTGAGCTTTCAAATCTTATAAAACCATTTCAATTGAAAACAATGATATTCCGAAAAAAGATAATTGAGTATTTTAAACTGAAAAATCTTACAAAGAAATGCTACATACAGTTAGGTTCAACAATTGTGGTTAAGCTTAATTTTACATGTGATGGAGGGTGGTAAAAGAATATACATTATTTGTCTCACTTCTTGTGTTCCATTTTACACTCCAACAATCATTGTATGCCATGTGTTTGAATTTTTTTCCTGATTTAGAATTATGGGACAACACTTTAAAGATAGAAAAAAAAAGGGAAGGGGGGGGGGGGGGGGGGGGAAGAGAATTCAAAAACACAACTAACATTAATTGAGAAAAGAAAGAAAGAAAAGAAGCACTAGAATTTTTTTTTTTTTTCTTTTATGGAAAGCTTGTGAAACAAAAAGAGCGTTACACTTTTCTGTTTTGGTTTTTTGAGAAGTCTTACACTTTTTTTAAAAAAAGTGTTGCACTTTAATTTTTTTCCCTTTTTTGGAGAAAAAAACGTTACACCTAGAAGTAGAAGAGGACAACCATTGGGCTAGTATAGAATCTATAGATATGCATGAGTGACACATGGCTAGAGTAGATATGCATGAGTGACATAAATGGTAAAAATTTAATGCTATAAAGTAAAAGGATTCAAATTCATAATTAGGAATCAAACCCCAATCCCCATAATTGTAAAAAATATGGGTCCACATTTTTGTTTTTGTTTTTGTTTTTGTTTTTTTTTGTTTTTTGTTTTTTTTTTTTTTTTTTGGTATATATGGGTCCACAATTAATAACAAATTTTATATGGGTATAATTTTTGGCACACAATATATCAAATATTCTACACAATATATATATAATTGAGCATTTATAATTGAAAAAAGGTTACAGAGATATAATACATACGTCTAGGATCAACAATTGTGGTTAAGTTAGATTTTGTGTGTGGTGGTGGGTGATAGAGAATTCAAAAGGACACTACAAATAAATGAATAGTTAAATTGTAAAATGCACTTCTAAAGTTTGGTGATGTTTGGAATTTACACTCTAAATTTGCAAAATTTGAATTTTCTGTTAAGTGCCACATAAAATTGTCTCGCATGTTAGGTCATCCAATAAAATGATTCCATTTCATTTTTAATATGGCATGTCATTTTTTATTTTTTAATTATTAATTTTGTTAGGCTACAAAAATGATATGACATTGTTTTATTGGATAAACTAAACATGCAAGGCAAATTTACGTGGCAATTAATGTAAAATATGGATGGAGGGACTGTAGATGCAAAAGGAATAGAACTTTAGGGAGTAAAATCCAAATTCTAAAACTCCAAGGTATAAATCCAAACACCCCCGAACTTTAGGGGTGTACTTTGCAATTTATCCTAAAGGAAGAATAGTAACTCAACAAAAACCTTTTGAAAAAATAAAAACAAAACAAGACAAGCAAGAGGATTCAAAAAGACAACCAATATTAATAGGAAAAAGAAAGAAATAAAAGAAGCATTACACTTTCTTTTCTTTTTTTAAAGAAAAATAAATAATTTTTTTGCACGTAAAAAAAAAAAAATTTATGAGCATAGAAGCGTTATGTAAAAAGTAAAAGAGGACAAATATTGGGATAGTAGAGAGAGATACAAGTGACATGCATGGTAAAATTTAGAAGTGTATTAAATGTATAATTATGAATCACTTAAGTTTTTTTTTTTTTAAATTCGATAGCTGGGGATTGAGGGATTTGAAAAATCAGCATCAATCGTGTAAAACAGTTCAATTGAAAACAATGATACTCTGATAAAAGGTAATTGAGCATTTTTTTTAAAAAAAAAATGTTACAAAGAAACGCTACATACAATTAGGTTCAACAATTGTGGTTAAGCTCGATTTTGCATGTGATGGTTGTTGATAAAAGAATATAAGTTTTCTTTCCCAGTTTTTGTATTCTATTTTACACTTCAACAATCATTGTATACTACGCGTTTGATTTTTTTATTTTTCCATTTTAAAGCATGGGACAATACTTTAAAGAAAGGGGAGAAAAAAGGGGGAAAAGAGAGCTTAAAAACACAACTAACATTAAAATGGAAAAGAAAGAAACAAAAGAAGCGTTGCATTTTTTTCCCTTTTGTGGAAAGCTTGTGAAAGAAAAGAATTTGTTTTGGTATATTGCAAAGCCTTACACTTTTATTCAAAAAAGCATTACACTTTATTGTTTTTCCTTTTTTGGAGAAGGAAGCGTTACACTTTAGAAGAGGACAACAATTGAGCTAGTATAGATACACATGAGTGACAGACATGGCAAGTATAGATTTGCATATGTGACATACATGGTAAAAATTTAATGTTATAAAATTAAATGAGTTCAAATACATAATTTGGGAGAAACCCCAACACCCTATAACTCAATCCTGGCCCTTGAAAAAGTCCAAGTTTCGTGAGCAAGCTTCGGGCTCTACGTATCTTTTGAAAAAGACCCCTCTTCACTATGCCAGGTATTGGTTCCTAGATTGGTCATGTATATGGTGATGTTTGTTTGGGAACAACTTATCTAGTTTTTTGCTAAAAACTTTTACTAAAAGTGTGCTATGTGTAAAGTTGTGATTTACAACTATGTGTTTTGTTGGCTTTTATTTCGTGCCAAATTTGATTGTAATTTCCATCAATCGTTTATACCCTGTATTTGTTGTGGGAATTGTTGTAAGGGGTGTGTGATAGAGAGTGTGTGAAGACTCAAGCAATTTGGAAGCTGATGGAATCTCGCGGGTGTCTCGCGACTAAGCTTTCCGCGAAGTGAAGCATGTGCCCTGCACATGCTGGAATGCGAAGACTCATTACAGATGGAGACAGCTGTCTCTCGCGAGTATCTCGCGGGTAAGGCCTTCCCGCGAGACACCCGCGAGACATGCTGTTCTGCCAGCCTGTACTGACTGACTCACACATTTTGCACCTATCCTATATAAACCCCCATTACCCACAAATGTTGAGGAATGCTTCAGAGAGAAAACCCTAGCCAAACACATTTGCAATTAGAGATTGTCATCCCCACCTTTCTCTATACACTTGCTTGCTTGTGGTATCTCCTCAACCCTTCCCTCTCCATTTTCCACACCATTGAGAGGTTGATAGCCCAAACACTTACCACACCTTTTGAGAGTGTTGTGTGACGTTTTGGTGCTGCTGGGAAGCATTGGAAGAAGCCTAGAATGGCAGATGCAACATGGAGCTTGTTGCGGGATCCGGATAACTAAGACAAGACACGGTTCCGAGAAGCCTTGTTGGAGTAGGAGCTTGGAGGGCTTAGGTACATCGGGTAGATTAGGCTTGGAGGGTCTCTTGCTTACTCATGTATCCCAACTGATTGTCTAGTGGATCGATTTCCGCTTGGAGGGCGGCGGAGAGGTTTTTCGCCGAGTTCTTCGGTTTCCTCTTCGAAAACACGTCTTGGTGTTTTCTGTGTTTGCATCTCTCTTCCCTACTCTTTTATATTCCATTATACTGCTGTGTTGTTTAGTTTGTGGATTAGAGTAGCTATATTGTTCATCCGCTCGCTTTTACACTATTCCGCACTTTATATTAAAGTTGTGTAAAATCTATCGAGCCGTAATTTTTAATCGAGGGTCTAAACAGCTCTTGTGTTTTTCAACACGTTTTCGAGCTTTCAATTGGTATCAGAGCGGGTACACTTGCTTGGTTTAAATACCTTAGTGTGATCCTTGACCCTATTTGAGATGGACCGGTCTCAATCGCTCAATGTTCCACCATTTTTTGATGGGAACAATTACGCATTCTGGAAAGTTAGAATGAGAGCATTTTTATGCTCTATAGAAGATACCGTTTGGGATGCGGTAGAGCTTGGCTGGACTAAGCCGGAAGCTCTTAAGGCAAACTGGGATAAGGCAGCTCTCGCAGCAGCTAATGCGAATAGCAAAGCTTTAAATGCTATATTTTGTGCTGTGTCACCTGATGAATTCCACAGGATCTCTCATATGACAGTTGCTAAGGAAGCTTGGGAGATTTTGGAGACCACTTATGAGGGTACAAAGAAAGTTAAGGACACAAAGCTCCAGATGCTTACCACCAAATTTGAAGAGCTCAAGATGGGTGATGATGAACCATTTGATTCATTCTATGGGAAGCTCAATGAAATTGTTATTGCTAAACTCAATCTTGGGGAGAAGATTGAAGATGCTAAGGTGGTGAGAAAAGTATTGAGGTCCTTGCCTGAGAGTTTTAGAGCAAAGGTTACAGCCATAGAGGAGAGCAAGGATTTGGATGAGATTAAGATTCAAGAATTAGTTGGGTCTCTCCAAACATATCAGATGGGACTGCCTTCCCATAAGATGAGTAAATCACTTGCTCTTAAAACCATCACCGAAAGGATGGGTGATTCCTCCGAAGAAGATGGGGTGGAGAAGGAGGTAGCATTTCTTGCGAAAAACTTCCGAAAATTCCTGAAGATGAAGAACAGTGGGAAACCATTCAACAGAGGAAAATTTTCATCTTCAAGAGGTGACAGGAAAGAGTTTACAAAGAAAGAAGGGAGGGAGTTTCAACCTTCTTCAAAAATTATATGCTATGAGTGCAATGGCCATGGACATCTAAAGAAGGAGTGTCCAAATTTTCTGAGGGAAAAAGGCAAAGTGTATGCCACGACACTCAGTGATTCAGACTCCTCTGATTCTGACTCGGAAGAAAGTTGTGACGGAGAGGGAAATTACTCCGCATTCATGACCATTGCTCATATGGAGTCATCGGATAATTTGGGTGCACTTGTGCAGGAGCTCGGTGAGCATTCTGATTCAGAGTCTATTGGGAATGTGGAAGAATCAGATGTTAAAGAAGAAGAAGAGAATACAGCTAATCTTCAAGAAAATTACTCCCTATTACTTGAGAAGTCAGGAGAGTATACCAGAGTAGCCAAGGCGGCTATAAGAAAAATGAAGAAAGCTGAGGAAGATTATAGAAGTCTCTTGGTAAGATATAAAGAGGCTAAGTGTGAGATTGAGACACTAAATGGCGAGTTGTCTGAAGCCTATACGAAGGTTAGGTTTCTTGAGCAAGAGGTAGTGCAAGCTCATGCCAAGATAGAAAGAGTCTCCTCCCAGAAGCTAGATGATGTTATCTCATCTCAAAAACCCTTTTCAGACAAGTCCGGGTTAGGATACACCGGAGGAAGTAGCTCATCAGTCAAAGCCACGAAAGAAGTGAAATTTGTAAAGGCCATAGAGCCTAGTGTAGAAGAGCCCACTCTTGAGAATGTCAAGGCTGAGAAGAAGAATATGAGTGAGCAACAGATGGTGAATAAGCCCCGAAATCAGTCCATAGGTAGACATGAGACCAGAGGGAGATCTCTTCCAAGATTTCAACGGGGTCCCAGAACGGACTATGTGTGTCACTACTGCGGAATGCAAGGACATACCAGACCTAACTGTCAGAAGCTGAGATCAGACAACAACTCAAGCGCACCTCGGTCACGAGGAAGGAGAAATGACATGAGGTCTTGGGGTGGTGAACAACCGAGAAGTCAGAATCGTGATCCTGGCATGATGGACATGATGAAAATGATTGGTGCTTTCACCACCTGCTTGGAGAGTTTCACCAAAAGGTTTGACAGTCCAAATTCTCGTACCCAATCCGTTAAGGATATCACCCCAAACGCACGTGACGTGTGGGTGAAGAGGGGTACTCATGCATAAGCATTATAACATGTCCACGCATAAATTCTTTCCATGCTCAGGGTCTTTTGCTGTTGCATTGTTTCATGCATTGCTCTATTTTTACTGTTGGTGTTTTGTACCGGTTGTTTTTATTAATTTCTTTTCTTGTTCTGTTTTTGGGTGTGTTCAAAAAAATTCAAAAACATATAAAAATTATAAAATCCAAAAAATTTGATCACTTTGTTGAGTTGTGTCTTAAAGCACGTTTTACCTTGTACCTTTGTACTTATGGCTTTGTGCATTTAACGAGCTTAGCTTGTCTCTCATGCACTCATATCATTGTGGAAGAAATTCTGAACTCTATGTGACTGTTGTAAATAGATCTTCAACCTTGTCATGAATGATTAGTGAATGTTTTTGTTGATCTTGAGACATGCATAGACTCATGCCTATATATCTTCCCACTTTTATTTTCTGCTTTGAAAGAGCTCTCTAATTGTAAATCTCCAAATGAAAAGAGATATAGAGCTGCAAAAGCCTGTCGCATAAACTAGTATTCGACTAGGAAAAAGGGAAAGCGACCAAAATAAAATGTGTGATGCCCAAAAAGCCAAAGGCTAACTCATAAATTGAAATATCAAAAAGTTCAGGCATCTTTCTCTAAATGAGATTCTCTTTGCTCAAAAGTTGCAAATGATATGTTAAATTTGGAGCCAAATGAAAAGCTTCAATAAACTGTTATCAAGTACGTGTGGGAGGTCATATATGCATGTTTCTATAATTGAGATAGGTCACATAATCTAGTGCTAGTTGTGTATGCCTTGATTGAATTGATCATTGAAGCTTCACATTGGACTAAGGACTATCTCATTTTTGATATCCACACACAACACACAAGTCTATGTTCAATGAATGCCTTATTCATTTGTGTGATTGTACTTGTTTAAATGTGTTTTCACATGCTCAATCATTGGTGATCAAATCCAAAAAGATTTTTGAGTGTTTTATTTGTTTTTGAAAGTGATTTTATACTTTCTTGTCTTTTTGTTTTTGACTAAAATGCATGTTCTTGTGTTTCTTCAAAAACTGGTTCAGAGGTAGTTTCGCGAGAAGCTCGCGACTTAGAGCTTCCCGCGAAAAGGAGCTGAGGAAAGTTTTTATTTTATCATGTCACCCAGAAGCTTTCGCGACTGTCTCGCGACTGTATCGCGACCAACAGCTTCTCGCGAAATGCTGTTTGGCTAAAAATTGGAGTTTTCCAATTTCAGACAGAAGCTACCGCGACTGTGTCGCGACTGTGTCGCGACTTAATTCTTCTCGCGAAATATTTTGTGCTTCAGTGGTACTTATCGCGACTGTCTCGCGACTGTTTCGCCCCTCTCTAACCCGCGAAAAACGCGTGTTTTCAGTTTTTAAATAACTGATGTGACAGTTTTTCAAACATGTTAAACTTCCCTCGCTCAACCTCTCTCAAACTTTCTCAACCCAAAATCACTATTTCATTCATTTCCCTTCAATCTGAGCAGTTTTTCTGCATTTTCTTCTTCAAGGTATGTTTGTTAACCATTTCTTTTTAAGTTTTTACTTAGATTATGCAGAAATTTTTATTAGGGTTTTTAAAAATTGGGGATTTACGAAACTTTGGGTTGTTTTTCAAATTGGGTGAAGTTTCTTCTAATTTTTTGATTGGGTTGTGTTCCATTTGCTGTTTCTGTATCTGTGTTGGCCCCTTGTGGCATTCTATTATGTATTAAGGGTAGAATTTCACATGTTCATGCATTATTCATATAATTCTTACTTGTGTGCACGCCAAGTGTTTGTCAAAATGTCTAAATGACATTTTTGTGACAAAATGGAATCAAGTGATTTCAATAAATTGTTTTTCACTTGTTTGCCCTTATTTTACTTAGGTTTGGTCATTGTTTATGTGTTTCACTCACTTTGTGCATGTTGCACACTCTTGGCACACAAATAGGCACACTTAGGCACCCTCATGCATCTCATGCCGCACACACTCATAAGCACATGCACACAGACACCCTCTATTGCATTTCTGTCTTAATTTGATGCAATGTAGTAGTGCTTTATAAATTGGAGTTGTTTTGAATGATGTTTAATGGCTACCATGCTCTGTTTTTGAGTTAGTTTAAGTATGATTTGGAACTAACTTGAATCTAATGAAGTTTATCTTATGGTTTGTGCTTGTGCATTTCTCTGTTCTTTATAAAATGTGCAGATGTCTCCCACCAAACATGCTGCTAAGAAGAAGTCGTCTTCAAAGCGAGCCCGAACTGATTCTGATCATTTCCGGTCTATAGAAGCTGATATGAAGTACAATGATTGCTACAAGGACAAGACAATCATCATGGAACGGGTAGTCCAGTTAGAAACTCTTGAGGACACTTTCATCCCTGAAGTGTTCAAAGATAGAACTTGGACCAAGTTGCTGAACCCAACTGGAGTGGTCTATGCAGAGATCATCAAAGAGTTCTTCTCCAATGCCAATGTCAATGGAGAATGTATTGAGTGCTGGGTAAGACACAAGGAGTTTGTGATTACAAGAGAGAGCATTCAAGATTTTCTGGAAACTCGACCACCATCTCAGCCAATCACTGTTGCTTATGAGAACAGAATGGGTTCCACTGATGAGATGATTAAACTCCTTGGTGGTGAGCCAAAGAAATCATCCATGAACACCATCAAGTTCTCTCCAGAAATGAGGACCCTAAGCTATGTGATGATTCACAATCTCTATCCGGTCACCAATCTCACCACTCTCTCTGCTCCAAGAACCAGATTTCTGTATGATCTCTTCACACATAAGGAGATTGACATTTGTGGCCATATCATGCATGTCCTGAAGAAGAGCATCACGAAGCAGAATTCACGGACTGTGATGCCGTTCCTCTCTTTGATTATGGGATTGATTGCCAAGGCAAAGCTCAAGCTCCCTAGTGGCCTCACGGTTGTTCAGAGGGACTATCCCATTGGTGGTCATACACTGACTAGAAGCACTGCACACATCAAGGGATCGAAGACCGGTGTGCATACCATACCACCACCACGACAAGTTTAGCAGGATGAAGGCGAGGATACAGAGGAAGAGATTGATAGGTTCACCTCGGCTCCTGAGCCTTCTACACAGCCATCATCTTCGGCTCCTCCACAAGGCTTAAGCAAACTAGATCAGTTGCTTGCTAAGATGGATCAGATGTCCACAGTGCTTGACTCACATGTGCAGTACACCGTGGACCAGTTTGCATATCTTCAAGGACAGATCACCGCACTTTCCTCTCAAGTACAAGACTTATCTATGGAGCACGGCTCAGATTCAGAGTCAGATTAGTTCTGACCCTTTGGCCATTCCGGTCAAAAAGGGGGAGAAAATTCTAAGGGGGAGCTAGAGAAGAGCTTGCACAGTGTTAGGGGGAGCATAGTCTAGCATCTTAGTAACATTGGTTATTGGTCTTTCAGACGGTTTCTATTCAGTATTTTTTAGTTCTTATAAATGTTTTTACAGCTTTTGTGTTTAATACTTTGATACTATGCTTCATTTAAGTATTAGTTTCAGATGTTTCTTTTGTGTTACTCTCTATGCTTTGTAGCGTACTTTGCATGTACCCATGTTGCTTTTGTAAGCTTTAAGGGTTGTTTTGTTTCTTTGCATGTGATTTGTAGGCTTTTATGGTTTGTGCCATGTATTTGCAATACTTTGCTTATGCAGCCTTTATGCTTGTGCTATTGAAGTTAAATGTCATAGTTTTACTTCACTACATCACTCTTGTGCCCGTGTAGGATTGTTCCTAGATGCATATACGTTCTATGCATTGGTTGAGTGATGAACACTCTTGTGCCCTAGTAGGATTGTTCCTAGATGCAAGTTCTTCAAGTATTTTGCATTGGTTGAGTGTTTGATGTGCAAATGACACTCTTCATATGAGCCTATCATTTTGCATATCCAGATGTTCATTCCTTGTGTGAATGAGCAAAGTAATTGCTTGTGTATAGTGATTACTCGTTTGATCTTGCCATGATTTAGTGTTCCTATTTCATTCTGCTTGATCATGTGCTTATTGCTCCATATGTTTTTCAAGTTTTCTGCATACAATGATAATATTTTGTTGTTATGTTTTAGGAGTTACTTGTTCATATGTTTCAAAGAGCTTATCAGAATCTAGAATTAGGTGTGAGTGAGTTTTGCCTGTGTTCCCAAACTCACGTTTAAGTCTAGAGTCTGTTTTAGGGTTTTGTCACGGAATAGCCAAAGGGGGAGATTGTAAAGTTGTGATTTACAACTATGTGTTTTGTTGGCTTTTATTCCGTGCCAAATTTGATTGTAATTTCCATCAATCGTTTATACCCTGTATTTGTTGTGGGAATTGTTGTAAGGGGTGTGTGATAGAGAGTGTGTGAAGACTCAAGCAATTTGGAAGCTGATGGAATCTCGCGGGTGTCTCGCGACTAAGCTTTCCGCAAAGTGAAGCATGTGCCCTGCACATGCTGGAATGCGAAGACTCATTACAGATGGAGACAGCTGTCTCTCGCGAGTATCTCGCGGGTAAGGCCTTCCCGCGAGACACCCGCGAGACATGCTGTTCTGCCAGCCTGTACTGACTGACTCACACATTTTGCACCTATCCTATATAAACCCCCATTACCCACAAATGTTAAGGAATGCTTCAGAGAGAAAACCCTAGCCAAACACATTTGCAATTAGAGATTGTCATCCCCACCTTTCTCTATACACTTGCTTGCTTGTGGTATCTCCTCAACCATTCCCTCTCCATTTTCCACACCATTGAGAGGTTGATAGCCCAAACACTTACCACACCTTTTAAGAGTGTTGTGTGACATTTTGGTGCTGCTGGGAAGCATTGAAAGAAGCCTGAAATGGCAGATGCAACATGGAGCTTGTTGCGAGATCCGGATAACTAAGACAAGACACGGTTCCGAGAAGCCTTGTTGGAGTAGGAGCTTGGAGGGCTTAGGTACATCGGGTAGATTAGGCTTGGAGGGTCTCTTGCTTACTCATGTATCCCAACTGATTGTCTAGTGGATCGATTTCTGCTTGGAGGGCGGCGGAGAGGTTTTTCGCCGAGTTCTTCGGTTTCCTCTTCGAAAACACGTCTTGGTGTTTTCTGAGTTTGCATCTCTCTTCCCTACTCTTTTATATTCCATTATACTGCTGTGTTGTTTAGTTTATGGATTAGAGTAGCTATATTGTTTATCCGCTCGCTTTTACACTATTCCGCACTTTATATTAAAGTTGTGTAAAATCTATCGAGCCGTAATTTTTAATCGAGGCTCTAAACAGCTCTTGTGTTTTTCAACACGTTTTCGAGCTTTCACTATGGTATACTTTTACCTTGAAAAACTTTGAAAATGTGTTAAAAAGTGAGAAAAAGTGAAGTTTTAAAAAGTTTTATATTCAAAAAGACAACTAACATTAATAGGAAGAAGAAAGAAACAAAAAAAAAAAAAAGTTACACATTCTTTTTTCTTTTTTAAAACTTTTTAATGAGCATAGAAGCGTTACACAAAAAAGTAGAAGAGGACAAAGATTGGGATATTACAGATAGACATCATCAACATATACGGTAATTTTATTTATTTATTTTTTTTGGATTAACAACATACATGGTAAAATTTAAAAGGGTTCTAAATGCATAATTAGGAATCATTTAATAAATTTGAATGAAAAAATCGAAGTATTATTATTATTGTTTTAAATTTGATAGTAGGGATTGAGGGATTTAAAAAAAAAAAAAACCCAATATCATCATATAAAGCAATTCAATTGAAAACAATGATAGTTGGCAAAAAGTTCAATGAGCATTTTAAAACTGAAATGTTACAAAGAAACGCTACATACGGTTATGTTCAACTATTGTGGTTAAGTTGGATTTTTCGTGTGATGGTGGGTAATAAAAGAATAAAAATTATTTGTCCAACTTTTTGTATTCTAGTTTATGCTCCACTAATTATGGTGTGCTAGGTGATTGAATTTTTTTTTTTCCCCCATTTTAAAATTTGGGACAATACTTCAAAGAAAGATAAAAAGGGGGACAGGGGTGGAGGTATGTACAAGGTGGCCCCCCCCCCCCCCCCCCCAAATATTTGAATTAGTCCAATGACTTTCTTAAAAAAAATAATTGATTTAATAGTTATAGAGATATAACTTTATTTTTCGCAATTCTATTTTTCATTGTAAAATGTGCTCTTATATCTATTAAATATTTGATAAAGTTTGGCATTAAACATGTTTGAATCTATCTTTTTGAACCTGTTATGTGGCGATTAACAAGTCATTGACTCATTAAAAAAATCTTGTCACTAAATCTACACATGAAATGTGTCTTTAGTTGCCACGTAATGGGTTAGAGCAAGATAGTTTCAAATATGTTTTGAGAATTTCATTAGTGTCTTTAGTTTTGCCACATAACATGTCTTTAGTTTTGAGAATTTCATTAGTTGAATTTGATAGGCCACAAACTGAATGACTCCTTGTGATTAAACCAATTAATTAATTAGCCAAGTTCTTAATTAATCAATTTATCATGCAAATGCGTGGAAGAACAAACAAATCACCAATAAACTAATTAAGCAGCGGAAATTAAATAACACAGTAATTTGTTTATAAATGGGGAAAACCCTTGCGGCAAAAACCCCACCGGGTGATTTTCAAGTCATCACTCCCGAAACTCCACTATTATCAAATCAAGCGGTTACAAGTAAAGGAATCCGAAGCACCTTACCAACCTACAGTTGAACCCTTACCCCAATACCCAATTGGACTTGATCTGTAGTGACAGTTCCCCCTTTTAATGCACGGCTCCCAAGTACGTGACTAACCAATGCGCAGATCCCAGTACGCGACTTCAACACCAACTTAGAAGGAGAGGTTGGCTGCAAAGTTCTTCAGTTCATCCTACACGATAAAGATCAGGAAGATGCTTGGTCACAAAACCCTTTGGTGCAAATACACAGCAACTTCTTCAGAAGAGATGAACTAGGTCAAGAACTTTGTCTTTGATCACAAATTGCTTAAACAAAGTTTGCTCAATGCTTATGCAACTTGTGTACACTTTGGCGGCTCTTAAAATAATCTTTTTATATGTCTAGGGTTAGGAGGAAAGAAATCCCAAAGACACATTCACGAATCCCAAGAAATCAGATCATAAAATCTGATTTTATAAATCTCGACAGATAGTAAAGTGTCGAGGAGCTATCGAGCAAGTGTCGAGCTTTAATGAATTTGCACTTCAGCTTGTTTTTCTTGGACAGACTTGATGACTTCAACACTTGATCTTGAAACCTGGTTTCTTGAAGTATTAAAAACACCTAGAACTACCCAATTACAAGTAGAGTGTGTTTTGTCAAAGGATTAGCCAATTTACATAAACAAATGACATATGTTCTTAATAAGTGAAAACACATATGTCCTAACAATCTCCCCCTTTGGCAATCCGTGACAAAACCACAACAAACAAATGAACACATGAGAGAAGTCATAAATCACTCAACTCATATTCACTTGTTGAATACAATAAAATCTATCCTATCACAAACCCTTGAAAAACTTTGCAAAAAAAGAGTTTATGGCAAGTAGACTTTGACAACCTGTATTTCTGAAATACTTTAAACAAAACTCATCAAGGTATCTTATGTGAAACAAAAATAATAGATTGCATACAAGTATAAGAATCATGTGTATAAAGATAGAAAAGAAACAACACATGTAGAGATAGGTGAAACAAACATACATCCACATATAAAGAATATACGTACAATGTATGTAAAACTGGTCACAAGACCTCATATACAAGAACAATGTATCTAAAAAGAATAGAAAAGAAAAGATACATCATTACCTCACTACATCCACTACAGAAAAGCGGGGCTATCCCAGCGTTTTCAAAACCGCTGGGATAGCCCCAAAAAGCGCTGGGATAGGGTCAAAATGCCTATCCCAGCATTTTTTTTCTCGGCGCTTCAAACCGCCGCGCAGTGAATGTGGGTATAGGGTCGCCGGACTTGTACCATCGCTTTTCAAAAGTGCTGGGACAGGCATACGCCCTATACCAGCGCTTTTGAAAGCGCTGGTATAGGCGTTTTAAATTTAATTCATTCAAGACCTATACCAGCGCTTTTGAAAGCGCTAGAATAGGTACTACCTATGCCAGCGCTTTTAAAAGCGCTGGTATAGGCCTTGAATGAATATAATTTAAAAAGCTTATACCAGTGCTTTTGAAAGCGCTGGCATAGGCAATACCTATTCCAGCGCTCTAAAAAGCGCTGATATAGGTCTTGAATCAATATAATTTAAAAGGCCTATACCAGCGCTTTTGAAAGTGCTGGCATAGGCTGTACCTATTCTAGCATTCACAAAAGCGCTAGTATAGGTCATGAATCAGTATAATTTAAAAGGACCTATGCCAACGCTTTCAAAAGCGCTGGCATAGGTCCTTTTTTTTTATATATAATTTTTTTAGCACCTATAATGTACCTAAAATACATATTTTCCAATACCTATTTTATAACACTTGTAACGAACCACAATTCATATTTTCCAATAGCAAATACAATATCACATTAAACCAACAAACTAAATATATTTACTTATAATTATTTACAATAGCAAATACAATACTTATTGATGATGAAAAATCTTCAAATGTTGAAAAATCTGAACTTAATCATGGGTAATAATCAAGAATATCTTCAAATGTTGGGTGTAATGAAGAGCCATAATTTTGTTCAAACTCAGACCACATATCCCTAGATTTCATTTTTTGGAGCAAATATATATCCATGTCCTCACTCTCTGACTCATCCAACTCAATCTTCCCCTCGTCAAACCCACCCTATCCCTCAATCTCTCATCAAGGGCATTAAGTAATTGTCCTTGTACCATAAATTCAATCACCTAGGAAACTAGTGTTCACGAAACTAAAAAATATAAGTCTAAGTCAAGTTAGATCCATACTTGGTCTGCCTAGGGCTAATCATTGAATACATCAATGCATGAGTATTACTCAAGTAGCAATAGATAAAAAGTAAACTTAGATGATCACATAAAAGATGGAATTATTAAGGAAATTCCAGCAAGAATGACTAAGTTCATCATCAATAATTATAGCACAACAGGAACAACACAATCAACACTCCCAAAATAAAATACACTGTCTTATATCTCCGTGCAAGCAACCAGCTTGCTCCAAATCAACAACCCACCACAGTAGAATATTTGAATTTACTAAGAGGAGATAAAATAAATTCACACATAGTTGAACAATAATATCACAATATTCACAAGACAATCAACACTCCCAATAATGAAAAGTAAACCACCTTATATCACCATGCAAGCCACCCACTTGCTCCAAATCAACAACCCACCACAGCAAAAAAATTGACATATAATTATAGACTAATAAGGTATTATGAAGTAGATTTTACTCACCCTTTAGCAATTCATTGGTTTGCTCCCAGAAAGAGGAACTCAAACTTACGACAAGCTGCTAATCTTGCAAAATCTAAGTCTAAATTATAGACTACTAAGATAACTTAAAAGACGTAAATTATGTGACTTCATGTCCAAAATCATGTAAAAAGAGAAGAAACTACTAAACTAAGTACATTGAGAGAACAAACTATAAACCAAAATAGGGAAAGGTGTGCAAAGATATACAACCCAAAAGATAAGCTCCAATATGAGCTATTTAATAATTTAATCATACGTAGTCAGAGAATGAGAGGTTAACTTACTAGTTGCTACCTTGCTTTTCTCCACGGGAGATGCCAAAGATGTTGCAGTAGCCACCAAATGTTTAATCTAGCAATTTAACAAATCCAATAGTCAGAATTGAGTTGTTTTTTTATTTTAATAAAAAGCACAATGACAAAGTAAAATAAAATTATCAACTAAATTGAGGTGAAAGATTAATGCATAGAAGCATTGTTAAAGGCGCTTGCTTAATTCATGTTTGAAATATTGATAAATTAGATGTGCCATAGCAGACTTGTAGTTTTAGTTGTAGTTGTAGTTCTCTCTCTCTTTCTCTCTTGGGACATATATTGATAGATGATGTATCTAAAATCTTGCACTCTTTTACACTATGCAAGTATTTTTACTATAAAAAAAAATAAAATAAAAAAAAGATTGCAAGAAGTCAAGAGCAAAACTCACTCATTAATTCAAAAGGAATAAAAATGGTAGAAATAATTACATTGTCAAATTGCAAAGGCAAGTTACATATTAAATAATAGTATTTATACATTATTGTCATTCAGGTCAATTCAAATTGTTATTTGGAACCAGCTGTTTGCAAATGTTAACTATATTTTTAGAACTAGTATACTTGGTCAACGCTACATTAAGCACTCAAAAAACAAAATTCAATCAGTTGGGTCCACTTCGGACGAAATGGTTGGCTAAGAAACCAGACATGAATTGACATAGATGAATGTAAGCCTTTAGTTTGACAGAAATGCCCTGCAAAGTACCATATTGGCAAAAAAGAGGGGGGGGGGTATATATATATATATATATAACGCAGCCAAGTCTAGATACTCAATAAGGATGGTGAGACAAGGACATTTGACCCATAACCTAAAAACCTACTAATAAAAGAAACGGCCACATTTTAGGCCATGAAATGAAAGGACCAAAATCAGAAAACCTTTCAGTTATTAGTACTAAATGCATTAGCCTTTTCACATCTCAATTACATCAAAATGTAACCAAAAATCATTGAAAGAACTCTTATAAGAAGACCTTACCACAATCAAATGCAATAACATGCTTCAATTTTATCTCTTCTTCCTGAAAAATAATCAACAAATAAAAACTAAATAATTGGTAAAACTGAACAACTAAAACAAGATTGTAGTTAAGGGTTAAAAAAACTTGACACTAAACTTGCAAAAGAAATACAACAGAAGCAATAATACAAATGAACTTAGTAATATCATAAATAAGGGTGAAAAGTACCAACTCATCACTCATACCTTCACCCTCAGTTTCTTGGCTAGCTTAGATACATGACATTGAGAATGCTCCCTACTTTGCTTATCCTAAACACAAGTAAAACTATAGAGGTAAAGAAACAAAATTTGTAGGCATAACTAAAGTTGACATCACTTAGAAATTCTTCATGTGATTAAGAAATTCTCCCAATTAAATCAAGGTATAAAAGTGTCAAAGACCCAGCATCCATATGAATAGACAAGCTCTTAAAGCAAGCACTAAAAAAAATAGTTTGCTTCTCAAATGTGTTTAATGTCAGACCCAATGAAGACATCCCTCATATTTAGCATTGCAAAAAAAAAATTAAACTTGTATATGATAATTAAAAAAATTAATAAAGCATATATATATATATATATAGACACACTGTTCATCAAAAAAATATATATAGACACACACACAAACCTAGTAAATTCCGATCCCCTGCTAGCAATTTTCCCATAATGAAAACAATATGAACCGGCAGCCCTAGTCCAAACTCAACTTCCTCCACATACTTCCAAAACTTCCATTCTCCACCATCAGTTACCTCAAACCCCACTTGTTCCAATACCTATAAATATCCCAAATTCACTACTGTAAATAAGAAAGCAACTCACATTTTCTCTGCATTGTTAAAAAATCAAATACAGTTAAATTTTACACACTTAAGGTTTAACTTCTCACTAAATACTAACCCAAATTCATTATTAGAAAAGAAAAATTGAGCGTTTAAATGGCTTTATTAGAATCGTAAACTCAAAATACAAAAATTACATGGTTACAATCTGATTCGCATATGGTGAAAATATAACATTTTGAACATAGTTTCCAAATAAAATTTAAAAAAAAAAAAATAGAAAAGGAAAAAGGGTATACCTTTGTGAGAGCAGAATGGAGATCGAAGTTGGTCAAATTGATTCCATTTCTATTAAAAACCAAAATGCCTTCTCACTTAATAAGACTGTCAAGCTCTTCTTAAGCATCAAGCTAATAGCCTTAAGTGACAAGCATCTATAGCCAAGCCAAACATATGATTATAGTCAAACCCAAAAAGACAATTCAATTTTCATTCCCAAGAAATTTGAAAGCAAGCCCCAGAAGGTTTGTTGCACCATAACTTATACCCATTTTTTCGCAGTTTTAAGAAAAATATTGTTGGAAGTGTAATAATTCTATGAAGATAAAAAGGGGAGCAAGGGCTAGGATGCAAGAAAGAAGAAGAAATAATAGTAAAATATCTTTTTATTAAAAAAAAAAAAATCTATCTTACATAAGAAATCTATCTAAAGATATTGATACTGGTAAAAAGTATCATATATACTATTTTTTTTTATTAGTCATATATACTAATTTATACAATTGAAATTTCTAATTGTTTGAAAGAAAGTTTAGAGAGTCAGGATGTTTGAATGAAGCGAACAGGTCATTATTGATTACTTTGACAATAACTAATCACCTTAAATGCCAGCCCACCACTTAGTTATAGGCTAGATCCCTTCCCTGAGTTAATTGGACTATTTTAAATATTTATTATTTACTTTTACATGTAAGATCAAAACATAGAATCAACACTATCTCACACACTTATTTACTAGCTGAGCTAGTTGAAAACATTGGCTGTCCAACTTTCATACAAACTCAGCTCAGCCCCATGAGACTCCATTTGGTTTAGTTCTAACTAAAGAATTGATTACACTGGATATTGATAATAATATGAAGATAAATTTCTAAAACTTCAGAAACAAATGATACACAAAATTTTATGATAAACTAAAAATCTAAGCTGCATTGGCTAAGGCTCATTAACTAGTTAGGACAGCAACCATAGTCTGTTGACATGTGTCTTAACAAATACCAGTAATCAGTTTAACCAGCATATTGCACAAATGGGAAAGGTTTACAACCAAAAAGCAAATGGGATGAGACCTACATATTTGCCAACTCCTTCTACATCCAACTTCCATCTATTGCAAGAACTTGATCAACACATGAATCAAGGGACCTACCAAACCTCCACAACCCAAAGCAAACAGCAGCTCTTGCAAAAAGAAAGGTTTCATAAAATAGAGAAGAGGGGGGAAAGACATGTAGATGCATAACATCAGCAAAACACAGATACCATGAAGCCCACAAATCACTTAATAGATATGTACACTCTTGCTAAATCTCATGTCCTAAGCTCTAGTCACTTAAATTTTAAAATTTTAAAATATATCAATTTTAACAAAATTATTGCTCAAAAGTCTTGCCTCCATGTAATAGACCAAAAAGATTTGCAAGCAGTTCCCACTCCCTAGATACAACTAACTCAGCTATCTAACTATATATTTAGGAAATAAGAAAGTTTTGCAAGCCGTTCCCACTCTTTTTATTGCTTTGACTAATGAAATCAATAGGAAATAGCCTGGTGACATTAATATGATTGTTAATCTTGGTAATATATAATCAATACAAATATCAATTCCCATATTAAGGATTTAAAAACGTGCTTTGACGAATCAAATCAACAGGAAATGGCCTAGCAAAGTTAGTAAGATTTGTTAATCTTGGCAATATATAATCAGTACAAATATCAATTCCTATTAATGATTTAAAAACATTTAACAATGAATCGTTTAATAAGGAAATATATACAGGCAATTGATAGTTTTAGAATCTCACTAACGTTTGAAAAAGTTTTCTAATTACTAACTAACATTTTTTGAGATAAAATATAGAAATTACTAACTAACATTGACTTTACCAACTCACGATATTGTGGCAGCTACAGTTAAACGTTTGACAATAAATCTTTTAATAAGGAAATATATATTATAATGAACTAATAACATATGCAATTGATAGTTTTAAAAATCTCAATAATTTTTGAAATTTTTTTTAACTAACATGCTATTTAAAGATATTATTACTTGTTTCTCAACAAAAAAAAAAAAAAAAAGATGATATTATTACTTTATTGAATTTCAATTTTAAAAGTTTTCAAAAAAAAAAAATTTCAATTTTAAAAAAGAAACTCATATGACATCAATAGATAAAAACTTGATTTGCTAATTCATTTAAATGAGCATTTGATTAATATTAAAATAGAATACGGTAATTTTTATAAAAATTTTACAAGATAGGCAAAACTTGATTTCCCTGTACAAAACAAAAGAGAGATAAACTCCTTTCTTTTTAGATAAAATAATATATATATATATATATACATATTTTAAGAAAACACTAAAAGTGTCAATCATCAATTGAGTTATAAGGTTAGCAGCATATTGTAACTATCTTTAAAAAATATTTGAGCTACAAGACTCTTTTTAGCTTCTAATATATAGTTTTTAATTGAGTTTAAATTTTAATTCTATATTTAAACCCTTAATTAGAATTAGAATCTTTTTCTCAAAAAATAAAAGAATAATAATCTTACCATTTAATTGTATATTTAATAGTTCCATAAACTAAATTTGCAATACTTTCAATCTATATTATCCATTATTGTCTACCTTAATGTGAACCATCACAAATTCCTATATTCTGCCAAAAATTTTAATTATTAAAAAGACAAAGAAAAAACTACCACTGGATTCTGTTCCCAAAGCTAGGGTTGAACTTTACAAAAATCTAAAGAGTTGAAACAAGACCACACCAATTTGAAAAACACAAACAATACTGGCACCAAACCCACAACTAGAATCTTCCAATATCCAAGAATTAAAGCACAAATAAGTTTGTCATTTTCATGGAACAGTAGAGTACTTTAACTCCATAATTAGGTCTATTACCCATGGACACTACTATCACGAGTGGTTAAAAATTAAATTCCAAAATAGAGCAAATTTTTGTTAGCACTACTGCCACCTACAATTCCTCCAAAATAGAGCAAACTTTAACCAAAATCAAAAATAAAAAGCCACAAAATCAACTAAACTTTAACCAAAACCAAAACCAAAACTAAAACCCACACAATCAACCAACAGTTACACAAACATATACACATAACCCAAACCAAACTTCAACCAAAATCACAGAAATTTAACAGCAAGTATATATACAAATATTGTTACAAAATAGAAATGAGAGCTAGAGAGACTTACCTTGCTTTGGGTAAACTTTAACCAAAACCAAAACCCACACAATCAACCAATAGTTACACAAAATAATACACATAACCCAAACCAAACTTCAACCAAAATCAAAACTAAAAAACCAGAAATTTAACAACAAATATATATACAAATATTGCTACAAAATAGAAATGAGAGCTAGAGAGACTTACCTTGCTTTGGGTAAACTTTAACCAAAACCAAAACCCACACAATCAACCAATAGTTACACAAAAATATACACATAACCCAAACCAAACTTCAACCAAAATCAAATCTAAAAAACCAGAAATTTTACAACAAATATATATACAAATATTGCTACAAAATAGAAATGAGAGCTAGAGAAACTTACCTTACTTTGGGTAGAGTTTGTGGTTTTGGGTAGTATTTTTGTGCTTGAAATTTTGGAAAAGAAATGGTGGGTTTTGAGTAAAGAACAAGAGAGGAGAAGGGGAAGTGGGTTAAGGAAGAGGGAGAAGGATAGGGAGAGGGAGAAGGAGAGGGAGAGGGAGAGAAAATGTGGGTGAGAGGAAAACATCTGAACTAAAGAACTGGGAACCCAAAAACGAGAGGCCAAAGTGGTGGGAAGGTGAAAAAAATAAGTGGGAAGTCTGACAATTTTTAAGTGGTACGAGGGACCTATCCCAGCATTTTTGGAGACCCATCCCAACGCTTTTGGAAACGCTGGAAAAGGTAAACCCTATTCCAGCACTTTCAAAAGCGCTGGAACAGGTCTATCCCCATAAAGGAATGAGTGATCCTGTCCCGGCGCTTTTAGAAGCGCTGGAATAGGGTCACCCTATCCCAGCGCTTCCAAAAGCGCTAGGACAGGCCCCTCCGTTCCCATAGGGAGGAAGGCCTACCCTAGCGCTTTTAGAAGCGCTGGGATAGGGTCACCCTATTCCAGGGCTTCCAAAAGCGTTGGGACAGGCCCCTCTGTTTCCTTATGGAGGAAGGCCTATCCTAACACTTTTGGAAGCGCTGGGATAGGGTGACCCTATTCCAGCGCTTCCAAAAGTGCTGGGATAGTCCCCTCCGTTTCCTTATGGAGAAGGCCTGTCCCAACGCTTTTGCAAGCGCTGGAATAGGGTCACCCTATCCCAGTGCTTCCAAAAGCGCTGGGACAGGCCCCTCTGTTCCCTTATGGAGGAAGGCCTATCCCAGCGCTTTTAGAAGCGCTGAGATAGGGTCACCTTATTCCAAGGCTTCCAAAAGCGCTGGGACAAGCCCCACCGTTTCCTTATGGAGGAAGGCCTGTCCTAGCGCTTTTGGAAGCACTGGGATAGGTCCCATATAGGTTTTTTTTTTTTTTTTTTTTCTCCAGGATAGAATTTCTACTCTATCTATATTGATAATTAACGAAAATTAACTATATTTATGCATTTAGCAGTATAAAAAAATTATATTTATTTTTAAAAAAAATATGCAATTTGGTGAAGTCACTGCTTGGTCATTTTATTAATGAGCTATGAAATAAAATTTAAAAACAAAAAACAATCACATATACTCAATAAAATTCACCACAGAACTTTCTAAAAAAATACCACACAACAAAAATTATCACACATTCTATCTCATTTAAAAAAAAAAAAAAATCATAGCTAATATTAAATTTATGTAAAAATTTTAATATATGATTAATTACGTTTACTTTTTTAAACAAATAATATGACTAATTGGACGGTCAAATTGAGAGAAGAATATATATAGTCATATAGGTACACAACATATGTCCATCACGTGCCATTCTTAGATTTGAAATTTAACTGTTGGATTTGAAGAGTGTAATGAAATTTAATCGTTGGATTTGATGACATGGCTATTAATCTTTGATCACCTTGAAATATTTAAAGCATGAAAAAAATATGAAGATAATGTAATCTAATGGTAGGTTTGTCAAAATTTACATTGAATTAAGAAATATAGAGTTGGGTTCAAGTTACACCTAATGTAACTCTAAAAAATGTTACACCAATCAATAACTTATTATCGAATTCATCTTTCGAAAATCCAACCGTTGGATTATATGTTCTGTATGTTCTTAACATGCATGCGAATTTTCATGTCAATCGGATGTAATTTACCATTTGATCTTAGTTGCTAATCTTTTATGCGTTATTTTAAACTACAAAAACTTGAATTTAAACAATTGATTGATGACATGGTTATTAATCTTTGATCACCATGAAATTTTGTAATCATGAAAAATATATGAAGATAATGTAATCTAACGGTAGGTTTGTCAAAATTTACATTGAATTAAGAAATATATGGTTGGGTTCAAGTTGCACTTGATATAACTCTAAAAAATGTTGCACCAATCAATAACTTATTATTGAATTCATATTTTGAAATCCAACCGTTGAATTACATGTTTTATATATTCTTAACATGCATGCCAATTTTCATGTCAATCGGATGTAATTTACCATTTGATCTTAGCTGCTCATCTTTTATGCGTTATTTTAAACTACAAAAACTTGAATTTAAACAATTGATTGATGACATGGCTATTAATATTTGATCACCTTGAAATTTTGTAAGCATGAAAAATATATGAAGATAATGTAATCTAACAATAGGTTTGCCAAAATTTACATTGAATTAAGAAATATAGGGTTGGCTTCAAGTTACACCTGATGTAACTCTAAAAAAAGTTACACCAATCAATAACTTATTATTGAATTCATATTTTGAAAATCGAACCGTTGAATTACATGTTCTATATGTTCTTAACGTCCATGCCAATTTTCATGTCAATCGGATGTAATTTACCATTTGATCTTAGCTGCTCATTTTTTATGCGTTATTTTAAATTATAAAAACTTGAATTTAAACAATTGATTGATGACATTGCTATTAACCTTTGATCACCTTGAAATTTTGTAAGCATGAAAAATATATGAAGATAATGTTATCTAACGGTACGTTTGTCAAAATTCACATTGAATTAAGAAATATATGGTTGGGTTCAAGTTACACCAGAAGTATTTTGGAGGTATTTCGGTCATTTCAATGTTTTGGGGGTATTTTGGTCATTTTCTATATGTTCTTTTTCGATGTTTTGAAGGGTACGTTGGTCTTTTTCTAGGTTTAGGGGAGTATTGGTCATTTGATAATTAATAAATCTCTCCACAAGTATAAGTGCTAGAGTAGAAATTTTATCTTGTAAATAAAAAGTAAAAAATAAAAAAATCCCTTTAGGTGACCTATGCCAGCGCTTCAAAAAGCGCTGGGATACGTCTTTCTCCATAAGGGAACGAGGAGACCTGTCCCAGCGCTTTTGGAAGCGCTGGAATAGGGTCATCCTATTCCAGCGCTTCCAAAAGCGCTGGGACAGGCCCCTCTGTTTCCTTACGGAGGAAGGCCTATCCCAGCGCTTTTGGAAGCGCTAGGATAGGATCACCCTATTCCAGCGCTTTCAAAAGTGCAAGGACGGGCCCCTCCGTTCCCTTATGGAGGAAGGCCTGTCCCAGCGCTTCCAAAAGCGCTGGGACAGGCCCCTCCGTTTCCCTATGGAGGAAGGTCTGTCCCAGCGCTTTTGCAAGCGCTGGAATATGGTGACCCTATGCCAGTGCTTTTAGAAGCATTGGGACAGGCCCCTTCATTCCCTTATGGAGGAAGGCCTATCCGAGTGCTTTTAGAAGCGCTGGGATAGGGTCACCCTATTCCAGCGCTTCCAAAAGCGCTGGGACAGGCTCCCCTGCTTCCTTATGAAGGAAGGCCTGTCCCAGCGCTTTTCTCAAAATTTACATTGAATTAAGAAATATAGGGTTGGGTTCAAGTTACACCTGATGTAACTCTAAAAAATGTTACACCAATCAATAACTTATTATTGAATTCATATTTTGAAAATCCAACCGTTGGATTACATGTTCTATATGTTCTTAACTTGCATGCCAATTTTCATGCCAATCGGATGTAATTTACCATTTGATCTTAGCTGCTCATCTTTTATGCGTTATTTTAAACGACAAAAACTTGAATTTAAACAATTTATTGATGACATGGCTATTAATCTTTGATCACCTTGAAATTTTGTAAGCATGAAAAATATATAAAGATAATGTAATCTACCGGTATGTTTGTCAAAATTCACATTGAATTAAGAAATATATGGTTGGGTTCAAGTTACACCAGATGTATTTTGGAGGTATTTCGGTCATTTCGATGTTTTGGGTGTATTTCGGTCATTTTCTATATTTCGGGGGTGTATTAGTCCTTTTCTAGGTGTCGGTTGTGTTTTTGGACATTTTTTTATCTTTTTGGGGGCATTGTGGTCATTTATCAAACTTATAGGGGTATTTTGGTCTTATTCAAATAATCGAGGCTATTTTGGCTAGTTTTAAGCACAAGGGGTACTTCGGTCCGTTTCGATGTCTTAGGGGGTGCTTGCGTCATTTTTTATGTTTTGGGGATATTTTAATCATTTATTAGGTTTGGGGGGTATATTAGCATTTTTTTAGGTATCGGGGGTGTTTTTGCTCTTTTTCGATGTTTTGGAGGGTACGTTGGTCTTTTTCTAGGTTTAGGGGAGTATTGGTCATTTGATAATTTATAAATCCC
Organism: Quercus ilex subsp. ballota; assembly: GCA_032727855.1. Lineage (NCBI taxonomy): Eukaryota > Viridiplantae > Streptophyta > Magnoliopsida > Fagales > Fagaceae > Quercus > Quercus ilex. Next base: position 29,601,302 of record CM064912.1, on the reverse strand, counting down.
TCCACAAGTATAAGTGCTAGAGTAGAAATTTTATCTTGAAAAAAAAAAAAAAAAAAAAATCCCTTTAGGTGACCTATCCCAGCGCTTCAGAAAGCGCTGGGATAGGTCTTTCTCCATAAGGGAATGAGGAGACCTGTCCCAGCGCTTTTGGAAGCGCTAGGACAGGCCCCTCTGTTTCCTTATGGAGGAAGGCTAATCCCAGCGCTTTTTGAAGCGCTGGGATAGGATCACCCTATTCCAGCGCTTTCAAAAGCGCTAGGACAGGCCCTTCCGTTCCCTTATGGAGGAAGGCCTATCCCAGCGCTTCCAAAAGCGCTGGGACAGTCCCCTCCGTTTCCTTATGGAGGAAGGTCTGTCCTAGTGCTTTTGCAAGCGCTGGAATAGGGTGACCCTATGCCTGCGCTTTTAGGAGCGCTGGGACAGGCCCCTTCGTTCCCTTATGGAGGAAGGCCTATCCCAGCGCTTTTAAAAGCGCTAGGATAGGGTCACCATATTCCAGCGCTTCCAAAAGCGCTGGGACAGGTCCCTCTGTTTCCTTATGAAGGAAGGCCTGTCCCAGCGCTTTTGTCAAAATTTACATTGAATTAAGAAATATAGGGTTGGGTTCAAGTTACACCAGATGTATTTTGGAAGTATTTCGTTCATTTCGTTGTTTTGGGGGTATTTCGGTCATTTTCTATGTTTCGGGGGTGTATTAGTCCTTTTTTGGGTGTCGGTTGTGTTTTTGGACATTTTTTATCTTTTTGGGGGTATTTTGGTCTTATTCAAATAATCGAGGCTATTTTGGCTAGTTTTAGGCACAAGGGGTACTTCGGTCTGTTTCGATGTCTTAGCGGGTGCTTGGGTCATTTTTTATGTTTTGGGGGTATTTTAGTCAATTATTAGGTTTGGGGGGTATATCTGTATTTTTTTAGGTATCGGGGGTGTTTTTGCTCTTTTTCGATGTTTTGGAGGGTACGTTGGTCTTTTTCTAGGTTTAGGGGAGTATTGGTCATTTGATAATTAATAAATCCCTCAACAAGTATAAGTGCTAGAGTAGAAATTTTATCTTGTAAAAAAAAAAAAAAAAAAAAAAAAAAAATCCCTTTAGGTGACCTATCCTAGCGCTTCAAAAAGCGCTGGGATAGGTCTTTCTCCATAAGGGAATGAGGAGACCTGTCCCAGCGGTTTTGGAAGCGCTGGAACAGGCCCCTTTGTTCCCTTATGGAGGAAGGCCTATCCCAGCGCTTTTAGAAGCGCTGGGATAGGGTCACCCTATTCCAGTGCTTCCAAAAGTGCTGGGACAGGCCTCTCCGTTTCCTTATGAAGGAAGGCCTGTCCCAGCGCTTTTGGAAGCACTGGGATAGGTCTCATATAGTTTTTTTTAAAAAATTTTTTAATTATTTTTTTTCCAAGATAGAATTTCTACTCTATCTATATTGATAATTAATGAAAATTAACTATATTTATGCATTTAGTAGTATAAAAAAAATTATATTTATTTAAAAAAAAATGCAATTTGGTGAAGTCACAGCTTGGTCATTTTATTAATGAGCTATGAAATAAAATTTAAAAACAAAAAACAATCACATATACTCAATAAAATTCACCACAGAACTTTCTAAAAAAATACCACACAACAAAAATTTTCACACATTCTATCTCATTTAAAATAAAAAAGAAATAATCATAGCTAATATTAAATTTATGTAAAAATTTTAATATATGATCAATTACATTTACTTTCTTAAACAAATAATATGACTAATTGGATGGTCAAATTGAGAGAATATATATAGTCATATAGGTACACAACACATGTCCATCACGTGCCATTCTTAGCTTTGAAATTTAACTGTTGGATTTGAAGAGTGTAATGAAATTTAATCGTTGGATTTGATGACATGGCTATTAATCTTTGATCACCTTGAAATTTTTTAAGCTTGAAAAATATATGAAGATAATATAATCTAACGGTAGGTTTGTCAAAATTTACATTGAATTAAGAAATACAGGGTTGGGTTGAAATTACACCTGATGTAATTCTAAAAAATGTTACACCAATCAATAACTTATTATTGAATTCATATTTTGAAAATCCAACCGTTGGATTACGTGTTCTATATGTTCTTAACATGCATGCCAATTTTCATGCCAATCGGAGGTAATTTACAATTTGATCTTAGCTGCTCATCTTTTATGTGTTATTTTAAACTACAAAAACTTGAATTTAAACAATTGATTGATGACATGGCTATTAATCTTTGATCACCTTGAAATCTTGTAAGTATGACGAACATATGAAGATAATGTAATCTAACGATAAGTTTGTCAAAATTTACATTGAATTAAGAAATATAGGGTTGGGTTCAAGTTACACCTGATGTAACTCTAAAAAATGTTACACCAATCAATAACTTATTATTGAATTCATATTTTGAAAATCCAACCGTTGGATTACATGTTCTATATGTTCTTAACATGCATGCCAATTTTCATGCCAATCGGATGTAATTTACCATTTGATCTTAGCTGCTCATCTTTTATGCGTTATTTTAAACTACAAAAACTTGAATTTAAACAATTGATTGATGACATGGCTATTAATCTTTGATCACCCTGAAATTTTGTAAGCATGAAAAATATATGAAGATAATGTAATCTAACGGTAAGTTTGTCAAAATTCACATTGAATTAAGAAATATATGGTTGGGTTCAAGTTACACCTGATGTATTTTGGAGGTATTTCGGTCATTTCGATGTTTTGGGGGTATTTCGGTCATTTTTTATGTTTCGGGGCTGTATTAGTCCTTTTCTGGGTGTCGGTTGTGTTTTGGACATTTTTTTATCTTTTTGGGGGCATTATGGTCATTTATCAAACTTATAGGGGTATTTTGGTCTTGTTCAAATAATCGAGGCTATTTTGGCTAGTTTTAGGCACAAGGGGTACTTCGGCCAGTTTCGATGTCTTAGGGGGTGCTTGGGTCATTTTTTATGTTTTGGGTGGTGTTTCAGTCATTTATAATGTTTGGGGGGTATATTAGTCTCTTTTTAGGTATCGGGGATGTTTTTGCTCTTTTTCGATGTTTGGAGGGTACGTTGGTCTTTTTCTAGGTTTAGGGGAGTATAGGTCATTTGATAATTAATAAATCCGTCCACAAGTATAAGTGCTAGAATAGAAATTCTATCTTGTAAAAAAAAAAAAAAAAAATCCCTATTGGTGCCCTATCCCAGCGCTTTTTGAAGCGCAGGGATAGGTCTTTCTCCATAAGGGAATGAGGAGACCTATCCCAGCGCTTTTGAAAGCGCTGGTATAGGGTCCCCTATTCCAGCGTTTTCAAAAGCGCTGGGACAGGTCTCCTCATTCCCTTATGGAGAAAGACCTATCCCAGCGCTTTTGGGCGTCCTATACCAGCGTTTTTAAAAATGCCGCTATAGGCCTTCTATTACAGCGGTTTGTAAAGCACCGGGAAAAAAACGCCGCAATAGGGTTTCCTATACCAGCGCTGTCAAAAAACGCTGGTACAGGCTTATCTATAACATCGGTTTTGAAAAATGCCGGGAAAAAAATGTTGGGACAGGACGATTTTTTTGTAGGGATCCCTCAAGAATCAACATTCCCCCTATCAAAAATGTCCTATACTAACTCTCCCCCTAAGATGACTACTCTCATATCCCCAAAACTACTCCCCTTTTTTGTCATGAGTGACAAAGGGTAGAGTATCAAGTAGACATCTCATCAGTAGAGCTAGCATTTTCATCATCATCCGAAGCGTCATCGTCATCACCATCATCATCAACATCCTCAGAGTCAGAAACCGCTAGAGGAGGTGGTGAAGGAGTAGCCTCAGAAGCAAACCCACCCATGGTCGCCTGCCGTCATGCAATACGACCAACACGAACATTCACCTGATACAACTCCGTGGAGAGTGTATCGAGGAGAGCATCCATGCGCTGCAGCTGCGCCATGATGTCTCCAAGAGATACATCGCCCATAGAGGAAGAATGAGCAGATGTAGATGGAGCAAATCTGGATGGAGCTGAATGGGTGGAAGGAGTGGAATCCGACTGTCGTGACCTAAACTGAGCCTTACTACATTTTACGGTAGTGGCATCTATGGCAAAATGTGTGTGAAATGGTCGGACACAGGAAAAGGGACAGGAAAATGGCGTAAGATCCTCGTGATAGCGGAAGGAAATATGAGCTTATCACGGGACGCCGAATCTAAATGAACATCTATGATAGAAATAATGAAATGAGAAGGAAAATCTATAGTAAGATGCTCAAGAAAAGATAACAAAAATCGAGCACGAGGCTCTGTGATGGAGTTGTAGTGAGAAAGATTATGGAGTACAAAAGTCATCTCCATGTTCATGAAGCGAGGGCCTTTAGCAAAAGCTTTACATGGTGTATACTGACGCTTACCCTAGTCAGCAGGGCACTCACAAAAAGCAGCCATGAGCTCATCTTTGGACACAATCCGCAGACGTTCACAACTAGGATAGTCAAGATGCTTTATCCTAGGAACCTGAAGCACATCCGCAACAAGCTGCGGTGTGACAGGAATGCGTGTACCTCGAATGCGAGTGAAGAAAAAAGGTACTGAATGATCAATCCCATGCATGTTGGAGTAAAACTCCTGAATGAGCACGAGAGGACATGTGACCGAGATGTCACACAGTGACTCCCATTCCCGACTATGAATGACAGAGGGAAGGTCAATGTCGGCGAAGTTCGCCAAAATGACTTGGCGTTTCGAATGAATACCTCGTCTAGAAAAGTTCTCTGAAAATGCCTTGCGAGCATCCTTATCACAGAATCGAAGATTAAGAGGAGCGAAATCAGAAGAGGAAGAAGTTCCAGAACGCAGAGGGTTCCAAGCTAGAGTGGATTTATGCTTATGTGCCATAGACACTACTAATGTAAACAGAATGAGAAAGAGAGAGAGAAAGAGACAATCAGAAAAGTCCCAAAACAATTCAAATATATCAAATATATTGAATAAAGAGTATGTATGCATAAGGAATGCATGAACATGTGACATGCAAAGTGAAAAGCTTCATAGGCTCAGCCCAATCCAATCCTATTAGCACACAAGCATAGAACACACATCTAAATGCATGGAAATACCATTCTAATGCAAATGTGATGCAATGCATAAGATTTTGAACACATTTAAGTGAAAACCCATCCCAAAATTTCAAAAAAAAACTCATCAATTTTCAAAAACCCCAAAACCTAAGATTTAAATCATGAAATGCATGAATAATGAAGGACAAAGAGATTATACCAAGTGATTTGAAGCAAGGAAGGGCCAAAAATCACTTGGGTTGAAGATTTTGAGTGAGAAAAAGGAGTTTGGGAGATGAACAGCCGCGGATAGATCGAGAAAGATCGAGAAAATGAGAACAGAATCGCGACAGCAGCTTATATAGAAGCATTAGTAATTCTCGATAGATGAGGTGTCAAGAGGTGTCGAGAAAATGGCCTTCGACAGCTGTAGGTGTCGAGGGGTATCGAGGAACAAGAAACACCTTCAAGGAACAGAATCTCGATCGATCCACCAAGTGTCGAGAAGGTATCGAGGAGGCACGAACTTTCTCGATCAATCCACCAAGTGTCGAGGAGCTGTCGAGATTGCGATAAGAAAAAGGCTTGAGAAGCTCGACAAATAACAAGGTATCAAGGAGGTATCGAGAAGGTGTCGAGCCAGCTTTTAAAAATAGTTTTTCGAGAAGTGAAAAACACAGACATGAATGCAATCCAACATGCACCTCAACCAATGATCCAATCAACATATTAAGCTCTCAAAATCATCTCTCATCAAATTCTTTAAGCACATGGATCCTCAGAAACACACGCACACACTAAACAAGTCTAACCAATTTTATTTTTCAAAAACAAGTCAAGACAGTTTAGTGAGTATACATTAGCACGTGTAAACACTTGTGATGGCCAAATCACATTGTACCTGCACATGTATCAAGAGTAGCAAAGAATATTGCGTGTTGTGTGTGAAAAACATCGCAAGATTGCATATGTGTATACATGTTATGATGATCTGAGATATGAGAAAATAACTTTAACTCACACACAATCATAACTGTTTGATGGGAACTATCACCTTCGAAGTACATCCTATAACTCCCACATCTCCTAGAAAACACGCTTGCAATCATATTTAAAGCATTTTAATCTTTTTTCTTTTTATTTTCTTTGCATATTTTCTTTTAAGCATATCATGCATGGGCATAAAAAGAGAGAAAAGAAATACCCAACATGTTAAGCATAGACATTGTACTTTTGCTATGCCGAAGCATACGGATGTCTTTGACACTGCACTTTTGCTATGCTGAAGCGTACAGGTATCTATGACACTGCACTTTTGCTATGCCGAAGCATACAGGTGTCATACATGATTAGTGGGCAACAGTGGTGAGATGGTTATTTATGCCTTTCTTTTAGGATTTTCTAGTCCTACCCGTCAAAAAGAGTGATACGAGTGTTAAGTTCAAGAGATGACTTAATCTTACTCATCACAAACAAGAGCCACAAAGCTCACTTGCTTAGTTGTGCATGGCGATGCTCATTTAAGTTACAAAAGATACAAAGTTTAGAAAACTTTGTTTCAATGGCTATCCAAGGTACACAAGTACCAATGTACACAAAACACACACTGTTTTTGTATTTTTCTAATTTTTCTTTTTTTCAATTTTTTTTTTATTTTTTTATATCAAAAACAAAATAAACAAAGCTGAAAATAAACACACAAAAACATGCTTTCAAAACAAAGCATAAAACTAGACTGACTCAAAAAAAAAAAAAATGCAAAACACACAAGTAATGCAACAAACAAAAACAAGAAGATAGAAGAAAGTGATTAAATCACTTAGAGTCCTTTTTCTTCCACACCTTGGAAGAACCTTTCCTTTGATTGAACCCTTGAACAGGCAGTGAGGGGGAAGAATTGAAACCGTTCAAGTTCGAAAGGAGCATGAGGGCTTTCAGAAGATCTCCAAGAGGAGCAAGAGAGGATTAAAGCTGATTTTGGCTTCCAGATGCTATCATGCCGTTGCTCTGTTGAGTGGCTAGCCACTTGTAGCAATTTGGTCGAGTATGACCGGCAGCTTCACAATGATGACAAAGATGCTGCTTCTTTTGTTTAGGCTTTTGAGAGTTAGCCTTCTTAGCCTTAGGGTTTTTAGCATCTTTCTTATCCTACTTAAGGGGTGCTCCTGAGATAGATTTACCCTTGTCTAAGTTCTCATTAGCTAATTCAGTTTTATCATCAGTGTTCTCAATTTCAGTGTTATTAGCAGGAGAAACAAAAACAGTAGCACTAGTAGAAGCAATATGAGAGAAAGAAAGACCATACCCTAAACCTGTTCGATCCAAAGCAGATTTCTAGTTGCTGAGCATCTCATCAAGCTTTGCACTTGAAGTCCTCTCCAGTTGAGCTCTAACTTGAAAAAACTCCGCTTCAAGCTTCTTGGTCTTCTCAGCCAAGAAATTGTTCTCAAACCTCAGTGCACCAATCGTTTGATTAGCTTCATCAAACTTTGTGGAAAGTTCTTCACGATCAAGTTCCACATCACTGAGCTTCTTGGTGGCTAGCCTATACAGTTTCTCATGCTTCTCAGAGAGCTTGTATAGTTTCTCATAGGCTGAATGGATATCATCTTGATCATCCATCTTCTCACACTTAGAATCCACCAATTCTTCTTCTTCTTCCACTTCATCAACAATCCCTTCAGTAGGATTGACTGTGACAGTGAAGGCATTTAAGATTCCGTCATCCTCATTGTCGTAATCATCTTCAGACTCAGTGTCACTCAAGGTTGCAGCAAGTGCCTTACTCTTCCCAATGCTCTTGAGATATGTAGGCCACTCATGTTTCATGTGTCCGAACCCATGATGCCCAAAGCACTTAGGTCCTGCGGGAACGGTGTACTGACCGCCATCCTTAGCATCCTTCTTCCCTTTGTCTTGGCTCTTAAACTGAGAAGAACTGGACTGCCTGCGATCCTTGTCAAAGTCCTTTCCATTGGCATTCTTCATGAATTTCTTGAACTGCCTGGTGATGTAGGACTTCATCTTAGAATCTTTATCATCTGAAGACTCATCTGTGTCACTGCTCTATGCCTTCAAGGCCATGCTCTTGCCTTTACCTGACTTGCCAATCCTAGATAACCCTATCTCATAGGTTTGCAAGTTTCCAACCAGCTCAGTCAAAGGAATCTTGTCAATATCCTTTGATTCCTCTATCGCCGTAATCTTGGCATGGAATCTCTCCGGTAGAGATCTGAGCACCTTCCTTACAATCTTGGGTTCGGGGATGGTTTCCCCAAGATTGAAGGCTGAGTTCACTATGTCCTTGAACTTGGCATAGAACTCATCAAATGACTCATCCTCCTCCATCTTTATTTCTTCAAAACTTGTTATGAGCCTCTGAAGTTTTGAATCCTTGACAGCCTTTGTGCCCTCATAGGTTGTCTGGAGGATGGTCCATGCTTCCTTAGCAGTTTCTGTTGAGGATATCTTTTTGAACTCCTCATTGGTGACTGCATTGAACAACGCATTCAATGCCCTACTGTTGAAGTTTGCTGCCTTGATCTTAGCTTCATCCCAATCGGCCGGCGCTTCCTTTGGCTTAGTCTAGCCAATCTCTATAGCTTGCCACACCTTTTCATCTAAGGACTGTAAAAAAGCTCTCATGCGTACTTTCCAGTATGCATAGTTAGTCCCATCAAATAAATGAGGTATAATTAACGACTGTCCTCTATCCATGACAAATAGGGGTCAATGGATCAAACACAGCAAAGATTAAACCCTAATCAGAGTGTGCCTGCTCTGATACCACTTGATAGGCCACAAACTGAATGACCCCTTGTGATTAAACCAATTAATTAATTAGCCAAGTTCTTAATTAATCAATTTATCATGTAAACGCGTGGAAGCACAAAAAAATCACCAATAAACTAATTAAGCAGTGGAAATTAAATAACACGGCGATTTGTTTATGAATGGGGAAAACCCTTGCGGCAAAAACCCCACCGGGTGATTTTCAGGTCACCACTCCCGAAACTCCACTATTATCAAATCAAGCAGTTACAAGTAAAGGAATCCCAAGTACCTTACCAACCTACAGTTGAACCCTTACACCAATACCCAATTGGACTTGATCTGTAGTGACAGTTCCCCCTTTTGATGCACGGCTCCCAAGTATGTGACTAACCAATGCGCGGATCCCAGTACGCAGCTTCAACACCAACTTAGAAAGAGAGGTTGGCTGCAAAGTTCTTCAGTTCATCCTACACGATGAAGATTAGGAAGATGCTTGGTCACAAAACCCTTTGGTGCAAATACACAGCAACTTTTTCAGAAGAGATGAACTAGGTCAAGAACTTCGTCTTTGATCACAAATTGCTTGAATAGAGTTTGCTTAATGCTTGTGCAACTTGTGTACACTTTGACGGCTCTTAAAATAATCCTTTTATATGTCTAGGGTTAAGAGAAAAGAAATCCTAAAGACACATTCACAGATCCCAAGAAATCAGATCAGAAAATTTGATTTTATAAATCTCGACAGATAGCAAGGTGTCGAGGAGCTATCGAGTAGGTGTCGAGCTTTAATGAATTTGCACTTCAGCTTGTTTTTCTTGGACAAACTTGATGACTTCAACACTTGATCTTGAAACCTTGTTTCTTGAAGTTTTAAAAACACCTAGAATTACCCAATTACAAGTAGAGTGCGTTTTGTCAAAGGATTAGCCAATTTATATAAACAAATGACATATGTTCTTAACAAGTGAAAACACATATGTCCTAATAGAATTGAAAGATTTTTTACTTACTATAGTATAAAATTTGATAATTTGTATTTATAATGAAATTTTTTAAGAATTTCACAATGAAAATGGAAAAATTGAAATTTATTTTATGAAAGATTGCCATCAAACATAATTTTGATTGAAAATACTAAGTTTTTTTTTTTTTGGTGTGTGTATATATAACTTATCAAATAAAAAAGTTTGTGTATATATAATAAAAAAGTGTGTGTGTGTGTGTGGGGGGGGGGGGGGGGGGGGGCGCTTGTCTTAATAGATATATTAATGTCGCAACTTGGCCGCCCAAACAAAAATTCCTAGCTCCACCCCTGAAGGGGGGAAAAGAGAATTCAAAAAGACAACTAACATTTAATATAATAGGGAAAAGAAAGAAACAAAAGAAGCATTACTCTTTTTTTTTCCCTGTTATGGTAAGTTAGTGAAACAAAAGAAGTGTTACACTTTTTTGTTTTAGTTAGTTAAGAAGCATTACACTTTTACTTTAAAAAAAAAAATTATACTTTTTTTCCTTTTTTGGAGAAAGAAACGTTACACTTTAGAAGTAAGAGGACAACGATTGGGCTAGTATAAATATACGTGAGTGATATACATAGTAAAAATTTAACACTAGAAAATTAAAAGGATTCAAATTCATTGTTAGGAATCACTTAAAAATGACGGATATTATGGGAAGAAAAGGGTCCAAGGTTCTTAATTGAGAGAACAAGGTAACCATTTGATTGCATTAAGAAAAATAATCTATTAAGAAACGACAAAATTTCCATGAATTTATATAGTGCCCATTTAATGTAATAGAGGTTTTTTCTTCCCCAAATGTTATAGAGATTTGAGGATACATTGGTACCTCTCAAAGTTTTCCACACACACACAAAAAAAAAAAAAAAAAAAAAAAAAAAAAAAAAATTAGGGTTCAAATCCCCCCCCCCCCCCAATTGTTGTAACTATTAAAAAAAAGGAAAAAATAAGAAGAAGGTAAACATATTGTCATTTAGGAATAATAACTGTATTTATTATTGACACGTGGCATATTTAGATGCACTAAACCCACGTGTTCTTATTATAACTTGCCATGTGGACTTTGTCGTTCACATGTTATGAGAAACTAGCCACGGATCCTGCACGTTGCGCGTGATAATATTTTTAGAGTGGTCTCAATAAATTCATTTTTGTAGTTTGGACTTATTTAATAAATAGTAATATATTTCATAATCATATTTTCGTAAATGTAATATATAATTTTTGTCATACAAAAATTAAAAAAAAAATACAATTTTTCTCAAGAATTCAAAAGGTTGAAAAAATATTAATTTTTCATAAAAATTATTTATAACATTTTGTGTATCATTAAAAAGTAAATAAAATTTGGAAATTATTTTTTAGTTTAAAAAAAATTTCAAACCCAATTTTTTCTAACGTACAATCAAAAACACCGAGAAATGTATAAAAAAATTTACAATATTCAACAAAACTACAATTCAAATAAAAAAATAAAGGGAAAAATAAAACTCACATCAAAGTCAAACTAATTCTCCTGAATATGTGAAACATTTGAAATGTATGTGATGAAGCCAAATATTCAATACATAATCAAATTCATAAATTTTAACCTATTATACTTAATGATTATAATCAAGAAAAATATTGTGTCAATACCGTCATAATCTAATTTAACATCTAATCCAACATGTGAAAAATGAATAGAAAAATAAATAATTTTAAACTCGAAATTGAATTTGTTTTCTTAAAAATCTCAAAAAATAAACTAATGAGATAAGGAAAAGGAGTAACAAAAAAAATTCGTAAATGCTTAAAAACAATTACTCACACATCTAAAAACATTATATAATAAAGATATAACAATTTGGAACTAATTTGTTAAACAATATATTTACAAACAGTGAAAGGAAACTGCACAAAAACCATCTTCTTCAACTGCACTAATTGTTCTTCATCATATTGTTCAAACTATCCTACCGTTTTCCAAATAAACTAAAACCTAACAATAACACAAAATATGGACATATAATAATATAATTTTTCCTCAAATCTGGTCAACAACATTAAAAGTATTTAGTGTTACAAATAAAATGATAAAAAAAAATACTTCCATCAAGGAACACATATGAGTTAGTCAATAATAAGACAATGGGTGTACAAGTTAATTTCATAAAAAAAATCCAACAAAAAATGGAAAAAAAAAATGAGAGAGAGAGAGAGGTAACATTTTTGTGTGGGAAAATAAAATATGCATAAAATGAGAGAGAGTGACGAATTTATAGTAAGAGGATGAGAATAAGATGAGACAAAATAAAGGAAGATAAATACGTGGAAAGTTGTGATTTTCAACTATTTTGTGTTGGCTTTAATTCCATGCCAAATTTGTTTGTAATTTTGTTCAATCTTTTGTACCCTGTATTTTATGTGGGATTTTATTGTAAGGGTTGTGTGTGAGAGAGAGTGTGAAAACTTAAGGCAATTGAAGACCAAAGAAGATTTCATGGGTAGCTCGCGAGTAGACTTCCTGCGAAGGGAAGCATGTGCTCAGCACATGATTGGAATGCGAAGAGTCATGACAAATGGTGATAGCTAGTTTTCGCAAGTGTCTCGCGGGTAAGGCCTTCTCGCAAGATACTCGCGAAACATTCTGTTTTGCCAATTTGTCATATCTGATACACCTTGTCCCTACTCACACTATATATACCCACATTACCCACATATGTTAAGGAGTGCTTTCAGAGAGAAAACGCTAGCTACAAAACCTTTGAGAGTGAGAGATTTTCATACCCACAATTCTCTATACAATCCATCGTGGTTTTCCTCAATTCCTACCTCTCCATTTTCAAATCCTTGAGAGGTTGATAGCCCAAACACTTACGACACCCATTCTGAGTGTAAAGTGAGGTTTTGGTGCTACTGGGAAGCATTGTAAGAAGCCATTTGTTTGATGGATGCAATCAGGCTGAATTGAGTGATCCGGAGAGCTAGAGAAGATAAGGCTTGGCGAAGTCAGTTGGTAGCAGGAGCTTGGAGGGCCCGAGTACATGGGGTAGAATAGGCTTGGAGGGACTTTTGTTATTTGTGTACTCCAACTTATGGTGCCTAAAAAGCCAAAGGCTTTATGCTCAAAATTGAAATATCAAAAATTACAGGCACCGATCTCAAAATGAGATGCATTGCTTAAAATTGATCAAATGTTATGAATTGTAAAGAAGCCAAATGAAAAAGCTTCAAAGATATGTAATCATTTTTGTGGGAGGTCATATATGTTCATTTCTATAATTGAGATAGACCTCTTGACCTAGTACCAATTGTGTATGACTTGACTAAATTGATCATTGAAGCTTCACTCTGGGCTAAAGACTTTTCCACATTCGATACTCACACACAACACACAAGACTTTTGTTCAATGAATGCTTATTTCATTTGTGTGATTGTACATGATCAAATGTGATGTGTATACTCAAATGCTTGTCAATCAAACCCAAAAATATTTTTGAGTATTTTATATGTTTTTGAAAGTGTTTTTATGCTTTCATGTTTTGAATTTTTGTGTTAAAATTACATTTCTCATGTTTTTCATCAAAAACTTTTTCAGAGGCATTTTTGCGAGAAGCTCGTGACTAAGCTCTACCCGTGAAAATGGGTTAAGGCGAAACATGAAAACACAAAATTCAAACAGAGACTTTCATGACTGTCTCGCGACTATTTCGCGAGTAAAGTCTTCCCACGAAATGTTTTGTGCTTCAGAGACATTTTTCTCAAGTAACTTCGCAGGAAGGTAACCCGCGAAAAATGCGTGTTTTCAGTTTTATAGGGCTGATGTGACAGATTTTCAAACGCACCCTATTTTCCCTCTTTTCGCCTCCCTCAAGGATCTTTCCAACCTAAAACTGTTTTTCACTAAAAACCCAACAATTTTCAAGTACAATCTTTTCAAAAACTTCTCTAAGGTATGTTGTTAACATCTTTTATCTTTATTTCCTTAGCTTATGCAGAAAATTTCTAGATTTTACTTGAATTGGGGTTTTTTTTTTAAAGGGTTGGGAACTCTAATTTTTGCGAAATTTTTTTCAATTTCTTGATTGGGCTTTGTCCCGTTTGGTTTGTTTGTGTTTATGTTGGCCCCTTGTGGCATTTTAACATGTATTTAGACAATTTTCATTCATGTTCATGTATTGCCCACATCTTAGTTTTATAGGTGCATACCAAGTGTTTGAAAAAAAATGCCCAAATGACATTTTTGTGTTGTTTTGGACTCCAATGAGTACCAAATTTTGGGGATTACCATGATTATACATGTTTATCATGTTTTGATCATTAGGTGTGTGTCTTACACACTTTGATCCAATTGTGCTTAACCATTTCTTGCACATGCATTACATAGGCACACCTCATGCACACTTAATGCACACACTTGCTCACTTGTCATGTTTTGCATATAACTCATGCTAGATATTTGTTGCTTACATGTTTAGCACTGTTAACATGATTTTAGGACTTTGTATATGTTCTTTTTAGGACTTTGTGCTTATTGTTATGGACTAACTTGGATCTAATCAAGTTTATGTTCCTGTATTGTGTTTTTGCACTTGTTTCTTTACTGTGTGTCTGTTTTTGCAGATGTATCGTCGTTCCTCTTGCGGTAAAGAACCCGTGATTGACCTTACATCATCCCCTATATCAAAAAGGACCCGGCATTCATACAATGCCTCGAACAGTGATAGATTCAAGACTCCTCAAGATTCTTAGACTTTCTCCAACATTTTTCTGGATGCTTCTACTCTGGTGGAACGGATTGTACATTTTGATACCCTGGGATCCACTTTTGTCCCTAGGATTTTTGAGAATAAAGATTGGCCAAATCTATTTGAGAACTTCGAGGATCCGATTGATGAATTAGTTAAGTAGTTCTACTCGAATGCTAGATTCACCGGAGTTGAACTGAAGTGTTAGGTGCGAGGAAAGGAATTTATCATCACTCTGGATTACCTTGCAAAGGTCCTTAGAATCAATCGACCAGAAAATGTGGATATCTGTCCATATGATGACAGACTTCCTCTAGTGACAGATATTCTTCAAATTCTTGGACTTGATCATGAGATTTCAGCTAAAGGAACATCCATTGAGGCTGCGAAGTTTGAACCTGAATTAAAGACACTCACATTGATTACGTTCTTGAATCTCTACCCACTGTCTAACACAGGGTTCATCAATCTTGGAAGAGCACAATTCTTATGTGATCTCATCACAGGAGCTTCGATTGATATTTGCGCTCACATTTTCCAGACAATAGGGAAAACCGTAGCAAGAATAGCAACACGAATGTATCTTCCTTTCCACAGTCTCATCATGAAAATCATGGTACTTAAAGGTGTTCGTCTGCCAAGAGATGGAACGATCCTAGTTCGTCAACACCCAATATCCATGATGTCTCTTCAAAAGAGCAAAAGTCACTCTTCTACTGAGCGGGAAAAGCAAAATCCGTCCAAAACACCAAAGAGTGAATCTTTCCCACATGCCACTCCTTTCGGTCATGGCTTAGCTACTCACATTACTTGTAGACATACCAAGACTGCATCTCCTCACATTCCTGAGCCGCAAACTACTAACTCTCATGCCGATAGATTGACCATTTTGGTTGAATGTTTGCATGAGCATATTTCAGGACTTACAAATGTGATCTACTCCATCAACAGCCAAGTTCAAATGCATTTCACAACCATTGAGACTCAGTTAGATGCGATTCAACGCAAACTAGAGGAGAGTCTTTAGCTATTCATGCCAAAAAGGGGGAGAGCAACTCACTGTATAGTTTGGACGATAGCATATAGTAAGGGGGAGAGCATCACAAGAAGGGAAGTATGCATAGTGAAAGGGGGAGTTTTGTGAGCTCAAAAGGAGAAAGTTGATGTATACACACATACTTTTGGATAGTCTAACCATTGTTTGGCTAGTCTAGTTTACAACTAACTAGTTTTTGAGGGCTAGGCGTGTTTATAGTTCATTTCATGTTTACTTTTATAGTCTTTATAACTCTTGGTTATATACATTGCTTTCTTTTAAAGCTTTCAGTACTTTGTTTTATAAGGTTGCTTTGTAGCATTTTTTAAGTACTTTTATATTATGTTGCATTATCTTGAGTACTACACATTTGTGCCTTTGTTGGATCTTGTATCCTTGATGTAAATACTTATTATATTTCGCATTGGTCGTGTGTTGGACATGCAATTGATTTTTGCATTGCTCTTAATTGCATTGCATGTTCGGATGATCATTTACTAGCTAAATGTTCATTGAAGTCATTCATTAATGATTGTTCCTGTTTAATCAAGTTATGCTTCATTGTTTATGTAGTGCTTATTACCTTGATCGCATTTTACTTGCTTATATACGTACCTTGTATTCAACCTGTCATGAGCTTATTGAAAGTTTTGTTTGTGTGCGAGTGTTTTAGGATACAGGTGTATACATGCAAGTGCTTCATAGCTTCTAGATTTGGTGTGAGTGAGTTTTACCATTGTTCCCAACTCAAGTTTAAGTCTAGAGTCTGTTTTAGGGGTTTTGTCATGGAATAGCCAAAGGGCGAGATTATAAAGTTGTGATTTACAAATATTTTGTGTTGGCTTTAATTCTGTGCCAAATTTGATTGTAATTTTGTTCAATCTTTTTTACCTTGTATTTTATGTGGGATTTTATTGTAAGGGTTGTGTGTGAGAGAAAGTGTGAAGACTCAAGGCAATTGAAGGCCAAAGAAGGTTTAGCGGGTAGCTCGCAAGTAGCCTTTTTGGTGCTTTGGAAGCTGTTTAGAAGGGACCAATTCATTTTGGTTGATACAATGGGCGATTACGAGATCCGGTAAGCTAGAGAAGATAAGGTTCGACAAAACCTTGTTGAAGCAAGAAGCTTGGAGGGCTTAGGTGCACTGGGTAGTTTAGGCTTGGAGGGTCTTCTGCTATTCATGTATCTCAACTTTATTCTCTAGTGGATTATTGACCGGTTGGAGGACGGCGAAGAGGTTTTTCACCGAGGACTTCGGTTTCCTTTTTAATAACACATCACTGTGTTGTCTTAGTGTTTGCATCTCTCTTCCCTTAATCTTTGCCTTTTAATTACTATTGTGGTTGTGATTAATTTTGGTTTAGATTGTTTTACCAATTCTGTTTTAGCTTTTTTTCATATTCCACACAGACATTGTTCGATTATAAGCTTGTGTTGGTAATTTGTGAATTAGGGATCTAAACGTTCGTAGGTGTTTTACACACTATTTTGAACAGTCAATTGGTATCAGAGCGAGTGCACTTGCTATATTTTAATTACCTAAGTGCAATCCTTGACTCCATTGAGATGGATCAATCTCAATCTCTTAATGCTCCACCATATTTCTATGGAAGCAACTATACATTTTGGAAAGTCCGCATGAGGGCATTCCTATGTTCAATTGATGAGACTGTTTGGGATGCAGTAGATCTAGGATGGACTAAGCCGGAGGCCACTAAATCCACATGGGATAAGGTGGCTCTTGTGGCAGCCAATGCAAATAGCAAGGCACTAAATGCTTTTTTTGTGGTGTTTCTCCAGATGAGTTTCACAGAATTTCTCACGTAACAATTCCCAAGGAGGCGTGGCAAATATTGGAGACCACCTATGAAGGCACGAATAAGGTCAAGGACACTTAGTTGTAGATGCTAACCATTCGATTTGAAGAGCTGAAAATGAGTGACGATTAGTCATTCAACTCATTCTATGGCAAGCTGAATGAGGTGGTTATTGGCAAGTTCAACTTGGGTGAAAAGACAGAGGACTCAAAGATAGTGAGGAAAATCCTTCGATCATTGCTGGAGAGCTTTTGTGTAAAGGTTACAGCAATTGAAGAGAGCAAGGACCTTGATGATATCAAAGTTCAAGAACTAATTGGCTCACTTTAAACTTATGAGCTGTCATTGCCATCACAAAGGAAAAGCAAATCCCTTGCTCTAAAGACGATCAATGAAAGGGTGGAAGCTCACGACTCATCGGATTAGGATGAGGATGAGGTCGAGAAAGATGTGGCATATCTTGTGAAGAATTTCCGAAAGTTCTTGAAGTTCAAGAAAAATGGAAAATTTGCTGAGAAGGGAAAATTCCCAAGTTTTGGAAAGGAGAAAAAGGACTTCAAGAGGAAAGATGGGAAGGAGTCTCAATCCTCTCCAGGAATCATGTGCTTCGAATGCAACGGACATGGACATCTCAAGAAAGAGTGTCCCAATTATTTGAGAGGGAAGGGCAAGGTGTATGCCACTACTCTTAGCAACACCGACTCCTCTGGTTCAAATTCAAAAGAAAGCTGTGATGGAGAGGGAAACTTCTCTGCATTCATGACCATTGCTTTAGTAGAATGTTTAGATGATTTGAGTGTGCTAGTGGAAGAGCTTGGTGAGCACACTGAATTGGAGTCAATAGGAGTAGCAGAAGAATCCAATGATGAGGAAGATGAAAAAATAGTGGGATTGCAAGAGACCTATAATTCCTTCCTTGAGAAGCCAGGAGAATATACAAGAGTGGCGAAGACAACCATTAAAAAGATGAAGAGAGCAGAGGAAGATTATAGAAGTCTTCTAGTGCGATACAAAGATACCAAATATGCAATGGAGACGCTGAATGAAGAGTTAACCAAAGCTTATTCAAAAATCAAATTCCTTGAGCTTGAGGTGATTCAAGCGAATGCTAAAGTAGAGCGGGTTTTCTCTAAGAAGCTTGATGATGTACTTGCTCATCAAAAACCATTCTTCGACAGAAGCAGATTGGGATACACCGGAAAGAACAGTTCAGCTGCTAATATATCCAAGGAAATGAAGTCTATGAAAGCTAAGGAACCAGTGGTAGAAACTTCAGTTGTTGAGAAAGTGAAGCCGGAAAAGAAGAGGAATGTGACTGACCAACGGTTTTTGACTAAGCCTCCTAACCAATCAGTGATCAAACCTAAGGGTAAAGGGAAATCTCTTCCAAAGTCACAAAGAGGTTTGAGAACTCAACATTTCTGCCATCATTGTGGAATTCAAGGACACACCAAACCCAATTATCATAAGCTTCAAGCATTTAAGAATTCAAGTGCTCAAAGGTCGAGAGGACCAAGACATGGCAAAGGGAATTGGACTGCTAAGCAATCAAAAGGTCAAGAAAGTGATCCCGGAGTGAGGGATGTGATGAAGATGATTGATGCCTTTACCACCTGTTTGGCAAGCTTCACCAGAAGGTTTGAAAGTCACAACGATTGTACCCAGTCCTCTAGGGATATCATCCCAAACGCAAATGTCGTGTGGTTGAAGAAGGGTACACATGCATAAGCATTATAACATGTCCATGCATTAATACTTCCTATGCTTTGTGACTTTGATTGGTTGTGTGCTTTTTGTTATCATTCCAGCATGTGTTGAAAATTCTGTTTGATTGCTATTTGCTTTGAATGTTTTTATTTTTATTTTTATCAATCTTTAATTGCTTTTGTGTCAAAAATCCAAAAACACATAAAAAGTAGAAAATTCAAAAAGTTTGATCGGCATTATTGTGTATTTTCACTAGCATGTTTTGCCTTGTACTTTTGTACTAATGGCTTTGTGCATTTACGAGCGTAGCTTGTTCTTTATGCACTCATATCATTATGGGAAAAATCTTGACATCTATGTGACTTTTGTAAATAGATCTTCAAACTTGTCATGAATGATTAGTCAATGGTTTTGTTGATCTCGAAACTTGCATAGACTTGTGCCTATATATCTTCCCACTCTTTTATTTTTTTTGCTTTAAGGGCTCAACAAATGTAAATCTCAAAATGAAAAGAGATAATGAGCTGCAAAAGCTGTCGCACATACTAGTATTTGACTAGGAAAAAAGGAAAGCGACTACTATGAAAAATGTATGACGCCCAAAATGCCAAAGGCTTGTTCATCAATTTGAAATATAAAAAATTTCAGGCATCGATTTCAAAATGAGATGTATTGATTCAAAATGATCAAATGTTATAATGTTCATGGAGCCAAATGAAAAGCTTCAAAATAATGTTATCAAGTTTTGTGGGAGGTCATATATGCATATTTCTATAATTGAGATAGGTCTCTATTCCTAGTGCTAATTGTGTATGTCTTGGTTGAATTGATCATTGAAGCTTCACATTAGAATAAGGACTATTCATCTTTGGTACCCACACACATCACAGATGTCTATGTTTAATGAATGCCTTATTTATTTGTGTGATTGTACTTGATTAAATATGTTGCACATGCCCAATTATATGTTGATCAAACACAAAAAAAATTTTGAGTGTTTTAGTTGTTTTTGGAAGGTGCTTTATTTTGAAAAATGTCAATGAACGGTTTTAGACCTCTTAAAACAACCAGATTGGTTAGCCTAGTTAATTAGCCAAGTTGTTACTTAGTCAAATTATGCAATTCTAGGTTAAAGCAATCAAATAATCATATCAAATATATATAAAGCAGCGGAAAAATAAAAGACACAATGATATGATCACCCAGGAAACCACATGGTAAAAACCTGGAGAGGATTTGACCCACCGATCCTCAAGGCAAACCTGAATCCACTATGAAAGAATCGAAGTTCATACAAAAGGACTTACAAGCTCTCCGCTCGACTTCCTAATGCTACCCATCAGTAGAACTTACTGACACGACCACGTGCAAGCTCCGAATCCACGGACTCCTTCTTTCTTGGATTCTCCAATCAGCTACAAGCACCCACGCTTGATATTCTTTAAGCTTCAATGGTAGCAACCGAGTTGATCATCAAGATGTTGAAGTAATCTCTATCTTGAAAACCCTAACCTTTGTGTAAAGGAAAGCTCCTCTAGATCTCACAAGAGATTTACACAAAACCGCAATGTATGTGCAACAATACAACTGGAGCAACTCAAAAAACGTGGCTAGGGTTTTTCTTTATATACCTAGGGTAAAAACAGAAAACCCAAAACGTTTAATGAGTTAGGGCTGAGCTGGAAGATTCTGCAGAAAAACATTCTGCCGAGATTCAATTGATCGAGCCTTTCCTTCGATCGATCGAGCTAGGCCGAAATGCACCAATGCATCTGCAGCCACTCGATTCCAACTTTACATGAAAGACCCAACTTTGAGCAAGTCTAAACAAGACTAAATAACCTGTTTTGATCATGGTTTGCCAACAATACAAATTAGAGTTCTAAATACATAAAATCCTAAATCTTTAGAACCTAACAAACTCCCCCTTTGGCAATCCGTAACAAAACACAAACTGAAAGCTCAAAGTTTACAATTTAAAAAGCCCTTTACAAAAATAATGCTCATAACAACAAATTCAATCTTAACTACTATCCATCAGTTGCAAGTGTAGACAGCAGCTCAATTGAATCAACCTGTATATTCCTGAAATACTCAACAAACGCATAAACGCATGTGTGACAGAAAATAGTATATAAACAGGTATAACATTCTTGTATGATTCACACAACACATAATAAAGACATATATCAATGAATAACTCATAGAATATAAATCAATAAACAGTGAATCCAAAGAAACAAGAATCAAAATAAAAAATAATGTATATCTATCAATGTTACTCCCCCTAACATGAATATCCCAAAAAATGATATACAAGGTGAAGCGCCTAAATACAATCTACTCCACAAAACAAACAAAATCTCCCTAACTACAAAACTCCTCTACAAACTCTACTCCCCCTTTTTGTGACGGAATGCCAAAGGGCAATCACAATCCATCATCAAAAGGAGGTGGTGAGGGTGAACAAAGACACGTTAGATCAGCTTGTAAAGCTCGGATCTCGTCAAAAAGGTCCACCAAAAGCTAACCATGAGCCACCTGAACGGTCATGACAGTCTTTAAAGTACGACGAATATCAAAGTCATCCAATGGAGGTGGAGGAACAGCAGTAGTAGCAGCATCAGGATCAGGAACAGCCTCACCAGCAGGACCTGTAGAAGAAGAGGGAGGAGGTGCGGACCCAGAAGGCTCAGACCTAGGGTGTTTAGAGCCAGCTCGAAGATGAGCAGCCCTCTGTCTAAGAAAAGACGCACCTATAGGAGCAATCACATGAACGGGCTCAGAGGAAGGGAAGCCACCAAGATCAAGATAAAGTAAAATCCTATGAATGAAAATAGGATGAACAAGAGCATGAGCAGAAGATGAACTCCTATAAACGTCGTTCAAAGAACGAAGAAACAAATGGGGAAAACTGATAGGAGCATTAGTGACAAGAGCATACAAAAATACACACCGCTCGAGAGGAATGGTGTGAAGATGAGAAATGGGCCAGATGGAGTGACAAGTTATCCTAAAGAAGAGATAGTGCAACTCAGAAAGCTTAGCAGTGGTGATCCGAGGATCAGAACCCCACTGGATAGATGACCCAGTGATGTAAGACATGACATCACTCAAAACAGGAGACTCATCATAAGGATAGACAGGGTGCTCTACCAAAGGTACCCCTAGAGCATCAGCCACTACCTTAGGAGTAATGGTGTACTCTACGCCTCGTATCCAACTCCTTACCAAAGTGTTGGAATCATAGACGCGGATAGAGATGTTCGAGTAGAACTCTCTAATCAAGGTAGCAGGTGGAGGAGGATCAGAAATATCCACCAAGGGTAACCAGCCCCTACGCTCAAAGTTCGCCCTAATGGCAGGATCAAGCTCATCTAAGATGACCAGAACGCTCAGACCATATTTTCCTCTTAAGGTTCAGCTTATCATAAATCTCTTGGTTTTTCTCACTAGGAAATTTCTCTCGGTCAAAGGGAGGAGGGGAAGGAGTAGATGAGGTGACAGACCTACGAGCCCTAGTTTTCCTAGGCATGATGCTAAGGAAAGGACAGAGACACAAGAGAAAACCAATAACAAAAATAAAAAAAAACAAGGGCAGACTGCAAGTTAGCACAAGAAAAATATAGAGCAAAAATCTATATGATGCATGAACATTTAAAATGGCATGATGCATGTACTAATGCAGTAAACAGAGTTCAATTTTAAGTTCAATTGCACAAAATTGGCTTGAGCATAGAGTTTCTAACAAAAACCCCGAAAAATTTGAAAACCACTTGAAAATTTTTGAAGTACATGGATGAATTAAGCATTACAAAACATAACACATAGATTATAATGCCTAATTACATCCAATCAACAAGCCAATTTCATCAATTTTAACCTAATTGAACAAAATCCCCAATTCGGAACTAAACATAAACCCTAGAATTTTCAATTTCTCACAAAACCCAAAATTGATCAAATCAAACAATCACAATCAAGTTTATAACATGTTCCCATAAAAACCCATTGATCAATTGCACAAAATTGGGCTTGAAACATCAAAAATCCCAAAATTAGAGAGGTCTGAAAATTTTAGAGAGAATGTATGAAAAATGCATGATATATGCAAATAAACTCAAAAAGGAGGGGCAAAAGAGACTTACCAGCTTGAGAAAAGAGAAATCTTGCAAAAAATTTGGAGGAAAACGACAAAAATTTGCTGTAGATCCTTGCCAAGTCGGAGAGAGAAAAGAAAGTTTGAAAAAAAACTTTTGAAAAGGTAAGTGAATCAGTCAAAGAACACTGTTTTAAAAAGCTGATTCACGACTTTCGATTGATCGAAAATTACTTTCGATCGATCGAATCACTCCGAAAATTTTAACAGGAATTTTAAAATTTTCGATCGATCGAAAAATAGAATGGATCGATCGAAACAGGCAGCGGATCACAGTATTTTGGAAAAAAAATTACAATTTTGAAAACCTCAAACCAATTTTTGAAAAAGAACTCCTCAAAGCATTGAAATCAATGAAACACAATGCATGAGTATGAGATGAAATGGAATGATTTTTCAAAAACCCAAATTTGTAATCCCAGTTTCTCCAAAGAAAGTTTCAGCCAGTTCATCCTTTAATTTCTCAGGCAAAATAATGTTTTGCATAATTCTCAAGATATTTTCAAACTTGGTTGGTCAGACCAAAAACACACACAATAACATGTACAGTGTTTAGCAAAGAGTAACTCGTGTAGTGTGTGCAAACTAGCAAAAGCTTGAGATACATGTGAGGTGATATGTGAATAGAAATCAATCACAAAGTCTACAAAATTCATCATACAGAATTTAAAAGAGACTATCACCTAAAGAGTTACATCATATAACTCCCACATCTCCTAGAACATAAGCTTGCAATCATGTAAGTTTCTTGAATTTAGCCTCTTAATTATGTGAATTGGCATCAAGCCTAATAGTACACACCAGTTTTAATTAAGTGAATTGGCATCAAGCCTAATAGTACACACCAATTTTAAGCATTAAGCAATTAAGCCGAGGCTACACCTTATGTTCTTTTTGTGCATATGCTACACTTTCTCGAGCACAAAATCTTATGATATGCACTAAGGTGTTCATGATTGGCTAGTGAACAGTGGTGAGATGGTTATTTATGCCTTTCTCAAAAGGATCAAGTCCGACAGTCAAATAACATGTGACTTCAAGATTAAGACAAAGTGATAAACACCATAAACATCTTTCCCACACTACATGTACTACAAAGTTTCAACTAGTCAAGTGCAATAAATAAGCTCATCAAAGCTAAACAAGGTACATAAGATATGTTATGTGAAAATAAATTGACCAACCTTGTCTTCAAAGACCAAGAACAATAGTGCCAAACACAATTTGCTTTTCCCTTTTTTTTTTTTTTTTATTTATTTAAAAGAGAAAACAAATAAATCCTAGAATGAAATGCATGAATGTAATGCAATGCAAATCCTAGAAACAAACAAAAACAATAAAAACTAAACAACAATGGTCACAAAGGAATGAGCAGTAAAGCACAAGGACCATGTTAGAAACACTCAATTAGGACGAGTCTTTTGCATCCAAAACCTTTTAGATGCACCACGAGCATTGGAGTTCTTATTCACATTCGAGTGATTTCCAACTCCAGGATTGGAATAAAGGTTCAACGCCTTTACCAATTCACCAATAAGTGCCATAGGATCTTGTGCTTGAGGCACAGGCACCTTTGGTTTGTTTGCAATCTTAGCAGCTTGAAGCTTGTAACATTTTGGATGAATGTGTCCAGACTTTCCACAATAATGACAAACCCAAGCAGGTTTACCATGCATCTTGTCCTTAGAAAGAGTAGAATCCTTAGGTTTAGACTCTCTTAGATCAACCCTAATCTTCCTAGGAGGTGAAACTTCTACAGGTTTGACAACCTCACTCACAGGGGGTTTGACAGTTTCACTCACAACCTCACTCACGGAAGGTTCAGACGAAGAAGAAGGAACAAAGTTCGTGGAATGTGGTGCAGAATCAAAGATGCTTTCAACATATCCTAAACCAGATTTGTCTGAAGGATACTTTTAAACATTCAACATTTGATCAAGTTTAGAATTAGCAGATCTAGCAACAGATAAATCATGTTCCAAAGTTTTAACTTTATCAAGCAAAAGCATGTTCTTAGATTTAACATTATTCAAAAGATCATTAGCATCAAACAGTTTAACAAGCAAATTTTTCTTTTCAAGCTCAAGAGATTCAATTTTCTTCAGGCCAAGTTCAACATTCATAGCATCTTTTGCAGCAATTTTGCAAAGTTTATTGTAGGCCTCTTGAAGATCTGCATCCTCAGAGAGTTCCCCATCAGAAGGGTTCTCTTCAACAAATATGCTTTCATTGACTATAGCTGTAGCAGTGAAAGCAATGAAGTTTCCATCCTCATCACATCCAGACTCATCATCAGAAACCTCATTATCACTAAGGGTTACAGCCATAGCTTTACCCTTAGTCCTTAAGAATGTAGGACATTCAGATTTCACATGACCATACCCTTGACAGCCAAAACACTGAGGACCCAAAGAATTATTTGAAGATTGACTAACTTTTTCTCTAAGTTTTTCAAAGTTATTCACCTTAGTGGGATCATTCTTACTAAAATTTCTAGGTTCAGCAGTGTTTGTACCTCTTGCCTTTCTGTTGGTATTCCTAAGAAAGTTTCTAAAGTTCTTGGCAAGGTACACAATCTCTGTAGCAGAGAGCTCATCATCAAATCCACCACCATCAACATCATCAACTGACTTAAGAGCCATTGATTTGGATTTGTTCACTTTGGGTAGGTTAGACTCATAGGACTGAAGAGATCCTACAAGCTCATCAACAGCGATGGAGTCCACATCCTTGCTTTCAGTAATGGCAGTCACTTTGGGTCTAAAGTCTTCAGTTAAAGATCTAAGAATCTTCCTAACAATTTTAGGTTGATCATAGATTTCACCCAAATTAAAAGCAGAATTAACAATGTCATTCAATTTAGCATAGAATTCATCAAAAGATTCATCATCAGACATTCTAATGCTTTCAAATCTAGAAGTCAATTGCTGCAGTTTATTGATCTTAACTGCCTTTGTGCCTTCATGCACAGTTTGGAGGATTTTCCAAGCAGTATGAGCAACCTCAACATTTGAGATCCTCTTAAATTCCTCCATAGAAACAGCATTGAAGATGGCATTCATAGCTTTGCTATTGAAACCTACTACTTCTTTTTCAGAAGTTTGCCACTCATTCACAGGAGTAGTGGGCTTCTGCCATCCGTATTCAATGGAAATCCAAACCCTCTTATCAATAGATTTCAGGAATGCTTTCATCCTTACTTTTCAATAAGCATAGTTATTCCCATCAAAGTGAGGAGGAAAAACAAGAGAGTGTCCTTGCTCCATGACAACAGGGGTCAAGGATCAGCTCAGAGATCAAAAAATCTCTAACAAGAAGAGCTACCTGCTCTGATACCACATGAACGGTTTTAGACCCCTTAAAACAACTAGATTGGTTAGCCTAGTTAATTAGCCAAGTTCTTACTTAGTCAAATTATGCAATTCTAGGTTAAAGCAATCAAATAATCATATCAAATATATATAAAGCAGCGAAAAAATAAAAGACACAATGATATGATCACCCAGGAAACCACAAGGTAAAAACCTGGGGAGGATTTGACCCACCGATCCTCAAGGCAAACCTGAATCCACTATAAAAGAATCGAAGTTCATACAAAAGGACTTACAAGCTCCCCGCTCGACTTCCTAATGCTAACCACCAGTAGAACTTACTGACACGACCACGTGCAAGCTCCGAATCCACAGACTCCTTCTTTCTTGGATTCTCTAATCAGCTACAAGCACCCACGCTTGATATTCTTTAAGCTTCAATGGTAGCAACCGAGTTGATCATCAAGATGTTAAAGTAATCTCTATCTTGAAAACCCTAAGCTTTGTGTAAAGGAAATCTTCTCTAGATCTCACAAGAGATTTACACAAAACCGAAATGTATGTGCGACAATACAACTGGAGCAACTCAAAAAACGTGGCTAGGGTTTTTCTTTATATACCTAGGGTAAAAACAGAAAACCCAAAACGTTTAATGAGTTAGGGCTGAGCTGGAATATTTTGCAGAAAAACATTTTGCCCAAGATTCGATCGATCGAGCCTTTACTTCGATCGATCGAGCCAAGCCGAAATGCATCAATGCATCTGCAGCCACTCGATTCCAACTTTACATGAAAGACCCAACTTTGAGCAAGTCTAAACAAGACTAAATAACCTGTTTTGATCATGGTTTGCCAACAATACAAATTAGAGTTCTAAATACATAAAATCCTAAATCTTTAGAACCTAACAATCAAAAATTTCAAAAACTGTGCAACCCTGTTTTGGCTACTTGCCTCGCGGGTCAAGCCAGTCGCATACCCCAGTTGCAAGCTTACATAGAAGGTATTCGCGACTCTCTGGCAGGTCAAAGTCCCAGTTGCGAAAAAGACTTAGAATATTTTGCAAAAATCTGGGTTTTTGGAATCCTCGTGACTCAGTTTGGCAACTTGTTCGAGAGTGGCAGCTCCAGTCGCGAGTGTTACTCAGAAGGTTTCGCGGCTCCCCACGCGACTAACTCGCGAGTGGAACTTCCAATCGCGAAAAACACTTAGACAAAATTTTCAAAATTTTGTCTCAAAGGTTTTTGGTGGCTTGCTTTGGCGACTTGTTCACAACTCATTTCAGTCGCAAAAATCACGTGTTTTGCACAATGAGGGTTATTTTCGAGGTAGTTTTCAAAAACTTTTCATTTTTCCCTCGTATCTCGTGACTATTCATCTTCTTGTCTGTATTTCCCTCTTTCAAAATCATTGTGTTCACACACGCAAACTCTCCATATTCTTCCTCACTTCTTCACCAATCTTCAAGAAAAGGTATGGGTTTTGTTTCTTTCTCAATGTATTTCACATTTCTTGCATAAGATTTCTTGAATTGGGTGTTTATGATGATATTTGTGAATATGATGCTTGAATATGGGCATTTGATGCTTTAGTGAGATTGTCGTGTGGGTTGTATTGGTCATGTGTTGTTACACTCTGCCTTTGGTTGCACAATATTTTTTTTGGGAACACACACATTCAGTGACATGATTGAGACCTCATGATTTTAGGGTTTTCTTCAATATTTCTATTTTAGGACTAACTCAGTGCTAATAGAGTTTGTTGTCTTGTGTGGTTTCTATTGCTCTTTGGTGTAACATGATGTAAATTGAAAATGTCTCCATTCAAAAGATCAGCTGTGAAATGAGGCAGCAACAAAGGGAAAGAGCCCGTGATTGATGTTGATGATCTCTCTCCAAGGTCAAAAAGGACGCGATCACCGATGGGAGTGTATGACCCTAACAAATTCAGATCTTATGCTACTTTTCAGACCTATGAGAACTACTTTAGCGAAGCCTCTTTGCTAGTTTAAAGGGTTGTTGACCAGCCGTCTCTCATGGACACCAACATCCCTAAATGGTTTGCCACTAAGGATTGGAACTTCCTTCTCTCCAACCTTGATGATGCATATGAGAATTTAGTGAAAGAGTTCTATGCTAATGCCATTGTTGAGGGAGAGGAGCTCAAATGCTGGGTTAGAGGAAAGATTTTCTTAGTGACTCTTGTTTATCTGGCAGAAATCCTACACATCAACCAGCTGATGTTTACTAATCCACCGGTATATGATGATTTGAATCCAGATGAGGATTTACTTCGGGACACTCTTGGAAGAAACTTGGAATTCTTACCAAATGAGAACTCAATTAGTGTTTCCTCATATCTTCGAAACTAAGGGTGCTTACAATAATCATGTTCCATAATCTATATCCTCTATCCAGCACCGGGTACATGAATCTTGGAAGAGCTTTGTTCCTTCATGATCCGATTACTAATGAAGAGATCGATATTTGCACTTATATCTTTCATATTATGCGCAAAACTGTTGCAAGAACTGACTCAAGGAACTACATTCCATTTTGCTGCCTCATTTTGAGGATATTGAAACTCAAAGGCATTCATCCATCGAAAGATGAGTCTACCTACCCGAGGCCAAGTCCAATCAACATTCGTACGCTCAATGCTAGCATTGGTCATAGTTAGAAGGGAATCAAAACAGAGACTCCAGCTTCTCATAGTGGTTCACAATCTAACTCATCCTCCTATGATGAGAAGTTAGACAACATTATGGCATCCGTCCACGACATAAGCACAAAGATGTCCGAACTTACCTCTCTCCTACACCATCACAACATTCGTTGTGATGCGAAGTTCACTTCTCTCCAAACTCAATTGGACCAAATTCAACGAAAGCTAGAAGAAAATGAAGACTAGCTATTCCATGACAAAAATGGGGAGATGATGATGATAGGGGGAGGAAGAGCCTGATCAAAGGGGGAGTATTGATGTTGAAGAGCAGGAGATAGAAAAGGCCTATCTTGCTTAATATTATCATATATCAGGACTTATGTTGTGTATTTATATTATGTTGTATTTGTACCTTTGCTTTGTAGCTCAGTACTTTTAGTTGATGTTATACATTTTCTTTAGTACTTCACTCTTTTGTCCTTATTGGATTTTATATCCTTGATACAATTACCTTGTGTTGTTGTATTGATTGAGTGTTGGACATGCAAATGATACTTTGCATTGAGCTTATTAGCTTGCATGTCCGAATGTTCATTCCTTGTGTGAATGTTCATTATGATCACTATTTATAGTGATTGTTCCTGTTTGGTCAAGCCATGCTTTGCTACTTTAATTCTTTATTACTTGATCGCATTGTGCTTGCTTCATATGCATTTCACATTTTCTACTTACAATGATCATATTGTGTTGTTGTTTTCAAGAAATACTTGTCTGTATGGTTCAAGTGCTTCACAGATTCTAGAGTTAGGTGTGAGTGAGTTTTGTTCAACTGTTCCCAACTCACATGTTAAGTCTAGAGTTTGTTTTGGGGTTTTGTCATGGAATAACCAAAGAGAGAGATTGTAAGGTTGAATTTATTCGATAATTTAGTTGGCTTTATTTCGTGCCAAATTTGCTTGTAATTCAGCATTTAGAAACCCTGTATTTAGGTGGGAATCATGTAAGGGTAGCGTGTGAGAGGGTGTGAAGAAAAGCTCAAGAGTGTGCACTCAAGAAAAGCCTCTCGACTAGATCTCGCAACTGGCTTGCGACTGACGAGTCGTCAAAGGTGGCACACGTGTGAAGCATGCAGGGGGAGGTGAAGGTACTCATTCCAGTCACAAGCTCGAGTCGCTAGAATGCCCTATTTGGCTGTAACTGACTCTTTGCATTCCTCATACACCCCACTATAAATACCTTTATACCCACGAAATGTAGAGAGCTTGGAGAGAGAATTTCAAGAAAGAAACTGTGAGGTTGAATTTAATCAACCATCTTGTTGGCTTTATTCCATGCCAATTTTCTTGTATTTCAGCACCTAGAAACCCTGTATTTAGGTGAGATTCATGTAAGGGTAGCGAGTGAGAGAGTGTGAAGAAATGCTCAAGTTTGTGCAAGGATGTAGGGATTCGTGGCTGGGACTCGCGGGTGACTTGTGATTGGCAAGCCGCCAACTACAGCACATGAATGAAGCATGCGAGAAGATGAACAGTCACGTCAGCTGGTGCACTACAGGACAAAAGGTCCAACCTGGCCGTTTTGTTATTTTGTGGCTTGAACTTGCGACTCAGTCAAGTCACAAGGCCAAGCCACCAACCAACCCTGTTTGGGAAAAACTGACTCTTCGCATTCCCTTCTCACCCAAGTATAAATACCCCTTAAACCCATGAAATGTAGAGAGCTTCCAGAGAGAATTTTGAGAGAGAAACCTTAGATAAAAACAAGATTGATTCATCTACAATCTTCACCTAAGAGACTCTTCAAATTCCTCTACTCTCACTTTCTCCATTGTTACATCCTTGAGAGGTTCTTACCCAAATCCTTTTCTCACCATACCTGTATCTGTGAGAAGGATATTTGGTGCTTTAGGAAGCAATTAGGAAGGGACCAATGACTATTGGTTGATGCTATGGGCTATGTGGAATCCAGTAAGCTAAAGAAGAAATAGGTTTGGCATAACCTCGTTGGAGCAAGAAGCTTGGAGGGCTTAGGTACATTGGGTAGATTAGGCTTGGAGGGTCTATTGCTGTTCATGTATCCCAACTACATTCTTTAGTGGATTATTTACCGCTTGGAGAGCGATGGAGAGGTTTTACGCCGAGGGCTTTAGTTTCCTCTTTGATTACACATCGTTGTGTTGTACTTGTGTTTGCATCTCTCTTCCCTTAATCTTTGCTATTTAATTTATGTTGTGGATTTAATTTATTGGTTTAGATTGTTTATCAATTCTGCTATTAGCTTATGTTCAAGTTCCGCACATTTATTGTCTGATAATAAGCTTGGATTGGTATTTTGTAATTGGGGGCCTAAACGTTCATAGTGTTTTCAATGCTATTTGAACATTCAATTGGTATCAGAGCAGGTGCACTTGTTGTGGTTTAAACACCTAAGTGTGATCCTAGACCCCTTGGATATGGATGTTACTATGGAAAAGGGCATGCTGAATTGTGGTTTAAATGTTTGTGACAATGACTCTATGAGTATGTTTGAAGGGTGTCCTAACAATGAACTCTTAGAGTTGTTAAAAACTAAGAAACATACTAGGATGTTTGCTCACATGCTGAAATATTTTGAGAATAAGATTCACATCTTACATAATAGTCTATGTGAGTCTAACTCTTTGATTAAGAAGTACAAAAGAAGAAATAGAATATTGTGTGAAAATGTTGATAATCTGAAAAAGAAAATTCAATCTAACAGATGCATGGATAATGAAGATAAATTGGTGTTTGATGGTCAAGAATGCTTGTCTCATGCTTGTCTATTTGTGCACACCTCATTGAAGGTATTTAACTTATGCTTGTGGTATCTTGATAGCAGTTATTCTCGTCATATGTCAGGAGATAAATCTCTATTTAAGACTCTTAAAGAGAAAGTTGGTGACTATGTGACATTTGGTGATGGGAGTCATGCTCAAGTTCTCGGCAAAGGGACTGTTGAAATACCGAGATTACCTTTATTGAAAGATGTGTTATACATCAAAGGGTTGAAGGCGAATCTCTTAAGCATCACTTAAATATGTGATGAGGATTTTCTTGTCCAATTCTCAAAGAAGGGGTGCATAATCATTAATGAAGAAGGGATTCAAGTCTTGGAGGGAAATAGGACTATCGATAATTGCTATGGAGTAGTTCCTACAGCACCTATTTCGTATAGAAGTGCTCGTGTTGACATGCTGGAACTTTGGCATCACAGATTTGGGCATGCAAATTTCAAACAAGTAGCTAAAGTCTCTAAACTCGAAGCAATTGAGGGACTTCCAAAGTTTGGAAAGGTGGAGAAGACTATTTATGGAGCATGCCAAATGGGAAAACAAATAAAGGCAAGTCATCACAAGGTGAATGTGATTGCTACCTCACGGTGTTTAGAGCTTATCCATGTTGATTTAATAGGGCCTACAAGAACTGAAAGTCTAGGAAGAAAGAGGTACATTATGGTCATTGTTGATGATTTCTCAAGATATACTTGGGTTGAATTTCTTAGAGAAAAATCATTTTGCAAGAGATTACAAAATGAGAAAGGAGTTCCCATTGTCAAGATAAGGAGTGATCATGGCAAGGAGTTTGAGAATGCA
The DNA here is from genome assembly GCA_032727855.1 of Quercus ilex subsp. ballota. Lineage (NCBI taxonomy): Eukaryota > Viridiplantae > Streptophyta > Magnoliopsida > Fagales > Fagaceae > Quercus > Quercus ilex. The sequence goes on along the minus strand of CM064912.1, from coordinate 29,568,425 downwards.
AGATTTGAGTCATTTTGTGAAAAGAACGGAATCAAAAGGGAATTTTCAGCTCCCAAAACTCCTCAGCAAAATGGAGTGGTTGAAAGGAAGAATCGAGTGATTCAAGAAATGGCTAGAGTTATGCTACTTAAACAAGCAAATTCCTCAAAATTTTTGGGGAGAAGCCGTGAACACTTTATGCCACATTGGTAATAGAATATTCTTCTGAGTGGGAACAAAGAAGACCGCTTATGAGATTTGGAATGGAAAGAAGCCAAAAGTAAAGTACTTCCGAGTGTTTGGAAGCAAGTGCTACATTCTAATTGATCGGGAGAACCTTGGGAAATTTGATGCTAAAAGTGATGACGGTATTTTTTTTGGGTATTCTACTACTAGCCGAGCATATAGGGTCTTCAACAAGAGAACTAAGACAGTAATGGAGTCCATCAATGTAAAAATTGATGATGCCATAACCAAGGTAGAAATGGTTGATGATGGGGAAGGACTGCACACCAAAGAACCCACTGTTGAGGCCAAAGCTCTTGATATAGAAGTTGAAGGAACAACACCAGAAAAGGAATCAACTCCCTTGAACACAAGAATGGAAACAAGATCAATGTCTAGAACATCAAGTCCTCTTACTCCTCCAGAAGTTCATCCTCCAATCTCCCGGAATGATGAAGTCTCCACATCAAAGAAGCCATCATCAAGAGTGATTAAGAACCATCCTGATAGCAACATCATTGGATCTTTAGATGAAGGTCTTCGTCTTAGAAAAGGAAACATACTTCTGGCCAATCATGTAACATATCATTGCTGCCTTGCCTAATTTGAGCCAAAAGGGTAGAAAAAGCTCTCCAGGATGAAAATTGGGTAGAGTCAATGCATGAAGAGCTGAATCAGTTTGTGAGAAATGATGTATGGGAACTTGCTCCATGGCCTGAAAATGTTCATGTCATCGGCACTAAATGGATGTTCAAAAACAAGACAGATGAAGATGGAGAGATAATCAGGAATAAATCTCGATTAGTGGCTCAAGGATACACTCAAGTAGAAGGAGTAGATTTTGATGAATCCTTCGCTCCTATGGCAAGACTTGAGTCTATTGGAATTCTTATGTCCATCGCATGCACCATGAACTTCAAACTCTACCAAATGGATGTAAAATGTGCGTTTCTAAATGGATATTTGAATGAAGAAGTGTTTGTTGAACAACCTAAAGGCTTTGAGGATCCTCACTTTCCTGATCATGTGTTGAGATTGAAGAAAGCCCTTTATGGCTTAAAACAAGCTCCTAGAGCTTGGTATGATTGGCTTACCCATTACCTCCTAGAAAGCGGATTCAAAAGAGGTTATGCTGATCGAACTTTGTTTGTCAAGAATGATGAAGATTACCTTCTGGTGGCTCAAGTATATGTTGATGACATAGTATTTGGTGCTACCATCGATGATCGGGCTATAGAATTTTCTAAGGAGATAAAGAAAGAATTTGAGATGAGTACGGTAGGGGAGCTTACATTTTTCTTTGGCCTTCAAGTCAAACAAAAGAAGGAAGGCATATTTGTTTCACAAGAAAAGTATGCTAGAAATATTGTTAAGAAGTTTGGACTAAACTCCAAAAAGCATGCCTCCACTCCCATGAGTTCATCCACAAAGCTGAATGCTGATTCTTTCGGGGTGGAAGTGAGTCCAACCTTGTATAGGAGTATTATTGGGAGTTTACTCTATCTTACTGCAAGTAGACTAGATATTGCATTTAGCGTTGGTGTTTGTGCTAGATATCAAGATGCTCCAAAGTAGTCTCACCTGACTGCGGTAAAGAGAGTTATACGCTATATCAATGGTACTCCAGATTATGGGTTGTGGTATTCCAAGGATTCAAATGCTTGCCTTGTCAGTTATTCAGATGCAGATTGGGCTGGTAATATGGATGATCGAAAGAGTACCTCAGGAGGTTGTTTCTACCTTGGTAACAATCTTGTCTCTTGGATGAGCAAGAAACAAAACTCCGTGTCTCTCTCTACAGCTGGAGCTGAGTACATAGCCGCTAGAAGTTGCTGCACACAACTCCTTTGGATGAAGAAGCTACTTCATGATTATAGGATTCCTCAAGATACAATGTGTGTCTTCTGTGATAACACCAGTGCCATAAATCTCTCTAAGAATCTAGTTCAGCATTCAAAGTCAAAACACATAGAGATACGCAACCATTTCATTCGGGATTTGGTGGAAGAAAAAGTTGTATGTCTTGAATTCATACACACAGACAATCAAAAGGCAAACATCTTCACCAAGCCTTTCGATGGTCCACGGTTTGAATCTCTCCGTAAGACCATTGGTGTTGGTACAATCCCTTGAATCTCATGTGTACTGTGTGATTTACCTCTTTATATTGAGTTAACTTGTTTGTAGGGCACACACTTCTTTGTTGGTTATTTGCATTGCATGATTTGTATTTGCTTTAAAATGTTTTTACTTTGTCTTTTTGTTTGTTTTTTATCAACCTTTTACTACTTTTGTGTCAAAAATACAAAAACACATAAAAAGTAGAAAATCCAAAAAGTTTAATCGGCATTATTGAGTTTTTGTCTCAAAGCATGTTTTGCCTTGTACCTTTGTACTAATGGCCTTGTGCATCTACGAGCTTAGCTTGTTTCTTATACACTCATATCATTGTGAAAGAAATTTTGAAATCTATGTGACTGTTGTAAATAGATCTTCAACCTTGTCATGAATGATTAGTGAATGGTTTTGTTGATCTTGAGACATGCATAGACTTGTGCCTATATATCTTCCCACTTTTATTTTATTGCTTTACTCAAAGAGCTCACCAAATGTAAATCTCCAAATGAAAAGAGATATTGAGCTACAAAAGCCTATCGCATATACTAGTATTTGACTAGGAAAAAGGAAAAGCAGCCAAAAATAAAATGTATGATGCCCAAAAATCCAAAGGCTAACTCATTAAAATGAAATATCAAAAATTTCAGGCATCGATCTCACAATAAGATGTGTTGATTTAAAAAGATCAAATGATATGTTGTACATGGAGCCAAATGAAAAGCTTTAAAGATATTGTACTCAAGTTTATGTGGGAGATCATATATGCATATTTCTATAATTGAGATAGGTCACATTATCTAGTGCTAGTTGTGTATGCCTTGATTGAATTGATCATTGAGGCTTCACATTAGACTAAGAACTATCTCATTTTTGATATTCACACACATCACACATGTCTATGTTCAATGAATGCCATATTCATTTGTGTGATTGTACTTGTTTAAATGTGTTTTCACATGCTCAATCTTTGTTGATCAAACACAAAAAGATTTTTGAGTATTTTAGCTTGTTTTTGGAAAGTATTTTGTTTTTAAAAAAGTGTCAAAATTTCAAAAACAGTGTTGCCCTGTTTTGGTGACTCAATCGCGGGTTGGTCTAGCCGTATGCCCCAGTCATGAATTTTACTCAGAAGGTTTTCGCGGCTCATTGGCGACTCATTGGCGGGTAAATGCCCTAGTCGTGAAAAATACTTAGAATTTTTTTCAAAAATGTGTGTTTTTATTGTTTCCGCGGCTCAGTGTGGCGTCTTGTTCGCGGGTGGAAGGTCCAGTTGCGAGAGGTACACAGAGATTTTGGCGAATCACCTCGCGAGTAGACCTTCCAGTTGCGAAAAACACTTAGAAAATAGTCACGCCAGCTGGTTCACTACAGGACAAAAGGTCCAGCCTAGCCGTTTTGTTATCTCGAGGCTTGAACTCGCGACTCAGTCAAGTCACGAGGCCAAGCCGCCAACCAACCCTGTTTGGGAAAAACTGACCCTTCGCATTCCTTTTTCACCCAAGTATAAATACCCCTTAAGCCCACGAAATGTAGAAAGCTTCCAGAGAGAATTTTGAGAGAGAAACCCTAGAGAAAACCAAGATTGATTCATCTACAATCTTCACCTAAGAGACTCTTCAAATTCTTCTACTCTCACCCTCTCCATTGTTACATACTTGAGAGGTTCTTACCCAAATCCTTTTCTCACCATACCCATATTTATGAGAAGGCTATTGGGTGCTTTGGGAAGCAATTAGGAAGGGACCAATGACTATTGGTTGATGCTATGGGCTATAGCGGAATCCGGTAAGCTAAAGAAGAAATAGGTTCGGTGTAACCTCGTTGGAGCAAGAAGCTTGGAGGGCCTAGGTACACTGGGTAGATTAGGCTTGGAGGGTCTATTGCTGTTCATGTATCCCAACTACATTCTTTAGTGGATTATTTACCGCTTGGAGGGCGGCCGAGAGATTTTACGCCGAGGGCTTTGGTTTCCTCTTCGATAACACATTGTTGTGTTGTCCTTATGTTTGCATCTCTCTTCCCTTAATCTTTGCCATTTAATTTCTGCTGTGGATGTGATTTTAATTGGTTTAGATTGTTTATCAATTCTGTTATTAGCTTATGTTCAAGTTCCACACATTTATTGTTTAATAATAAACTTGAATTGGTATTTTGTAATTGGGGGTCTAAACGTTCGTAGTGTTTTCAACGCTATTTGAACATTCAAAAACCCTAGAGAAAAACAAGATTGACTCATCCACAATCTTCATCCTTTGATTCTCCAAATTCCTCTACACTCATCCTCTCCATTGACATATCCTTGAGAGGTAAATTAGCCAAATTCTTATCTCACCATACCCATATTTGTGAGAAGTCTTTTTGGTGCTTAGGAAGTAGTTCAGAAGGGACCAAATCATTTTGGTTGATGCAATGGGTGATTGCGGGATCTAGTAAGCTAGAGAAGACAAGGTTCGGCATAACCCTGTTGGAGCAAGATTCTTGGAGGTCTTAGGTGCACTAGGTAGATTAGGGTTGGATGGTCTTCAGCTATTCATGTATCACAACTTTATTTTTTAGTGGATTATTGACCGCTTGGAGGGCGGTGGAGAGGTTTTTCGCTGAGGACTTTGGTTTCTTCATCAATAACACATCGCTGTGTTGTCTTTATATTTGCATCTCTCTACCCTTAATCTTTGCATTTTAATTAATGTTTTGGTTGTGATTAATTTTAGTTTAGATTGTTTTACCAATTTTGTTTTAGCTTTTTTTCATATTCCACACATACATTGTTTAATTATAAGCTTGTGTTGGTAATTTGTGAATTGAGGGTCTAAATATTCATAGATGTTTTACACACTATTTGAACATTCAAATTGATATTAGAGCGGGTACAATTGTTGTGGTTTTATTTCCTAAGTGTGATCCTAGACCCTTTTTGAGATGGATCGACCTCAATCACTTAATGCTCCTCCATACTTTAATGGGAGCAATTACACTTTTTGACAAGTCTGTATGAGATCATTTCTATGTTCTATCGATGATAGTGTTTGGGACGCTATCGAGATAGGATGGACTAGGCTGGAGGCCGCCAAATCCACATGGGATAAGGAAGCTCTTACGGCAGCTAATGCTAATAGCAAGGCCTTAAATGCTATTTTTTGTGGTGTTTCTACTGACAAATTTCATAGGATCTCTCATGTCACAATTGCCAAGGAGGCGTGGCAAATCTTGGAGACAACTTATGAAGGCACCAAGAAGGTGAAGGACACCAGGTTGCAAATGCTTAACACATGCTTCGAGGAGCTGAAAATGAGTGAAGACAACTCATTCGACTCATTTTATGGGAAGCTAAATGAAGTGGTAATTGTGAAATTTAACTTAAGAGAAAAGACGGAGGACTCCAAGATTGTGAGGAAGATTCTATGATCATTGCTGGAGAGTTTCCATGTAGAGGTTACTGCCATCGAAGAGAGCAAGGACCTTGAAGAGATTAAAATTCAAGAACTCATCAATTCTCTTCAAACCTATGAGCTATCTCTACCATTTCAAAGGAAGAGCAAATCTCTTGCTCTCAAGACAATCAATGAGAGATTGGATGCTCAAGACTCCTCAGATGAGGATGAGGTTGAAAAGGTTGTGGCATACCTTGCCAAGAACTTCTGTAAGTTCCTAAAGTTCAAGAGAGATGGAAAGTCTTTTGAGAATGGCAAATTCTCAAAGTTCAAGAAGGACAAGAAAGACTTCAAGAAGAAGGATTCAAGAGATTCTTCACCATCTGAAATGGTCACGTGCTTTAAGTGCAAAGGACATGCGCATGTGAAGAAAGAATGCCCCACGTATTTTAAAGCAAAGGGTAAAGTCTTTGCAACTACACTTAATGACTCAGATGGTTCAAATTCTGGTTCGGAAGAAAGCTGTGACGGAGAAAGAAACTACTCTGCATTTATGACCATTGTACCTGTGGACTCCTCAGAAGATTTGTATGCACTAGTGGAAGAGCTCAGTGAGCACACCAAAGTGGACTCAATGGGAGTTGGGGAGGAATCCGATGATGAAGGCGAAGAATGTGTCTATGAAGGAGCAAACAGATTGCAGGAAACTTATAACTTTCTTTTAGAGAAGTCTGGAGAGTATGTTAGAGTGGCTAAAGCAGCCATTGGGAAAAATGAAGAGAGCTAAGCAAGACTACAAGAGCATACTCATAAGGTACAAAGAAATGAAGTGTGAAGTTGAGGCATTGAATGGAGAACTAACAGAAGCCTACTCTAAGATCAAGTTTCTGGATCTTGAAGTGATTCAAGCTAATGCCAAAGTGGAGCGAGTTGCTTCCAAGAAGCTTGACGAAGTGCTTACACATCAAAAGCCTTTTTCCGACAAAAGTGGCTTAGGATATTCCAAAGCAAGTAGTTCAAGTGTCAATGTGTCCATGGAAATGAAATTTGTTAAGGCTAACGAACCAATGGTAGCAACTCCAAGTGTTGAGAATGTAAAAGTGGAGAAAAAGCCAAATGGAACTGCTCAAAAGGTTTTAACAAAACCTCAAAGTCCATTTGTGGCTAGAGAGGTCCTCAAGTTCAACACTTCTGCCACCATTGTGGAGTTCGAGGACACATAAGACCTAATTGCTATAAACTTCATGCATTGAAGAAAACGGTTTCTCAAAGGCTAAGAGGACAAGGAAAGGGAAATTGGAACGCCAAGCAAACAAAAGGGCGAGAAGCTGATTCTGGTTTTGGTGATGTGATAAAGATAATTGATACCATCACTTCTTGTTTGGCAAGCTTCAACCAAAGGTTTGAGAATCACAGCTCTAGTACCCGATCCTCTAGGGATATCAACCCAAGCACACGTGCCATATGGGTGAAGAAGGGTATACATGCATAAGCATTAGACCATATCCATGCATCAATTCTTCCTATATGTTGTGATTTTGTTTGGTTGTTTGCTTATATTTCACAATTTAACATGTTTCTTTTCAAGCTTGTTTTGTACTTGCTGTTTTTATTGATCTTACTTTACATGTTCTATTTTTTAGTGTGTTGAAAAATTCAAAAACCCATAAAAATTGAAAAATCTCTAAAAAGTTTGATCGCTTGTGTTGTGTATATCACATGTGAGTTTGGCCTAGTACCTTCGTACTAATAGCATAGTGCATTTACGAGCTTAGCTTGTTATGTATGCACATTTATCTTTGTGGGAAAAATCTTGAAATCTGTGTGTGACTATTGTAAATCGATCTTTAAGCTTGTCATGAATGATTGGTCAATAGTCTTGATGGTTTTGATACATGCATAGACTTGTGCCTATATATCTTCCCACACTTTTTATGTTTTTGCTTTATAGCTCAACAACTGTCAAATCTCGTAAAGAGAGAATGAGCTGCAAAATTCGTCGCACATACTAGTATTTGACTAGGAAAAAGGGAAAGTGACTTGTATTGAAATGTATGGTGCCCAAAAAGCCAAAGGCTTATGCTCAAAATTGAAATATAAAAAATTTTAGGCACCGATCTCAAAATGAGATGTATTTTTAAAAAATGATCAAATGTTATGAATTGTGAAGAAGCCAAATGAAAAAGCTTCAAAGCTATGTAATCATTTTTGTGGAAGGTCATATATATTCATTTCTATAATTGAGTTAGACCTCTTGACCTAGTACCAGTTGTATATGACTTGATTGAATTGATCATTGAAGTTTCACTCTGGACTAAAAACTTTTCCACATTTGATACTCACACACAACTGACAAGGCTCTTGTTTAATGAATGCTTATTTCATTTGTGTGATTGTACATGATCAAATGTGATGTGTATACACAAATGCTTGTTTATCAAAACCAAAACATTTTTGAAAGTGTTTTTATGGTTTTGTGTTTTGAGTTTTTGTGTTGAAATTACATTTCTCATGTTTTTCATCAAAAAAATTTTCAGAGGCATTTTCACGAGAATGTCGCGACTAAGCTCTTCCTGTGAAAATGGGTTAAGGCAAAACATGAAAACACAAAATTCAAACAGAGACTTTTGTGACTGTCTCACGACTATTTCGCGAGTAAAGTCTTCCCACGAAACGTTTTGTGCTTCAGAGGCATTTTTCGCGAGTAACTTCGTGGGAAGGTAACCCGTGAAAAACGCGTGTTTTCAGTTTTATAGGGCTGATGTGACAGATTTTCAAACACATCCTATTTTCCCTCTTTTCACCTCCCTTAAGGATCTTTCCAACCCAAAATTGTTTTTCACTCAAAAACCCAACAATTTTCAAGTACAATCTTTTCAAAAACTTCTCTAAGGTATATTTTTAACATTTTATCTTTATTTCCTTAGATTATACAGAAAATTTCTAGGTTTTACTTGTATTGTTTTTTTTTTTTTTAAAAGGGTTGGGAACTCTAATTTTTGCGAAATGTTTTTCAATTTCTGGACTGGGCTTTGTCCCATTTGGTTTGTTTGTGTTTGTGTTGGCCCCTTGTGGCATTTTAACATGTATTTAGGCAATTTTCATTCATGTTCATGCATGCCCACATCTTAGTTTTATAGGTGCATACCAAGTATTTGAAAAAAAAAATGCTCAAATGGCATTTTTGTGTTGTTTTGGACTCCAATGAGTACCAAATTTTGGGGATTACCATGATTATACATGTTTGTCATGTTCTGATCATTATGTTTGTGTCTTACACACTTTGATCCAATTGTGCTTAACCATTTCTTGCACATGCATTACATAGGCACACGTTATGCACACTTGATGCACACACTTGCTCACTTGTCATGTTTTGCATATAACTCATGCTAGATATTTGTTGCTTACATGTTTAGCACTGTTAACATGATTTTAGTACTTTGTATATGTTCTTTTTAGAACTTTGTATTTATTGTTATGGACTAACTTGGATCTAATCAAGTTTATGTTCCTGTTTTGTGTTTTTGCACTTGTTTCTTTACTGTGTGTTTGTTTTTGCAGATGTATCATCGTTCCTCTCGCGGTAAAGAACCCGTGATTGACCTTACATCATCCCCTGTATCAAAAAGGACCTGGCCTTCATCCAATGCCTCCAACAATGATAGATTCAAGACTCCTCTAGATTCTTAGACTTTCTCCAGCATTTTTCAGGATGCTCCTACTGTGGTGGAACGGATTGTACATTTTGATACCCTGGGATCCACTTTTATCCCTAGGATTTTTGAGAATAAAGATTGGACAAATCTATTCGGGAACTTCGAGGATCCGATTGATGAATTAGTTAAGGAGTTCTACTTGAATGCTAGACTCACCGGAGTTGAACTGAAGCGTAAGGTGCAAGGAAAGGAATTTATCATCACTCCGGATTACCTTGCAAAGGTCCTTAGAATCAATCAACCAAAAAATGTGGATATCTCTCCATATGATGACAGACTTCCTCCAATGACAGATATTCTTCAAATTCTTGGACCTGATCATGAGATTCCAGCCAAAGGAACATCCATTGGGACTGTGAAGTTTGAACCTGAATTAAAGACACTCACATTGATTATGTTCTCCAATCTCTACCCACTGTCTAACTTGGGGTTCATCAATCTTGGAAGAGCATAATTCTTATGTGATCTCATCACAGGAGCTCCGATTGATATTTGCACTCACATTTTCTAGACAATAGGGAAAATCGTAGCAAGAACAGCAATACAGATGTATCTTCATTTCTGCAGTCTCATCATGAAAATCATGGTACTTAAAGTTGTTCATCCGCCAAGAGATGGAACGATCTTAGTTCGTCAAAGCCCAATATCCATGATGTCTCTTCAAAAGAGCAAAAGTCACTCTTATGCTAAGTGAGAAAGCAAAATCCATCCAAAACTCCAAAGAGTGAATCTTTCCCACATGCCACTCCTTCCGGTCATGGCTTAACTGCTCACACCACCCCTAGACATACTAAGACTGCATCTCCTCACATTCTTGAGCCATAGACTACTAGCTCTCATGCCGACAGATTGACCATTTTGGTTGAAGGTTTGCATGAGCGTATTTCAGGACTTGCAAATGTCATTTGCTCCACCAACAGTCGAGTTCAAATGCGTCTCACAACCATTGAGACTCAGTTAGATGCGATTCAACACAAACTAGAGGAGAGCCTTTAGCTATTCATGTCAAAAAGGGGGAGAGCAACTCACTATATAGTTTGGACGATAGCATATTGTAAGGGGGAGAACATCACAAGAAGGGAAGTGTGCATAGTGAAAGGGGGAGTTTTGTGAGCTCAAAAGGAGAAAGCTGATGCATATAGTCTAACCATTGTTTGGCTAGTCTAGTTTACAACTTACTAGTTTTTGAAGGCTAGTTGTGTTTATAGTTCATTTCATGTTTAATTTTATAGTCTTTATAACTCTTGGTTATTTACATTGCTTTCTTTTAAAGCTTTCAGTACTTTATTTTATAAACTTGCTTTGTAGCATTTTTTAAGTACTTTTAGATTTTGTTACATTATCTTGAGTACTACACACTTGTGCCCTTGTTGGATCTTATATCCTTCATGCAAATACATATTGTATTTCGCATTGGTTGTGTGTTGAACATGCAATTGATTTTTGCATTGCTCTTAATTGCATTGCGTGTTCGAATGATCATTTACTAGCTAAATGTTCATTGTAGTCATTCTTTAATGACTGTTCCATTTAATCAAGTTATGCTTCATTGTTTATGTAGTGCTTATTACCTTGATTGCATTTTACTTGCTTATATCTGTACCTTGTATTCAACTTGTCATGAGCTTATTGAAAGTTTTGTTTGTGTGCGAGTGTTTCAGGATACAGGTGTTTACATGCAAGTGCTTCACAGCTTCTAGATTAGGTGTGAGTGAGTTTTACCATTGTTCCCAACTCACGTTTAAGTCTAAAGTCTGTTTTAGGGGTTTTGTCATGGAATAGCCAAATGGGGAGATTGTAAAGTTGTGATTTACAACTATTTTGTGTTGGCTTTAATTCCGTGCCAAATTTGACTGTAATTTTGTTCAATCTTTTGTACCCTATATTTTATGTGGGATTGTATTGTAAGGTTTGTGTGTGAGAGAAAGTGTGAAGACTCAAGGCAATTGAAGACCAAAGAAGGTTTCGCAAGTAGCTCGCAAGTAGCGATCCCGCGAAGTGAAGCATATGCTTAGCACATGACTGGAATGCAAAAAGTCATGACAGATGATGACAGCTGGTTTTCGCGTGTCTCATGAGTAAGGCCTTCTCGCAAGATACTCGCGAAACATTTTGTTTACCCATAGATTTTGAGGAGTTCTTTTAGAGATAAAACCCACATTACCCACATATGTTGAAAGTGAGATATTGTCATACCCACAATTCTCCACACAATCCATCGTGGTTTTCCTCAACTCCTACCTCTCCATTTTCAAATCCTTGAGAGGTTGATAGCCCAAACACTTACCACACCCATTCATAGTGTAAAGTGAGGTTTTGGTGCTGCTGGGAAGCATTGGAAGAACCTATTTGTTTGGTGGATGCAATCGGGCTAAATTGCATGATCCGGAGAGCTAGAGAAGACAAAGCTTGGCGAAGTCAGTTGGTTGCAGGAGCTTGGAGGGCTCGAGTACATGGGGTAGACTAGGCTTGGAGGGTCTTTTGTTATTCGTGTACTCCAACTTCTTCTCTAGTGGATCGATTTACCGCTTGGAGGGCGGCGAAGAGGTTTTTCACTGAGTACTTCGGTTTACTCTTCGATAACACATCAGCGTGTTATCTTGTGTTTGCATTCTTCTTCCCTACTCTAATAGATTTCATTTTACTACTATGATTTGATGAATATGGCTTAGAGTAGTTATATTGTTTATCCGCTCTCATTTACTCTATTCTGCACTTAGTTTAAGTTAGAGTAAAATCAATCGAGCCGTAATCTTTAATTTGGGGGTCTAAATAGCTCTTGTGTTTTCACACAAATTTGAGCTTTCAATATGTAAAGTTAAAACCGTCTAAGAGAAATATGTATAGATAATACCTAGTTATAACATTAAAATTAAAGTAGATAAATATGTAAAGTTAAAACTGCTTAAGGTGAATTTGTAAAGCCAATGTATTTATATATTAAATAATGTCAAAAAAATTTGAAGTAAAAAATAAATATGAAAAAAATAATGATGTGGCAATGACGTGGAGGATGAGGTGGCTTAACAGGAGCGTAGCAACAATAAATTCTATGCTTCAGCTTTTAGATATATATAGATTTGAGGAATACACCACATGACAGACATTGGAAAGTCGCATATATGTCAAATGACACTCTCAAGTTGGGCTTCCGCTTTAATTAGATATTGTTAATAACCAATAACTTAAGCAATGTATGGACAAATTCAACGTAATATAATTTTTTTTTTCCTCTTTTTTTGTTCCAAGTATGAAATTTAATCATTGTGATATTTATGAATAGACATTTATTATGAGTTGTTCTACGGCAACAATAAAATGTCACAATATGTTTGTTTGTTTAGAACCTTTAAACCAGATTGTTTAACCTAATATATTAGTCAAGTGATTATTTAGGTTAATTATTCAGATCTAAATTAAACAATAATAAATCATATCATGCATAGCAGTGGAAAAATAAATAACATCACAACATGATAACCTACGAAAACCGATGAAATGAACTGTTTCAAGGTAAACACGGTGGAGGATTTAACCTAGCTATCCTCAAGGTAAAACAAATCTATTATAAGAGAATTGAAATTTTTACAATCAGATTTAACCCTAAATCTATTGCTACCTCTAGTAGTAACTTACTGACACGATCATGTGAAAGCTCCGAATCCACAGACTCCTTCTCTCCTTGGATTTACTACAACACAAGCACCCATACTTGTGACTTTGAGATCCCACTCAAAGGTTTTAGATCACCTTTAGTTGTTGATCTTTGTAGTAGCAACTAGGTTCTACCACCGCTTGATTGTAGATCTTGCTCCGGTAAACACTTGTGTAGTTAGAAGCTACAAAACCTCTGAGATCTCATAAAGAGTAACACACAAGTCATCCAAAAGTCTGAAAAACATAGTTAGGGTTTCCCTTTTATATGCGGACAAGTTAGATTGAAACCGTAAACATTTTCGCAGGCATGGGCCTGATTTAAAATTCTATAGAAATTCTTTTTCTGCGATTCTCGATCGATCGGGTCTAATTCTTGATCAATTGAGCTTGGCAAATTCTTACTCCTCTTTTCTGCAGTTAGCTCGAACTTTAACCTTGAAACATACACCTTTGAGCATTGTCTAACACATAGACTAGACATGTTTGTTCTTTGTTTGCCAACACATACAAAATATTATTCTAAAAATTTTATCCTAGATCTTTAGAACCTAATAATCTCCCCCTTTGGCAATCCATGACAAAACACACATACAAAATGAATTGCTCAAATCAAACACCAGCCCAAACACAAAGTATTGCCCTAATACAATTCTAATACAACTACTACTATTAGTTGCCAGTATAGACAAAAACTGTTGAAAGAATTAACTTGTAAATTCCTGAAACACTAAAAACAAACCATGAACACATGTGTGGAAAATACAGTAGAAATCCAATAAATAAGATTGAACTTGAATAAACATCAAATATACTATCATAGTTAATGAACCATCAATGTTTGTGAAACAAGAAAAATAACACAAAAAAATATATAAAACAAATATACATGAAAATAAAGAAAATACATCAAAAACTATCATCATCTCAAAACAACTGCCCCTAAGTATAAAAAATCTCTACTCCCCCTAAATACAAGAACTCTCAAAGCCCTAAAACCTACTCCCCCTTTTTGTTACGAATTGCCAAAGGCAACTATCAAGCATCAAAGGGTGGAGGAGGTGGAAATACATGTTTGTTTTTTTAGTAATCCTAAACTCTTTACCTCTAATCCAAGAAGTCAAATAATGATCACCTGTAACCTCGGAATAGACAAAGAGATTTGAGTAAAACTCTTTAATCAAAGTAGTAACAGGAGGATCAAACACATCACATAGGGAAACCTAATTCCTAGACACTAGATTCCTACATATAAAAGGATCTAACTCACTTAAAACAATCTCTCTCTCTCACCATATAGACCTATACTTGGTTAAGGTCTCATAGACTTCCTCAATCTTGGCAGAAAGAAACCTAACCCTATCAACCAAGGGAGAGGCAGAAGAAGAAGAAGCAGTGTTTCTATTTTCTTTGGTTTTGAATTTCCTACCAACCTTAGGAGCCATGCCTAAAGATTAAACAAAAGACAAACAGAAACCAAAGGCAGACTGCATCGGATTAAGTTATAGACAAGATAACATGAAATTTTTGAAAAACTATATGATGCATGACATTAGTACACAGATGATGCATCACCTAATGCTCTAAAATAGTTTAATTTCATGAAAATTTTGAAAATTGACCAAGAAAATTAGAAATTTATCAAAAACCTCAATTTTGAAAACCCTAATTTTAAAAAATTCTTATATTGAGCAATTGAACAACACAACAAGTATAAAACATGTTATAATCACTCAATTAAGCAATACGAAGAGTCAATTATAATCAATTTAGCCCAATTAAACAAAATCCCCAATTCTCTCAATAACAAATAAAACCTAATTTCGAGATTTTGAGGAAATCATGAAAATTTTAAAATCAAAGCATGAGAAACATGTTTATATGATGCATGAACAAAAACCCATCCAACAAAATGGATCAAATTACTCAAAATCATCAAAAACCCTAAATCTCTTTGATTTGAAAATTTTGAAAAATTTTATGGAAAATGCATGAATGCATGTAATTTAAATAAAAAGAAGGGGTAAAAGAGTCATACCTTATGTTGAGGAAGAAAACCTTTGAATCTTTGACTCAGAAAAATATAAAAAAAAAAAAAAAAAAAATTTGAGTAAGAAGGGATCGAGAGAGGGATCGAAGAAGAAGACAAACATGAAGAACATCTGATCTGATTCTTATTTGTTAAAAAAAAAAGTTTTGATCGATCAAGAGGAATCGAGACATGAGTCGAAAATCATTTAAAAACAGACCCGACTGATCGAGAGGAATTGAGACAACCAGAGAGTTTTAGCCTTAAAACTGAATTTTTCTTTTTCTTTTCAATCGGTCAAAAAATAGGTTTGATTGATCAAATCCTAAAGAATCATAAATTTTGAAAAACCTGAAAATTTTTCTGCAAAAACATTTGTAAACTAGTTTTTATGATATGAGATGCATGTTCATGATTTCAAATGTTTTACAAAAGCAGTCTTTCCAAAAGAAAATTCAATCCTAAGCAAATTTGATCAAACATTTCTTTCCTCACACCCCCAAAATGTATTAAACATATCAACAAGTTAAATATTGGATGGCCACAAAAATTAACACACAATCACATGTATAGAGTTTAACAAAAACTTGCTTGTGGTGTGTGCAACTAGTAAGTGTATGAGTTACCCAAAAGGTGATATGTAGATGGAAAATAAGCACAATTTCTTCATTATCGATCACATAAGTTTGAAAGTGACTATCACCTAAAGAGTTACATTATATAACTCTCACATCTGCTAGAAAACATGCTTGTAACCATGCAATTTTATTTATTTATTTCTTTTTCTTTTCTTTTTCTTTTGAAGCATATTTTTCTTTGTATTTCTTTTTGCTTTTTGCTTCTTTTATTTATTTTGATAGCAACACATTAAATATCTTGCTATGCAAGTGCTACACCTTATCGAGCATGGCTTTTATGATTTGCACATAGGTGTTCATGATTGGTGAGTAACATTGGTGAAACGGTTATTTATGCCTTTCTCCTAGGATGTTTTAGTCCTTACAATCAAAAGAATGTGACTTTAAAATCAAAAGCATGTGTTTAAAAACCATAAACAACTCACACAATATAAGCACTAAATAGCACAAACTAGCAAAGTGCAGAAAAATAAAATTCATCAAAGCTAAACAAGGTACACAATCATGAAATGCAAGTTTCATAGGCCAACCTCAATTACACATATTGGAGATGTATAATACAAAGAACTTTTTTCCCTTTTTTCTAATTTTTAAAAAATAAAAAAATAAAAAAACATCAAAAACAAACCTAGAATGAAATGCATGAATATAATGCAAATGCAAACCCTAATGAAAAACAATTTTGGTCACTAGAGATTGAAAGAATTAACACAAGGACCATGTCAGACAAACTCACTTTAGATGCAAACTTGGAGTTAGGGTTCTATTAGAATTAGCCCTAATCTCAGTTCTAGTATTGGCATAATGGTTAAGAACATTTACCAATTCATGGATAAGTGTCATAGGATCTTGTGCTTTTGGCATGGGCTCTTTATGTTTGGATGCTTGCTTTGATGCATATAGTTTAAAGCAATTTGGCCAAGTATGCCCAGCTCCACCACAGAAATGACAAAACCACTGTGTGAGAGAGAGAGAGAGAGAGATGGGGTTTGGAAGTAGTGCAAGCATAGATGGTGGAGTAACTAGTGGAAAGGATGGGAGAGGTCATGGCAGTGTCGATCCAGCCTATGCAGAGTTAGGAAGGAGTGGGGTTTAGGTAGGGAGATTCCATTTAATTTGAGCATTGGTTGAAGTTGTTTTAGGATCTTTAGATTGTATTTAATGCATTGTTATGGGTTTAATTTCGTAATGAGTTGAAGAGGGTAGAAGCTAAAATTTAGAATTGCAAGCTAAAGTAATTCACACGAGTAAACCTAGAGAGTCATGCATGCGAATTTGTTTGGAAATTTCATTTTTTGAAAAATAGTTGAGGTAGAAATTTCTCTTATCACTTTTAGGTCATTGGCTCGAGAGAAAATATGAGAGGATGGGTGAAAATTTAGTTACAATTTTCTCTACAGTACCAGCCTTCAACCTCTCTTTATAAGCTTCATTTCCCACAAATTTTCTAGTCCCAATTTCCATATTGAAGAGTTATAGGAAGTCCTGAGACCCTAGTGTAAAAACCTATATCATCTCTCTATGTTCTCCCTCTTAAATTGCCGAATTCTATGGGACGAAAATTCATACTATCACACACATTGAAATCTTCAAAGTTCTTGGTGTTAGGGAATCATTGGAGTGATCTCAAAATTGCCTAGGAGACTTGGTCATTGCAATTGGATGAATATTTGCAAATCCGAAGACCATCAAGAAGAAAGGATTCAAGGAGTCGGTTACTAGTAGGACCTAGAGGCTCAAATACAGTCATTGATTGGAGGGTTTTGTAAGTGATATCTACCACAACTATTCTTGATCAATGGATCACTTGGCACTAGAGACCCTAGAGATTTTTTTTTTTTTTTTTTTTTTTCTGATTCTCTGGTTATTTCTCTCCATAAATACTTTGATGTTTTTGCAGTTGCTTGCTTTTCTTCGTTTTCGGGATTTGTTTTTATGATTATGTATCCATGCTTATGTCAATTGGTTAATAACTTAAACAATTAGGATTACTTTCACTAGTTAGCTTAAAACAAAGCCGTAAAATGTGGGATCTAAATTGGTTCATTTCAAATTTGATCTGGAATGCAATTTTGGGTTGGGTGATTCAATCTAGAATGATGATTTCATTTTGGGAGGCGTTGTTTAAAACTTAAGTTTAACCCTAAAGTGCATTTATTAGGTTACCAATTAAATTTTAATAACTTGGTTGCATTGACCAATTAAAAATGGATAATGTTATCTTTTCCAAGGATAAGATTCAATGCAATTAGGTATTTGAATTCAATTAAGAAATCTAATGTAATGCACCTAAGATATTGTACCATTTTTCCTTTTTATAATATTTTTCTTAAATTTTAGATTTTTTTTTTTTTAATTTGAGAAACTAAAAAATAACTAAACTCTGTCTTTTTGAGTTATTTATTGGAATCATAACTAATGGAGTTGGACAAAAGGACTAGATTGAATATGGATCAAAGATAAAAAAGTGAAATGAACAAGGTAAAATTACATGACTAAATAGAATTTCGAACAATGTTAAAGGGTGTAATTTGTAATTTATTCTTATTTTTATAGTGTGTGAAAGATCTAATAAAATAAAAGAAATAGGAACACAAGATAAAGAAATCTAGAGATGAAATAATATATAACTTTATTCTTTAAATCGTCATTGCTAGGTTCTAAAGACTTAGGATTTAATGTATTTAGAACTCTAATGTGTATTGTTGGCAAACCATGATCAAAACAGGTTGTTTAGTCTTGTTTAGATGTGCTCAAAGTTGTGTTGTTTATGTAAAGTTGGAATCGAGCTGATGCAGAATTAAATGTGCATCTCGGCCTGGCTCAATTGATCGAAGCTTAGGCTCGATCAATTGAAAATCGGGCAGATACGTTTTTCTGCAGAATTTCCAACTCAGCCCTAACTCCTAAAACATTTAGGGTTTTATTTTTTTGCCCTAGGTATATAAGGCAAACCCTAGCCACGTTTTTAGATTGCTCATATTGCTGTTTGTGTGAATCTCTTGTGAGATCTGTGAGGAGCTTTCCTTTACACAAGCTTAGGGTTATTAAGATTCAAGATTCGTTCAAGAACTTGATGATCATTCAGTTGCTGCTATAAGAGCTTAAAGATACAGAAACAGGCGTGCTTGTACTTGCTGGAGAATCCAAGAAAGAAGGAGTCTGTGGTCTCAGAGCTTGCACATGGTCGTGTTAGTAAGTTTCTACTGGTGGGTAGCAATAAGATGTTAGTGGTCTAAGTCTTATTGTAAAACTTCAATTCTTTCTATGGTGGATTCAAGTTTACCTTGAGGATAGCTAGGTTGAATCCTCCCCAGGTTTTTACCGGTGTGGTTTCCTGGGTCATCATATCTTTGTGTTATTTATTTTTCCGCTGCTACATACTTGATATGATTGTTTAAGTGTGATAACCTAATTTGCATAATTTGACTAAGTTAATCACTTGGCTAATTTACTAGGTTAATCTTGTTGTTGTTTAAGGGGTCTAAAAACCATACAAATGGTATCAAAGCGGGTAGCTCTCTTGTTGAAGATTTTTTATCTCTGAGCTGATCCTTGACCCCTATTGTCATAGAACACGGACACTCTCTGGTTATTCCTCCTCACTTTGATGGGAATAATTATGCTTATTAGAAAGTAAGGATGAAAGTATTCCTGAAATCTATTGATGAGAGAATCTGGAACTCTGTTGAATACGGATGGGAGAAGCCCACTACTCCTGTGAGTGAGTGGCAAACTTCTCAAAAAGAAGCAGCTGGGTTCAATAGCAAAGCTATGAATGTCATCTTTAATGCTATTTCTATGGAGGAATTTAAGAGAATCTCTAATGTTGAGGTTGCTCACACTACTTGGAAAATCCTCCAAATTGTGCATGAAGACACTAAGGCAGTTAAAATTAATAAGTTGCGGCAGTTAACATCTAGATTTGAAAGCATTAGGATGTCTAATGATGAATCTTTTGATGAATTCTATGCTAAACTGAATGACATTGTTAATTCTGCATATAATCTGGGTCAAACCTATGATCAACCTAAAATTGTTAGGAAGATTCTTAGATCCTTGACTGAGGACTTTAGACCCAAAGTGACTGCCATCACTGAGAGCAAGGATGTGGACTCCATCCTTGTTGATGAACTTGTAGGATCTCTTCAGTCCTATGAGTTGGACCTACCCAAAACTAGCAAATCCTAGTCAATGGCTCTTAAGTCAGTTGATGATGTTAAGGTTGGTGGATTTGATGATGAGCTCTCTGCTACAAAGATTGCTTACCTTGCCAAGAACTTTAGAAACTTTCTTAGGAATAGTAACAGAAGGGCAAGAGGTACAAACACTGCTGAACTTAGAAACTTTAGGAAGAATGATCCCACAAAGGTTAACAACAATGAAAAACCTAGAGAAAAATTTGGTCAATCTTCAAACAATTCTTTGGGTCCTCAATGTTTTGGATGTCAAGGGTATGTTCATGTGAAATCTGAATGTCCCACATACTTGAGGTCTAAGGGTAAGGCTATGGCTGTAACCCTTAGTGATAATGAAGTTTCTGATGATGAGTCCGGATGTGACGAGGATGGAAACTTCATTGCTTTCATTGCTACTGCTGTAGTCAATGAAAGTGTGTCTGTTGAAGAGAACGCTTCTGATGGGGAACTCTCTAAGGATGCAGATCTTCAAGAAGCCTACAATAAACTTTGCAAAGTTGCTGTAAAGGATGCCATGAATGTTGAATTAGGCTTAAAGAAAATTTCATCTCTTGAGCTTGAAAAGAAAAATTTGCTTGTTAATTTGTTTGATACTAATGAACTTTTAAACAATGTGAAAACTGAGAATATGCTCTTACTTGATAAAATTAAATATTTGGAACATGATTTATCTGTTGCTAGATCTGCTAGTTCTAAACTTGATCAAATGCTGAGTGTTCAAAAGGCTCCTTCTGACAAATCTGGATTAGGTTTTGTTGAAAGCATCTCTGTGACTGCACCAAATTCCACAAACTTTGTTCCTTCTTCTTCCTCTGAACACCTTGTGAGTGTGGTTGTGAGTGAGACTGCTAAACCTGTAGAGGCCACACCTCCTAGGAAGATTAGGGTTGATTTGAAAAAGTCTAAACCTAAGGAGTCTATCCTTTCTAAAGACAAGATGCATGGTTAGCCTGTTTGGGTTTGTCATTTTTGTGGAAAGTCTAGACACATTCATCCAAACTGTTACAAGCTGCAAGCAGCTAAGCGAGCAAATAAACTGAAAGTGCCTGTGCCTCAAGCACAAGATCCTATGACACTTATTGGTGAATTGGTAAAGGCTCTAAATCTTTATACCAATCCTGGAGTTGGAAATCACTCTATTGTGAATAAGAACTCCAATGCTCGTAGTGCATCTAAAAGGTTTTGGATGCAAAAGGCTCAATCTAATTAAGTCTTTCTAACATGGTACTTGTGCTTCATTGATCTATTCTTTGTGACCATTGTTCTTTGGTTTTGTTGTTTCTTTTTGTCTCTAGGATTTGCATTGCATAACATTCATGCATTTCATTCTAGGACTTTTTTTGTTTCTTCTTTTAAAAATAAATAAAAAATAAAAAAATAAAAAAAAGGAAGAAAAAGGGAAGCAATTTGTGTTTTGTGTTAGGACATATATGTTTTAACTTGATTAAGAACATATGTCATTTATTTATGTAGATTGGCTAATCCTTTGACAAAACGTACTCTACTTGTAATTGGGTAGTTCTAGGTGTTTTTAATACTTCAAGAAACAATGTTTCAAGGTCAAGTGTTGAAGTCATCAAGTCTGTCCAAGAAAAAGCAAGCTGAAGTGCAAAGTTTTTAAAGCTCGACACCTTCTCGATAGC
This sequence comes from Quercus ilex subsp. ballota, assembly GCA_032727855.1. NCBI lineage: Eukaryota > Viridiplantae > Streptophyta > Magnoliopsida > Fagales > Fagaceae > Quercus > Quercus ilex. The sequence continues at coordinate 29,546,850 of CM064912.1, read as the reverse complement.
TACCTCGACACTTGGCTATCTGTCGAGATCTTCAGCTGATGCTTATCGCAATCTCGATAGCTTCTCGATAGTTGGTCAATCGATCGAGAAAGTTTCTGTCCCCTCGACACCTTCTCGACACCTCCTCGATAGCTGCTATCTGTTGAGATTCATTAAATCTCGACACCTCCTCGACACCTCTCGATCGATCGAGGTTACGGGAAATCAGAATTTTCAGCTTTTTGATTTTTGGGCCAGGCTTATGTATTTGAGTAGGGTTTCTTTTCTCACAACCCTAGACTTATGTAAGGCTTATTTTAAAGGCCGTCACATAAGAGAATACAAGGAGAACATATGCAAAAGGTGACTGATGCCTTATTCTCTCTGAAAGAAGCTACTGCGTCTTTGCGCCTTAGGGTTTTGTAACCAAGTGCTTCTTGATCTTCATTGTTGATGAAGTGAAGAACTTTGCAGCCAACATTCTTCTTCCTTAAGTTGGTGAGTGAGTCACGTTTTGAGATTCGTGCAAAGGAGTTAGTCACGTACTGGGATCCGTGCAACAAAAAGGGTGGCGTCCATATATTGAAGAGTTCAGAGGTTCTGAAGCGGTAGAAGGTTTCTGCTGTGAGTTCATCTACGGGGATTGTAGAGTCTAGGGACAAAGGTTTTGTACTAGATCTGAAACTTCTCTTTTCTATAGTGGATTGCTTTTCAGGAAGGTTTCCCCCCAAGTTTTTTACTGTGAAACTGGTTGGTTTCATTGGTTTTCCTGGGTCATCATATCTTGTCTTATTTTATTTTTCCGCTGCATGATTTTGACATGATATTGATGTTTGTTTGTTATTAACAAGGTTTATTCATAATTAATCTAATTAACAACTTGGGTTTAAAACTTGTTAATTCTATCAACTGGGGTCTATATGTCCCAAAATTTTGTATTAATTCTGAAGTCACATGTATTTGACTGTTGGACTTGAACCTTTTGAGAAAGGCATAAATAACCATCTCACCACTATTCACTAGCCAATCATGAACACCTTAGTGCATATCATAAGATTTTGTACTCGAGAAAGTGTAGCACATGCACAAAAAGAACATAAGGTGTAGCCTCGATTTTAATGCTTAAAATTGGGGTGTACATTAGTGGGCTTAAAGCTAAATCAAATAATTAAAATTGGTGTGTACACTATCATGGCTATTTTATTAAGTTTTTGAACAACTAAAATTGGTGTGTACAATATGAGGCAAATTCAAGAAACTTACATGATTGCAAGCTTATGATCTAGGAGATGTGGGAGTTATATGATGTAACTCTTTAACTGATAGTCTCTTTTAAATTCTATGTAATGAATTTTGTAGACTTTATGTTTGATTTCTATTCACATATCACCTCACATGTATCTCAAGCTTTTGCTAGTTGCACACACTACACGAGTTACTCTTTGCTAAACATTGTACATGTTATTGTGTGTGTTTTTGGTCTGACCAACCAAGTTTGAAAATACTTTGAGTTTTTATGCAAAGTAGTTTTATTGCTTGAGAATTTAAAGGGAGATTGTTTGCAAATCTTAAATTTCGGGAAAACTGGATTTAAAAATTGTGTTTTTGAAAAGCATTTCGTATCATACTCATGCATTTTGTTCATCTATTTCAATGCTTTGAAGAGTTTTTTCTCAAAATGTGTTTTTGTTTTTCAAAAACTGTGTTTTTCTCTCAAAAATTAAGTGAGCCTCTGTTTGTTTCGATTGATCCAATCTGTTTTTCGATCAATTGAATTTGTTTTAAAAATTCTTTATGAAGTTTCTGCCTGATTCGATTGATCGAAACTGTTTTTCAATCAATTGAATATCATGAATCAGGTTTTTCAAAAATCAGATTTAACTTGTTCAACTTCACTTTTTCAAAAGTTTTTAACTTTTCTCTCTCTCCCCGACTCGGACAAGCTCACTCATCAAGTTTTTGTCGTTTTCCTCCAAAATTTTTGCAAGGTTTTTCTCCTTTAAGGCCAGCAAGTCCATTATACCCTTCCTTTTAAGTTTATTTTCAATTTTCATGCATTTTTCATGCATTTTTCTTTGAAAATTTCGAACCTATGCATATTGGGATTTTTGATGATTCAAGCTATTTTTTGTGAATTTGATCATTGGATTTTTGTTGGGAGATGTTTTAAACTTGATCTATGATGCTTAATTTGATCAATTTGGGGTTTTGTGATGAATTGAAATTCTAGGGCTTGAATTTAATCCAAATTGGGGCTTTTGTTCAAATTGGGTGAAATTGATGAAATTGGCTTGATTAATTGATGTAATTGATCATTCTAAATTGTATGTTGTGTTGTGTGATGATCAATTGGTCAATTTGTTTTACAAACAAACAAATGGTTTTTCAAATTTTTGGGGTTTTTGATAGAAACTCTTTGCTCAAGCCAAATTTTGTGAATTTGACCTTAAATTGAACTTAGTTTCACTGCATTAGAGCATGCATCATGACATTTAAACTGTTCATGCATCATATAGATTTTTGTTTTATATGTGTTTTGAGCTAACTTGCAATCATCCCTTGGTTTTTCCTTTTTGTTCTTTTTGGTTCTGCTTTGTGTCCTTGTCCTTTCCTTAGCACCATGCCTAGGAAGACTAGAGCTCATAGGACTCTCTCCTCTTCTTCTGAGTCTCCCTCTAGGAGTAAGCTGTTTAAGGATGCCAAAAGCAGAGAGGCTTATGATAAGTTGAACAGTAAGAGGAAAATTTGGGCTGAGAGTTCTGTTGTTTTAGATGAGGTAGATCCTACCATTAGGGCAAATTTTGAGAGTAAGGGTTGGCTGTCCTTGTTGGAGATAGATCATCCACCCCCGACCGCTCTGATTAGAGAGTTCTACTCGAACCTCTCTTGCCACGTCTATGATTCCAACACCCTTGTTAGGAGTTGGATACGAGGTGTTGAGTTCACCATTACCCCTAGGGTAATGACTGAGGCTCTTGGGGTCCCGGTCGTTAGGCAGCCCGACTATCCTTATGAGGAGTCTCCATCCTTAGATGACGTCATGTCATACATTACTAGGTCTTCTATCCAGTGGGGTTCTGATCCTTGGATCACGTCCGCTAAGCTTTCTGAGACTTCCTATCTTTTTCTTAGGATAGCGTGTCATTCTTTGTGGCCTATCTCTCATCTTCACACCATCCCTATTGAGAGATGTGTGTTTTTGTATGCCCTTGTCTCTGGTGCTTCTATTTCTTTTCCTCATCTGTTTCTTCATTCTTTAAACAAGATTCATAGGAGTAGCGCTGTAGGTCATGCTCTTATTTATCCTATTTTCATTCATAGGATTTTGTTGTTTTTAGGATTAGATGGTTTCCTTGCGTCTGAGCCCATCCATATTACTAGTCCCATAGGTGTCTCCTTCCTTAGACAAAAGGCTGCTCATTTAAGACCTCCTCGTGTTCAGTCTTCTGGTACTGTACCCCCTCCTCCCTCTTCTATAGGTGATGCATAGGCTGAGACGTCTGGTGCTGCTGCTAATGTTCCTCCACCGACTACTTCGGATGAGTTCGACATTCAACGTACGTTGGATCATGTCTTGACCATTCAGGTGGCTCAGGGACAGATTTTGGTGGACTTGCTTGATGAGGTTTGTGCTATGCGTGCAGAGTTGGTGCATTTTAGATGATCTCCTACGCCACCTCCTTTTGATGATGGATTCTGATTGCCCTTTGGCATTCCGTCACAAAAAGGGGGAGTAGCATTTTGAGTTGTTTTTGTATAGCTTGTAGAGTTTTTGTCGATAAGGGGAGCTTTTTGGTTGGTTGGAGCCTGTGGTGATTAGATTGTATCTAGGAGCTGTACTTTGTATTTTACATTCTTTTTAGCTCTTGATGTATTTTTGTTGGGCTATTCATGTTAGGGGGAGTTATATTTTTTTTATTTCTTGTTTCACTGCTTATTGATTTATATTTATGAGTTATTCATTGATATATGTCTTTATTTTGTGTTTTGGTGAAATCAAGAATTTATTTTGTTTACTTGTATTTTCCACACATGCGTTTATGCATTTGTTGAGTATTTCAAGAAATACAGGTTGATTCAATTGAGCTGCTGTCTACTCTTGCAATTGATGGATAGTAGTTAGGATTGGATTTGTTATGTAAAGGGCTTTATTTTGTAAACTTTGAGCTTTTAGTTTGTGTTTTATCACGGATTGCCAAAGGGGGAGTTTGTTAGGTTCTAAAGACTTAGGATTTAATGTATTTAGAACTCTAATGTGTATTGTTGGCAAACCATGATCAAAACAGATTGTTTAGTCATGTTTAGATGTGCTCAAAGTTGTGCTGTTTATGTAAAGTTGGAATCGAGCTGATGCAAAATTAAATGTGCATCTCGGTTTGGCTCAATTGATCAAAGCTTAGGCTCGATCAATCGAAAATCGGGCAGATGCATTTTTCTGCAAAATTTCCAACTCAACCCTAACTCCTAAAACGTTTAGGGTTTTATGTTTTTGCCCTAGGTATATAAAGCAAACCCTAGCCACGTTTTTAGGTTGCTCATATTGCTGTTTGTGTGAATCTCTTGTGAGATCTGTGAGGAGCTTTCCTTTACACAAGCTTAGGATTATCAATATTCAAGATTCGTTCAAGAACCTGATGATCATTCAGTTGCTGCCATAAGAGCTTAAAGATACACAAGCGGGTGTGCTTGTACTTGCTGGAGAATCCAAGAAAGAAGGAGTCTGTGGTCTCGGAGCTTGCACGTGATCGTGGCAGTAAGTTTCTACTGGTGGGTAGCTATAAGATGTTAGTGGTCTAAGTCTTATTGTAAAACTTCAATTCTTTCTAAAGTGGATTCAAGTTTACCTTGAGGATAGCTAGGTTAAATCCTCCTCAGGTTTTTACCGGTGTAGTTTCCTGGGTCATCATAACTTTGTGTTATTTATTTTTCCGCTGCTATATTCTTGATATGACTGTTTAAGTGTGATAACCTAGATTTGCATAATTTGACTAAGTTAATCACTTGGCTAATTTACTAGGTTAATTCTGTTGTTGTTTAAGGGGTCTAAAAACCGTACAGTCATCCACACGATACTATTTATTTTTGAATATGTCTATTTTCATTTATAATTAGATCACATATTTTTGTGTTAAAAAGTTGGATGGATGAAATTCTTAAGAATGCAATGCCATGCATTAGAGAATGCAACTCCATCCCTTTATAAAGTAACTCCAAACATTTCTTTTACTTGTGCATTTTCAACAAAGATCTAATTTTATATTTTGCTTTGCAATTTCTATATCATCTTAAATTATGCGTAGTTTATTGCTTTGACATGTAAGTCAAGATCTTTGATATGAATTTCAATGCTAATATCACATGAGCTACTCGAAGCATCATTTTATATTTTGTTAAACTCACGTGCCATTACCAAAACTGCATGCAACATTTGGTAACACAGAGCAATTTATAAACCCAAACACACACACACACCCCACCAATGTGGGACAAGCCCATGATTTTTTTTTTCATTAAACTCACACACCATTACCAAAACTGCATGCAACAGTTGGTAACGCAGAGCAAGTTATAAACCCAAACACACACACACCCCACCGATTTGAGACATACTCAAAGCATCATTTATGTAATAGTATAAGTTGTTATAAGAATAAGGCAACTATCATGCAAGGCAAAGAACATGGAGTTTAGGTTCTTTGTATTTTGTGGAATATGCACATTTGAATTCGACAATTTTTGTAGGCAATATTTATCACAAAATTGGCAAAATCTGCACATTCTAGTAATGGGATTAAATATTGTGCCTATTTTAATATTGATTCAAACTCCACTGAAGTTAAATTGGCAATATTTTTTATTTTTTAATTGAATAGCTGGAGATTGAGGGATTTCAAAAATCAATATTAGTCACATAAAGCAATTCAATTGAAAACAATGATACTCCAAAAAAAAGTAATTGAGGATTTTAAACCAAAAAATTTTACAAAGAAACGCTACATACAGTTAGTTTCAACAATTGTGGTTAAGCTTGATTTTGCGCATGATGGTGGGTGACAAAAGAATATAAATTATTTGTCTAACTTCTTGTGTTCCATTTTACACTCCAACAATCTTTGTATGCCATGTGTTTAACTTTTTTATTTATTTATTTAAAATTATGGGACAACACTTTAAAAGAAAGAAAAAAGGGAGGAAAAGAGAATTCAAAAACACAACTAACATTAATAGGGAAAAGAAAGAAATAAAAGAAGCGTTAACTTTTTTTTCATTTATGGAAAGCTTGCGAAACAAAAGAAGCGTTAAACTTTTCTATTTTGGTTTATTGAGAAGCGTTACACTTTCTCTCAAAAATAGTGTTACACTTTATATATATATATATATATATATATATTTCCCTATTTTGGAGAAAGAAGCGTTACACCTAGAAGTAGAAGAGGACAACCATTGGGCTAGTATAGAATCTATGGATATGCATGAGTGACATACATGGCTAGTATAGATATGCATGTGTAACATACATGGTAAAAATTTAATACTATAAAATTAAAAGTATTCAAATTCATAATTAGGAATTAAACCCCAATCCCCATGATAGAATAAATTATGCGTCCACATTTTTGTTTCTTTTTTATTTATTTATTTATATATATGGGTCCACAATTAATAACAAATTTTATATGGGTATAATTTTTGGCACATAATATATCAAATATTCTATGCAATATACATAGAATTGATCATTTATAATTGAAAAAAGTTTACAGAATTCATACGTCTAGGATCAACAATCGTGGTTAAGCAGGATTTTGTGTATGCTGGTGGGTGATAGAGAATTCGAAAGGACAATACTTCAAATAAATGAAATGTTAAATTGTAAAATGCACTCCTAAAATTTGGTGGCATTTGGAATTTACACCCTAAAGTTTCAGAATTTGAATTTACCCTCGAATGGTCTATTCTGTTTGCATCAACAGCCCATCCATCCATATTTTCTGTTAAGTGTCACATAAATTGTCACGCGTGTTTAGTTCATCCAATTAAATGATACCATTTCATTTTCATTATGCCATTTTATTTTTAATTATTTAATTTTGTTAGGCTACAAAAATGATTTGGCATCATTTTATTCGACAAACTAAACACGTGGGGCAAATTTATATGGCACTTAATGGAATATATGGATGGGGGGGACTGCAAATGCAAACGGAATAGAACTTCAATGGGTAAAATCCAAATTCTAAAACTTCAAGGTATAAAATTCAAACACTTCCAAACTTTAAGGGTTTAGTTTGCAAATTATCCTAAAGGAAGAAACAAAACAAAATAGTGAGGAGGATTCAAAAAGACAACCAATTTTGATAGGAAAAAGAAAGAAACAAAAGCGTTACAGTATTTTTTTTTTTTTTAATAAAAAATTTATGAGCATAGAAGCGTTACCTAAAAATTAGAAGATGACAAAGATTGAGATAGTATAGAGAGAAATAAGTGACATGCATGGTAAAATTTAGAAGGATATTAAATGTATAATTTCAAGTCACTTAAAAAAGATGAACGTAAAAACAAAGCCAAAGTTTTTTTTTTTTTTTTTTTTTTTAATTCGATAGCTGGGGATTGAGGGATTTGAAAAAATTAAGATCAATCGTATAAAACAGTTCGATTGAAAACAATGATTCTTCGAAAAAATGGTAATTGAGAATTAAAACAGCAAAAATGTTACAAAGAAACGCTACATACAATTAAATTAAAAAAATTTCGGTAATCTCGATTTTGCATGTGATGATGGTTGATAAAAGAATATAAAATTTCTTTCCCACTTTTTGTGTTCCATTTTACAATCGAACAATCATTGTGTGGCATGTGTTTGATTTTTTTTTTTTTTTTTTTTTTTCCATTTTAAACTATGGGACAATACTTGAAAGAAAGGGGGAAAAACTGGGGAAAAGAGAATGTAAAAACACAACTAACATTAAAAGGGAAAAGAAAGAAACAAATGAAGTGTCACATTTTTTTTTTCCTTTTATGGAAAGCTTATGAAAGAAAAGAATAGGTTTTGGTATATTGCAAAGCATTACACTTTTACTCAAAAAAGCTTTACACTTTAATATTTGTTCTTTTTTGGAGAAAGAAGCGTTACTCTTTTTTCTTTTTCTTTTTCTTTTTTTTTTTTTTTTTTTTTGGGAGAGTTAAGAAGCGTTACACTTTAGAAGTAGACAAGGACAACAATTGGGCTAGTATAGATATGCAAAAGTGACATTCTTGGCTAGTATAGATATGCATGTGTGACATAGATGGTAAAAATTTAATGCTATAAAATTAAAAGGATTCAAATGCATAATTAGGAACAAACCCCAACTCCCCATAACTCTATCCAGGCTCTTGAAAATGCCCAAGTTTTGTAAGCAAGCTTCAGGTTTTGCGAATATTTTGAAAAGGGCCCCTTTTCGCTATGACAGGTATTGGTTCCTAGATTGATCATGTATATGGTGATGTCCGTTTGGAAATCGGTTCCTAGATTGATCATGTATATGGTGATGTCCATTTGGAAATCGCTTATCTAGCTTTTTGCTGAAAAACTTTTGCTAAAAGTGTACTAAATTATACTTATACATTGAAAATTTTTGAAAAGAGTAAAAAAATGTAGGAAAAAGTGAAGTTTTAAAAAGCTATAAATTCAAAAAGACAAAGTAACAAAGATGAGAGAAACAGAAGAAGTCTTACACATTCTTTTTTTCTTTTTTTCTCTTTTAAAACTTTTTTATAAGCATAGAAGCATTACACAAAAAAGTAGAAGATGACAAGATTGGGGATATGGGATAGTACAGATAGACATAATTGACATACATGGTATTATTTTTTATTTTTTATTTTTTATTTTTTTTGAGGAACGACATACATGGTAAAATTTAAAAGGGTTTTAAATGCATAATTAAGAATCACTTAATAAAGATGAATGAAGAAGAAGTCAAAGATTATTATTATTACTTTTTAAAATTTGATAGTTAGGATTGAGGGATTTAAAGAAACCAATACTAATCATACAAAGCAATTCAATTGAAAACAATGATACTTGGTAAAAAGGTCATTGAGAATTTTAAAGCTGAAATATTACAAAGTAACGCTACACATGGTTCTGTTCAACTATTGTGGTTAAGCTGGATTTTGCATGTGATGGTGGGTGATAGAAGAATATAAATTATTTATCCCACTTTTTGTATTCCAGTTTATGCTCCACTTATCATGGTATGCCAGATGTTTGATTTTTTTTTTTTTTTTTCCATTTAAAAATTTGGCACAATACTTCAAAGAAAGGAAAAATAGGTGAAAAGAGAATTCAAAAAACACAACTAACATTAAATATAATAGGGAAAAGAAAGAAACAAAAGAAGCATTACTCTTTTTTTCTTTTATGGGAAGTTAGTGAAACAAAAGAAGCATTACACTTGTTTGTTTTGGTATGTTGAGAAGCATTACCTTTTACTTAAAAAAGCTTTATACTTTTTTTTTTCCCTTTTTCGAGAAAGAAATTTTACACTCTAGAAGTAAGAGGACAACAATTGGGATTGGGTTACTATAGATATGTGTGAGTGACATACATGGTAAAAATTTATTGCTATAGAATTAAAAGGATTCAAATGCATGATTAGGAATCACTTAAAAATGAAGAATATTATGGGAAGATCAAAGATTCTTCATTGAGAGAATAAGGTAGCAATTTGATTGCATTAAGGGGGGGAAAAAAACTATTAAGAAAAGCCAAAATTTCCATGAATTTATATAGTGCGCATTTAATGTAATAGAGATTTTTTCTTCCCTTAATGTTATAGAAATTTGCGAAGACATTGGTACCTCTTCAAGTTTTCCACAAAACCGATCATTGTCATAACTATCAGATAAAGAAAAAAGAAATAAGAAAAAAAGAAGAAGGCAAACATACAGTCATTTAGGAATAATAATTGTATTTATTATTGACACGTGGCACATTTAGACGCACTAAACCCATGTGTTCTTATTATAACTTGCCATTTGGACTTTATCGTTCACATGTTATGAGAAATTTGAGTAACACACCACATGACAAACATTGGAAAGTCTCATATATGTCAAATGACAAACTCTCAGGTTAGGCTTCCACTATAATTAGATATTATTAATAATCCATAAGCCAAGCAATGCACGGACAAATTCAACATAATATATATTTTCCCCTCTTTATTTTTTTGTTATAAGTATGAAATTTAATCATTATGGTATTTATGAATAGACATTTATTATCAGTTTTTATGGCCCAAATAAAATGTCACGATATTTTCACCTATCATCACATGTTAAATCCTCTTTAATGCCTTACACTAATTCCGAGACATTCCCAAGATGACTTCTACTATTGCCGAGTGAAATATTATCCACACCTCTATTTCTAGATCCTCAAGAGACAAGAAGGGAGGAGAGAGAGAGAGAGATGGGGTTTGGAAGGAGTGCGAGCATAGATGGTGGAGTAAGCTGTGGAAAGGATGTGAGAGGTCATGGTAGTGTCAATCCAGCCTGTGCAGAGTTAGGAAGGAGTGGGGTTTAGGTAGGGAGTTTCCATTTAATTTGAGCATTGATTAAAATTTTGTTAGGATCTTTCTATTATTGGAAAATTCGAAGAGTTAGAGAGAGTCCTAAAACCCTGGTGTAAAAACCGATTCTATCTCTCTATCTTCTCCATCTTAAATTGCCAAATTCTGTGGGAGGAAAATTCATAGAACACATTGAAATCTTCAGAGTTGTTGGTGTTAGGGAATCATTGGAGTGATCTCAAAATTTCCTAGGAGAATTGGTCATTGCAATTGGAAGCTTAATTGCAGATTTGAAGACTATCAAGAAGAACGGATTCGAGGAGTTGGTTACTAGGACCTGGAGCCTCAAGTACATAGTCATTACTTGGAGGGTTTTGTACGTGATATCTACCGCAACTATTCTTGATTAATGGATCACTTGGCGCTAGAGGCCCCAAAGAGTTTTTTTCGACTAATTCTCAGGTTATTTCTCTCCATAAATACTTTGATGTTTTTGTAGTTGCTTGTTTTTCTTTTTGCTTGGGATTTTTTTTATGATTATTTATCCATGCTTATGTCAATTGGTTAATAACTTAAACAAGTAGGATAACTTTCACTTGTTAGCTGAAAGCAAAGCCATAAAATGTGGGTTCTAAATTGGTTCCTTTCAAGTTTGATCTGGAATGCGATTTTGGGTTGGGTGATTCAATCTAGAATGATGATTTTATTTTGGGAAGGGGGGCGGGGTGGTTTAAAACTTAAGTATAACCCTAGAGCTCATTTATTAGGTTCCCTATTAAATTTTAATAACCAGTTGCGTTAACCGAGTAAAAATAGATAGTGTTATCTTTGCTAGGGATAATTAGATTAAATGCAATTAGGTGTTATCTTTTCCAAGCTCTTCTTTGATTCCTAGCAAAACTAGAGACAATTTGTTGAAGCCTATTAGAGTATCGAGGACATATATATTGTGCCCTAGCTGACACAACATATGAAATCCTTTGGTTACTTCGGTTGCTACAAGATTTAGTGGTGCTCATTGCCTATGCCACTCCAATCAATTGTGACACCCTAAGTGCCATTCAAATTGCTCATAATAATGTATTTCACAAAAGATTGAAGCAAATCGAGATCAATTGTTATATCTTCTGGATTCCCTCTTTTCAAGGTTCTGTCTTGCTAATCTCTATTGCTTCCCAAGTTCAACTTGCAAACATCTTTACCAATACACATCCTTCAGAACACTTTCATAATCTAGTTTCCAAACTCAAGTAAGTATCTCAATTACTTGTATTGTTGTACATCACTCATATATCTACCTACATAAAAGCAATCCCTTGTACAATTTCACACACAATTCAATATATAGAGAATTAATCCTCGTTCACACAAATGTTGTATGTTGATGTGTAAGGAACACTTGAAATTTTTATTTATGAAACCATTATTTGATGTGAATCATTCTCTATAACAATGTTTGGAAGATAGTTAAAACATTTGATGAGGCCTTGCACAGTCAATGGAAAAACTATTTCAAATGCAACAATCTTTGGAAGATAATTACAACATTTGATAGGGCCTTGCACAATGAATGGAAAAACTATTTCAAATGTGCAACCATTGCATGTGCTCGATCCATACAAAATCTTTTGGGAACTACTTAAAATTAGACTCCATATTGAAGCTGGAACTGAATTAGATGAAAATGGCAAGACCAAATTGTCAAGTGCAAGGCAAAACGACACAGAACAGAACAAAGCTGAAGAACAAAACGGCAGATTATAGTTTAATGAAATCACGTGCCTAGCATGTGTGTAACTTAAGTCCTAATTTGCTATATCAGAAGTCCACTTGGCACGCATCTAATGGTGTAGTTGTAATCCCGTTAGATTAGGAAGTTAGTTAATTTTCTGTTTTAGTCTTAACTCCTCTATTAGGTATATATAGAAACAGGGGGTTTATCTAATTTCTTACTTGTACATTTTCTGATTTTGATGAATGAGAATTACTCTTTCTCTCTCAAAGTTCTCTCTTCCAATTTCCAGAAACTTCTTTCTTAATATGGTATCAGAGCAAGATTTTCTTTGAGTTTCTTTCATTTTCGTAGTTGCCAAACAGATTTTGGCCTTCGAAATTTCTTTCTTTTCTTCTTGATTTGCAAGTTTCTTTGAGTTTCTTTCTTTTCATTGTTGCCAAAAAGATTTTGGTCTTCGAAATTTCTCTCTTTTCTTCTTGATTTGCTTGAAGTTCTAGTCTTTCATGGCTTCTAATTCAACAACCAATCAAGCTCAGTCTTCCACTCAATCTGTGCCTTCTACAAGCGCAACAATGGCAGATGAATCTGCTAACAACCCTTATTTTCTTCCAGCCACTGAGAGTCCAGGAATAGTTCTTACTTCGCAGCCGTTGATTGGTCCAGAGAACTATTTGAGTTGGGCAAGATCAGTGTTCTTGGCCCTAAGTTCACAAAACAAATTTGGTTTTATGAATGGTTCGATTCCTCAACCAGACCTTACCTTTCCATTGTACAACTCTTGGAGTAGGTGTAATACCACTGTGCTCTCATGGCTGACCAACTCTCTCAGCATGGATCTCAAGGCAAGTGTGATGTATATCAACACTGCAAGGGATTTATGGATTGATCTCAGAGACAAACTTTCACAGGGCAATACTCCACGGCAATTTGAGCTGCAAAAGGAAATTGCTCGTCTTTCTCAAGGTACACTCACAGTAAGTTCATACTTCACTAGGTTTAAAACACTGTGGGTGAGTTTATTAATTTTCAACCTTTCACTGTATGCAATTGTGATTGCACATGTGGTTCTAAGGCTTCTCAATTGGAAGGACAACATAAGGAGCATGTTTTTCGCTTTCTGATGGGATTAAATGATAGTTATGGAAACATTATAGGCCAGATTTTGTTGCTTGAGCCTTTTCCATCTATTAGCAAGGTTTGTTCTTTGATCTTGCAAGAAGAAAAGAGAAGGAGTTTTGGACATGGAGTTAATGTAGTCTATCCTGCTTAGGCTACTGTTATGTTTGCTACTCATGCTAAGGGTTTTAATGGCAATCAAGGACAAAACCAAGGCAATCGTGGTAATAAAGGGCATTTTAAGAAGGAGAGACCCATCTGTACTTACTGTGGCCTTAGTGTCATATTGCAGACAAGTGTTATAAACTACATGGGTATCCCCCAGGCTACAAGCACAAGGGAAGCAATCAGGATATGGCTAATCAAGTTTCAGCATTTTTGCCTTCTGGAAATTTTGGCAATTTGGATGGTTTTGCTTTGGGCAATCCAAATTTGACCCAAAATAATGCTGGCTTTCCTAATCATAGTTTTCATTCTGAAGCTAGCTTTCCTTCACAGCCTTCTTTTGGTGCTACATTTGCTTCCCCACAGACTTCTGTCCAAGGTTCCCAGCCTAAGCCTCAGTGTCCCATCTCTCAGGTTCAATGTGAGCAGCTTCTTAACTATTTGAAAGCAGTCAGAGCTTCTGGTTCAGGCATTGGTACTTCTACTGCTCATCAAGTAGCTACTGTTATGACATCTGCTCCCATTATTCAACATGTCTTAACACTTAACTCAGCTTCTTCTTCTACTGCTGATGCTTCAAATTTTTCAGGTAATCCATTTTGGATTTCCCCAAATTTCACACATTCTGTTTTTTCTGCCCATATTGCTAATAAACTTGTTTTTAAGTCTAATGATTGGATTTTGGACATTGGTGCTACTGACCACATGGTCCATTCAGTGTCACAACTTACTACCATCACTTCTACTGTCCATTCTTATGTTTTCTTGCCAAATGGGGATCAAGCTTTAGTAACACATATAGGCATTGTGCAGATTTCACCCACTTTAACACTTACAAATGTTTTGTGTGTTCCTACTTTTAGTTTTAATCTCATTTCCATAAGCAAACTTACACAACAATCTTCTTGTTGCCTCATATTTCTTGGACATTGGTGTTTTATCCAGGACCTTGCTCAATGGAGCATGATTGGTCTGGGTAAAGAATGTCAAGGGCTATATCTGTTGCAAGTTGCTGCTTCTCAGATTGCTCCTACTGCCTTGGTTGCTTCTACTGGCCATTCTTCTTCCACTTTATGGCACAGTAGATTGGGCCATCCTTCATTTTCCAAGCTTTCTTTGTTGAATAAACTTGTAGGTTTTGAAGCTTTCAATAAATCAGATTGTTGTGAGGTTTGTCATTTTTCTAAGCACAAAAGGTTACCATTTCCTTCAAGTAGTCATGTATCTGTTCAACCTTTTGAACTTGTTCATTGTGACTTGTGGGGTCCTTTTTCCACTTGTATTGTTGAAGGTTTTAGGTATATTTTAACAATTGTTGATGATTTCTCTCGTTGTACTTGGGTTTATCTTCTTAAGAATAAATCTGATACTCAGTTCTTCATTCCTAATTTTGTTAACATGGTTCATACTCAATTTCATGCTTCTGTTAAGACTATTAGGAGTGGCAATGGTACAAAATTTTTCTTAAGGAATTTCTTTCATTCCAAAGGCATCTTGCATCAATTATCCTGTGTTGATACTCCTCAACAAAATTCCATTGTTGAGAGGAAGCATCAACACATTCTCAATGTTGCAAGAGCATTAAAATTTCAATCAAACTTGCCTTTATGCCTATGGGGTGATTGCATTCTTACTGCTGTCTATCTTATTAATAGACTACCTTCTAAATCTCTACACAACAAAAGTCCCTATGAATTACTCTTTAAGTCTTCCCCACCCTATAATCATTTAAGGTGTTTTGGTTGTTTGTGTTTCATATCCACTTTATCACATAATAGGCACAAATTTGCACCTAGGGCCAGAAAATGTGTTTTCTTAGGCTATCCTCATGGCATTAAAGGATACAAGGTTCTTGATCTTGAATCTAATTCTATTCATATTTCAAGGGACATCATCTTTTATGAACATATTTTTCCTTTTGTCAAATATGATCATCCTTCCACTTCTTATCTTGATTCTTTTGTGTTCCCACATTGTGTTTCTGATGCATCTTATCTTTTTGCTGCATCTCATTTTTTTGATCCTCCTAACCCTCAACCTGATTCTTCCAATACTTCTAATTCATCTAATTCATCTGCTTCTAATCCTTCCTAATGTGATTCCCAACCTGCTGTGCCTTTGCCTTCAGCTTTGGATAATTCTCAAACTGATATGCCTTTACCTTCAGTATTGGATTCTATCATTCCTCCCTCACCACCTTCCATTGATCCCTCTCTACCTATTTCCTCATCTTCTTTACCTATCATAAGAAAATCAACCAGATCTCATCACCCACCTCTCTGATTATTCTTGTAAAGCTGTTAGTACCAAGCCTGCTTCTGGCTTGCCTTATGACATTTCAAAGGTTATAAGTTACTCACATCGTGGACCTCAGTTTGCCTCCTTTGTCATGGCTGTCAGTTCTGTCCCATCAAAACCTGTTTCATTTTCTCAAGCAGTTAAGTTTCTTGAGTGGAGAGCTGCCATGGACAAGGAAATTGAAGCTTTGGAACTCAATAATACTTGGACACTAACCCCTTTGCCTACTGGTAAGTCTCCCATTGGTTGTAAATGGGTATATAGGGTTAAATATCACTCCAATGGTTCTATAGAGAGGTACAAACCTCGTTTGGTTGCCAAGGGTTTTACCCAAAAGCTTGGTTTGGATTATTCAGAGACTTTTAGTCCAGTTGCTAAATCAGTTTCAATCAGGATTGTCTTGTCTTTGGCTGCTGTGAATGGGTGGTTTCTTCACCAAATGGATGTAAATAATGTTTTTCTCCATGGTGAGTTGGTTGAGGATGTTTATATGTGTTTACCACCTGGTTTTCATAGCAAGGGGGCGCATTTGGTATGTAAATTGAATAAGAGCCTTTATGGACTGAAACAAGCTTCTAGAAAATGGTTTGAGAAGTTTTCATCCACCATTATGCAAATGGGCTTCATTCAATCAAAATCTGATTATTCTTTGTTTACACGCACACAAGGATCTTCATTCACAGTGCTTTTGGTTTATGTGGATGACATATTATTGACTGGTAATAATCCAACTTGTGTTCAACATTTGAAGAAGGTTCTTGATGACAGATTTGGTTTAAAGGACCTGGGGTCTCTAAGGTATTTCTTAGGACTTGAAGTGGCTAGAACTGATGCAGGTATAAGCTTGAACCAACGGAAGTATGCCTTGGAAATTTTGGAGGATACAGGATTTCTAGGTTCCAAACCAGTCAAGTTTCCCATGGAACAGAACTTGAAGCTATCCAAATATGAGGGAAAGCCATTGACAGATCCTGCACAGTTTAGAAGACTTATTGGGAGACTCTTGTACCTCACTTTGACAAGGCCAGACATCACATATGCTGTGCACAGGCTGAGTCAGTTTGTATCACAGCCAAGAGAGCCCCATTTGCTAGCTGCCAACAGAGTACTTCAATATATAAAAGGCTCACCAGGAAGAGGCATTTTCTTTTCAAGCCAATCTGATCTGCACATTAAGTCTTTCTGTGATGCAGATTGGGCTGGATACCCTGACACTAGGAGGTCCTTAACTGGCTATGCTATTTTCTTGGGGGAATCATTAATTTCTTGGAGGTCTAAGAAGCAAGGTGTTGTTTCAAGGTCCTCAGCTGAGGCTGAGTACAGAGCTATGGCAAGTGTGGCGTGTGAGATTACTTGGGTGCTACAAATACTTAAGGATTTAAAGGTGAATCATGCAAGACCAGCTATGCTATTTTGTGATAATCAGGCAGCCTTGCACATAGCTGCAAATCCAGTATTTCATGAGAGGACAAAGCATATCGAGGTAGATTGTCATTTAGTAAGGGATAAGATCATGGAGGGTATGATTAAAACGTTTCATGTAGCTAGCAACTCACAAGTTGCAGATATTTTTACCAAAGCATTGGGCTTCTCAGCTTTTACAAGGCTTGCTGGAAAATTAGGCTTGAAGGACATTTTTGTTCCCAGGGATGTGAAGGCACAAATCATAGATCAAGTTTCAGATCAAGAAGGTCAAGTTTCAGAACTTGAAGTTCAGGACTTGAGGGGGAGTATTGAAGCTGGAACTGAATTAGATGAAAACGGCAATACCAAATTGTCAAGTGCAAGGCAAAACGACACAGAACAGAACAAAGCTGAAGAACAAAACGGCAGATTATAGTTTAATGAAATCACGTGCCTAGCATGTGTGTAACTTAAGTCCTAATTTGCTTTATCAAAAGTTTACTTGGTACGCATCTAATGGTGCAGTTGTAATCCCGTTAGATTAGGAAGTTAGTTAATTTTCTGTTTTAGTCTTAACTCCTCTGTTAGGTATATATAGAAGCAGGGGGTTTATCTAATTTCTTACTTGTACATTTTCTGATTTTGATGAATGAGAATTACTCTTTCTCTCTCAAAGTTCTCTCTTCCAATTTCCAGAAACTTCTTTCTTAATACTCCACACACCACTATGACCAATAGAAGTCAAGTATTATGCACACAATTCACGTCAACTTCATAGTCAATGGTATATAAGTCTTTTTTCTTTGATCCAACAGAACATCCTTGAATTACTTGGTTCAAAGTTCAACCTTTTTTTATGGGTATGTTAAATTCAAAAGGCATGTCAACTGATATTTTAAGTGAGGAAATGAATCTCCCTTATTCAAAAGACGTGAATGAGGATTAAACTCCCAAAATTTAGGCTCTGTAATTTCATCATAAAGTATAAATTATGTGAACGCAGGACGCACTGAATAAGGGAGAGAAGAAAGAACGAAAAAAAAAAAAAAAAAAAAAAAAAAGAAAGACACAAAGATTTCACAAATAAAAACACTCCATGCGATGTCAGTATCCAAGGTGAAAAGTGAAAACTACACTTTTCATTTCAGAAGTCCACCTATAACTTTATTGAACCACACACTAAATCACGACAAGCATGAAATCACCATAGTACCATACCATGTTGAAGTTCTTCATAGTTTATACTTTTTAAGGAAAGGAAAAATAGAGTGAAGAAAATGCTTTCAGGTGCTGCAAGCACTGAAGGTTCAAATAGAGTAAAGAAAATGGCATCAGGTGCTGCAAGCACTGACGGTTCAAATAGACTGAAGAAAATGGCACGGAAGGTTCATTTGTTCCATCTTCAATCTGTTGCAACGAAGAAAGGCTTTCAGTGAGAACACTAATAGTTAAGCTGATTAATAAGAAGTTAATCATTGAAGGAGCAAAGCCTACCATTTACATGTCCAGCAAAAATAAAACTATCAACTTTCAACATCTAAAATGTGACTATATAGGTAAAAGAAATGATTGAGCTAAACATAAAATCCGAAGCGGAATTTTATAGTTCCCATTAAATATAGATTTCTTAATTTTGAAGTACCTGATTGACCTTACTGTCATCACCCTGTAGATTGTTTGTGTTGTTCTGCTTTTTTCCTTGAATGCCAACTTTACCAATTTCTTAATTTCATGATCTACTTCCCAAGTACCAGCTTGACCTTACCATCATCACCCTTCAGCTTGACCTCTGAATAGGCAATTTTAGTAATCATCGAGTCTTGGTAATTTTAAGTACTTCTAGAAGTCTTTTTTCACACTGTTGAGTACTTTTTCTGTTTGGTTTAATTGTTTCCACTTTTTTCTGTATGAGAAGCCCATTGGTGACTTAGCCCATTGATAAAGAGCAATCATTATTGAGTGAACTCCATAGATTTTAAATCATATTACTATATAAAAATTAGTTTTTTACCTGCGTTAGAGTTACTTTTATTTGTTATTTGTCATATACATTGAGCTAAAGGTCAGGTTGTCCAAACATACAAAAACAAAGATACATATGTAATGATCAGTTAAATAATCATGATAAACTATGCACAATATAAAATTGAAGAGAGAGAGAATATACTGTTGAGAAGAAAAAGTTTACACGCAGAAGAACC
The DNA here is from genome assembly GCA_032727855.1 of Quercus ilex subsp. ballota. Lineage (NCBI taxonomy): Eukaryota > Viridiplantae > Streptophyta > Magnoliopsida > Fagales > Fagaceae > Quercus > Quercus ilex. Next base: position 29,527,393 of record CM064912.1, on the reverse strand, counting down.
CTTTGGTAACTCTGATATTATCTTGAAAATATGATGACTTTCCTCCAAATCCGACAAGCCAGTAAGAATGTCCATTCTTTCCAAGACTTTTGCATTCTTCAGAATATATTTTATGAGTTTCACTTCATGTTCCAAGCTTCTAAAATGTAATAAAGAAATTCTCCGAATGCGTAATTCTAGACATTTGGGAACATGAAGTGGCTCTGTCCAGCTCAACTCATGTGGTCCTTCGGTATCCTCCTGATGAAACCAGACCCACTAGTAATAAAATGTGCTAAAAGAAGATTACCTAAAATAATAGTATTTTAAAACCAGACTGACCTTATTAATTATAACGTTCACAAGATTAGGAGCACTTTTAAGCAAATTTGGTAGTAGATGCCATTGGCAGCATATTACTTGAAGTTGCAGCGATCTCAAATTGTTAAGCATGGGAAGAGAGAAATCAAAACAGGGAGACTGCATAGAAAGGGAGATAATACCACAATAACATTATTACAATTAGAACAAGAAAGAACCAGCAATTTGATAGAGAAACAAAGGGTTAGAAATCTGATGGCCCCAGAATCAAAAGATGCCAAAGGAGTTTAGGTGCGTTTGGTGAACCATATTTTCATTGGCTTATTTTGTCTAGAAATAAATCTTTCTAACCAATAAATTATACCAAACTAGAACATTTGGGTAGCTGTGACTAAGATAAAATGTATTAATCAGTAATGTTTGTTGAACAATTTGAAATAATAACAAACTAGCATAAACTACCTAATCAAGCTTGAAATTGAAGAACGTACTAAGAATTACTACTAAAATACTATAACTCAAAAGGAAGGGAAGTACCTTAGCATACTGCAATGTCAAAGTTTGAGCGTCAGCGAGCGGTCCAAGAAGGTGACTGTAGTTTTCAAGGTCACTAGCTTGTTGCCCATCTTCAAATAAATCAAAGGTCGCTTTAACAACGTTGTTCATCAAATCATATTGGAAAATTGAATCGACTAGATTAAGAAACTTAAGATTGGGCACATTTATCTCAAGTTCAAATCTATGATCTTGTGCTTCAATAATGGCGCTGAGCCACTGAACTGTAGGATGACAGATATTAAGAGCCATTGTATCGTCTTGTTGATCGGTCCAAACTGACAATTTTTGGAGGTGTGGGGAACCAGTTAAGAGGCTATGAAAAGAGTCCTCATTAGCGTACTTAACTTTGAGAAGACGAAGATGCTTGACCTTCGGAAGATAAACAGATTCTGAATGACAATTCAGAACAACCATTCCATATAGTGTCATAATCTCCAGTGATTTGCAACTGAAAACACACTGAGGCAACTCAAATGGTCGCCTAAGAAAGAGCCTGACATCGATTTCTTCAACACCGTGCCTAATTGCGTAATAAATCCATGCACGGACATGGAAATGGATTGATTGATTTGGAGAAATGAGTTGGAGTTTGAATTTCTTCAAAGGGACTGGTTTGCGGACAGCCAAAACTCCGCATACAAAATGGATAAAAGTCATGCGGTTATTATTGTAATGGTATCTCTGGTCCGGTTTTTCTGTGTCTTCGAAATCAAGAGCTGGGACCATAGTCCAGAGCGGCTTCCACCTCGTTGACAATATTGATGTGGCGACGGACTGTTTGGTTGGGATAAATGAAAGGATGTGACAGATCAGAGGGTCCGGTAGATTGCTGATCCTGTCGACCTCTACGTAATTATCGCATTTTGAGTTTAATTCCATCGCCATCTAATAAAAAAGGGTCCGATGAAGGTTAAGAATTTGCAGATCAGCTGAGAAGAACACTACTGAACTGATTCACCGCGGAAACCAGATAGGATATTAGTTTTAATCCAAAATAAAAATTTTGTAACGAATTTCCTATGAGTTTATTCAGCAATCAACTCCCCCAATTGACAATAAATTAGTCCTGCATGCCAAAAATTTCACGCTTTAAATTCCACACACTTACAAGTAGAAATCAATACACTTGTGTAATTGAAAAATGGCTAATTGTTAGTACACATTTTTGCACACAGTACACTTTATTTTTTGAATTGAAATGTCTTGAAGTCACGCTTTAAGTTCAAAAACTAAATTGTGTATACTTTGTGTGTAATAGATCAGTGTGTAATAGACATGCACACAGACAATTACTAAGAAACTAAAAGCATTACGGCCTTCAAAATCATAACTTTACTCATTCAAAAAAAAAAAAAAAAAAACAAATCAAAATACAAAATACAAAATATGATATAATCATCTCCGACCTGAAGCGATTAAGAATCAGACAAGCTGAAGGCCGAAGACTTTTATCAAGGAAGGGAGATTATTGGGAGTGAGGGGGAGAGAAAGGGTAGAGGGATATGAGATTATTGCTGGTAAGTATGAAATTAACTAATTGATATGGGGGTGACGCTTTAAAGCAAGATTTTCATCAAACTCATTGTGTTCTTACTTCTTAGAGCCTTCGCTTCAAAGTCTCCTAGGCCCCTCTATTTGGGATTCTCTCAAGCAGATTTAGAGGCTATCTTTGGTCTACTGTTTTGTCTTTGCTGATTTTAACGAAGTAATGTCCCAAGCAGAGAAAAGAGGTGGCAGGGTTTTTGCCTCATCATCTTGATGATGCTTGTTTGGTTCATTTAAGGTATGCTTGCAATGCTTTCACCTGGTGCAATAGAAGAATTGACATACAATGTGAGATGGAGAGGGCTATTTTCGTCATTCTCTAGTTCATCCAATAAAATGATGCCACGCCATTTTTATTATGCCGCCATGTCATTTTTAATCATTTAATATTTTAGGCTACAAAAATGATATTGGACAAACTAAACATGCATGGAAAATTTATGTAGCACTTAATCGAAAATATGGATGGGGGTTGCTAATGCAAACATAATAGAACTTCAAAGGGTAAAATCCAAATTTTGAAACTCAAGGTGTAAAATCCAAATACCCCCAAACTTTAGGGGGCAGCTTACAATTTAGCATAAAAGAAAAATAGTACCTAAACAAAAACATAAAAAAATAAAATATAAAATAATAAACAAGGGGAGGATTCAAAAAAACAACCAATATTAATAGGAAAAAGAAAGAAACAAAAGAAGCGTTACACTGTCTTTTTTTCTTTTTCTTTTTCTTTTTTAATTATGAGCATAGAAGAGGACAAAGGTTGGGATAGTATAGAGAGATATAAGTGACATACATAGTAAAATTTAGAAGGTTTTTGAATGCATAATTAGAAATCACTTAAAAAAGATGAGTGAAAAAAAAAAGTCAAAGATTTTAAATTTTTTTTTTACTTAGATAGTTTGAAGAATTTGAAAATTTCAATATAAATTGGATAAAGCAATTCAATTAAAACAATGATACTCATAAAGAAGCTAATTGTGCATTTTTAAACTGAAAAATGTTACAAAGAAATGCTACATATAGCTAGGTTCAACAATTGCGGTTAAGCTTGATTTTAAACTTTATGTGTTCTATTTTAAACTCCAACAATCATTGTATGCCACGTGTTTGAATTTTTTTTTTTTTCTCTCATTTTATTTTATGGGGCAATACTTCAAATAGAGGAAAAAAGGGAGAAAAGAGAATTCAAAAACACAACTAACATTAATTGGAAGAAGAAAGAAACAAAAGGAGCATTACACTAATTTTTTCTTTTATGGAAAGCTTGTGAAACAAAAGAATCTGTTTTGGAATATTGAGAAGCATAAGAATTTTACTCCAAAAAATGTTTGTTTTTCCTTTTTTGGAGAAAGAAGCATTACACTTTAGAAGTAGAAGAGCAACAATTGGACTAGTATATATATGCATGAATGACATACATGGTGAAAATGTAATACTATAAAATTAAAAGGATTCATATGCATAATTAGGAATCAACCCCAACTCCCCCATAAGTCATGTTCGCATGTCGTATTGAATTTTGTCACCCCTAACTTCAAAGAAAGGAGAATATGGGGGATAAGAGAATTTAAAAACACAACTAACGTTAATAGGGAAATTTAGAAAGAAATTAATGAAGTGTTACACTTTCTTTTCTTTTATGGAAATTTTGTGAAATGAAAGTATCTGTTTTGGTATATTGAAAAGCGCTACACTTTTACTCAAAAAAGAGTTACACTTTATTGTTTTTCCTTTATTTGGAGAAAGAAGCGTTACACTTTAGAAGTAGAAGAGGACAACAATTGGGCTAGTATAGATATGCATGAGTGACATACAAGGTAAAAATTTAATTATATAAAATTAAAAGGAAAATGAAACCAGATCTAACCAAATATGGGTAATTTGTAATTAACCCTATTATTATTATTATTATTATTATTATTATTATTATTATGCTAAAATGCAAATTACACCTCTAAGTTTGACTGAAATTCAATTCAATTCAATTCTCTAAGTTTACTTTTGTTTAAGTGAGTCCTTTAAGTTTTAAATTTATTCAATTCAAACATTTTGTCCAATTCCATTAAAAATTTTCCATTAAATATGCAATTAACTAATGAAAATATATTCTTTGGAAAAAAAAAATCTCGCATAAAAAAATCTATAAAATATTTTATATATTTTTTTCATGTGAGAAAAATGTTTTTTTAATGATAGTTTTTTAATGAAATTGAATGAAATGCTTAAAATGAATAATTGAAACTTAGAGGACTCAATTGAACAAAAGTAAAGTTAAAAGGCTGAAATAAATTTTAGTCAAATTTAAATGGTGCAATTTGCATTCAGCCTTATTATTAAGTAGCTAGTGTAGTTTAGTAAACTGAAATGAATTTGAATTTTTTTGAGATTACAGTATGAGAAGTTTTTGTTTTAGTTTACATAATGTTTTGTTTTGTGTTTTATTTATTTATTTATTTATTTTTATTTTTATTTTTGGTGCCCATAGGTTTATTAACATTACCATTTTTTGGAGAATGTTAATAAATTCCAAAATTCATTTCGTCATGTAGTAGCAACAACAATTTTTTCGATTGGTACTGCAGTAGCCCTTTGGTTGGGTATTGGAGCAACATTACCTATTGGTAAATCCTTAACTTTAGGTCTTTTTTAGTTTTTTAATTTGATTCAATTGTGAAATAAAATATCATGACATTGGTATCTAGGGAGAATTCGCTTTGTATCAACTATTCCATTCAGGCCATGTGGGCTACCACATGTAAGTGGCATGTGGCATAAAATCTAATTTTATGAAAATCTAATTTTTTATTATCATCATTAATCATATCAATTTTTTCTATCCACAACTTAGTGGCAAGAATTATTGACACAATACCAAAAAGTTGGGAACTAAACCAACACAAAACTTTAGAAACCATTTTAACATATAAAACACACATTAGAGACTAAATTGATAACTAAACATATGAAAAAATCACGGAGAATTTGTAGTATATTGGTTAAAACTTAAAGTGATTAAAAAAAAATCTTTTTGAGAAGTTAAAATGATAATTAGGATAAATTCTTACAAAAAACTAAATCCCAATGAAGAAAGAATGCAACAAGAAAGCCGAAATAGGGCCAGGCAACAAAAATAAGGTAAATTTGTTTGGTGTTGCCTTTTGATGAGGTTCCTTATCCTTCTTCGAGAATTGAATATTAATCTAATATCCATCATAAGACAAGCATCCATCAACATTTATGTTCTCAAAACCAACGAAAAATATCCAATAGCTTTCATAACAATAACATCAAATTGTATCCTAAATATAACCATAAAATAGAAGCATAAGAGCCTAATTCAAATAATGAATATACTATACTATTCTCTTGACTTCAATGAAGAAAATAAAGATAGCAATATCAATAACTACAATGTGATTCTCTTCTAAATTGACCAAAAATTGCAAACACCACATTTCAATCATACTGAATACCCCGAATTAGATTTCTAGTGCCCTGCACTATCAATAACATCCACATAAACTATTAGAAAGACTAATTCCCCAATAAATTGGAGAATAAAATTATGCAAAAAGTTCCACTTTCACAATCATATAATCAAACCTTAGTGGGTACTAACTCCACCCGCAATAGATTTCTCAATATTCAATACAAAATAAATTTGGCACATGCGATATGGTTATGAAAGGGAAAACCTTAACGGAAAAACTCCAACAAGTGATATATAGGTCACCACGCCTTAACAAACCAAAGAAATTAAAACAAAGAAAAAATAAATCCTAACTAATCTACTTTCGCTTGAAATTTCAATTGCATTTAGGCTGTGTTTGGCTCAATGTAAAATGATTTCAAAGTGTAAAATATTTTTCAGAAATGAAAATGATTTTAGGTGTTTGGTCACATCGCAAAAAATGTTTTGGAAAATATTTTAAGGTTTTTGGTTGTGTTTCTGAAAACCCTCAAGAAAACACATTCTCTCACATTTTCTCAACTTCCAAACAAATATTATAATAGGAAATCTGAATATATAAACCAAATCAACAAAAAAACAAAACAAAAAAAATTCAGTCTTTCTCAAAAATAAGCATCGATCGTGAGAGAGGGAGAGGGAGAGATAGATTGAGAGAAAGATCGGTGGGTGGGTCTGCAGGAGGCGAGATGGGCAGGTGGGTCGACAGTGGCAAGATCGGCGGGTGGGTCTGATAATGGGAAGATTGGTGGGAGGGTCTAAAGGAGGCGACGACGACGAGATTAGTTTGTAGATCAGAGATCATGTTAGCTTCTCGACTTTGGTTGGTCAGAGGGAAAGAGAGAGGAAGAGAGAAGAGCAAGCTTCCTTGACCGACAGTGTAGATCTGTGGTGAAGACGATGACGGTCCGGTGAGGCTGAGGCATGAACCTGTGGTGCGATCAAATTGGCAAAGGTTGGATTGTCTTCTTAACTTTCCCTTCTAGCTCTCTCTCTCTCTCTCTGTGTCTTCGGGTGTGTAACGCCCTAGTCAGTCAGACAAAAAAAAAAGTAAGGATCAGATTTTTTAAGTTCCCTCATGCCCCCCACCTAACACCCTTCCCCACCACTCATTTTCACTCATCCCCTTACCTCTTTGGCCAGCTTCTCACTTCTCATTTCTTTCTTTTTCTTCTTTTCATTTCCTGTCTAACACTTCTCTTCACTCCCTTAAACTATCCCACCAGTACCTCCATACCTCCATTTCCACCATCATTTTCTGGTAAGATCACCGGAAAATTCTTGAGAACCCATAAGCACCTTCACATCCTTTTTTTGAGGTAAAAATTTCTAATTTTTTTGGTGGGTTTTACACTTTTGCTTGAGGTTATTGTTTATCTAAGCTTTAATAATGATACCCATGTGATTTATGAGTATTGGAAGTGATATTTATGTGTTTGTATGTATGGGTTTTGTATTGGTGGAATTATTTGATGAGTGGGTATATGGTTTGTGCTAATGATGACTACTTAAGGTTTATGTATGGTGGAAAATTTAGGGGTTTTGAGTTATAACATGTGATGGTTGGTAAATCTAATTTTCCATTGCCATTGGGTTTATTTGGAGTTAGTTGAAGTTCTAAATTTCTTGTCTTGGACGATATTTTGGTTTTGCTTTCATGGGTCTCTTAATGATGTAGTGTAAATTTTATGGAAGCTAGTGATAATATTGGAGATGATATTAAATGGGTTAACTTTATAAATTGGAGTTTATGCCTTGTGAATCAATTTGTTGAGAAACTTTGGAAGTGGAATACATTATTATTGATGAGGTTAAATACTAGGCTTGCCTAATTGAGTGCTTATTTGGCAATTCCTAAATTGTAGCTAGATACAATTTCAAGCTCTATGCTTATTGTGATAGGTTTACTTGATATTGTTTAGGTTCTAGCTAATCTCCTTGGAGCTAGGAAAATTAGGCTTTTGCGGGTTGCAAGGTAAGTAGCTTTTTAATGAGATTTTTGAAAAATAACTATGTTGCATAAATGTTGTTTTGGGGTTAAACACATTTTTGGAAACTACTTATGGAAACTATATTTTGCTAAAAACTATTGTGTCGTAACCTTAATATATATATATATATATATATATATATATGATTATATATGAAAATGCATCATATATGGTATTGCATTTGGGGAAATGCATGAATTGTTGATATGGAAAAATAAGCATCTTTTATTTAATCTTTGATAGGGAATTCATGGATTTTATGGTATATTAGAAAATTTAAAGATGCTTATCTTGTCTTGTTATGTGAGAAATTGTTAGAAAATCTTTTGACAAGAATGAAGTTGAAAACCTTACAAACTTTGTGGAAGTTAGATTATTTAAGGTTTTTTTGAAACTATCTGATTATAAACTATGTATTTGAAAGGAAATGTATACCTGTGAGCTTTATGTGGTTTTAACACCATGTCATGTGTAATTTTCCAGTGATCACCCGATTTGGTTTTCTTAGTCTTTGTGACAACGGAATCAAATTCAGGTCTGTGCCCTTTCACTTTGGATGACGCGTTCTTCCCTGCTGCCTATGGGGGGAAGAGGTTCCTTGATTGTGTGTGGGTGAGGCTGCTGCCCATAGGGCCAAGAGACCACATGCAAGAGAGGTCCTATTTGATGCGCTCTCTCTGCTGCCCATAGGGGGAGAGAAAAACCTTAAGGGTATGGGCAAGGCTACCGTCCATGGGGCCAAGAGTCTGCATACCAGAGAGGGCAATATCATGCAAGTTGTGAATGGGTGGATCCCCTGATCGGTCTATGTGGTAGTGTGGTATATTTGTGATAATTTACCTTATGTTAGATATTATGACTTTGGAAATTATATTGTTGGTACTCACAGATTATAATATATAGCTTCATGGCATTATTTTGAGAAACTTTGTGTTTCATCATTTAATCATTCTTGTTACATTATTATTGAAAATGATCTTGCAATATTCAGTTAGCAATTTCCCAAATTAAAACAGGTTTTGTAAACTGTTCATTATCATAGAACTTGCATTTCCCCCACCCCCATTAATTATGCTACTTATTGGGCATTAGCTCATCCCACCCTCTAACAGTTTTTCAGACTTACTAGCTATACCTTGGGTATGGAGCTTACTTCTTTGGTGATGATTAGAGTGCTATGTTAAATTTGAAGACTTTTGCTGTAAATAGTTGGTGACTCAATCTTGCTATGTTCAACGAGACCTTAATTAATTCTATTGTTGGTGGGTCGCTTGAGGTTTGTTAGCCTTTGGCGTGGTAGGCCTAGACTCGATGTTAAGGTCCTTGTTCTTGATAAGATTGTGACTTTGTGTAATTTAATCACAGTTTTGTAATATGTTCATGTATTGTGTGGAGGCACATGATTTTTAGTTATTATTCGTAAATGTATTATAGAGCTCTAACTTGTAATATGGAGATTTTAGTATGATTATATATTCTTATCATGTGGAAAAGAAAGGAAAATAAAGATGTCCTATAGTTTGATTTGCCAAAAAGGAAAAATTTACAAGTACCCTTGGGATGTATTTCTCATGCTTTAGACCCTTTTGGGTTTGGGGCATGATAGGGTGTGTGAGTCCAAAAAATGAATTGAAGGTAAAATTAATGTGCAAAATATTTTACAGGTCAGGGGGCCTTATTTTATGGTCAAATGAAAAGATTTTCAGTTTGACCATATTTTACATGTGCAACCAAACACATATAGGGTGTAAAATATTTTCTCAAATTCATTTTAATCTGAAACAAATGCCGCCTTAGCCTATGCAACAAGCCTTTAAACCCCTAGCTTACACTAGTGGACAAGTTATAGTCCTATGAGCATTGCAATAATATTCCCACAAAATTATGAGAATAAGCAAAACAAAGAAAATCAAACTAAACTAAACTTTTTTGGTTCAATAACCTTTTGCTTTCAAGTTAAAAAATATTCTACAATTTGCTAAAGAAATTTCTCATGCCCTCAAAACCCAATGTGAGTGAAAACTGGTGGCCAACCCAAACACACTCTTAGTTTTAGAATAAACTTGACTCAAATCTCTATTTGAAAGTGTTGGGTTAAAGATTGATTGACCCTAGTTAATTAACCAATTACTTAAGTTGATTAATTAGATCAAATTATATGCAAATCAAATTAAGGCACAAACAAATCATCAATCTACACTAGAGTGCAATGAAAATTAAATTTGACATGTTGATTTGTTGACGAATAGGGAAAATCTTCGTAGGAAGAAACCTCATTGGGTAAATTTCAGGTCATTACTCCTAAAGAATTTACTAGTCAAGAACAAGTGATTACAAGTATAAGGAATCTTACGCCTACCTAGCCTATCCCATAATACCAACTTGGCATTCTTGATAGATCGAGAAGGTATCAAGAGGTATTGGGAAAGTTTCTAAAGCAAAAATTCACGATGGATCGACCAAGTATTGAGAAGGTATCAGCCAGAAAAATTGTTGAGAAAATAAGCTCAATGGATTGGAGAGGAGTCGAAGAGGTATCGAGAAAAACCCAAATTTTGTCTTTGAAGCCTGATGGACTGGTCAGGCATCAAGGAGGAAGTCGATTTATCAAGAGAGGTATCAAGATGCATAAAAAAGTAATTTTTCAATCTGATAAAGCATGAAGTATATGCAAACATGACATAATCAATAACAACACCTGCCCTAAGCAATCAATCCATAAAAATATTTCATACCTGCCCTAGATCAAGCATTGCACTCTCAGTCATAATGCACCAAAAACTGTATCCAATTTTAATTCAAAAATCAAATCAAGACAATTTAGTAAGCTTTTACTAATACTTGTATCACTTGTGATGGCCAAATCACACAACTCCTGAACATTGTAACAAGAGTGACAAAGATTTGCATGAAATGTGTAAAAACAATTGCATGCAAGCATAAGTTTCACGAGATGTGAAAAGTTGTTATGAGAGAATCATAAGCACTCACAGAGGTACATCCTATAACTCCCACATCTCCTAGAAACACATTTGCAATCAAGCATTTGATTTTCTTTTTGCTTTTATTTTTCTTTTTGCATATGTTTCTTTGGAGCACTTGAGTGTTTTTTGTGCATGGGTAGATATATATATAAGAGAAAAGAAAATACCCTTTATTTTTATGAGAACACTCTTTTTCTTGTTGTGCAAGTATTACATCTTTTCCAAGCACAACTTTTATAGATTGCACATATGTGTTTATGATTGACGAGTTTTATTGGTGAGATGGTTATCTATGCATTTCTCTTAGGATTTTTTAGTTCTTCCCACCAAAATGAGTGGTATAGATTTTGTTTAAGAAATAAAAGAAAAAAAAACATGCAAAAATAAATAAATACAAAAATAATGCAATGCATGAAACCATGATTCCGAAAAAGAAGATGAGGAATCAAGCATAAAAGTCCCACTTTATATGGGAAGAATTAGTGATGTCTTTATGGCAAAACTGATGTTTTCATGGCATAATTTAATATCTTTGTGGCATAACCGATATCTTTGTGGCATAATTGAGGTCTTTGTAGCATACCTAATGTCTTTATCACAACTTTTCATGTGACCTTGGGTTGGATTTTCAGGTTTTTGAATGTTGTTCTGATAGCTCACATATATAATATGTAGTTTCATGTTAAGATATTTTGAGAAAGGTTTGTGCTACATTGTTTCAATCATTCTTGTCATTATATCAATGAAAGTGAATTTGCAGGATTCAAATGGAAATTCCCAAGTATAAAACATTTTGTAAAATGGTCATTATCATGAGCCTTGCATTTCCCCTACCCCATTAATTATGCTACTTACTAGGTTTTAGCTTATCTCACTCTCTAACATTTTTACATATCAATTAACTATACCACAAGCATTAGGCTTACTTTATTGGTAGTTATTGAGTATTATACTAAATTGGGAGACTCGTATTATTAATGATTGGTGATTCGATCTAGCCATTTTTAAGGAGGTAGTAGTTAATTCTTTTGGAGGTTGGGCTCTTGAGGTTTGTTAGCCCTATATGTGTTAGATCAATAATTTTGCTGGGGTTGCATATTTTAGAGAATACCAAGACTTTATGTTAAATTATTTGGTGTTTGGAATATTCATGTATATTTTTGGAGACACATGATTTTGTAGTTGTATCGCTTGTAAATGTGTCATAGGGCTCTAACTTATAATATGGAGAGTTAAGAATGTTTATTTATTTTTATCATAAGGAAAAAAAAATCCTCTACAGTTTCTCTTGGTGGTTCTTTTCTCATGCTATAGACCCATTTGGGTTCGGGGCATGACATGCCTCACTGATTTGGTGTGTGTTTGGCTAGGTTTGGTGTACAAGAAAGAGAGAAGAGAAGGACAAGAAAGAGAGAAGAGAGGGTCAACAGAGAGAGAGAGAGAGAAGAGAGGGCTTAATTAATGGCATTAACGGTGTTTAGTAGGGGTGTCAATGTTTGATACAATTCGTGAACACGACACGGGTTTTTACGAGTGAGTTGTGTCTTAGCAGGTTCAAGTCATAAACGGGTCGACCCGAAAGCGACACGATAAAAAAAATGTCATAAACAGGTCAACACATGTTACTTGCAATTGACACGTTTGAAACGCTAATTTATTTGTGTCAACCCGAAATGACCTATTTAACACAACCCGTTTAACTTGTAGAACAAATAAATATTCATTTTTACTTTAAATTTGTCAAATACCTTTTATATGCAATCTATATTTTAAACTTAAAATAAAATAAAATAATAAAATAAAATAAAAAAAGTGAGCAATTACAAAATTTTATAAGTGATATAATTGTAAATTGAAACTTTACAAACCCTAAATTTCTAAACCTTCATATAAATACTTAAAAATGATGTTATATTTTTGTTGAACTAAGTTATTTTGATTTTAGGTTGAAGTATATGCACTTATTTTAGGATGTTAAGAATTTATTTCTGGATGAATGGTACTACATTATAGACTTAATATTTATTAATTACTTTAATGTAAGTTGAACTTTTGGACGATATATTTTAATTATTTGATGTTATTATTAACTTTCAAATTAATTGTATGCTTAATAGGTATTTTGATGTTATGAGCTTGTTTTTAAATTTATAACAATATTAATAAGGTGCTTTTGAAATCGGTTAAATAGATTGAATTTGTGTCAAACCAACTTGCTTAAATTAAGCCAGGTTAAAATGGGTCGTGTCACATTTGTGTCAAGCCAACACAACCCGTTTATTTAGTGTGTCAAGTGGGTCGTGTCGTGTCAACTTGCTTCATTAACAAGTTGTGTTAGGGTTAAAGGGTCATGACACGATTATTAAATGAGTCAAGTTTGGGTTGAGTAATTTAGCCGAATACCCATATCTCGATACAACGGGAACACGACACACTAACCCAAATTGACACCCGACTATTTAGGGACCAAATTGATCAATTTTAAAATGCCTTGAACGTAGTTGGCATTAGCTCAAATCTCAGGATAGGTTATTGAAATTTACCCAAAAAAGAAGAGGTGCAAATGTGATAAGCATGAAATATAGACAATAAATTACTCTCATATTTACATATTTAGTCTTACTTTTATGTTATTTTGTGGCTGATTATAATTTATCTTTGTTTTATATGTAATAAAGAATTTACATGCTAATGAGAATTGGTGGAAGAAAAAGAAGGAAATAAACAAAGGAGATGAAAATAAGTGAGATGCAGCCAGACGTGAATTAAACAAAGAAGAATAAAATGAAGAATAAGAGAAGAGTGATTAATCTGACTTCATGAAGTAAAAGAAAAGAAAATACATAAACGAAAAAGAATTAAAAGAAATTTCATGGGATTCCTAAGAGACGTACGGGTGGCTTGTGGTCTTAAACTCTTACTGGAATATTTGTTGTGGCCTTGTGGGCCTTGCAATTACTTCATCCAGATACAAACAAGGCTTTTGTATTTGGGCCATTTCGGTTTTGGCTGGGCACTACTTGAAGTGTTAACGTGTGGCTTACAAGTCAAGTCCTTGTTCTACTTGGATTAGGATTATAGCATAGTATCAAGCGGCTCTTTTCTTGTATAAACTTCTTGGTTGGTTTGTAAGAGAATAGAGAGAAAATAGAGGCTAGGGCTGAACGTGTAGCATGTAGAGCCAGTAGCATGTGGTTTATCTAGAGTTTTTCTCCATGACAACATTGTGACTATTTCTCTCTATTTTATTTGTCTAGTTTATTGCTTAGTATTTTATTTTTGTGTTTTATTTTAATTACTATGAGTAGCTAAATATATGCTGATATGACCTACTAGACGGATTCCAAAACCTTAATTCATTTCTCTTGGTTGTTTACGTCTTTTTACTTTTTTAATAATATCTTTGCTTAGTTTAATTATTTGCTTAGCTTTATTTAATTTCAAAACAAACAATTTTTACTAAACTAGATTAGGATTAATTTGGTTAAGGTTTGATTAATTTTCCAACATTCATACAAGTCTCTGTGGGTTCGACCTTATCCTTGTCAAACTATATTTCTGTACGGTTCATGCATTTGCAAATACTTTAAAATTTCACAACAGAATGCATTGAATTAGGTTGGATTTTGGATATTTTTGAACCCAACATAAATTTCACATTTTGAAAAATTTCCAGCCAACTTGATTAGTAGGAAACATGTTGGGTAGTTTGGTTAGAACCATTTTGTAAGGTCTAATAATGTTGGTTTTCATCCCATATAAGCTATTCTTCAATTAATTACTCCCTCCATCCCATATTTCTTGTCCTGTTTGAAAAGTCAAATTTTTTAAGGGAACATCATTTATTATCTTGTCTGTCTTTTAAAAATATAAAAGTTTCCAAAACTACCCTTAAATAAATTTACCAAAAAATTTTCTTTTCAAATACTCTGTAGTAGTTTTGAAAATAAAATAGGGGTATAATAGGAACATTAATAAATTAATGACTTTTATTTTTAGAAACAGGACAATATTTTGGGACATCCCAAAATGGAATAGAGGACAAGAAATATGGGACGGAGGGAGTATTAAAATTTCGCCTAAAATAAAATTCTCAAAAAATAAAATAAACCTAAATAAAAAATTTAAATTAAGTTATAAAATCCAAAATAATTTAAACGAAAAAATTTAAATACATATATTTTTTAAGATATTAATTAATAGCGTGGGTTGGATTGGAATTATAAAAATAAAAAATTGACCATTTAACCCGCAAAAAACAAACCTGATGCTTTGGTTGGATCAGGTTCATCAATTTGGTAGAATTAACACATCAAAGAAAAATAGACCTAAGAACTATAAAACTCGCTGAAACTATAGAAAACAAATAACATGGATGTTAATAGTTTACACCAGCTAAATTACATACAACACATAGGAGATGAGCAAATCCACAGTTAAACCATTAGCAATCTTCAAACAACCTGACACTAAGGGGGTGTTTGGTTCACTTGACGTTACATCAAGGTGTAATGTTACATTATTGTAATCTTAGCTAGATTCATGTGAACACATTATCTTAATGTGACATTAAGGTGTTTGGTTCATTAAATTACATTCCAATCATAATCCAAGAATGTAGCATTCATATAATTGATAAATAAACATTCTTAGAAATAATTAAAACTATTCTAATAAAAAATTTATTGAAAATAGCCTCAACTCCAATAAAATGCCAAAATTACCCTTGAATCAAAAAATACCCTTGGAAGACCTAAAATGACCAAATTATCCCTAAAACCTAAAAAAAAAAATACTTGAAATCTAAAAAATGACCAAATTACCCATGTAACCTCTAAAATTACTAAAAATACCCTAAATCTTATGAAAATGACCAAAATACCCCCCCCTAATCACTAAAATTACCATAATACCCCTAGAACCTCAAAACAATTAAAAATACCCCAAAACCTCTTACACCATGATATTACATTGCACTGTAATATTATGTTATTATAATCTTATATTAATGTAATCTCAATACAAGAATACAACATTACATTTTTTAGGAAGGTAATGAGATTAAGATGATGTGATGTATTTTGTAATTTTAAATTATGGTAATGTTAGAAAAAATAAAATAAACCAAAAACCTTAATTTCACATCATCGTAATCATCAAGGGCACATCACAGCGAACCAAACGCCCTCTCAAAGTGTTTTAAGGTATTTTGGTTATTTTAGAGGTTTCGGGGTATTTTTGGTCATTTTACCATTTTCGAGGTATTTTTGGTCATTTTAGAGGTTTCGGGCTTATTTTGGTCATTCAAGAGGATTCGGTGTACTTTTTGTTGTTTTGAAGTTTTGGAAGTATTTTGGTCATTTTAATAGTTTCAGGATTATTTTGGTCATTTTAATGGTTTAGGGGTTATTTTGGTCATTCTAGTGATTTCAGGGGTATTTTTGTTATTATAGTAGTTTCAAGATTATTTTCATCATTTTAGATATTTTAGACATATTTTGGTCATTTTAGAGGTTTCGAAGGTATTTTGGTCTTCCAGCAGTTTAAGAATATTTTTCGTCATTTTAGAGGTTTTGTGCTATTTTTGTCATTTTAGAGGTTTCGAGGTATTTTTTTTTTTCATTTTAGAGGTTTCAGGGTATTTTTTTTTTTCAATTTTGAAGTTTTGGACGTATTTTGGTCGTTTGAGAGGTTTTAGGGTTATTTTAGTAATTTTTTAGGTTTTGGGTTATTTTCGTCATTTTAGAGGTTTTGAGAGTATTTTGGTCATTTTCGAGGTTTAAAGTGTATTTTGGTCATTTTTAGAGTTTTAGAGTGTATTTTGGTAATTTTTGAGGTTTCAATGGTATTTTGGTAATTTTTTATGTTTCAATGGTATTGTGGTAATTTTAGAGGTTTTGGAGGCATTTTGGTCATTTTCTAAGTTTTTGGGATATTTTGGACATTCATGGTGCATTTTAGTTATTTTGGCGATTCTAAGGGTATTTTTGGTCATTTCAGAGGTTTTTGGGGTATTTTATAGGTTTTTTGATATTTTAGTAATTCTCATGAGTAAAATAAAATTTTTTAATATAGGCAATTTTGTCAATTCAATAAATTATTACATCTCCACAATAAATAATGTAAGATCACCCAATTTAAGAACATGATATGATTAAAGTAATGTGATATAATTCGTAATCTTAGATTATGGTAATATTAAAAAAAAAAAAAATTAATGAACCAATTACATTAATGTCACATTAAGGTGATGTGATGCCAAATCAAATGCCCCCTAAGGCATCTTGGACTTCAAACTTTTACATTTAGGCTACGTTTGGTTCAATGTAAATCAAATTCCGAGTGTAAAATGAATGCAGGGGAAAGCGAATTCCCGTAAGGAAAATGAAATTCGGGTGTTTGGTTCTGCAATGGAAAATAGTCCAGAAAACGATTTTCGGTATTTGGTAACATTCTAAAAATGCTATTTTCCTAAAAAAATTTCACATTTTCTTAGCCATTTTCTCAGCATCCAAACAAATTTTATTATAGAAAATTTCAAAATATACACTTAACACAGCCAAAAATCAAAATAAAAACATTGAGGGAGAGGAAGAAAGAGTAAGATCGGAGGGAGAAAGAGTGACAAAGTGAGGGACAAAGAGATAGATCGGGAAAGAGAGAGATCATAGTGGATGGAGGACGGTGGCGGCCAGATCGGGTGGGTTTAGGGGTGGACTGGAGTGGGCTGGTGGTCGGTGGCGGCCAGATCGGCGACATTGAACAAGAGGGAGAACAAGATCGGTGTGTCGAGAACGAGCTCGGTCTTGGGTGGGTCGAGGACAAGATCGGTTTTAGGTGGATCGGTCTTGGGTGGTGACGATCTACAATTGTGGCGCTGATGAGCTTCCAGCGGCGACTATGGGTGCGATCTCGCTGGTGCTACAGGGGGCGCGATCTCGCCGGTGCTTCAGGCGGCGCGATCTCGCCAATGCTGGGGTGCAACGAGACCAATGAGGGGGTGCGACAAGACTGGTGCAATCTGGGGTTGGGGTCGGTGCTGGGTGCTACGAGATCAGTGCTTCTGGTGCGATCTCCTTGCTGTTTCTCTCTCTCTCTCTCTCTTCTATTTTCCTAGGGTGGAAATCATTCGAAGGTAAAATAAAACATGAAAATGAATTACGGGTGAGGCAGGGTATTTTACAGTCAACGCAGAAAATGAATTCTGTTTGACCCAATTTTCTATAGCTATCAAACACAAAGGCCGGTGTAAAATGATTTCCTAAAATCATTTGAAGGCAAAATAAACGCAGCCTTAGTACAAACAACTAAGAAACAAAGTCATGAGTATAAATTTATTGAACAATAACCAAAATACCCAGTTTATGCCAAGTTGGAGCTAAGATAAACTCTAAGCAATCAAGCCATAGAAAGCATTGATGGGCATGATTCAGCCACAGGTTAAAAAAAAAAAAAAAAAAAAAAAAAAAAAAAAAAAAAAGATACTGTACTGCATAAAAATTAGAAAATATTATTTATTTATCATGTCAAAAAGCATTAGTTCCAAAACTTAAGTTATTACAATGTGGATTAACAATATGTATTAAGCATGTTACGTACATTAATTTGTTAGTTAAATAGCTTAAATGATGCAATTTTTTTTTTTTTTTTGGATAAAGATGAAAGATAACAATGAATGCAATAACAACCATTCATAAAAGAAGATAAAAGAAGAAGAAACATACATAGAATTGAGAAGCTACCTTCACGAATCATTCCAAATTACTACCAGATGTAGATCCTTGGGACGTGCCGCAACACTGAATAACAAGAGAGTGACTTATGAGTTATGACTAAGAGTACAATTTTAACTTCAAATAGATATTGCAGACTTAGGCTAGGTTGCATGGACACGCCATTTTTGGTGTCGTGCCAGTGTCGGACACCGGAACTGGTACGACTCGCCAGATTCCGATGTCCGACGAGTGTTTCTTTCTTTTTTCTTTTTTTTGGCTTCTTCGACACGGCACCGATGCAGCGCCAACATGGCTTCGACACCCCAACAATGAAAAAAAATAAAAATCACAGATTTTGACAGATGGACTTACCAATACCATTGATTTTGTGATATACCCTAAAACAAAAAAGCAAGTTTAAAGTCTGAGAAAAACCCACATCTCAAGTTCTCAACCCACCCTCCCTTTGACCTCTGCTCACTGCCGCTGCCGTTGCCCTCTGTCCCTTGCCGGAGCTAAATCAGGCCGATCGGTGAGCTCCATAGATGTCGACACTATGCCTTGTCCCTTCCGATCTCTCTCTTCTCTAGTTCTCTTCTCTCTCTGTTTTTTTTTTTTTTTTTTCCTTTCTTTCTTTCTTTCAGATATTAATTTTGGTGAATGGGTCATGAGTGTACTGTTACTCACTTATTTATATAAGTTATAACGCGCTTTTTTTTTTTTTTTTTTTAATCCCACTCTCATAGTCTCACTGTCCCAGTGTCACTGTTACTGTGTTTCTTTACTCGGCCTTTTGTTTTGCCTTATAAATTATAATGTTTATTATGAATTTAGTGATTTTATGTTTTTAGTTTGATGTTGAACTTGTTATCCTTTTATGGTTTGTACTCTAAACATTTTATGTGTATTATTGTACTACTTTGGGCGTTAGTTTACTTATTTGTAGTTCTTACATAATTTAAATTCTAGACATAAACATATTTTATGTCTAAAAATATTTAAAAATATTCCTAAATATAAAATTTAATTAATTATTTAACCGCCGTGTCCCCGTCATGTCGTGTCCTTATTTTTCAAAAATTGCCGTATCTCCGTGTCTGTGTCCATGTCCATGCAACATAGGACTTAGGTAACATAAAGTATCAAGTTGTTGTTCCAATCACATAAAACAAGACAAAAAAAAAATGTTCAACATGTATTAGTCAGATATTATGACTTGGAGCAGTAATTTCTCTTCATGAGCTTAAGACAATTTAACTATGAGAAATGCAGAAAAAATACAGTCTAAAGCAAGATATTTGCTTCCCAAAAGGAATTGGAAAAAACATACACAAGCCAGTAGAGGGGCATTAATTGAAAGACACGGGGAGCATGTGCCAAGCTAAAATGCCAGTAAAGAAGACATCCTATCTTAAATTAGACTATAAATCTATAATCTCAGTGTGGGGAGAATAACAATGTAAGCACTTAGCGTTCAAACATCCTATTATCAATGTCAAAAAATTGGAAATCTCATTAAGAATTTATATGCAAGTCAAGGATTTTTAACTAGGACTCAAGAATCATAGGTTAATGGGCAAGAAGCATTAATAAAAGGAAACTAATTAAATTATGATTATTCTTATCTGCAAATAAATAAATCTTAATCACATCTCATTTATATAGGAATTGCGCACTAAAGAGCATAGGGTGTAAAACAGAAACTGAATACTTTTTTCTTAACTTGATACCTCCACTTTTTGATGCATGGTTATACAAAAGGAGGGGGATTGTGCATCTCCTTGCTAGGAGTTTGTGCATCTCTTGGATACTAAGGTTAAGAGATGATGCAAAAAGACAGTACAACCTAAGAGGATCTTCCCATAAATAAGGAACTACTAGAATGTCTCAATGGGAGGGGAATACCTGTAAGGAATATATAGGGGACAACATGTATAAAGTCGAGAAAATGAATTCTGAACTTATATGTTTCTTCTCAAATGGGTAGTACCGTAGTAGTATGTGCAAGCAGTATTGGGGCATCACTTGAAAGACTCAGGGAGCATGTGCCAAGCTAAAATGCAGGTAAAGAAGACATCCTATCATAAATTAGACCATAAATCTATAACCTCAGTGTGGGAGACTAACAATCTGAGCACTTAGCATTCAAACATCCTATTATCAATGTCAAAAGAAGAAAAAGAAAAAAGAAAGAAGCTATTATTAATCAATATTTCTCATGATGACCGGTTCTCATATTATACAAGAAGCAAAGTAAGCACTCACAAGTTTGAAAAAGAAATATATATATAAACACACACACACAAATCACAGGCTAACATGTGGCTTACTAAAACAGACCACAAATAAGACATCATAACCAAACTAAATCTTAGAAATCTATATACACAAAAGTGAAATCACAAGCAAGCTTAGGATAATCGACATGCTAGAAAGACACATAATAATGAAAAATCCAGCAAAACTCTTGTGGTTCGCATGTCAACATCTTGTATCTTCCTAGTCCCAATCATACAACTTCCACAGAGGACTTTCCTCGAACATATGGTGGGCTTGACATTCTTACACGCATACGCACCTACATACATATATAAACACAGCATATTGAGTCAGACCAAGAAAAAAAAAATTGTTCCATTTCGAGGAACTTGTTGTGTTTATGCCAAGATGTAACTAAAAGAAACTCCAAGTAATAGCAAGCATAGGTGGGCATGATTCTGCCACAGGTTAAACAAGAAAAGCAGAGATACAGGGAAGTATAATCAATTGTTACAAAAGATTACTTATTTATCATGTCAGAAACCATTAGCTCTAAAAAGTTAAGCTATTACAAAGTGGATTTATGACATAAATCAAGCATACTACAAACGTATATAATTTGTTAGTGAAATAGAAATAGCTTAAATGCTGTAAAGTCTTTATTTATTTATTTATTTATTTTAAATTTAAGATAGAAGATAAAAATGAATGCAATAACCATTCAGTTAAGAGAAGTGCTACGTACACATAACAACTCATAATAACCTGCAATGTAGGATTTATTGCGAAAATGTTGTAGACGTAACATTTCTTTTTGGTTACATATAAAAAGAGGAAGAGGAAAAAAAAATAGAAAGAATTGAGAAGCTACCTTCATGAAACATTATGAATTACTACTACCAGATGCACTTCTTTGGGATGTGCCGCACCTTTGGAAAATCCACGCTTCCTTCTCCCTCTATGCGATGTTGAAGTTCCATTGAGACAGATGCCAAAACCAGTTCTTGGAGATTTTTAAGGTATTCAATGCCCTTGGGCACTGTCTTTAACTCAATGCAACTGTCAATACCTAGAGATTTCATATTGGGCATCACCCCCTTTTCTATTATTATCTCGTTTAACTGAGGGGAATTACGAATCTCCAATTTTGTAAGCTTAGGAAAGCCTGTACTAAAACATATTTGTTTTCCAACATAGGCATTACTAAGTGTGAGATGTCCTAAATGTGGCAAATCAGCAATGTGTGGGAGTAGATCTTCTGCTAGCCTTGACCAATGCAACTGCAAATGGGTAAGGCTTTGAAGTGAACGAAACCACTGTGGCACTGTTTCTAGTTTTCCGATCAAGAAAAGCCTTTGAAGGTTAGGAGGAGGAGATGAGAGTCCATCCATTCGGAGAGTTTCCTCCTCATTAGTTACCATGACAGACAACAAGCAAAGACGTCTCATGTTTTGAATTGTGATACATAAGTCTGTCTCATCTGCTTCTTTCACGTTGCCAATACCAATCGAGGTAAGTTGGGTCATACTTCGAAATTGTCTTATCAAGTCAAATTTTGCTTCAAAATAACACACAGTTTGCAAATTCTTTAACTGGACTATATTTAATGGTGCTTGCATCCCTATAGAATATCTGAACTCATTCCAATTTCCAGTGTAGCGATACATTATTAAATGCCGCAAGTTTTGCAACTTTCCTATTCCATGAGGAAGAGACTCTATTTGTGTGCCCCCAATGTCCAAGGTTTGAAGATTAAGGAGCCTCCTTATGGAATTTGGGAGCTTCTTAAGTAAAGTTCCCCTTAAATTCAAATATCTTAAGTTGAATAATTTGAATAGTTCATCAGGCAATTTATCAATTGGGGCATCCTCCAAATTTAGAACCCTTAACATTTTACTTCCGGAAGGCAATGTTTTCAACGACCTGTTAAAAACAAGAAAAGAACGGAGCTTCGACATACCTGTAAATGATTTGAGTTCTCCATCAAATTTGTGAATTGAAATGCAGCGTGCTTTGCATTCTTTCATTTCTTCTCCTCCATCATATACAGCACCAAACTTTTCTTTGATGGATACTGATAGAGCAAGCTCCCGCAAAAGATCATGCATTTTACACATCCTTGGCCTTTCGAATTCATTCCTCTCTACAACTTGAAGCATGTTCCGAAAAATGAGTTCTACTAGATAGCTATCTGCAACTTCTTCTAGAGTGGACCCTTCAACTTGTTCTACAAATCCTTCACCCATCCATAGCTTAGTGAGCATTTTTCTTTGAATCTCATGGTCTTCTGGGAAAAGGGAGCAATGTAAGAAACAATGTTTCAACTGATATGGTAAATCATTGAAACTAAGAAACAAAATGCTCTTCACTGATTCTAGCTTAGGATTTTTACTTAGACTCCAATTCAAGCCGTTGTAAATTTCATTCCATTGAGACATATTCTTAGATTACGTAAGACTGCCCAAAGCTGCAATTGCAAGAGGTAGGCCTTCGCATTTTCCCACAATTTCTTGAGCAAAAGATTCAAGCTCTAGTGGGCAACTTCCATTTGGATTACTTGAGAATGCTTTCTTGCAAAAGAGTTCCCAGGCCTCTTCCTTTTGCAACAGTTGCATTTGATGAACGTGATGTTTACCTCCCAAAGGATAGCAAGCTACATCTTCTTTTCGGGTGGTAAGGATGATTCTGCTCCCAAGACAACTATCTTGAATTGATACTTTTCTCTAAATAGTTCACTAGTGTTTTTACTAACAATCTGTAGTTCATGGAACTCAAGTCTGCTGGATTTGCTTCCTTCCTTGACTCATAGAATTCCTTAATCAAGCTCCTCAATAAGTTTTCTAATTCATATGCTTGGGAAACTGTGATCCAAGCCCAACAATCAAAATGTTTCTTTACATCATCATTGTTGTAAGTGTTGGCAACTAGTGTGGTCTTTCCAGAACCACCCATCCCGACTATTGAAATGACAGTCTGACGTGGTTCTCCATCCATCAACCAACCCATTATCAATTGCCTTTTATTTTCTATTCCCACAAGTTCATCTTCTTTATGAAACAAACGAGATTCACCACGACGCACGATCCACTTGTGATTATCGCTAGAACTTTTACCCTCTATATGATTAACACCATATCTTTGGTTCACCTCTGGAATGGTCCTGATTTTCTTGTTGATTTTGTGCAACTTGGTGGCGACTTGATGCCTCACCCATAGGTTTTGTGGAAAGTAAATAGTGTGGTGAAGGAACCTGACAGATCGACCACCAATTCGTTGGCTATTGATGTGATACATGAACTGATCAATAATATCTTCAACCTCATATGCCATGTTTCTCACACTTGCCACCCAAGTTTTCTCTGCTTCATTGCTTGTTCCCTTCTTATCCGCATCTACTAAAAAAGATTGCATGCTTATCAACTCATTCTTCATATCAACAACTGCATCACGAACCCCCCATAACAATGATGTTTCAATTGCAAGCACTGAAAGGATATTGTCAATCAAATAATTTACTACAGCTGAGTCCATTTTTTGCCTTTAAACTCCCATATCACAACATCAATATGGGTCAGTGGAAAGAAGAGAAAGATAGGGACATCCTTTGACTTGTTGCTCAATCGCCATTCATTGGAGATCTACACAATAAGAATAAAGGTAAGAGATATAACGGATGATGAAGGTATTTTAATCCTCAAAAAAGTGTAACAGTACAAGTCAGCCAAGTTGAAGTCTTTGGTTTTTTTGCTAAGAGCGGAATGGTTTAGTGGTGCTGCCTGGGAGAAATTGAGTTGTTCAAATCCCAATTTAAAGCAATTATTAACAAACAGAGCTATTAAAACACACCAATAAAGTTGAAATTAAATCATCAACAAGACTATGTTAAATGCACCTCTTTTGTAATGGTTAATGCTATACATTATGATTTTCCTTGATTCATTAGTATTATTTTCAGAATATCTGTAATTCATTATTATTATTTTTTTAATTGAACAACTAAGCCACCGGGGAAGGGGAAGAGGTGACAGTTAAGAAAAGTTAGCATGAGGAACCAATTTATTTTAATCGTTTCCGAAACTTCTTGTTATCATTATTTGATCCAACAATTTTGCTTTCACAACCACTAACAATTTGGGATATGAAATGATCTAAGGTGCACAAAACCATTAACAATTGGTTTTATATTGATGGAAACTACTCTTGAACCTCAAACATCAATCACAAGTCCAAAAGGTCACACACTATCATTACAAACCACCCAAAAGTCAGATTTCAAGTGTGTAAGTTTATACAGTGTGGTGCTGTTTGAAATTTATAATTTGCGAACCCTCCTGAAAAAATTGAAAACAAAAGGTTTGAATTTATTCTTACAATGAATGATTGGAAGGGTAGAAATAAAACTTCAAACTTTTAAAATTACTTTTTAAGTTTCATTTCAATTCATAATGTTCAAGATACCAACCCTCAAGACCAGGGGCGGAACTAAGTTATATTTGGCCCCCCTCCCACACGCTAGCCATAAGAATTCCCCCACCCCAAATCCCAACTTTTCAGCCATAAACATTTTGTCTTTTCCATTGTCCTCTAAGCACATCAGCCACAGTCATATCCCTTCTTCTGTTTTTGCTAAGACCATATCCCATGTTCCAGATACAGTTTTTTTTTTTTTTAACTGCAAATCAATATGATAATTTTATCTTGGCTTCCCAAGCAAAAATTTCTTGCTCCACATTCTTTAAAAAAAAAAAAAAAAAAAATCCCTTACTCCACCTGCACTTGATCTTGAGGCAAAAATTGTCCCCATAAGAGTCCCACATTGGAAGAATTTCCTTCCTCTTTCCACCTTATAAGGGATAACCAATGGCTTAAGAGTACCACTAGTTTGGTATCTTTTTATTGTGGGGACAATTTTTGCCTCAAGATCAAGTGTTGCACTTGTAATCATTTTTGGCTTGGAGAGTCCCACATTGGAAGAATTTCCTTCCTCTTTCCACCTTATAAGGGATGACCAATGGCTTAAGAGTATCATTTCCACCTTATAAGGTGGAAGGAAAGAGGAAGGAAATTCTTCCAATGTGGGACTAATGATTACAAGTGCAACACTTGATCTTGAGGCAAAAATTGTCCCCACATAAAGTATTTATAATCATCTATATTCTATAACCATATGTGTGTGTGTGTGTGTGTGTGTATATATATATATATAGAAGCATAACATTTAGTGTTATTACGCTTAGCTAAGCCACGGCATTATTCATTTTTCCTTTTTTTCTATCAAATTTTCTTCTATTTTTTTTATAATATTTAATATATAAATTATTAATACATCCAAACAACAATTCCGCTACTTTTGCCTACATATCCAAACAACTGTTCACTATTACTTTCCATTTTAAACTTTAGTAATTCTATAAGAAAAGTAAAATGAACACATGACAAGTAATGATTGGTGGAATATAGAGTGGTACACAAAAAATGATACAGAAGGTTTGGACTCTGTAAATAATAGTTTTGCATTTAATTACTTTAATGTCAATTATACCATTAATTTGGACACGTCCAACTAACCCCACCCCCAAAAAAAAAAGCCTACAATTATAAATATAATGAAGTGTTCAACAATGATGTGGGAAAGCCATATATATTTCAATAGACAAAACTTAAGTACAATATCTTAGACACTGTTCATTAGGTTCCCCTCTTAAGATTTAGTCATATGGCTATTTAACTAAAAAATACACTTCCATCCCATGAGAAAAAATTCACATAGCAGAATCTTAAAAAATGAACATAAGGAACAACACCTAAGTACTATACCTAAGTCTTGCTCTATTCCAATTGCTTTCTTTCCTATATTTGAGTTCTCTCCCTTCAGAAACAAGGGTTCCTCCCTTTCTTCTTTGTGCTCTAACATAAAATTTGGTAGCATTTTAATGGTCGGGGGACCACTTGACACTATTGACGTGGCCCTCCAGTTGTCTTGAATAATTTATCCCACAATTGAAAGGTATTTTCTTACCTTGCACGTTAAAATTGGCATGTAGAAATATTTACAAAAATTGCAAGTGTAAAAGGCTATGAACTTTTTCGAATTAGATGGTGCGAAATGTAAATTTCGCCTTTAGGTTTTAAAAAATAAACTTCTATATCATATTAATCAGTTAAGTGATGTAATTTGCGACAAACCTTTTTTTATGACAAAAACAAAATATCAAAACAAGTCATCCAAAAAGTATTCTAATTTGAAATTATATAGTATACAAGCATCGCATGGGACATCATCTAGTTAATGAAATAACAGAAAAATCGGACAAAATCAAAATTCAAATTGACCAGCCTCAACCTCAAACCCATGAAAATGAGGTCTTAATTAATGAAGACTAAACATATGATATGGACATAAGTAGAGAACAATACTTTAACATGTTGAACCTCCAATACTTGAATTAGAACCCATGCCAAGAGCTTTGTAGTTCAAATATTTTGCACTTATTGATATTTCCAAATGAGATTATTCAGAATTCAAATCCATTCTTCTCCAAATTATCGAATTAAAAAAAAATTAAAAAATTAAAAAAGAAGAAGACAAAGAAGAGAAGAGATTGGTAACCAAGATTTACACCACCTAATATTCAAATCTCGTTTGTTTTTACATTAACATTTTCTGAAATTGAATCATTTTCCAAAACGCATATCTTAGAACACTATCTCATTTTTCTATGTTTGGTAGCAACTTTAAAATCAGTTGGAAAACTATCCCTTGATTTCTCTTATTTAGCTTTGGCATAATAAAGAGTTGTTTTCTAGATATATTTTATGGAAAACAACTCTATCTCATGCAAAGTTAAATAAGAGAAGTTAAAATATAGTTTTTATTTGACTATTTTTTTTTTCTAATACCACCAGATACAAAAAAAAACATAAAAAAAAACTATCTTTACATTAGGTTTTTCATTGAAACAAATAGAGCATGGTGCTAATTAATACTTTTAAATGTAAAAAAATATGCAAATACAGTGGTGAAATATTTTAAAGAATAAACTTACTTGAGAATTACACTGGAATATTTTCTTCAGAAGAATTGTACACTTCGAGTGCTTACTTACAGGAGGAGCTTGCACTTAAAGGTGATAAAGAATCACAAATAGAGAAGATTGTAAATGAGAAATTATATCAAGATGGTTTTTCTCCACTCGTCTTTCACTTGAAAATTAGTAGCTTTTTACACTTATACTTAAAACAGACATATCGGCATCTTAACGTATCAAATGCAACTAATGCATTGGACACAATTCCAACCCATTTAAAACGATTGTAAAAGTCTAATGACTAGACTTTTACAAACTTGTTGAGCACTCTCTGCTTCTTTCATTTTCACCTGGGTTTTTCCTCGCTCTTTCCTCTTGTAGTCTTATTTCCCAAATGGATTGTCATGGACTGAAGAGTCTTCGCCTTTTTCACTTCATGATTTTTGCTTCACTTTATGACTTTTGCTTCAACTGCTTGTTTGCCTTTTGAATTATTGTTGTGACACAGCTTCTTTTAAATTATTTTCTAGATTAGTGCTTCACATATTTACATTTATTAGGAAAAAGAAAACAGCCCACTTGCTTTACCATTTAAGATAGTCTTCAAATAGTCATCATATTATAATGTTGAGAAATATCAAAGATCCCATGTTCAAACTTAAACGTGTTGTTGTGGTTAAGTGTGTTTCAAAGACTTTTCTCTTTGTTGCTTGTCCCACGTTGATGAGAGATGGTACTCAATTGTTTATAGGCTATGGGTTACTTTATTGAATGGCATGAGATAGTCAGGTGAGGGACTTGGGCTAGGTTATCGACTTGATTTTGGGCATTAGTAATCCGATAGCCATCTTGGTATAGCCCGTTGGGCATTTATTAAGCGCGGTTGTTTTATTCGGCCCGTTAGATACCCACTTGCTCCTATTACGTGGCTTATAAAAACCTTCCAGCCCTATTAATTTTCTTCAGTTCTCTTCACTTTATCGAGCTCCATCCCATTGCTCCTTTTCTCTTTCTTTTCTTCCACAAAAATTTCAGCTTCTTTTTGGTTTTAAGGAAAGGCAAATTAAGGTTGTTTTTTGTTCTTCTTGCTTGGATATGCGTCCAATTTGAAGAAATTGTTATAGTCTAATCATGAGAGTTGTTCGACCAAGAAAGTCATTCTAACTGAGTTACTCTTCCGGTGGCACGAAACAACCTTTAAGAACGACACTATTTGTGTAATTCTACGGTTTGTGAAATCTTTCTAACTTTCTCTATTTATTTTATGTTATTGCTAATTTTTAGGGTTTACTTATTTAATCAAAACTTGTTTACATTGCTATATTTTCCTACAAAATGTGGACAATTATCGCCTATATTCCTTTTCATATGATACTAATCTGATAGTTTTGCTTGGGTTTTCTTTATTTTTCCAGCCATCTTGGTATAGCCCGTTGGGCATTTATTAAGTGCGGTTGTTTTATTTGGCCCGTTAGATACCCACTTGCTCCTAGGAACGGAGCTAGAACTTTGAGGTAGGGGGGTCATTTTACTGTTGACTATGTGTGGTGATTTCAACCTCTAATTCTGCTACTTAGCTGTTGAGAATTTTTTTTTGCGTTGGTAAGAACAAAATTATTTTTGTTTTAAAATTTTTAAAGGGTAGGGTTATTTATTTTGGATAAAAATTAGTTAATTGAGCTTAATTTTGTTATTAGTTTTACTAGTAATTTTTGTTGTTATTTTTTTTTATTTTTTTTTTTTGCTTGTATATTTTGTTTTAGATTTTAGATCTATAAATTTTTCTATGGTCACTAAAATGAAGAAAATGCTAGCACTACAAGTTTTTTATAAATTACTGATGTGATAAGTGGTTACTGGTAAGTAAAAAAATGATATAAGTGGTGTTCTTATATGCGAACCAATAAAAATTTGCTACCAAAATAGTTTATAAAAATGTTATAAAAAAGTTTGTGAGTATAGCATTACTCTTAAAATAATCAATAATATTGTTAAAGAGAAACAAAATGTAATTTTATAGAACAAAATGTAATTTCATAAAACAAAGTTGCTGAAATTAGTACACACATATATCTAACAATTTTTTTTTTTTTTTCTAAATCTAGGGGGGGCCATTGCCCCCCCTAGTCCAAGGGTGGTTCCGTCCCTGCTTGTTCCTATTACATGGCTTATAAAAACCTTCCAACCCTATTAATTTTCTTCAGTTCTCTTTCG
Organism: Quercus ilex subsp. ballota; assembly: GCA_032727855.1. NCBI lineage: Eukaryota > Viridiplantae > Streptophyta > Magnoliopsida > Fagales > Fagaceae > Quercus > Quercus ilex. The sequence continues at coordinate 29,497,327 of CM064912.1, read as the reverse complement.
TTTATCGAACCCCATCCCATTGCTCCTCTTCTCATTCTTTTCTTCCACAAAAATTTCAACTTCTTTTTGGTTCTAAGGAAAGGCAAATTAAGGCTGTTTTTTGTACTTGCTTGGATATGCGTCCAATTTGAAGAAATTGCTATAGTCTAATCATGAGAGTTGTTTGGTCAAGAAAGTCATTCTCACCAAGTTACTCTCTCGGTGGCACGAATCAACCTTTAAAAACAACACTATTTTTGTAATTCTACCGCTTGTGAAATCTTTCTAACTTTCTCTATTTATTTTATGTTATTGATAATTTTTAGAGATTACTTTATTGAATCAAAACTTGTTTACATTGCTATATTTTCCAACAAAATGTGGACAATTATCCCCTATATTCCTTTTCATACGAGACTTTTGGAATGATTGTGATTGGATCTTGGCTTTTTTTATGAAGGTTTGGTATTGATCACTTGGACTGAACAAATGATTTTGAATCTGCATTATCAGATTAGCAAATATGAGGCAATGTTCGGTATCTCTAACAAAAATAACTTTTACAGCTTTCAACTTGAATCCCAACATTCTCAAAAAAAAAAAAAAAAAAAAAAAAAAAAAAAAAAAAAAAAAAAAAATTGAATCCCAGCAAGTTCTGAAGTTCTGACCTTCTAGGAATCGCTTATTTCCAATAGCTTATTTTTGATAGTGTTTATCAAAAGATATAATTTTTTGTAACTTTTATTTTAAATGTATTACAAAAAGCTAAAATCTAGTTTATTTATAATTTAAAAAAAAAAAAAAAAAAAAAAGCTAAAAGCTATAATATTTGCAAAACAATTAAAAAAAAAATCAAAAAACAAAACCTTTTTCAACAATTCCTATGGCCTTATGTTTCCAACAGAAACTTAAGGGTTCAAATCTTCTTCTTTTTTTTTTTTCTTTTTTCTTCTTTTTTTTTTTTCTTTTTTTTTCTTTTTTTTTTTTTTGATAATTCGTTTAAAAAGTAAAGAAAAATGAAAAAAATTTCCATGAAGCACTTGATAAATACTGGCTTGAATGAGCCTTCATTATTGGATTCATTTTTCAAAATAAAGCAGGTGTCAGTTGAGAGTTAAAGTTAATCCGATAAAGCAGTGTACCATATCTTAATTTACAAACATTAAGAATTTGGGGCCAGTATATTTTTTTCATCAAATAATCAATTAACTAATGAATAAAACAAATTTCAGCTTCAAAACAGAATAGGAATCAAATAAATGTCTTAGTTCAAGGCTTAGGACTTATGGTTTTTGAAAGTTCAAATAGTGCAAAACATTATTACTTGTTTAGACCCCAAATTTTAAATTTACGGTTAGATTGTTTAGACCCCAAAGAGTAAGGGAAGAGAGATGCAAACACAAGATAATACCGAGACGTGTTATCGAAAAGGAAACTAAAGAACTCAGTGAAAAGTTGGAGTACAAAGATACCAAAAAAACCCTACAGGCCTAATCTACTCAAAGTACTTGAGCTCTCCAAGTTTCAGCTACTAATGAACTTCTCGGAGTCTTGTCTTCACTAGCTTCCCAGATCCTCAAATACCGCCCATTTGCATTTGCCAAGCCTCACTGGATTATTTTGGCAAATATCTAATGCTTCCTAAGCTCCAAAACACTTTCTACACTCTTAATAGGTGTAGGTTGTGTTTGGGTACAAATCTTCTCTCAAGCTATAACAATGGGAGAGAGGAGGAGAAGAGATTACAAGGATTTCTCTCTTGAGGATAAGTTGTTCTCTTTAACAAGGTGGGTGTTGTAGAAACATTTCTAGGGTTTTATTATGAATATCCTCTTTTCAATTTTGTGAGTAATAATGGTATATATAGTATGGATGAAGAGTATAAGAGTCACACTTAAAATCCCAGATTTAGTACATCTCGCGGGTCACTTACGGGTTAGCCAAGTCGTGAGTTACTCGCAAGATATTCTGACTCTTTAGCTTCTACATGTGCTCCTCACATGGCTTTTTGCAGGTGCTTAGTCCTGAGCCAGTCACATGACAAGGCGCGAGATCAACTGTCTCGAGCAATCTTCACCAGCTTAATACTAAACCCATTACAATTAAATCACACAAAATACAATAAAATTAATGCAATTACAACACTTTTTGACATGGAATAAAGCCAACATAAATGTTATGTGAAAAACCATAACTTAACAATCTCCCTCTTTGGCTATTCCGTCACCCTATAACAGACTCTAGACTTAAACGTGAGTTTGGAAACAATGGCAAAACTCACTCACACCTAAATCTAAAACTTGTGATGAACTTGGAACTTATATACTTGTAACTTGAAACACTTGCACAAAACATATTAGACCCTCAAGGTAAAGCAAGTAATAAATGACAAGTAAAATGTGATCAAGTCAATACCAATTGAAAATAACTTAAAGCACAACTTGATCAAACATGAACAATCATTAAAAAATGACTACAATGAACATTTATTGAGTAAATGAACATCCGAACACGCAAGCAATTAAGTGCAAAGTTAAAACTAATTGCATGTCCAACATATAAACACAATGCGATGAGAGCGACGAAGCATAGATACTAAAAGTAACTCAAAGCACTATAAAGATAAAAAGAAAACAAACATAATGTAAAACAACAACAACAACAACCAAAAAAAAAAAAAAAAAAACAAGGTTTTCTTATAAAAGATGTCTTCTCCCACTTGGTATATGCATCTCCCCTATGGAATTTCTACGCCTACAAATGTGCACAAGAGATAAAATTTCTCTCCCTAAGAATGTGCACAAGAGTCATATAGAAATGACAATACTCTCCCCATTTATTGTCACGAATAGACAAATGGACCAAGAAGAAGGAGAGAAAGAAATGAAGACATGAATAAGGATAAGGATGCATATGAGGCACAAGATGAATGAGAAATGAAGCTCAAACAAAAGACAAAACACCTTAAAAACAAAATGCTACAAAGCATAAAGTAATCATGACATGCTAAGGATGTGGAAACTAAATATTGACCAAGGCATGGCAAGGGTAGCAAAGGTGTGTGCAAGAGGTGGTTGTGTGCAATGCATAAGCAAGACATGAGAAATGCACATGTAGGGCAAGGTGCATAAAATACACAACCAATAAACCAAACATATTCCTAATAAGGAAACATGAAAAATCCCAAAATTTGGTACTCATCAGAGTCCAAACGAGTGAGAAAATGTCTAAGAAGCAATTTATGAAACACCTAGCGTGCACACTAACACCCTATATATGATGAAATGCAAGAACATGGTGAAATCTACCTTCAATGCATGTTCTACTTGACACAAGGAGCCAACACCCATAGCAAATCAACAAAAGAAACATAACCCATACAAAAATTTTGAAAAAATTAAATTTTCCAACCCCCATTTGAGAAAATCCTAACTATGAACACAAACCCCCCCCCCCCCCAAAAAAACACATAATCCAAGGATTCAAATCAATGAAAAGAGTTAAACATTACCTTAGAGACGTTAATGGAAAGAAAAAAAAATTGAATTTAGTTGGGTTTTGATGAAGAAACTTTGAAATAAGGGTTTTGGAGAAGATGGGAAAAGTTTCAAACAAAAAAAACCTTGAAAACTTATAGCTAGATTAATTTTACTCTACTTAATTAAGTGCAGAATAAGAGTAAATGAAACGCCATAAACTAGAACAACTCTCTAATGCATAAACATAAACAATAAACAATAAATGTAAAGCACTAAGAGTAACAGAAGAGAGACGCAAACACAAGATAACACTGAGATGTGTTATCAAAGAAGAAATCGAAAAACTCAGCAAAAAACCTCTCTACAGCACTCCAAGCCAAAATGATACACTAGTGAATAAGTTGAAGTACAAGGATACCAAAAAGACCCTCTAAGCCTAATCTACCCAAAGTACTTGAACCCTCCAAACTCCAGCTACTAATAGACTTCTTGAAGTCTTATCTTCACTCGCTTCTCAGATCTCGCAATACCGCCTAATTTCATCCGCCAAACCTCACTGGCTTAGTTTGGCAAATACCAATGCTTCCCAAGCTCCAAAACACTCTCTACACTCTGAATAGGTGTTGGTTGTATTTGGGTACAAATCTCCTCTCAAAGTACAACAATGGGAGAGGGGAGAAGAAGAGACTACAAAAATTTCTCTCTTGAGGATGAGTAGCTCTCTCTAACAAGGTGGGTGTTGTAGAAACCTTTCTAGGGTTTTCTTCTAAATAGCCTCTTTTCAATTTTATTGGTAATGAAGGTATGTATAGTATGAGTGAAGGGTATAAGAGTCACACTCAAAATCCTAGCTATCAGTGTATCTCGTGGGTCACTCGCAGGTTAGCCAAGTCGCGAGTTACTCGCAAGATATGCTGACTCTTCAATTTCCACATGTGCTCCTCATATGGCCTTTCGCAGGTGCTAAGTCCCAAGCCAGTCGCGAGATCAACTATTTGAGCAATCTTCACCAACTTAATACTAAACCCATTACAATTAAACACACAAAATACAAGAAAATAAATTAATGCAATTACAACAATTTTTGTTATAGAATAAAGCAAACATAAATGTTGTGTGAAAAACCATAACTTAACAGTTTTAGAGATACTAACTTTTAATGACAGCCACCCAACTGTATCAGAGCTCCTGATCTAATCCAGTTGTTTCTTACCACAACAAAGTAATTACTCAATGTGGAGGAAAATTTCTCAATTTTATTACTTGCTTGGAATTAAAAATAACTCAGTAGACACAATAAATTGAATCATATATCGATCTTCAGATTTTTTGGAACAAGCTGCCTGTAAATTCCCTCTGTATAGTTTGAAGTACTTGATTTTGCATTCCAAAAAGCCTTAGACCACCTAAATTTCAAGAATTTTTGCAATGTAAATTCCCTCAATTTAGGATATTTAGGGCAAATTACAACTTACCCACCTATAATTTGGTCGAAATTTAAGTTGCCTACATGTGGTTTGAAATTTGCCACTTTATCTACCTGAGGTTAGCTTAGTTAGAGTTCCGTAACATACCTCTGTTAAAAACATGGCTAAATATGCAATTTTATTTCACTTTTATGTCTCTCTCCAAAAACACAAAATACATTAAAATACAAGATCAAAAATGATCTAGCGAAACACTTTTATCATGGGATTTCAAACCACAAGTAGGAAATTTAAATTTCGGTCAAACTTCAAGTAGGTAAAATATCAAATTTCAAACCACAAATAAGCAACTTAAATTTTGGCCAAACCACAAGTAGATAAGTTGTAATTTGCCAAGATATTTATGTTCTTAGAACTTTTTTTTTCATCTGTTCTTAATCATTTGATAAATTACACTAATCTTTTTCATCTGGTTGTAATATTGATTTATGATAATAGAAACTGAATTAATAACAGGACTACAAAGAACAGATGCAGCACCTGCTTGAATTAGTAACATGAGTACAACTAAAAACTTCGTAGGCAACAACAAAAATTTTCGCAAATCCACAATTTTAGTCAAAAAGAAAGAGATTAAGTTTCAGAAGTGGAGAAAAAGATTAAGAAAAATTACATTTTACACCATATATTTCTAGGGTGATTTCAAATCAAACCCAATAATTGTGGTTTCAAATTAAATCGTGAAGTTTATGACGGATACAAAAATAAACATTATAGTTTTGTTAGTCTCAAATTGAACACTGGACTTTTAAAATCAAATCACTTTAAACTCTGGTTTTTTTGAGCTTGATTTGAGGGTTTGATTGTGGGGTTTAAAGATCTAATAGTTATCTTCACTTTTATCCCATTCTTTTTAGTGGGGATAATAATAACAGACAAGAAACTTGGGCTTGCATGTTGTGTTGCTTTCTTACATTGATCTTTTTTTAAATTGGGAATCTTGATATTACTCTATAAGGAATATTACTCAATCCTAAACCAGCTACCTATAGTATAACTTATTGACACTATCCGAGCGCAGCTCCAACCCGATTGGACTACTCTGATGTGTGAATCTCTTTGGAGCAAAGATACTCAATTTGTGATTTACTTCACACAATCACACTTTGATTGTTAAGGGTTGAATGCGCATTAATCTTCAAATGACACACAAAACTTTGTAGCTTCCAACACTCAACTTAGTGCAAAACCCTAGGCATATAAGGTTACAACTGGTTCTTTGATGTAGAGTGCTTTTGGATCTCGAAATCACTCACTATGATATCACACCTAAGATCTCTCTGATCTTTAATGATGATGGCTCTAAAAAGTACTACTTAAGTATCCCTAGAAACCTAGTGCACAAATCATTAGGCTGCCACATCATTTGAAACAGAGTAGATAATTTAGGATTTTTGAAGCTCAATCTATTGGCTGGTGTCAAGGCAATGCAATAGATCCTTCACTTATTTGAGCAGGCCTTTGAGTGGCTTTCTTTTGTCTTCAAATGTACATCTTTACCAACCTCTAGACACTAAACTTAGACTAAAATGTTTATATATATTTATATATAGATTAAGAGAGAGCACGAATAGAAGCAATTGAGCTATACCACATGAAATCCAAAAAAATAAAAAATAAAAACTTGCTTCTATTCTTGCATAGCAATAAAAGTAAATTAAATAAAGATAAATTGTGAATTCAATCATACTAAATACGTATCTTTCAATCAAAACATTTGTATCCTTATAAATTCAAACATGAGAAATTTGGATACATGCATGTTAATCTACCCTTTCTTTCCACATTTTCTCAATAACAAATTTCAAACACAAGCACATGATCTTGAAATAACTAAAACTGATTTTTTTTTTTTAATAAGTAATAACTAAAACCAACCAAAAGAGAACATTTGAATTTATGAAGAACTTAATAAACATTGTAGATGAAGATGCTGTGATGGGTTTGGCTACTATTAAAAGAAATTTTGGAACATTTTTATTATTTTCTTAGTTTCACTGCAGTCAAATGATAAGATAAATAAATTTTGAACCTAAATACAAATAATGAAAATGCCAACCTCAAAAACCCCCCCAAATACAAAAAAAAAAAAAAAAAAAAAAAAAAAAAAAAGGCTCTAAAACAAGCCCAAAGTAGTAAAACAGTGAGATTAGCGGGCTGGGTTGGGTTTGTCAAGCTGGTGGGTTTGATGTACACTCCAAATTGAATTATACAATTAAAAATGAGAAATGCTACATCTACAAATTTTCACAACAAAACATATGTAGTGGGTTGTCACTTGCTATTATTAATTGGTAAGAAAGTAATTTCAGTGGTGAATTTTAGTTAAAAACCTGTAAGAACCTGCAAACTAGAATTTGTTGTAAAAGTGTTGTGAAAATATTGTAGACATAACATTTCTCATTAAAACTTTTTGTGATGTGTAACATTGATAAAACAAAAATAAGAGAGCAGGGGAGTTACTAGCACTATTATTATAAAAAAGGATTAAAAAGGAAACAATCAACATAAAATAAAGCAATAACTTTCCTCTAAAAAAAAAAAGCAATAACTTAGGTTAAACTGTTATATAATGTTAACTATTAAAGTTGCCATTTCTACCCCCAAAAAATGAGTGGATACTGTAGGATTCTCTCTCTAGTTTTGTTTTGTTTTGTTTTTGGTAAACAATAGGAGAAACAAACTAAGAAAGACTAGGCACAACACAGATATTAGAATCCTTAGAAATATCTCTCACAACACCCCCTACTGGATCTGAGGGAATAAAAAATAACTCAAAGTCCTCTTAAAGAGGCCTCCCCAAATGAGCCAAGGCATCTGCACTTTGATTTGCTTCCCAAAAGGTATAAACAATATGAGAGTTAGGCACTCTCCATAAGACTAGTGTGGCAAAACGGGCGGGACGGGTCAGGTTTGCAGATCAAACAGGTCACGGGTTAAAACAGGTCATTTTTAAACGAGTCAATCGAGTTGCGGGTCAGGTCGGGTTGACCTGTATTTTTCAAACAAGTTTTTTCTTTTTTTTCAATTACAAAAACAAATCAATGACAACCTGTTTAGAGAGAATGAATAAAATCAGTTAAGCAAATGAATTGCACTTAATTCCACTTGTTAATATCCTTCCAATTCTGACAATTTTGACTTTTGAGCATGACAAAAATTATTTATAGTCATAAATTCATAATAGAAAAAGTCTTCAATGTTAATAGTTCACTGCCAAAATGCATATAATTACAAGTTTACAACTTCAATAAAGAGATAGATTTTAAAACAAACAAAACAAGTAAACCAGCAAAGTAGAAAGTTATCGGTCTTCTGAAGTGCACATGTTCCTGTTGCATTTAAAATAATAGTAAAGTTAGATTACTTAGAAAGATAAACTAAACAAAAAAATATTTAAAAATAAACATAACATATTAAGTAAAGAAGAATAAGTAAATATTTTATAAGAATTACACCTCTGTCTCAATCTACTCAACGTTGGTAGCAGATTCAGTACTGCAAATATTTATACTTGCAAATTGTAGCTCAAGTTGGCCAATTTCGTCAGCATCTTCATCCACAATACAATATTTTAATATAACTTAATGTACCATGAAAGCAAATCAATAAAGAATTAAAGTGTGGAAGGGCAGAGGCACAAGCTTTGACTGCTTTGTGTGAAATTAAAAAAGTGTGGAATGCCGAATGTGTGAAGACTGAAGAAGGGTAGAGGCCGGACTCTAGAGGTGCAAGAGAAGTAGAGGAACTCAACTTTCAGGTTTCAGGTTTGTTTTTATAATTGTATTGTGCATTTTGTGCTTTGGCTTTGGACAATGGAGTGAATCGAGTGATGGACTACAGCTAGCAAGCATTGAATGAGATTTTTTTTTTTTTAATGGTTGTGACGGCCTTGGCCCTTGTGTAGTGTTGTGATGTCTTGTCTACTGTCAAGCATAGTAGCACTAAAGCTCTTCTTATTGGTTGTGATAAACATTGAATATATTATTACTAGTTTTGGTACTTTGTGCTTTATGCACATAGTATCAGGACGTAATTAAAATAAAAATTTTAGCGAATTTTTTTAACGGGTTGGGTCACGGGTTAACCCGTTTTTGTTTCGGGTAAAAAAAATGGGGTTCGGGTCAGGTATTTTTCGGGTTGGGTCGGGTCGGGTCGGGTTAGAACATTCAAACCCGTATTGCCATGTCTACATAAGAGCGGCCTGCAATCATTGATACTGTAGGATTCTCTACAAGATAATGTAAAGGATCATGGTTGATCATGGTGCTGCATTAGTTAACAGACAAGTTCAGTGCTGCTTAAACAACTTGTAATTGATTAATAGATTTGTAAAACTGTATGTAGCTTAGTATAAGGCTTTGAGTATTGTTTAGTTACTCTGTTAGTCCACGTGTTTATATTCTATTGGACATTAAACAATTCTGTTAGGATAGAGTTTTGGTGCCTAATCAATTATGGTTAGTTAGCATATATAAGATATATTACTTGTAATCTATTCAATACAATATACAAAATTTCTCATTTGATATTTTCTTCTAGAATATTCTCTCTAAGAAACACAGTTTTCTTCATGGTATCAGAGCTCCATTAATGGCATCTGTTAGTTCTTCATCTTCTGAAACAATAGGGCCAACCTTGAGTTCTTCAATCACTCATGGTGTTAATCCTTCTCTGCTGCTCTTGTCAAATATGGCAAGTATGGCTACTATGAAGCTGGACTACAACAATTATATGGTGTGGAGACACCAAATCGAAGTGATCTTGGTAGCATATTCGATGATTAATTTCATCGATGATGATGATCATGCACTAGATCCTTTTCTTAAGGATAGCTCAGGGAATTTTACAACTGAAGCTAACCCAGAGTTCTTTCAATGGAAGAGTCGTGAACAGGCCTTGTTCACTTTCCTCAATTCAACTCTCTTTCCATCAATCTTGGCTCTTACTGTAGACCAAAAATCTGGAAGAGGAATTTGGAAAGTGCTTGAGAAAAGGTTTGCATCAATATCACGATCTCATATTCTCAGTCTGAGAGATGAGCTAATGAGCATTAAGAGCTCAGAATCTATGGATTCTTTCTTCCAAAGAATTAAAGAAGTCAGAGATAAGCTTAGGGCTGTAGCAGTTTGTGTTGATGAAGATGAGCTAATTCACCTAGCTCTTGAAGCCCTACCATTAGAGTATGGTGCATTCTGTTCTGCAATCAGAACTAGGAATGATATACTTACACTTGAAGAATTGAATACACTCTTGAATGTCGAAGAAAGATCAAACAAGAAGAGGTCAATCAATTTAGATCTTAGGGATTCTACATCCTTGGCTATGGCAGTCAATTAATTCAATCAAGGTTTTAAAAGAGGTAGAGGCAAGAATGATAATAATAAACGTCGTGGGCAATGGCAGAGGTGGCAATCAATTCTTAGGTGGTGGTCAATTTCATAATAGTACTACTTAAGTCAGTTATCCTCAATTCACTTCTTTTCCACAAACCAAGACCAATTCTTCTCAGGGAAAAGTTGCTTGACAAATCTATGGTAAAAATGGTCATTCTACTTTGGACTGCTACCATCGCATGAATTTTGCTGACCAAGGTAGACATGCTCCAGCTAAACTTGTCTCTATGGCTGCAAGATCTATGGCTGCAACTGCAGGTACTAATCAGAATCCAAACTGGCTGACTGACACTAGTGCTTCTGATCATATCACACCAAACTTGTCTCAGCTCTCTCTTGCTCGACAACCTACAACTGGTGAGTCTGTAACAGTTGGCAATGGGCAAGAATTACCAGTGACACACATTGGAAATGGTAAGCTCATCACTCCTTCTCACAATTTCTGTCTTAATAACATACTTAGGGTTCCTCAAATTGCTTCAAACTTGTTATCTGTACACAAATTGTGTCTTCAAAATAATGCATTTTTTTATTTTGATGCATATTAGTTCTCAATTCAAGATTTGCCTACAGTGAAGGTCCTTTACAGAGGGTTGAGTAAGGATGGAGCCTATCCTATACCTCCTTTTGTCTCTTTTTCTTCCTCACCTTCTTCTCATGTCAATTCTAGTGGCTTTGCTGCAATGTATTCTTAGACTCTACTTTGGCACAATAGGCTTGGACACCCTTGTGCAAAGGTTTTACATTCTACTATGACACCTTATCCTTCTGTCAAGCTTTCTCTGGTTAGTGATATCTGTTCTAAGTGTAAATCTTGTATAAGTGCTAAAATGCACAAGCTTCCTTTTCATAATCAAGTATTGAATATCCTTTTCAATTAGTACATTTTGATGTATGGGGGCCTGCTCTTGTGACTTCTGTTCTTAAACACAAATATTATGTGATTTTTGTTGATGACTTTACTCATTTTACTTGGTTGTTTTTGTTAAAGAGTAAGTCAGATGTGTTCAAGGTCTTCTTGCATTTCAAGTCCTTAGTTGCAACTCAATTTAATGCTAAAATCAACACCTTAAGGTTTGATGGTGGTGGTGAGTTTGTTAATAATAGCTTCAAATCTTCTTGTTTGGAGCATGGGATTCAACATCAACTTTTCTATCCTTATTCCCCTTAGCAAAATGGTATTGCTGAGAGGAAACACAAGCAAATTGTGGAAAGTGGATTATCTATGCTTCATCATTCTAATCTTTCTCTTTCCTACCGGTCATATGCTTTTTGTACTACATTTTATCTTCTAAATAGAGTTCCCTCTTCTGTTTTGAACTTTATTTCACCTTGGGAAAAGTTGTATTATCACAAACCACCTCTTTATGCTTTGAAAACCTTCAGTTGTGCCTGTTACCCTTTCTTGAAGCCTTACAATTCTCATAAGTTTGATCCCAAGTCTAGACAATGTATTTTTCTTGGTTATCCTCCTCAATCCAAGGGTTATATTTGCTTAGATATCCTTACATGTAGAATTTACATTTCATGTCATTGTGTGTTTGATGAATCTATTTTTCCTCTCTATCCTGTTCCTAATTTTGAGTCTACTTCCACAGTTTCTGCTACTTCTTCTCCTTCCTTTGATGTCTAGCTTTCTTCCTTGCTTCCAAATTCTACTCTGGGCCTATCTTAATCTAGTTCTAGCACTCCCTCTGGCCTTGCTTTATCTGAATCTAATTCCCTTTCTGTGCCTAGTAATTCTTTTGATCCTCTTCCTGTTCATGTTGAGTTACCTACTCCTAACTCTGTTAATTCTATTAAGTCTAATTCTGGTGCTGTTTCACATTCCCCTAGTTGCCATCAAGCTCTTGTTCCTTTGCCCACCAATACACATCCTATGCTTACCATGTCCAAGAATGGTATTTTCAAGCCTAGAGTCTTTGCTGTTCAGATTGATTATAGTTGTATTGAGCCTCCATCTTATTTTATAGCAGCTAAGTATCCTCATTAGGTTGAAGCAATGGATTTTGAGTTTACTAGTCTGCAATAGCAACATATTTGGACTCTGGTTCCCTTAGCACCTAATAAGAATGTTGTGGGATGTAAACGGGTATACAAAGTTAAGAAAAATAGTGATGGTAGTATTGCTAGATTTAAAGCTAGGCTTGTTGCCAAGAGATACTTGCAGCAGTATGGTTTAGATTATGCTGAAACTTTCAGTCCAGTGGTCAAGCCTACTTCTGTGAGGATAATTATAGCTTTAGCTGTTCATTTTGGTTGGTCCTTAAGGCAATTGGATGTTTCCAATTCCTTCCTTCATGGAGTGTTACAAGAGGAGGTCTACATGAGTCAACCACCTGGATATAAGGATCATTCTAAGCCTTACCATGTCTATATGTTGCATCAAGCAATTTATGGCCTTAAACAAGCTCCTAGGGCTTGCAGCTTTACCACTCAACTTTTTCACTTGGGATTCCAAGCTTCTTGTGCAAACAGTAACTTGTTTATCCTCATCCATTCAGGTCATGTTGTTTACTTACTTCTATATGTGGATGACATTATTATTTCTAGCAACCATAGTGCTTTTGTTGCTGAGATTATCAAGAAGCTTGGTGTCTCTTTTGCTCTCAAAGATTTGGGTCCTTTAAGTTACTTCTTGGGTCTGCAGATTGAATATACTAGTGATGGTATCTTTGTGCATTAGTCTAAGTATGCCAAAGATTTATTGGCTAAGTTTCATATGCTGGATAGTAAGCCTTGTTCTAATCCTTGTGCTTCTAATCATTCTCATGTTCCTTCTGCCAGTCCTCTTCTCCTTGATCTCACTGCCTATAGAAGCCTTGTTGGGGCTTTACAATACTTAACCTTTACTAGGCCAGATTTTTCATTTGCAGTTCAGCAGGCTTGTCAGTTCATGTGTAAGCCTTCTCAACATCATCTTATTGCTGCTAAGAGAATTCTGAGATATTTAAGAGGTACTCTTCACTTGGGAATCTATTTTAGGTCTGGTCCTCTCAATCTTTCTACCTATTGTGATGCTGATTGGGCTGGGGATCCCATTGATAGAAGGTCTATTACTAGCATGGTTGTCTTTTTAGGGAATTCCCCCATCACCTGGTCTGCTAAGAAACAATCAGTTGTGTCTAGATCTTCAACTAAAGCTGAGTACAGGTCCCTTGCTATATCCACTGCAGAGTTGTATTGGTTGAGGATGCTTCTCAAAGACTTAGGGAATTATTTGTATCATCCTCCAATTTTGTGGTGTGACAATGTTTCAGCTCTTGCTTTAGCTTCTAATCATATTTTTCATGCCAGAACTAAACATATTGAAGTTGATTATCATTTTGTTCGAGAGAAAGTTTTGAATAGGGATATGATCATCAAGTATATTTCAACTTTGGACCAATTGGCTGATCTGTTTAACAAGAGTTTGCCTTCCTCTCGGTTTCATGCTCTTTCATCAAACTCATGGGCCTTTCTCCCCTTCGTTTGAGGGGGATGTAAAGGATCATGGTTGATCATGGTGCTGCATCAGTTAACAGACAAGTTCAGTGCTGCTTAAACAACTTGTATTTGATTAATAGATTTGTAAAACTATATGTAGCTTAGTATAAGGCTTTGAGTATTAGTTAGTTGCTCTGTTAGTCCACGTGTTTCTATTCTATTGGACACTAAACAATTCTATTAGGATAGAGTTTTGGCGCCTAATCAGTTATGGTTAGTTAGCATATATAAGATGTATTAATTGTAATCTATTCAATACAATATACAAAATTTCTCATTTGATATTTTCTTCTAGAATATTCTCTCTAAGAAACACAGTTTTCTTCGGATAAATTTAGGCTTTCATTTTGAAAGGGCACCAATAACTGCATTTATCAACACACTAAATTAAGCAAGCATAGAGTCAACGGTTCTAATGTGGCGTTTGGTACAGGGTAATGTTTTAAGATTCCTAGGAATGTTTAAAGATTCCCATGTTTGGTTGCAAATCATGTTAGGGAATTAGATGCCAGGGGAATCCTTAAACCCCTCTCAGTGGGAATGTGGATTCCCTTTAAAACAGGTGGGAATCCAGATTCCCAAGCTTAAAGGAAATTGTATGTTTTATAAATTGACAATTTTAACCCTTTTTTTTAAATGACTTGGTGGTTCACATTCAAATCTAAGGATAGAATGGGAAAAATAAATAATTCATTTAAGATTCCTAGGAATAAACCAAACATAGGAATAACTACATTCTTATGAATGTGATTCCTAGGAATCACATTCCTAGGAATCTGGATGCCAGAAGTAATGTGGATTCCCCCGTACCAAACGCCACATAAAGGAATTCCGCTGGTTTACGAGTTGGTTCTACCTGTTGCAACAAAGAAAAGATTTTAGTGAGAAAACTTATAGTAAAATTGATTGATAAGAAGTTCATCTTTGAAGAATCACATCACAAATCCTACATTTTACAGTTGAGTTGAGTCCGAATAAAACTAACTTCCAGTATCTAAAATATAGGAAAAATACTGATTGAGTAAAATTTTAAGCATTTAAGAGGCATAGTGCTAGCTTATGCCAATTCTTGAGCTGATCCTAATCATCAACAGTAAAACTACAAGAAAACCTAAAAAAAGGGAATCATTTTGCAAGTTGTTTGTCACAAACAACATATCACTTCTTTCTTTTTTCTTTTTTTTTCTTTTTTTAAATTTTAAAAACTCTTGTTAAATTACCAATTGCTCAAAAAGTTAAACTATTAAGAAATGACGAATTTAATTATTTAACCATTTTCCTAACATTTCCTCTCACGTGTGAGCTTGAACGCCTCCTTAATAAGTGGATATTGCTCATGGGTAAGGTTATCAGGTTATGGGCTAGAGTTTTCTCTTCCAGCCCAACCTATCCTAACCCATTGAATGGTCAACGGCTCATCATTAGGCCTAATAAAAACAGTAGAGCTAATAGTTTTGTTTTAAAATTTTCAAAAACACAAAATACAATGCAAAAATCACACCATGCATGTTTTTAAAACTATTTTGAGATCATTTACGTCTTGTTTGATACACCCATTTAAATATATGTTTTTAATTTTTAAATAACAATACAAGTATTTTTACACACTTTTTCACTTACACGTATTTTCAAACATATTTTTAAACACATATTTTCAGTTTTTAAATGCATGTACCAAATACCCCATTATTCATTAAAATGCATGTTTTTAAGATAACATAAAAGAACCATTAGAAACCAAAATTATTATTTTTTAAATGTTTGTAAGTATTTTTTTTTAAATAAAAATTCTAGTAACAAGTGACAAGTGATAACTAACAATTTCATAACTTAAAAGTTATAATGACTTTTAAGTGGAATGTGTATATTTAAAAAAAAAAAAAAAAAAAAAAATTCACAACAAGTTTTGAATGATAAAAAAGAAAAAGAAAAAAAAAAAAAAAAAAAAAAGAAGAGATAAGCTAATTGCCTAACTCTCAAAACTTATCACCTCAACACCTTATATAAAATAATAGTTATATAAATTGAGCTGGTAATCAAATTGTTTTTTGAAGAGAAAGTTAATAGGCACCACCAAATATTGTGATATTCTTTAATACCCCACCAAATAAACTATAACCTTTTTCTCCCAAAAAACCAAAAACAATAACCTTAATTATTAATTTTTGGACTCTTGTGTTTGGCATTTTAGTAGTTTCAACTGAAAGGCTGAGACAGTATTACCAACTTATTCAGTTCAAACTTATCTGTGGCACAGGTTTGAATAAAAAAACAGACACACAGGAAGAGATGAGCATGGCAGCTATGAATATCTTATCTCAGCCATGGTCACCGAAAGCTTCGCTCTGCCTCAATTATTTTAATAATCATAATCATTATAATATTAGTAATTACAAATTGCATTCTTTTTCTCATCCTTATAACTTCTCTCTTCCCTCTTCTCTCTGTGCTCCAACCAAATCAAACCACACAGCTTCGAGGCTCTCTCAAATGCCAACCCACTTATCAAAATCAGGTTCTCTTTCTTATTTCTCATTCAATTTTTGATTTTTTTATTTTTTTTAGTATCTTTATATGTTTTCTTACATGTTGACTCTGTTTGGTTGCTGAGAAAAGTATGGTAAAACAACAAAAAATATACTGAAAATCTTAATCATATGTCATCTTTTTATATGGGTTGTGAAGAAAAGTGAAAATTTTTGGTTTAACAAGCAAAATATGTATTGGGTTCAGTTGGGTACACGGCTTTGAAATTCAGAATTTCAGTTTCTCTGCAAAAGATATTGCCGTATGATTGTTTGCTGATATAATGGACAAAAGAAACATAATTGTCTTCTATAATCTATAATTTTATTTCCTTTGGATTTATTGAGGTAAGTAATGGAAAGAAGTTGAAATTTATCAATTTTTACGGTTATTTTTTTATTTCGTTTTTGTAAGTTTAACATTATCTTATTGGAACCTAATTGTAATTGCAATCTCATGAGTATTTTTGTCAATTTATGCAACTTGGTATTTTCTTTTGGTTATAAAACTATATATATTTTCATTGTTAAGCTTAGGATTTGCACGTATTTAGTTATTAAGATGCAATGTAGTTTAAAGGTCTACAGACAAATGTTGATTTAAAAAGCCATGTAATAAATTTATGAACTACTTTGGCCGCGGATGCTTGATTCTTTATTCACAATCAAACCATGTGTGCCCATTTTTTTTTTCTCCGTCATCACCCAAAAATTATGTTTGATTTTCTACACTCATGCTCACTTAAGAATAAATTGAGTCTATGGGAAAGGATGCCTGTATTAAGGCTAGAGATCTTTTCGTCCCTCATGATTTTAAGCTTCGTCTCTTCTTGGATGCTTGATAGAGTTTAATTAGCAAAAACTAGTCTTATTGCTTTCATTGTTGTTGCCTTATGGTATGTTGACTAGTCCTGCCTCTATCTGTTGGCAATGTTTTCATGACATGTTGGATTTGCTTTTGATAATTGGTTGTTCATGACTTCCCTTGAATCACTGAAAATAGGAAGCACAAAACTTCCACATTAGAGAATAGAGATCATAATAAATGTAAGTCAATCATGTGTTTTATGAATTTAAAATAGTCAGATTATTTTGCTGAAATTGAATTTAAGCTTTGGCAAAATAATTTACTATTTGCAATGATTTAAAAGATGAGCACTGTTGGCAAATAATCCACTTTAGTCTTCTTCATATTTATGGATTCATTCTACAGGCCGTGGATGTTCATGGATACAAGACAATTCCATGTGTTGCAACACTGCTGCCAGCAATGATTGCAGCAGGCTGGGCCCATCATATTCTGTGTTTCCCTCAAAACCTGCAGAAGTTTCCTCTGTGCAGGACCTTTTTGAATTCATATGCTCAGGTCCTTTGTTTAACAAATTGGGTCTGAACCCGGAAAAGGTAGCTGAGTCTGTTGACAGGTGGTTAGCATATGGATTGCACCTTTGTCGATTGTTTCAGCTCAATGAATTGTACCTTACCGTTCCGGAGAAAGCAAGGTTATATCACTACTATGTGCCAGTCTTTTTGTGGTGTGAAGATCAGATTTCACAGCACAGGTCCACATTCAAGGATGGAGAAGATATATCTCCTCTAGTGGTATTTTTTTAAAACTTAAGTTTCCAATTTTTTTATTTTTATTTTTTATTTATTTTCTTACTATAATTTAGTAGCTGTATTGGGTCTGTGCATCTTTGTATATATCACTTCATGTGATGTTGCTTGTGATGTAGATTGGTTTTAGTGCGCCACAAGGTTGTGGGAAGACTACACTTGTTTTTGCTCTTGAATATCTCTTCCAAATTACTGGCAGGTTGGTTGCACGATTTCAATTTTCTTAATTGTAGTAGTTGATTTTTTAAGTCATATAAAAAAGCAAAAAATGAGATTGTTGATATGCATTTCCAAAATTCAGGAAGGCTGCAACAGTATCCATTGATGACTTCTATTTGACGGCAGAGGGTCAGGTGATTTCTGAATTTTGTTTTTGTTGTGGTTGTTGTTGTTGTTGTTTTTTTTTTTTTTTTTTTTTTTTTTTTTTTTGTGCAAATGCTTTTTCTTGTTCTTTGGGTTTTTATCTTCTGATCCAATAGTGTATTGATGGTAGGCTAAACTGAGAGAAGAAATTCCAGGAAATGCACTATTAGAGGTAGCAAATGACATATTTTTGCACTAGTTGTTGGCTAAACAGAGTACATTAGCCTTTTGTACTCATCAAAGAACTGAAAATTCTTTTTCTTATTTCTTTCCCTTCCTTTTTGTTTGATTACAGCTTCGTGGAAATGCTGGCAGCCATGATCTTGCGTTCTCTGTTGAAACACTCACAGCTCTTACCCAATTGACTAAAGAGGGTGAGTCAACTTCACTTATTTTCCTTTGTAATTGATGCTTGTGTAATTCCTAATGTGTCTTTGTCTAAAGTATCCAGGTATGAAGATGAAGCTACCTCGATATGATAAAGTAAGCATACAATCATACTAATGTTTCTTGTTTCTCAATCAACGTTTGGGTTTAAAGTTACTTATCTTGACTTGTTTCCACATCCAGTCAGCATTTAATGGGAGGGGTGACAGAGCTGATCCTTCAACTTGGCCAGAGGTTGAAGGGCCACTCACGGTAAGAGGATGCGATCTAGAGTTAAGGTTGGAGGGAATTTAGGCTGGTATGCAAGATGATATTGCCCATCCCTGATTATGTCAAAGTAGATGTTTGCACAATTCAATGTCACTCTAAAAATTATTTGAATCTGTGAAAAATAATGATAGTGTTTAGGTGTGAATAAACATAGATCTGATGGGATTGGTCAGTTTCAGTTGGCTCTGCCTCTCTGCTTTTTTGAAGGGATTCTGCAAGTATTATGTCACCTTGTAATTTATATGTGTTTAGGTTATTCTGTTTGAAGGTTGGATGCTTGGTTTCAAACCCCTTCCAGTGGAAGTTGTCAAAGCTGTTGATCCACAGGTTAGACTCATGCTCTTATTGTGCCATTATAATTGGTGTAACTACAGCTCTAAGTTATTTTTCGTTGTACAGCTAGAGACAGTAAATAAGAACCTCAAAGCATATTATGATGCATGGGACAAGTTCATAAAGGCATGGATAGTCATCAAGATTAATGACCCGAGTTGTGTCTACCAGTGGCGTTTACAGGTCGGATATCATATTAACATCATACCTTGAACAATATAGATTCCATTTGTTTGTTTTTTTCTTTATTTTATTTTATTTTGTGAATTCTCTATTGTAAATGATAAATCCGCGAGTATAACTAGTTTTCTGTGGAATTTTCAGGCAGAGATTGCGATGAGAAAGGAAGGTAATCCTGGAATGTCAGATGAGGAGGTACGCTAATTGCTGAACATGTGTATTTGAAAAGTTTAAAATTTTTCTACTGTAACTGTGGTAGATTCTAATATCTGACATGGAGTTTCTTGGAGGTGTTTGTAGGTTAAAGATTTTGTTTCACGGTACTTGCCAGCATACAAAGCTTACCTTCCCACCCTTTATGCTGAAGGGCCAAATGGGTCAGATCCAAAGCATCTCCTTGTCATCGAAATTGATGAAGGGAGGAATCCCCTCCCAGGTAACTAGGACCATGGTTTCAAATAGAAAAATGTTTCAAAGCCCATTTTTGATTTCTTGAATATCTCATTTGTAAGGGCATTTGTTAATAAAAAAAATACCTTTAGTGGAGAAAAGCCAATGTAAATGTAAATTTATAGTCAATGTTTCAAATAAAATTGAATATTTTTTATTGGCACAACTCTTCCTGGTTTTCTTCTGGGAAGATATTATGATTCAAAATGGCAGCAAATGCTAAATGGTGCATACCTTTGCTTCAGGGAATGTTAAGACTATCAAGACTTTTTCCCATACACTAAATGTATGAATTTTGATAGAATAATTGACCCTAATTAGTTTGTTCAGTATCCGTGTCCAACCCCAGAGTTTTGGGGCAAATGCTTCGTTGTTATTGTTGATGTAGAGAATATTAAGACTTTAACAGTATTGTTTCCTGACAAGAAGATGTATGCTCTTCATAAAGAAGACTGCTGTTTGAGCAGAATTGAGAATATGGAGCAACTGGTATTGTTGACCTGTTGTGGCCAGTCCTTTTTACTCTGGCCATTGCGACATAGCTGACCCTTGCTTTACTATGTTTTACTTTCAAGTCAGGATGTAGATTATTCCCAAAAATCGTATTTGCAAGTAAAGTTTTGCTCCACACTACTATAAACTATAAAGTTGTTTGCAGTTGTAATTGGTGTGAGATGTACAAGTAACTCAGATAGCCAAAATCTGAGAATTGTTGAAGCAATTGAGCTAACATGTACTAGTTGTAAATACTTAGATGTTTGTGAGTGATCACTTCTGCAGATATCTTTGTACATATATGTATTAAAGTAATTGAAGTTGGGATGTTCTTTTGTTTTTTGTTTTTTTTTTGGTTGATTAGTAAAAAGGTTGAGATGGTTGATCCTATAGAGCCTCCTAGAAGGGCGAGGAGATTGGTTAAGGAAGACGTCAAATGATGCTTTGCTTTTGACAGTGTCATGCTATCTCTCACACACACACAAAGCAACCACAAAGAAGAGCCATAGATTTACATGGTTTGACCAGATCCCTAAATGATGTACGAGAGCAATTTCATTATAAATGAGTGGGGAATGGCACAGTTTCCTTCCAACGTATACAAGGCCCCTTGCAGGTACATAACTGAGTCCAGTCCATAAAAATACCTCACAACAAGTGCTAGCTAGCTCAATAAAATTCCATTCACTTATCATACGAGAACAAGATAATTTGTACCAATAACATAAATTTATCAAGAAGATAAACTTATAATTCTAACATTATTTGCACAATTCACATTAGGATAATCTTGAACATGTTTTACATCAAGTAATCTAGGAGCAGCAACAGCAGATACTCTCCAAGCAGCACTCACAACTCTCAAAGCAACAAAAGCAGCAACAAAGCGTGAACAAACTGTATTGGAAGTTGGAACATACAACACCAGTATTAGTTTTATAATAAGAAAAGAAGAAATGGAAACAAGAAGAGGTGGAGATTAGAGAGATACAAACCAAGCATATGGGCATCCTTTCTCCTCGCGGAGTTTCTGGACATGATCAAAGTATGACATCTCTTGCTGAGATGGTGCATAGTCCATTTTTCCTTTTCCTTTAAGCTAACCCTTCACTTTCCTCTTCCTATTTGCCACTAAATTTATAGGCAAGAAAGGGAAGGGTTAGCTTAAAGCTCAAAGGGTTTAATCTCTCTTAGTTTGGAAAAAAATCCTAGCTTTTTTACACACATTCGCCCATCCATTTATTATAGTAGTTAGCAGGAAGGTTTGGTTCTCTTTTATCATTAAAGAAGTGATGGAACCAAAACTTTGTATGAACATTAAAATGGGAAAGTACCTCTTTTTCTTTTGTCCCTCTCTTTCTTTCTCATCCTGTAAAATAGTCATGGACATGGACCATCTAGCTTTGATAATCAAGCATATGGAAACCTACCACATGCAAGTCTTAATGGACAATTATTAAAAAGTAGAGATCTGTTACTATCAGTAATCAAATATTTAGACAGATTTTTAGAATTTTAGAAATTTGGGCCAAATAACAGAGTCCAGCTCAAAACACAATTTATGCTAAAACGAACATTCAGATTAAACTTTTGTGACAAGGGATGTATCAGCCTCAAGTTTTAGTGGCAACAATTCTTAGCCAAAAATCCAAGACTCAACTACAAGCAACAGGTTAGTCCGGGCATTGAAAGTAAGCCATGTTACATGTTTGTTTTTGTATTTAGTGTATTGTTCTTGGATGAAAAAGGTTGAGGGGACCAACTGTGGCTATCCTACTTGGATATGATTGCAATAACTCTATCCATCAAGAAACCAATTTGAGAGGCCTAGCAAAAATTAAGGGCCACCGGCACTAATTCGGCTGAGTTGAGTCATATCTTGACCTTAGTCCCACCCAGAATACCAATGATTTTAGATAGTGGGAAGCAATAGTCCTTAAGCCCAACCAGCATCACATTGTTGCCTCCTAAGGTTTTTACTCAGAACTACCTAGTACAAATGGGCCTTGAATTACTTTCTATGACCATTAGCCTCTCAATTTGTAATCTCTAGAGATTGATGGAAATGCATCAGCCAGAGTCAAAACAAATACTTTGTGATGACACTTTACTTTAATTGGAACTTTCCAGCTGAGAAAATTCGGTGGATTGAAGGAAGCATTATTACAAGCACTCCATGATTTTTCCAACATATCAAGAAAAAACATGCACCACAACACAAGTGTCCGGACTAATGATAATTTATCATACAGCAGACCTCATTAGTGAGATCTTCACTAGGATCATACCCTATACAAAGGTCTTGAATGGCATTGTGTTAGTATCACTCACTGCATTAACTTTTTCATAAAATTTACCATCATTTGCATCAGATACTCATTAATAGAAGGGCTCTGTTGTACATCATGCTACCTAAGCTTGCACTCATTTATGTTTCAGAGTGTTTCTCAAAATTGGTTCAGGTATAGAGACAGATTGTGAAGAAAATCAGGCATATCCAATAAGCCAGCAAAGAAAAAAGGAAAAAAGAATGACCCTGTTATCTCTCATGATTGATGGGGTACCTAGAGCTATTGAATTGGAATTTATCATTAATAGACTATGTACTTGTGAAGGGCACCACACAGTATCACAGATCTACTTCATCAAAGCACCATAGCCAGGAAGCAGGCATGGATTTTAATTCCTCTGGTAAATTCCCTTAAAATTTTTTTTCCTTGGCTGTAGCAAAATTAACTGTAGAACATCATTATGTTCCGTGAATAAATTTTGCTCTAACTTTTTATTGGAATAAGTTCGTACCCATAAAATACAAATATATATATATATATATATATTAAATATTCTGAATAAATCATTGATTATATAAACAACTCAAAGCTCCAATCCAAAGAACACATGGTCTGTCATTGATGAATTCATATTTTGATTGTGTCCCCTATTGGTTTACTGACTCAACATCCCAATGCAACTTTTTAATGTCAATAATGAGTTGAAAACATCTCATTATTCATACATTAAAAGAAAAAAACAAGAAATAGTTGAATTTCTCTCAAGATGGGAAAAAAACAAAAAAAGAAAAAGAAAAAGAAAGTATGGTCATTTTTAGATTGGTCTATAAAAGCTACAAAATAAATCCAACTTCTGGATTAGGTATAGTTGATCTTGTTAGATCCATATATAAAAGCTAGACATAAATCAAGTGCTATCTGCTCATGTGCCTTAGCTGTGATTATTTTTAATGCTCATCAAATAATTACAATATTTTCACTTTTTTTTTTTCTTGATCTTTTTCATTTGTTAAATTTAATCATGGGGATCCGAGTTCATGTTCATTTAAATTACATTAACTATTAAATTAAAAACTCATATAAATCAAATATAGATATAAAGTGTGTGGAAAGTATTACAATCCAACTCTCTAATATATTCACTATCAAAAACTTACAGACCCAAAAAAGGTGAGAAAAAAGCCCACAGCATCAATTGCACTAGTACTACAGATGCAACTTGTAGATAATTACAGGCAAGCCTCTCTTATTTTTCTACTAAACTTTATCTACCTAATTAATCAAAACTCTTCCAACTAAAAAAATCGAAAGCAAAAGCCTCTGTACATGAAATTGTATCATTCCAAGGATGCTTGTGAAAGGCTTTTTCTAAGCTGTGCTTGAACATTTTTGTGGTGTCCTTGGAGCTGCACCAACACAAAAAAAAAAAAAAAAAAAAAAGAAAATGAATATTGTATGATCATTAATACGATAAAATAGAAAAATAAGTTAGCCTCAAGCAAGAAATAGAAAAATTACCTAGTCCAATTGCCTCCGAGCTTTTCATCAATCTTACCCTCTTGCATGATTCAACAAACATTCTGAAAATAAAAAGAAGGAAAGGATTAATAAGTATAATTAATCATTTATTCTTCTTAAACAAAACTAATAAGGTTAATTAAAACAATTCAAATTATTCAATGTTTTACAAGGGTAGGCTTGGAAACTCACTTCCATGGTACATCCCCAACTAACATCCAGTCACCATCTCTATCCTCATAAGTAGCAACATATTCCACGCCATTTGCAGGGTCCATAAGCTTCTTCTCACTCAAATAATTACCTATATCAAAATCAACAACAAAAAAGACCAAATTACACAAAATTATACATGCACATATATTGAAATATGATAATTATGGCGCATAAACAAAATATAGAAACAAGGATTTAAGTACGTACGAATTGTCAAACAAGAGAACATATCCTCTAGAGCACTCAACAGCTGCTGATAGCTATTGTACATTTCTAGATCAACCTTTCTTAGATATGGAGCTCCATCCACAGCCACCTTTATGAACTTGCAGCTCTTCATTACGTTCTTCCTTGATGCTCTCACCGGTGGCCACCCAACTAGTTGTGCCCTGCAAATAAATAAGATTACAAAATTTTATTACTTGTGGTTTGAAAAAAAAATGTAGGAAGACATGCAACAAGAAAATATATTCCTCACTTTCAAAAATAAAAGCTAACTTAGTTTGACTCATCAAAGAACGAAAAGATTTCAAAATAGTAAACAAATCCCATATCTTTGTTTATCAGGAAAAAAAAAAATAGTAGTATTTGAATTTCCAAGATCTAGAAAAATAAACATGAGTATATAATCATTCTCTCAACGTCACCTTACTATGTAAAGATATATGCATGAATTTTTTACCATAGAAATATATGTAATACATGAACTCATTAACCTAAGATAAGATGAATGGTTTGGAAATCTTACTTTGCTGTGAGAGATTTTGTTGCACCACCCAAGACATCATTCTCCAACTCATCATCACAAACTTTATCATGACATTTAACGTTTGATCTACCAAGGTTAAGATCGATGGTCTCTGAAAACCCACGTTTGGTGCCGAACTTTACACCGGTATCCGTCGTTACACGTGTCTCACCCGGCAGCCCTAAGGTCAGCTCCGTCTCCTTCAAATTCAGTCCGACGACATCGGATTCCGGCATGTAGTTTCTATTTTCCGGTGACATTTTGTCAATGGTGCTAGTGTGCTACAACCTCTAGGAAGAATGGAAGATAAAAAAAAAAAAAACAAGTCTCCTTTTTTTTTTTTTTTTTTTTGAGAAGGAAAACAAGTCTCCTTAATACTCTTCTTTATGCTTTTTTTGTTTAGACTAAAGTTTTTGAGACCCAAAGGCTAAAATAATGTGACCAAACATATTTGGCTGTGTGCTCTATATATAATTTGATGAGAGGAGAATCTGGCCGGCAAAATGATTGAGCCAGTGGCAGGATGACACGTGTAAATAAAAGAGCGGTTGTGATCTGCCCATGTAGGTGGCAGTGTTTGACGGAAGCGTTTGTATTTGATGTCATTGTTCGAAAGTTTGGGCCCTTGGTCGGCCCGGGCCCACTCTGTTTCATTAGTTTTTTGAGGTTTTTACTTTTAATACTTTGGGAAAAACATTGTGTCTGTGCAATTGTACTCTATGAATTTTCAAAATATGCCCGTTTGGAACAATTTATCCAGTATTCTGTTAAAAAAGTTTTACTGAAAGTCTGAAAGTGTGAAGTATATTTGTACTTAAAAAAAAAAAAAAACTTATAAAAGCCGTCCACAAAATTAATTAAAAACTAAAGGCTGATCCGGACTTGCCCCTAGATTTATAGCGATAATTAATTTGATCTTGATCCATAGTAAAAAGGATTATTTTACGTTTTCATCGTGTCAGCATGAAGTGTTAAGATTCAAAAGTTAGCTTTATATATATATATATATATATATATATATAGTGAGCTCTTTGTTAATGTATTCTTTTCATGATTGGGGAAAACGGTTGTTGTCATAATATTTGGCTTCCGTGTGGCAAAAAAAGTGGTAGCGGTTGTCAAGTTCAATTTTTATTCTTCTAAATAAAAAAAAAAGTGTTCACTTTTTATTTTTTAATCTATTCTTTTCATAATTCTAGGTGATAGCGGTAGTTGTCAATAGTATTTGACTTCCGTTTGACACAAATTTATTTTGTTTTCTATTGAATTTTTTTATTATATAAAAATTTATTAAAGTATGGTTATGATAATATTTTTTTTAAAAAAAGGTTTTAAAATTTTCTACATATAAAAATAAGTTGAAAACCAAAAAACTGATAGCAAACATACCCATTTTTCATTTTGTCCCTTATTTCTCTTATTGTTGGGTTTAATCCTAAGAGCTATTCCAGTTATTTATAGTTAAATAAAACATTTTTTATTGACAAAATTTAAAAAATTATACTAAATGCTTAAGCATTAAATTGTGTTCCAAATGGGAAGAAATAGAAACAACAATATAATTACAAGTTCCACAATATTTTTTAGAATTGTTGAGATGATAGGTTATGAATAGTTTACAATAAAGGCTATATTAGTGGTGGTTCCTATGAAAATGAACCATTCAAAGTTTAGTACTTCAACGAGGTGTGAGAAAAAAAAAAATCATTCTCAAAAAAAAAAAAAAATGTGTGAGAAAAAAATTATTATGAAATTTTATCTTCTATATAACATTATTCAATTGGAAGCCCCCTCATAACGATTTTTTTTTTTCAAATTCTTCTTTATTTTCTAAAAACATCTACAATATTGTTATAATGAAATCAAGCACTATTTAGTCATTTTACAATATCATTAGATAGTTAGTTAATATAAATAAAATCCTTAACTAAACTCCAAAGCCAGCTCACACTTTACACACACTCCATGTCTACAAACAAATTAACATTTATTAATGAAATACTTCAAATAAGGCAATTTAAAGGGTGGAAATCAAGTCAAGAGTCTTATACTTCTTTATACTTTCAACAACGAATTTCAAAATTCAAAATTCTCCCAAATATATCATTTTAAGGACTAAAGAATGGTTGATTGAAAAATCACATTGCCACGTGAAGAAAAATTGTAGGTAGTAAGAACAGGTGTGTCAAGTGGATCCGCGTGTAATTGAAGGAAAACTATTTAATACACGCTAAACGTGTCTCTATAGTGCGCCTCTCACAAACATGAGACGCCCAAGCCAGAAGACATCAACTTGGAAATAACATCAACCAATCAATCACTCAGCAAAATATAAGAAAGAGAGTGTAAAATGACGTCAAATCTAGACTACACACAAGCGTGGAAGAGAGGAGATGTAAAATGACATAAACCACACCTCACACGTGGGTTCCACAAGCCACGGGTGAAGATAGAGGGAATCAACCTAGTAATTACGCAGGAAACAAACTCTTGTGTTCGTGTGTGTACAGAAGCTAAAAAAAAAAAAAACAAAGAAAGCGTAAAGTAAAGTAGGGGAGAGTGAGACCCACATGTCTCTGGGGTTCTTTAAAGTACAAGTCAACTTTAACGCGAAAGTCCATGTGCTTACCAAATTTTTATTTTTATTTTTTTTTTAAATTTTGGTATGTGGGTCCCACACAGAGAGACAACCATGTGGTCATGTTGGTTTGTCGGGTTCGGGTCTCTTTCTCATTACTATTCTATTTTTCCCCGAATGAATATCAGCTACTGCCACGTGCCTGTTTGTGTTGCCACTCCGAACGCGGTTTTAGGGGGACAGGAAACTGGCTATAGCAGGTCCTACAGTCTTTCCCTGGCTGACACATAAGAATAAGAAGAAATGAGAGTCACTCATCATCATGGTATTCAATGTGGGTCAATTTGATTATTAAAATTTTTATTACAACAAATTAAACATTGGAGTAAATTTAAAATTTTCAGTATTTTCATGATATAATGATGTTGCATTTTCTCCTCTCTCTCTCTCTCTCTCTCTCTCTCTCGTGTTGATGTTAAATATCATTAATTAAAATTTTCTTTTAAAATTCGATAGTTAATTAGGAGGAGACTTAAATCCTAAATTTTATTGTTAAAAAAATATTTATAAAATTATAAAATTTTTTTGCAAAAAATAAATAATTATGCCACTTTGGTTCGTAAAGCTTTTGAAAACGATATGATATTATCAATATTCCCCACTTGTCATCAAAGTTTATTACAAAAATCATACAAATCATGCTTGTTTCAAATTCTTACGTCTTGTATCAACAAGGATTTAGTCAAACTTGATTTATAAATAAAAGAAATCACACAATTCCTAGAAAGAAGTGGGAGGGAGGATATTTTCAAAACTTAAGGGATTAAATTGGCGCAGTAGATAATTTAAAAAGTAAAATTGAATTCCAACATATACATATATATATTGGAATTGATACTTCCATTAAAAAAAAAATGGATACAATTGTAACTTTCCCTTGATTAAAAAAAAAAAAAAAGTTAGTTAATGTTAGGACATATGTGATTCGCTTGCTAAGAACATATATCATTCTTTTATGTAATTAGCTAATTTTTTGACAAATTGCACTTTACTTGTATTTGGATAGTTCTAGATGTTTTTAATACTTCAAGAAATAAGGTTTTAAGATTAAGTGTTGAAGTTATCAAGTCTGTCCAAGAAACAAGCTGGGAAGTGTAAATTCATTAAAGCTCGACAGCTGCATCTATCGAGCTTAAGAAAGCTGTTCCAGCCTCGTGAGCTCGACAGCTTCTCGACAACTCCTATCTGTCGAAATTTATAAAATTCAGAATTCTGATATGATTTTTCTTGGGATCCGTGTTTATGTGTTTGGGCTTTCTTTTCTCCTAACGCTAGACATATAAAGGGATTGTTTTAAAGGCCGTCAAAGTGTACACAAATTGCACAAGTATTGAGCAAAGTTTGTTCAAGCAATTTGTGACCGGAGACAAATTTTTGCCCTAGTTTATCATTCTTGAAGAAGTTGTTGTGTATGTGCACCTTTGGGTTTTGTGACCAAGCATCTTCTTGATCTTCATCGTTGGGATGAACTGAAAAACTTTATAGCCAACAGTTTTCTTCAGTTGGTGATTGAAGTCGCTTACTGAGATCCGCACACGCATTGGTTAATCACGTACTTGGGAGTCGTGCATCAAAATGGGAAATTGTCACTACAGAACAAGTTCAATTGGGTATTGGGGTAAGGGTTCAACTGTAGGTTGGTATAAGGTACTAGGATTTCTTTACTTATAACCGCTTGTTGTGATAATAGTGGAATTTCGAGAGTGATGACCTAAAAATCACCCAGTGGGGTTTTTGCCGTCAGGTTTTCTCCATTCGTAAACAAATTACCGTTTTATTTATTTTTCACTGCATAATTAGTTTATTGGTGATTTGTTTGTGCTACCACGCGTTTGCATGTTAATTAACTTAATTAATTCACTTGGCTAAATTAATTGGTTAATTTATTACAAAAGGGTCAATTCGTTTTTGGCCTATCAATTAAGATAGTTATAAAAGAGAGATTATTATTTATTTCAAATATACTAACCAATTAATTTATAAGTAGAACAAAAAGAGAGAAAATATGTTTAACTTATAAAAATATAGACTAAGTATGAGAAAAGTTAACAGATACTCTAAGGGCATAGGCTTAGCAAATATTTTTTAAAAAAATTTATAACAAAAGTAAAAAACAACTTATTTTTATGGTAGTTTTTTATAATTTCTATAAAAGTGGTATCAAAATTTTCTTTAAATAATCTATATATAAACAAATGTCATAAGGGTACTGGTTAATTGGGCCCTAAAAGTATTAGTTAGTTTTCGTCTTTCATGGGATACATGCATAATGTTTGAGGCCTCCCACAATTTTTAAGAAATTTCTTTTGACGATGGTTTTTTTTTTTTTAAATAATTTATTTTCAATTATTTAAATAAAAAAAATTTAACTTATGACATCTGCTTCATGATGATTACTCTTTATTATCAAGCAAAAATTTCAATTAGTTTTTGGTGTAAATAGGGTTCAAATGTCTAATCTCTTATTCCATCATCAGATATTGAAACACTCTTTTAATTTAGATACAAAAAAGAAAAAGAAAAAAATAACTAGAATGATGAATTGGGAGGAAGAAAATACATTTATTAGCGATAAATTATGACTTGCTCATACTTAAGTTATTAGGAAATTATGAATTTAATTGTTTAACTATTATACTAAAAGTGAGGTCTAACACATGAGATTTTTAATTTTTAAATGTGAAATAGAATCAAGACATTATTCAACATTAGGATCACTTGCTTCAATATCATAATAAATTACTATTTATTCCCAAAACTTTGAACTAATAAGAAAATGATAAATTTCATAATTCGACTATTATTTCTTTAGAATTTGCAAATAATGCAATAAATTCATAAAATCCATTCCCAATAATTAAATCAAAGATCCTTATCTATTCCATGCTAACAAATCATGCATTTCTCTATATGCAATAAATTCAACTATTATTTCAATGAGGAGTATGTTATAAACTAACTTCTTATCTTTTTTACAAAATATTTGTACAATAGCAAATGTGTCAACGACACTCCTTACACAATGTGTATACTATTTCTTTTTTAGCTGAAGGAGGAATGAACAACATTTGGGTCTTTGATCTAATCCATATACAGGGAGAAATTGTAACTTTTCCACTTTTTAAGTATGGGGTAGTTGCAATGTCCACCTTTTAGTTTTAAACATAGCAATGCCTCTTATCTTTTCATAATGAACATGTTATTACGACATCCATTAGTATTTTCTGTTAAATTAAAGGAAAAATTCAATTGGTTTTGAAAAGTATGTTTGGACAACAAACACATCACATACACAATAATGACCTCATAGAGCAAACGCAACACAAACTACTCTATTTTGAAATGAATTGACTATAATTGTGGTCATATACTTCTAATATATATATATATATATTCATTCCCATCTACAAGTATTTGATAGTATTATCTAATTCCTCAAAGTGCAACTACTCATAAATAATAATTAGAAGGAGATAGAAGAAAAACTACTACATTTGAGAGCAAGTGAATGTGGTCTTAATACTATAGAGCAAGTGAAGTATCTAAACCCGTGACTTCGCCATAATAGAGGTGATTCTCAATCAAATTGTACTACTCTTTGGAACTTAATTATATAGTGAGTCTTTCATACAATGGAGCTAACGCAACCCTTTCAATAAATATCTCTTAGTGGTCCCAATTTTCTAATTTTGTTAAAGAGGTTATCTTTATTTGCACGCACTTACATTTGTATTCATCGAAGTTGGTTTGCAAGAGCAACTCCATCACATGGCCTTTATGGTTTAGCCGAAGATGTGAAAACAAGAAATTTGTAAGGCAATATCATTGGTACTTTTTCCTTCCAAATATCAATATAGGACAATTGGAAATTCAGCAACACACGAGCTTATGATATCTCTATTTCTCATCATCATGCTGTGTCACTTTCTTGATTTGATAAGACAGGCAAGCTTCCAATGAGTTGAGATCATTCTTATTTTTTGTTTATAAGGTGCAACTAAATGAGATGCTTTTAACATAATCACATGGACTATCACTATATGTTAGGTCTCAGTTTAGACTTTAGAGTTTAGACCCACTGCAACTTTTGTTCACTTCATGTATAGTGCAAGACAACCTGTATGTAAGAGTTTTTTTTTTCTTTTTGACAAATGTCTATGCATTGTTTGTTGCTTTCAATTACAAGAAACTATATCACAATGTTTACAAAAAGGTTGTAGCAACTAAAGCGGGTAAGAAATTAAAGTTGAATATTTTGAATCATTAGGGTAGGATTATCATGTTTTTTATAGCAAATTACACCAAACTCCTTTGTGGTTTCACAAAATAAAACTCAACTCAAATATTTCAAATCAATGATACTTTACTTAAAATTTGTATAAATATAACAAATAAGTTCATGCCCAATCAAATGTTGAGTTTCCTAGCATATTATTATATTTTAAAAGGTTTTCTACCTAAACAATGAATGCAATCACACTTTCCACTTGAGCATTGTAGAAGCATGACGATGTGTCAAACTTTGTATGAATGTGTAGGGATCTTTTCCAAGAATAGAAGATTCTGTTAAAGAAGTAAGGGCATGAATTTTTGAGCATTGTAAAATGAAAATTTACTGTTGCACACCATTGGCGTGATGCTCACTTTACAAGTATGA
Organism: Quercus ilex subsp. ballota; assembly: GCA_032727855.1. Taxonomy (NCBI): domain Eukaryota; kingdom Viridiplantae; phylum Streptophyta; class Magnoliopsida; order Fagales; family Fagaceae; genus Quercus; species Quercus ilex. The sequence goes on along the minus strand of CM064912.1, from coordinate 29,464,812 downwards.
ATAAGGGCTAGGGTTCAAGTATTCAGAAGAAAGTTTTACACACATAAACTTATATTAGACTATAGTAAAATTCTATTTCATACCACAAAACAAATAAAAATAAAAATAAAAAGGTAGATTACACAAACCTTCCTTAAGGTTTGAGGTTTATGGGAATGACACTCAGGAGCGACTCTATGTTGAAGGCAGGGTGGTCACAAGACCACCTAACTTAGAAAATAAATATAAATCATATATAAATTTTAAAAATTGTCTACCCTTAAAAAAATTGTGACTATCTAAATTTTTTTTCAACCCAACAAAATTAAATTTTGGTCCCCCTTAACAATGAACCTTTCAAATATAAGGAAAAAACTCAAAAAAAAAAAAATATTGACTAAAATTGGAAAGAAATGTAATTTGCAGTATTGGTAATAAGACTACTATGCAATAATTTCAAAATATAAAAAGAAATTGTAAAAATTTACGTATTTGTGATTTTCTTTTTGGTCAATATATGTTAATGAAATTTTGTATAATTTAAGTTTCTTATTAACCATCTTAGAAAAAGTTTATAAAGTCACAATTGATGACACAAAACCCCAAATCTTAAAATTTGAGGAAATCGACACAATAGTTAGTCTTTTTTAATAACAACAACATTAAATTCCAAATTTTGTAAAGATTCCCTTGACCAAACCCTAACCATGATTAATGAAAGTTTTTTTGGTTAAATATAATTCCTAACCGCCAAATTGTGGTTATAGTTTAGTTGAGATAATATTTTCAAATTTTGAAATATTTTGTTACTGTTATTAATAAAAGAACTAATTTTTTTATTTTTCCAAATTCTAAAGGGGACTAAGTGTCAATTTCCCTTAAAGTTTGGGATAGAATATTATTTTTTCCTCAAATTTTAGAGGTTTGTATAATTTACCCTTAACAAAAACTTTAAGGGATGATTTTTGTCTTTTGAAACATTTGGAGGTGTGTCAGTTTATTAAACTTTAAGAAAAGTTGGTGTAATTTACTCTCCTTTTTGGCACATTTTAGACTTCCGGATCTACATCCAAATTATAATAATTATTTTTTAGGGGAATCTACATCTAAATTAAGTTGGTTCAACATTAATTGCATACTTTATCAATGTATAAAATGAAATGATTCGAAAATGTCACAAAATTTATATATATGTGGTCTTTATTTTATGTTGAATCATTTGTGAAATTAATTTGGAGAAGTATTATATGCTTCTTCTGGAGAAACAGTTTGTTTCCGCAGGTGCTTTCTAGTGTTCCAAATTTGCTGTCTTCTCTTTAATTGCCCTTCATTTTCCATTATGCATATTCTTCTCATTTTCCGTATGTATTTCATGTAGACTGGCGTGTAATAACAGTGAAAGTGCTGTGCATGGTATCTATTCGAATATGAAGACTAAAGTCGTGGTTTATATTCAACAATGGCGGAAAAATGCCTCCTGAGTCGTGACCCAAAATGATGGCTTTGATTTCAAGTCATTGTCATCTATTTTATGCTGCTATTGTCAAAAGTAAAAAATAACCAAAGAAAGAAAAAGTTAATTTCTTGGATGACTTACTTGTCACAACTGACCAAATTTAGTAACATTGTTTGGCAACCCTTTTTTCAAAAAAAATGTATATAAAATTGTGAGCATTTTCCCTTCTTAATTAATTATAAACATATTGATTTGCAGTTACAATTATTTTTTAATTAAAAGTGTTGCTTTCTTATTCCACGCTTTGTAAATAAATATTTTAGCTGATACACTGAAATGGACCTCATGCAATGAATTGTGGAGCCCAAACTGTCTCCTATTGCCTTTTCTAATTACCAGAAAGCTAAATCCATTGCAAATGAATGGTCCAAGTCCTAAACACATTCATGGTCATTGGTCACAATTTGTTTTAAGATCTGGGATTACATTGAAAATGGAGAAAGACTTTAGGTTAATTAATTGCCTCTTTTTTTTTTTTTGGTAATCTATTAATTGCCTCTAATTCATTGAAAATTCCAATCTGACCTGATACAATGGTATATATCGTAGTGGCACATTATGGACTGTGTAATAGTAATACTATAGGTCTAGATAAATTTATATTTATAAAGAAAGTTCCCCCACCCAATAACGATGCAACTATATGATAAATGCTAGGTTTCTTAGTTGGGTTTTGATAATAGCAAGGTATATGAGAATGCAGATTAGATTCTGTACCCAGAATTAAACTAAAGCATGATGTTTATTATGCCTTAATCATGTGCATCCCTTAGTTAAGACAAATGCAGTTCGTGTATGTGCTAAAAACATTAGAACATGGGCTTTTGTTCTAGAAATTCTCCATTTACAGTTCTCATTATTCTTTGGTTAAACAAGTATTATAGCATCTCCAATGGTGTAGCTAAACCCAAAATTCTTTCTATAATAGAGAATGAAACCCAAAAAAAGCTCTCCAGTGGATTCTCTAAATTCCGATTTTTTTTTGCTTATGAACAGTAGCTCATCAACTCTGATGGGCTACTGTACATTAGCAATTGAATTTTTTTTTATTAAAAAATCATACCAGCTACTATTATATCAATTCTTTCTCTCTCCTTTGGATTTTTTTCCCTCTCATACGCTCTCTCTGTTACTTCTCACAGAATAAGCAAATATGAAAGGAAAAAAAAAAAAAAAAAGAACAAGTCGATTTGATCCAGCCTGGTGGTGGGGAGGACGACAAGCGGAGGTGAGGCGGCGAACATGGTAGTGTTGCATGGTGAACGCCGATCTCCACCGGCTTTGTCCTTTCAGCGATCTGACCCAGCTCTCTCTCTCTCTCTTTGATGTGAAGTAAATGAGGTTGCTAGAATGTTCTTGAGGAGAAAAAGAAAATAAAAGAAGGGGGATAGAGATCACTGGACAGTGGACATGTGTGTGGAGGAGAATGAAATGAAAGAAAGAAAAATAATATAGAGAATAAAAAATCCTAATTAAGAAATTCTACCATAATAGTTTTACAATATTTTCACAATAAATTTTAAGTAACAGATTGTTATTAGTTAATATTGACGAGAAAAAAAAATAATTTTAGTGGTGAGTTCAAATTAGAACTAGTAATAACTTTTCATATAAATTTTGTTGTGAAAGTATTGCATAAAATGTTGTGGACGTAACACTTCTAATTTAAAATATAGTTGTTAAAAAAAGAATAAATGATGATAAAAAAATAATAAAGAATGAATGAAAAAATAATATTTAAATGAGATGAAGAAAGGGATAGAGAATCTGTTGGAAAATGTATTTGTTAGAAAGTGTATTTGAAAAAGTAAGTAGGTAAAAACTAAATGTCACTGTTCATTTTCCAAACAGTACAAAAATTTGGTGATTTGGTGAATTTGCTAGAGATGCTCTTAACCTTGATATTATGTCTTAGATTGAGTTCACAAGTTTTTCAGTTCTGGTACAACTAGGGATATCATGCATGATACCCAAAAGAATCTTTATTTAGAAATTCTCTTCTAAGTTCTAATATATAAGGGTTGATACAATTATTAATTTATTAGCTATGTTTAGTGATAATATGGGATTATTTAAAATGCAACATCACCAATAGGTCATGATGTTGTGATTAAGCACGACTTAATTATGTATAGAAAATTAGATACTCTATAATTTGTAATCACGAACGTAGAAAAGTGTCCCCTTTAGATTTAATCAGTTACGGCAATAGCCTACTAAAAGTCTAAAACCTTTAGAGATAAAACATGTAACTGCAAGCAATCCAATGTCCTTGGCAGCAAAGTTGAATTTTTAGTCAATTAATTTAGATCTCTATGATCGACTACTACGAAGACAGTGTAACCTAAAATAACATTATACGTCAAGAGTCATATAGTTCATTTGCACTACCCACTTTTCTCTATTTTGGAGAATTTGAATTTGAATTCCCCACTTCTTGTAAGTAAAAAAAAAAAAAAAAGTTAGAATTTTAAAATCTCATAAACGATTTTTGTGACCGACCTATATATATTACCAACCAAAACATAAAAAAGGATCTCTTCATCTATATGGCTGAGTGTGGAGTTAATTAAGTTGATGGATACCCCATTCTTATTCAAACCCTAAAGAGACAGTCAAAAAACCACCATAAAAGCACCCGCGTATCATCCCAAGTTGGGCAATGACTTTTGTGTCATATCACTATCGTGTTAGCATCGGTATGTGCAAAATAATCCACAATAAAGAGCAAATTGTCATTGTAGTTAAGAACATACATTAATAGTACGTCAATTATGACGAGACAAAATATATATCTTTTCTATCTAGGGTCCTATCCCAGATTGAATTACACCAAAATAAGTATCACATTCGTGATTTAAAACAAAGAAGTGTCTGCTTAACCAAATAAATAAACCAGCATCAATTAAACTGAAAAAACATTTAGGAGAGACATGGAAATGTGGTTAAATTCTTTCTCGACCCATTACTTATTTAGCCACATCTTTTGAATTTCCTTTATGATCATAACCCTTTGGCTGCAGTCCAAAACCCTTGGCTTCTGATCTCTTCATGATCCTAAGCCTCTTGCATGATTCAATAAACATCCTGCAAAAAATGATAATCACATGAATTAATTAATATGAAGGATAAAAATGGCAGAGAAGAACTTAATTGAGCTATAACTTGTTGATGAACGAGCATGTAATAATATATGTTAATTACTATGATCATCCATGGTGAAAGGTCCAAAGAAATTTTGTGGCATATTTTTCAATTGTAATTTGCTCATCAACTTTGAAAATGTGGCCAAGAAGCTTCTTCCTAATAATGCGTGTTTTGGCTGGGCCAGGTATGGTCTTGAAGGACAATATTGTCACCAATGCAACACCATCATGAGGAATCCAATCATGTGGGTAGCACGTGGTCCAACATAAGGGTGTACAACTTTGATGTTTTATTGAATCTGTGTCACTATCTTCTTCATTGATGGGAAAAAATGTTCTCAAGTGTTTAAATTTCTTACTAGGAGACCAAGAATTAACCCTAATAAGCATGCCGCTTTTGTAAACTAATTAAAGAAAGTTATTATGCTTTAAGTTATTTTAATTAAGACTAATACACACTCTCTCAAGTTGACCCTTTGTGAGTTGATTCTTGGTTTTTGTCGGATTAGTGCTTAATTTCATCATCAGAGACAAGCTTTTATTCTGGTAATTCTGGTCTCAATTTTGAGGCAACTAGCTAGCTTTTCTAGGGGTGGCACTTGGTTTCAAACATAGAATAATAACAAAGGTGCTTTTTTTATTTATTTATTTTCCCATTCAATTAATTAGGTGCACTATAGGAACCTTTGCTTAGTAAACACGGAGCAAGAATTGACTAGATAAGAACCTTCTTCATGTCGGGTTGGGTCAAATTGACTCATAATTAGCATGTCTACTAAAATTCACTATATGAAAAACAAAGCAGATGAGAAAGTGTTGGGATTTGGATCCATGAGAAATAACGTTTTGAGATATCTTAATTTTAAGGCTTAAGAATTAAGACATGTGGATTAGGGCTTAATATGTTCTTGTCGACCAAAAATGACGTCACGGAATGGCTAACTAAGATTAACTATGATGAGAAAATTAAATAGTTTTATTTACCCAACCCATTTATGCCCAACCAAAGCCACCTATTTGACACCCCTAATAAAATGTTAAGATTTTTTTTTTTTCCCTTTTTATGCACTATAACTTTATACACCAAACATGAGTTTATTGATCAAATTGTACGTTAGTAACATATAATCTACACGAAATTTGATGTGCGTGTTAATAAGAATGAAAATGTGCATTCTAAAGGTAAGATTTTTAGAATATTAATCAAATTAAAAGTTGCAGTGATATAATATTCATAGAGAGTTATGCTAACTTAATATGCCCCTTTATATAAATGAGGATCAAAATAAATAAATAAATAAAAAGAAAAGAAAATAAATAAAGACGGGAATGTTAAGGAAAAGGTAATTTTCACTCAATATTTACTTGTGCATATATATGGTTTACATATTATAAGAGAGATGATGCATGCACTGAATATATAATTTAAATATAATTATGGTAAGTAAAATTTTTTGTATCTCTCTATCATCTTTACTCAAAAAAAAAAAAAAAAAGTTTTGTATCTCAATAATATTTTCTTGTTTTTCTAAACGTTGAGAAACCTATGTTCAAATCCCTTGGTCTTACTTGTAAGAAAATTAAAGAAAATGTTGGGATGGGGGAAGCAAGAGATCACTAGACAATACATTTGTGTGACTAGAGTTAAATGTTCATTATTAAGATTTTTTAATTTGTAATCTTTATTGTGGCTCCTAACACTCATAAATCTAGAATGTTAAAACACCCCCAATCCCCACTCCCACCCCAATCGGCATATGTACGATTAAAATTTAGGAAAAAAAAAAATTTTGAGAGTACAATAATCTTTCTTCTCACATGAATAGTAAATCTCACCATGAAAAACTTACAATATTTTGAAAGTATAATAATCTTTCTTTCACATAAATAGTAGATCTCATCATACATTTAATTTGTAAGATACAATATTATATGAAAGGAGAGAATACACCATTAATATACTCCCAAAATATTGTATAATTACTCCTAGGAAGTAAGCTATTAGTAGATTAATTTGTACAATTTATACATGCAATGTGAACGTAATTGGAACTTGAAAATGTAAATGCCATTTGTGGCGTGATGATTCAATAAAGAAAAGTATGTATATATGAATATTAGTTGGGAAGACTTACTCCCAGGGAACATCTCCCATTAGCATCCAGTCGCCGTCTTTGTCTTCATAAATGGGAACTTGTTCAGAATTCTCCGCATCCTTTAGTGATTCGCCTGTCAACACATAATATACCACCATTTCATGCCGTCTTTTTTTTTTTTTTTTTTTTTTTTTTTTTTTTGTGTGTGATTATTTATCTTAACTAATACAAAGATAAGAGGGATTTAATTAGTGTAATTTTGTTCTTATTCTTTATTTTATTTGGATCAATTGAAGACTCTCCTCTTTAAAAAGTTATATACACAAGTGTTTAACGTTTCAAAGGTAAAACAAAGTATCATTAAACTACAAAAACCAATGGCGAGAGACTTGGTTCATGACTAGTCTATTTTATACAATTTTCAATTTACATAAATTGTTCACCTGCATATCAACTGTAAATTAATTTTGCAAATAATTAATTTTTCAAAGATACTTTGGACAACAAATTTGATACACATAAATATCAAGAATAAAATTCTTCAAAATTAATTGACAAAATTTTCATATAGAAAAGGTTAGTTTATTTGAAAAGGACCGAATTTCTTAAAAATTTTTGAATCCATGCCATATTTTTCATTTTCCCCCATGAATACCCGTGGCCTTTCTATTGTTAAGAAAAAAAGGGGGTAAAAATACTAATGACATTTGTGAATAAGCACATGAGGTTTAGAGATAGGGATATACATACAAACACAAACAAAATGATAAATAAAATTACTGTAGGGTAAATTTTGTGACTTTGGTTCATATATACTATTTCCATCTCCACTCTCTCTCGGAAGAATAAATGAACTGTAAAAACATAAAATTCGAACTATATTTATTGCAATTTTTTCATGGCTAGATGTTTCAAACTACGACCTAGCTTACACAAAAGCTTTGGTTATATATAAGTCGTGACTGTCAGCCCCAGACTAAAAAGGTAAAGAACCAAAAATATGGGAGCACTTACCAATGCCAAAGCAATCGAAGAGCTTCTCCAATGCTACCGCAAGATCCGAGTAACCTTTGTGCATGCTCAAATCAACTTTGCGCAGAAAAGGAGCCCCATCCATGCTAACTTTCACGTACATTTTCGATGTTTCAAGGCGATCTTTCTCTTGAAAACTATTCTTTTTCCTGTATGAGCACACTGGAGGCCACCCCACAGCTTGGTTCTTTGTTTGAGTTAATTTCCAGTCAGTGGAGCTATTGTCATGATCACCGGAAATATCTGAGAACACCCTCTTCTTTTCATTCTTGTCCACTAAGATTGGAGCACTACCACCTGGTAGACCCAATCTGAGCTCTGTAATTTCAAGTCCAAGACCTTCTTTCTCCATTATTTTCGCAATTGGGTATTGCTTTTTCTTTTTCTTTTGTTTTTTGGTTCTTTGGTTATGCAATTTTCTCTTTGATACAATTTTTCTTGATGGGATTTTATAATAAAAGTGACTAAAACGGCTAGTTCTTATACATGGTGAATGAATAGAAGACAGAGTGGAAGAAATGACAGGTCAACTAAGACTTAGTGGTCTGTCACATGAGAGGCAAATGTGGGGACTATGTGCCTCCTTCAAACACCAATAAAGGCCGGCACCATAAGTTAGATATGGGACAGATCGTAGGGTTGTTGTTGCTTATTGATCTGGTGAGATTTAATCTTGGCCGTGTGATTAGGTGATTGGGAACAAGCCATGTGATTTGCCTGATTGAAGGGATCCTTGCAAATTGCAATAAATTATAAAAGAGGGAGTAGCCAGACAACCATGATGAACGGAAGTATATATGTTTTAGGAAAAAAAAAATACAATTTCCAAGTAATATCAATTTTTTATTTTTTATTTAATTTTTTTTTTTATAAAGTTTCAATCTATGGTGTTCTCTTCTGTGATTTGCTCTTTATCATTAAACTAAAATACCAAACGGGGGAGAAATTATAGTCCTCTGGTGGACCCCGTCACTTGTTCACCATTCCACTAAAAAACTTCCACTTGTTTAAAATTACTGAGTCAGTAATTAATTTATATTTAAAAAAAAATTTCTAACTAACAATTTTAAACAAGTGGCAGTTTTTTAGTAGAATAGAGAACTACATCACTTGTCTACCATGTGGATCTTATAATTTCTCCAAACGGGGTTTGGTGTAGGCAGAAATTGAACTCCAAATATCTTATTTAATTATTAGAAACTTTACCAATTGAGCTAACTGAAACTTACAATATAATATCAATTGACAATTGTCATTCATATTTGCATGCAAGAATATAGTAGTATGATTACAAATGAGTCTATGTTATCTTTATGCTAAAATATGAACATTATATGTTTTAAAACATGAATGATCGCGTGCATTTATTGATATGATTATGAAGGTTAAAAATAACTTATTTCATTTTATGATATCATCATTTACTTTTGTTTCATATATCTAGCTCATGAGTCAAAGTATGAAACTATGAATTGGTCTTGCCGGCAGGACCCAAAGCACTTAATTCTTCGTGTGGGGAATCCGATGTGAATCAAATTGATCATATTCCCCCTTGTATGTTCAAGGACTTTCAGAAACGCGTAAGAATATTGCTATATAAAAAATCAAAATACATAGTTTTCCAACCTTGACTTTGAGTGACAAAAGAAAAGAAGAAAAAAGTGAGACTTGTAAGTTCTAAACTTTGATTCTCCCCGATAATAAAGTATTTAAAAGAAAAATAAAATAAAATATATAGATTAAACCTTAATTTTTGCTTTTGATTTAGAACTCTTTATCATAATCCAAGAAAAGATAAGGGATCTGTACCCCACCATCCTTGCCTCCCTTATTTAATTCTCTTTTATTTCCAAACGTGCTTAACCGCTAGTCTGTCCATTTTTTGCTGCTTTAACACCAAGCACAACCTTTTGCTTGTCTAGATATGTTTGCCACCAATATAGGCAATGGTCAAGATTAGAACTAACTTTTAGGGAATGGCTTTGTTTTTGCAACTTAAGTATGATAGTTCAGTCCCAGCTCTTGTCCATGGGCTCAAGTTTCAGCCTCACTGATCATGTTCACACATCCATTTAGTGACTGAAATTTAGGTCTGGCCATTGTTTGTGCTTCGTGGCCAAGGTTTTATCCAAGTTAGGTCCTTTAACATGAGACACTACTCTGCAGCATATTTCATTTGATCAAGAAAGGACATCGAAATGTTTGCTACTTTGCTTGCATGGTGTGGAAATTATATGTGAGAAAACTAACCAAATAGACAAAGAGGATTCATCTACAGAAGGGTTAAGTCGACCCAAATCATACTATTCATCTACATTAATCATATTATACTAGTGCTTATAATCTCTGGATCCCACATTAAGGAAAACCCTAATATGAGCCAGAAGCATGGGGTTGTACGCATTTTCTGACCGTAACTTGTCAACTCAGTGTTCGTGTTCAACACTATATATGTGGGAACCATTCTATAATGGCTGTCACACTTACTACGGAACCACCACACCTGGGTACCACGTGTTACCACCAGTTCAACCACAACTTTACCAAATTTTATTGCTAAATATTCTCATCAATATACTCACTAAGTAGAAAAACACACCTCACCTAGGAACCACATGTTTCCACCACAACTTTACCAAATTTTCTCTCTAAATATTCGCACCCCAATATATATATATATATATATATATATACATACATATATTCTTTTTTTTCATCTTATGAACATGAGGTTAAGACCCCGTTTGTATTTGAGATAGGAATATTTAGACTTGATTTTATTATGGAATTAATTAACTAAAAAAATTATCTTATTAGGTAAACAAAATTAATACCAATTAATGACTACATGGATGGAAATCACAATATTCAAGCCATAAACAGTGATAAAGAATACAACAAGATGTTTATGACGTGGAAAGCCTATAAACGTATTCATAGGAAAAATCTTTAAGAGTAATTTCACTAGTAAGTGTAAAAACTTCTGTTTATTTTATAAAAAAACTTATTTTTTCTATTTTATATAATCACTTTTACAAAGCACCCATATCAGATTATTTATTATACTTTTATTTTATTTAAATAATAATAATAATAATTATTATTATTATAATTGTAGGGACCTGGTTTGAAGGAGTGGACTCAAGCCTAGTTTCCCCTCAATGAATTTATAGAGGATGGGTTCAAGAACTAGGTGTTAGTAAGAAATGCAACGATCACACATGGTTGTACATGGGTTGGACAATTTGAATGTACATTGGGGTGAGTAATAATGCTCTTCGGACGTATTTTTCTGGACCGGGAGTTCTTATCATTTCTTTCCTTTAGACTAACTATGAAGTTCTCTCAGAACATGTAAATTATTATAGTGTTTCTCTCTCCCCCACTTAGGAGGAGTTCCTTACATTATATATCCCTTTCCCAATAGATCCTAACCCTACATTTGTAAAAGGATTAGGGCATCGCTTGAGTGCCTGTCCCATCAGCCACCTTCCCCCTTTATCTCTGTGGATGGCAGCAACTAAGGTGGCACTGTTGGGGCGTCTCTTCCCCATTAATGCGGTCAGGACGTTAGTTAGGAGCATTTAATGTGGAGGTGACAGTTCATCTGGGATTTGCTCCTCCACCATGCTTCCATGTCCGGTATTTGGTACCCGCTGTTTGTTCCTTGGATGCTCGGGGAGGCTCCCTTTGAGGGAGTGCTACTTGCACTTTCTCGGACCTCGGACTTCCGAGCATGCTATCATCCTTGGCGTTGTTTAGAAGGTAGCTGGGCGCTACACTTCAGTCCTCGGTCCATGGGCGCGTCCTCGGACATGGGCCTTGGGCCCGGTTGGGAGTGGGCTGGGGTCGTCTGACCATTTTTTGGCCCCACAATAGCCCCTCAAAATCTTGCTGTCCGTATCCTCGGGCAGAAAGGAGGATTTTGATATCCTCGGTCCTGCTCCGCGTCCAATCGCGTCTTGTCCTTTGTCAGCGCTGGAGCTTTTTCGTCTGCCTAAGGTGCGTTACTGGCGTTTCGGTGTGCGCAACGTGTCCTGCATTAAATTCGGGCGGCTTTGTGCAGTTAGCAATCGAACGGTCGTGATACGCCTAACATTTATGGGCGGGAAAACTCGCGCGGCTCTTCTATCCAGGGTATAAATACCCATTCAAACTATTTCCACCTTTTTCTATTTCATAATCACGAGCCCTTGCGCCTCCACTCAGAGTCCAGCCAAATTTCCACCACCATCTCCAGCATAAAAGGCCTGTCCGAGGAGCTTCTCCTCGTTTCTGTAAGTCGCTCTATCCCTCTCTGAGCTTTTCTTCCTTTTGCTCTTCCTCTTCTTTTATCTGCTCTTTCTTTAGCACTCTTAGGCGTCATTTGGGATGGGTAGACTTAAGAAGTATGTCTTTACTGAGGAGGCGATGGAGAAATTCATCGCCGACTATAAGATACCGGCCAATGTGGGCTTGAGGTATTGCGAGGAGGGGGAGTGGGAATTCCGGAGGCAGGAGGGCGAGGTGGTGATTCCCATCATCGCCTTTCTTGAAGGAGGGATGAGGATCCCTATGGGGCCAGTGACGAGGGGCTACCTGTCATATTTCCGGTTAGCCCCCACTCAGTGCGCCTCTAATATGTTCAGAATTCTGGGTAGCGTGGACGCTCTGAACGAGAAGATGGGGTTAAGACTGACCCATCATGACGTGAACTACTGCTACAATCTTCAACGCCTGAGGGACAAGTCCTACTATATGAGGACAAGGGACGACAGGGTCCGGCTCATCCAGTGCCTCCCTGAGTCCAACAAGGGGATGAATGAGGACTTTCTCATCGTGTCCGGAGCGTGGCATGATGGTATCCATTGCCCGACGACAGAGGGGACACCAGGTGGGGTAGTAGGAATGGGAGGGGGTTCAGAGATTCTGACTTGTTTTATGCGTTACTTCTTTTTGTACTGTTTTGGTTGCTAATGGCGAACGCGTTTTCTTCTTGCAGATCCGCACTCCCTCGCGCCCCGCTACAACTTGATCAACAGGGAAGACTTGCAGAAAGTGCTCAGGTCGGCAGATTTTGAAAACGAAGCCGACCACCAGGTCCGAGCCGCTCACAAAATCTTGGGGTACACGCCGCTCCAAAAGTCATTTGCGGCCCCGAAGCACGTGATCAGAGCAAAGGATCCTCGTCTGCAGAAAATAGCAGTGACCGAAGACGGGTTCGAGCTTCCCGAGGGTCCCTCTACTTCAGAGGGCGTCACGGTAGCAGTACCCTCTGCCTCTCATACATTCTCAGAGGCCGCGGAAGAGGACATTGAGGGGGAAAGGGGAGTCGTAGATCCTTGCCCTGGAGGGGACGATTTTGACGTTTTTGAGCAGATTCATCAGTCCGAGGACCCTTCTGGAGACTTGGGGGATCCACGGCTGACCGAAGCAGTCCCCTCGGCGTCAGAGATTCCCTCTCGGCTAGCGATGGGCTACAAGAAGAAGGACCAGCCCACTCTATTCGAGCTGATCGAAGGGCAACCGGGGAAGTCCAAGTCGAAGCTCCCACCCCCTTCTCCAAAGAATCGTCCTCCCCAGACTAGGTCTACCTCGGCCCAATCTAGGCTTCCTCCCTCTCCACCTTGGACGAGTCCGTCTTCCCGGCACGAGCCTTCCGGTTCCAAGCAGAAGAAGGACAAGGGCAAGAGGCCCGTTGAGGAGAAATCTGGGCCCACCCGGGAGGGGGATGACAATCGGCGGCCCTCGAAGCAGCTGAGGATAGGCTCCAGGTCTCAGGATAGGCAGGTGGATGCCCCGGCCGAGGCCCAGGCATGGCTGCCTACCCCAATGCTTCGTGGGGCTCCTCTGCGGGATGATTCCTCTCTCAGGGACTTTAGAGAGGGCGAAGGCGCGCGCGTGGCCGACGCCGTGGAGAGATGTCTGCTACTTCCCGCGGATATGGAGCAGCTGGGGACCATGAAGAGTAGGGAGGTCTTCCTCAGCCTCAAGCGTTATTTGGGGATGGTAAGGCCTCTACACTTGTGCCCCCTTTTTTTTTTGTTTAGCCCGGCTTATTATCATGTGCCCGTTTTGTTTGGTAGGCTGTCCAGGCCACCTTCAGGCTGGAGGAGGCGGCCCACGACCACGGAAAGGCAATGGAAGAAGAGCGCGAGAAGCGCTTGGAGGCCACCCAGGCCCTCAAGAACTGCGAGGCGGACCTTGCCAAGGCCAGGCAGGAGTTGAAGACTGCGACCCAGGCTCGGGACAGTGCAGTATCAGGCCTTAAGGGTGCACAGAGGCAGGTCAAGACCCAGACGATTCGTCTGGGTGAGGCAGAGGAGCAGCTGAAGATCGCAAAGGATCTGATTGCAGACCTGACGAAGAAGGAGACTGCTGCCGAGGATGCCAGGAAAGTGGCCGAATTCGCTAGGGACGAAGCTGTGAGGGCCAAGCTCGAGGCGGAGAAGGGTAGGCAGGAAGCCTGGACCATCAAGGAGGAGGCTGAGGAGGCTGCCTATGCTGCTGGGGCATCCGAGACAGCAGCTGCCTACAAATCCCAAGTCCCTGGGGTATGTAGGCGGTACTATTCTGAAACTTGGATGGAAGCCCTTAGGCAAGCCGGTGTGGAGGCCTCTTCTGTCTTGTGGAAAGATGAGAGCGTATACTACCCCTCTGTCATTCACGAGGTTGCCCCAGACTGTCCAGGCGGCTCTGAGGCCGAGGAGGCCGCTGTGGAAATTGCGGCTACTCCAAGCGGGGGGGCTTCGGACGTTGGGGCCACTGCCGAGCCAGACCAAGGGAATAATCCTCCCCTGGTGGTTGAAGTGAGCGATGGCTCCAACGAGGACGCCCCTCAGCAAGTTGCAGGGCCATCCCCTGATGCTCAGGTTTCTTCTGTTGAGGGGATTGTTATTTCTGCCGCGCCTCTGCAGGCCATCCCACTCAGCCAGAGCTCAGAGGACCCTGGAGTTGCTTTGGTCCAGCCTCCCACAGAAGCAAGCGATTGAGTGGAAGGAGTATACTCCATGGCGCTTCTGCCTGCTTTACTTTGCGTTTTGCGCCCCATTTTTTTTTTTTTTTTTTTTTTTTTTTTTTGTAATGCGATTCGTATCGTGTAATTTGTTTTTGGACTTAATGAGATGCGAGCTTTGTTTCTCCTTCTACTCGTTGTGGTTGTTTACTTACTTGTTCGCTATTTTTTTTTTTTACTCGTACGATTTTAACTTCGATTACACCTCGGCCAATCACGGCATCGATCATTACAACGTAGGTCCCTTTGAAATAGTCGTCTTCTCCATAGGCCTGGGTCCGAGGACTATGCAGAGCCTTGGTTCTGTCTAACACTTAGTATTTGAAGCGATTAGTTTCCCCATAGGCCTGAGTTCGAGGACCATGCAGAGCCTTGGTTCTGTCTAACACTTAGTATTTGAAGCGATTAGTTTCCCCATAGGCCTGAGTCCGAGGACCATGCAGAGCCTTGGTTCTGTCTAACACTTAGTATTTGAAGCGATTAGTTTCCCCATAGGCCTAAGTCCGAGGACCATGCAGAGCCTTGGTTCTGTCTAACACTTAGTATTTGAAGCGATTAGTTTCCCCGTAGGCCTGAGTCCGAGGACCATGCAGAGCCTTGGTTCTGTCTAACACTTAGTATTTGAAGCGATTAGTTTCCCCATAGGCCTGAGTCCGAGGACCATGCAGAGCCTTGGTTCTGTCTAACACTTAGTATTTGAAGTGATTAGTTTCCCCATAGGCCTGAGTCCGAGGACCATGCAGAGCCTTGGTTCTGTCTAACACTTAGTATTTGAAGCGATTAGTTTCCCTATAGGCCTGAGTCCGAGGACCATGCAGAGCCTTGGTTCTGTCTAACACTTAGCATTTGAAGTGATTAGTTTCCCCATAGGCCTGAGTCCGAGGACCATGCAGAGCCTTGGTTCTGTCTAACACTTAGTATTTGAAGCGATTAGTTTCCCCATAGGCCTGAGTCCGAGGACCATGCAGAGCCTTGGTTCTGTCTAACACTTAGCATTTGAAGCGATTAGTTTCCCCATAGGTCTGAGTTCGAGGACCATGCAGAGCCTTGGTTCTGTCTAACACTTAGTATTTGAAGCGATTAGTTTCCCCATAGGCCTGAGTCCGAGGACCATGCAGAGCCTTGGTTCTGTCTAACACTTAGTATTTGAAGTGATTAGTTTCCCCATAGGCCTGAGTCCGAGGACCATGCAGAGCCTTGGTTCTGTCTAACACTTAGTATTTGAAGTGATTAGTTTCCCCATAGGCCTGAGTCCGAGAACCATGTAGAGCCTTGGTTCTGTCTAACACTTAGTATTTGAAGCGATTAGTTTCCCCATAGGCCTGAGTCCGAGGACCATGCAGAGCCTTGGTTCTGTCTAACACTTAGCATTTGAAGTGATTAGTTTCCCCATAGGCCTGAGTCCGAGGACCATGCAGAGCCTTGGTTCTGTCTAACACTTAGCATTTGAAGCGATTAGTTTCCCCATAGGCCTGAGTCCGAGGACCATGCAGAGCCTTGGTTCTATCTAACACTTAGCATTTGAAGCGATTAGTTTCCCCATAGGCCTGAGTCCGAGGACCATGCAGAGCCTTGGTTCTGTCTAACACTTAGTATTTGAAGTGATTAGTTTCCCCATAGGCCTGAGTCCGAGGACCATGCAGAGCCTTGATTCTGTCTAACACTTAGTATTTGAAGCGATTAGTTTCCCCATAGGCCTGAGTCCGAGGACCATGCAGAGCCTTGGTTCTGTCTAACACTTAGTATTTGAAGTGATTAGTTTCCCCATAGGCCTGAGTCCGAGAACCATGCAGAGCCTTGGTTCTGTCTAACACTTAGTATTTGAAGTGATTAATTTCCCCATAGGCCTGAGTCCGAGGACCATGCAGAGCCTTGGTTCTGTCTAACACTTAGTATTTGAAGTCCGGACATGTGATCTCAAGTTGAAACAGGTTAAAAGTCGAAATTCAAAAAGAATTGCTTCATTAATAATAATACCTTTTCAGGTTATTTACATTCCAGGGGCGAGGTACAGGTATTTCGTCTAGATCTTCTAAATAATATGCACCTATTCCAGCTACCGAGGTGATTCGGTAGGGGCCGTCCCAATTGGGTCCCAGCTTTCCCCAGGATGGGTTCTTGGCAGCCCTGACGACTTTTCTCAGCACCAGGTCCCCCGATGCCAGCGGCCTGAGTTTCACATTGGCGTCATATCCTTGCTTGAGCTTTTGCTGGTAGTAGGCCAGCTGGATCATTGCTTGTTCCCTCCGTTCATACACCAAGTCCAGGTTCCTTCCCAGCAGTTCATCATTGCTGCTCGGAGTGAAAGAGCTCGTTCGTAGCGTCCGAAAATTTGTCTCTAGGGGGATCACCGCTTCGGCGCCATAAGTCATGGCGAAAGGTGTTTCTCCTGTTGATCGCCGAGGGGTAGTCCGGTACGTCCATAGGACGTGGGGCAGCTCCTCAACCCATCTTCCTTTGGCGTTGTCCAGCCTCTTCTTAAGCCCGTTGACGATAACCTTGTTGACGGCTTCGGCCTGTCCATTTCCTTAAGGGTAGGCGGGCGTCGAATATCTGTTAGTAATCCCAAGTTCACAGCAGTATCTCCTAAAGGCCTTGCTGTCGAATTGGAGCCCATTATCTGAGACAAGCGTATGAGGGACTCCAAATCGCGTGACTATGTTTCTCCAAAGGAACTTTTTGACTTCCACGTCCCTAATGTTTGCCAGGGGCTCGGCCTCGACCCATTTCGTGAAGTAGTCCGTGGCTACCAGTAGATACCTCTTATTCCCTGGCGCTTTCGGGAAGGGACCTATAATGTCCAAGCCCCATTGGGCGAACGGCCAGGGACTGGACAAGGGATTGAGGACCCCTCCTGGCTGGTGCATGTTCGGGGCGAATCTCTGGCACTGGTCACACTTTTTGACATATTCCAGGGCCTCCTGCTGCATTCCCGGCCACCAATATCCTTGCGTGACGGCTCGGTGTGACAGGGATCTCCCTCCGGTATGACTTCCACAAATTCCTTCGTGCAGCTCTTCGAGCAGTAGCTCTACTGCCTCGGGGTGGACGCACAGGAGGTATGGCCCAGAATAAGAGCGCCTGTATAGTCGGAGGTCCTCAGATAGCCAGAACCAAGGAGCTTTTCTCCGAACTTTCTCAGCTTCAGCCTTATTTTCGGGCAGTATATCATCTTTGAGGAATTTCATTATGGGATCCATCCAGCTAGGACCCACTTCAATCTGATTGACGGTGACCGGCCCCTTGGCATTTCGTTCGCTCTTTCTAGGTGCTCCACAAGTATGATCCGGGGCAGGCCCTCCGCCGAGGACGTGGCGAGCGTGGCTAATGAGTCGGCATAGCTGTTCCCGCTCCGGGGGATGTGAGACAGGCTAAAGAGGTCGAACTTCGACCGCGAGCACCGGGCCTGGCTCAGGTATTCTTGCATTCTCTGATCTCTGGCTTCCATTTCTCCGTTTACCTGTCCTACCACCAATCTCGAGTCTGAGAACACCTCTATCGATTTTCCTCCCATCCTCCGTACCATGACCATGCCTTGTAGCAGCGCCTCATACTCGGCCTCGTTGTTAGTTGTTGAGAATCTGAGTCTCAGGGATTTCTCAATGACATGACCCTCAGGGGATACTAGTACTAGCCCCACTCCGGGCCCCCTCTGGTTGGCCGCGCCGTCAACATATACTTTCCAATGTGGTGATCCCGGGATGGAGACTGCCCCAACTGATTTTTCATCCGAGCTCTCCTCCCCGGGGGCTACTTCCACAGTGGGTTCGGTGAATTCGGCTGTCAGATCTGCCAGGACCTGTCCTTTTACGGAAGTCTGGGGCATATACTTGATGTCGAAAGCCCCAAGGATTGTGTTCCACTTTGAGATTCTCCCGGTGTAATCGGCGGTCTGAAGTACAGACTTCAGGGGCAGCTTGGTCAGGACGACCACTGTGTGAGCTTGGAAGTAGTGGAGGAGCTTTCTCGTGGCGTGGACCACGGCCAGTATGGCCTTCTCCAGAGGCAGGTACCTGACCTCCGCTTCATACAGCGACTTGCTGACATAATAAACTGGCTTCTGTACGCCACTGTCATCCCGTATAAGTACTAGGCTCACTGCGTGGGGCGCCACGACAAGGTATGCGTACAAGACCTCATCGGTGTTAGGATTGGACATGATAGGCAGTCGGGATAGGTATTCCTTAAGTTGTTGGAAAGCTACGACACAGTCTTCTGACCACTCAAATCCCTTCCACTTGTTGATCAAGAGATAGAAGGGTCGGCACCTGTCAGCCGATCGGGAAATGAATCTGTTCAAAGCCGCGACCATCCCAGTAAGCTTCTGGACCTCCTTGGGGTTCTGCGGAGGCTTCAGATCATGAATAGCCTTGATTTGGTCAGGGTCAACTTCGATTCCTCTATGGGTGATCATGTACCCAAGGAACTTGCCCGAGCCCACCCCGAACGAGCATTTTGAGGCGTTTAGGCGCAGTTGGTGTTTTCTTAGGACGTCAAATGTGCGGCCGAGGTCTCCTAGATGCTCGGATACTATCTTACTCTTTACCACCATATCGTCAACATAGACCTCCATGCTCTTGCCCAGCATCGGCTCGAGCATCCTCGTCATCATCCTCTGATAGGTGGATCCTGCGTTCTTCAGACCGAAAGGCATTACTTTGTAGTGATAATTCCCGACGGGTGTCAGAAATGCAGTCTTCTCTTGGTCCTCCAGGGCCAGCGGTATCTGATGATAGCCTTAAAAGGCGTATAGGAAGCTCATCCGAGGATGGCCCGTGGTCGCGTCTACCAGCTGGTCGATCCGAGGCATAGGGAACGGGTCTTTTGGGCATGCCATATTTAGGTCGGTGAAGTCCACACAGACCCTCCACTTTCCGCTCTTCTTCTTGACCACCACAGTATTGGCTAGCCATTCGGGATAGAAAACCTCTTTGATAGCCCCAGCGTGCTTGAGCTTATTTACCTCTTCCATTATGGCGTCAGCGTTCTCCCTCGATGGGCGTCGGGGCGGCTGTTTCTTGGGCACCGCAGATGGGCTAACATTGAGATGGTGACAGATGAAGGACGGGTCAATCCCTGGTGCGTCGCAGGGGTCCCATGCAAATACGTCGATATTGCTCCTAAGGAACCCAACCAACTCCCCTTGTTCGTTGGGGGGCAACCGAGCCCCGACCCGGAAGAATTTCTCGGGATCGTCACCGATTACCACCTTCTCCAAGTCCTCGCACTTGACTTCCTCGGCAGCTTCATTAGAGCACGCTACCGTGGCCTTTGATTGCTATAAACCTTCGTCGGTGATGGCCGAGGTCTGCGCGTCGAGCTGACATGATATGGCAGCCACCGTGCATTGCCTCGCAGTGGTCTGGCATCCATGGATTTCCAGAACCTAGTCCCCTGATGGGAACTTCACCTTCTGGTGTAAGGAGGAAGCTATGCCCCCTAAAGCATGGAGCCAGGGTCTTCCCACGATGGCCGTGTAGGGGGAGTATGTGTCCACCATTATGAAGTTCACCTCTACCACTTCTGGGCTAGTCTGTATAGGCAGCCTGATCATGCCTCTCGGGATGACGAGCTTCCTATCGAAACTCATTAGGGGGGAGTTATACGGCGTCAAATCCTCCGGTTTTAACCCTAGCCCCTGTAGAGGTCCGGGTACATGACCTCTGCTACGCTGCCACCATCTACCATCACCTTCTTTACGTCGTAGCCCCCAATTCTAAGGGTGACCACCAGGGCATCATCATGGGGCTGGATGGTCCCGATCTTGTCCTCCTTTGAAAAGCTCAAATGAGGGCAGGACTTCCTTCTAGCTCTTTTCGGCCCGGCTTGGAACTCCCCGGCTTCCGGTTGGGCCACGGACAACACTCACAAGGGGCCCGCGCCCGTTCTCCCCGGAGCCGCCAGGATTACGTTAATTGTGCCCGCGGGTTGTCCCATGGCGGTATCCCACCGGGGCTCTTGATACGCTTGGCCCTGGCGATTGTCAGGGTTGAGCAGCAAGTGCTTCAGCTTTCCTTCCCGGACTAGTTGGTCCAGGTAGTTCCGGAGGTTCCTGCAGTCCTCCGTGGTATGCCCATGGTCCTGGTGGTATTGGCAGTAGCGGTTCCGATTGCGCCTCTTAGGTTCCCCTGCCATCTTATTCGGCCACCTGAAGTACGGTTCGTCCTTTATTCTCTCCAGCACCCTATGCACGGGTTCTCGGAATATGGCGTTGACGGTTTGAGCATTGGTCGCTCCAGATTCTCCTCCAAAATCCCTTCTCGGGCGGGCGCTGTTATACCGGTCCGACCTGAAGTCCTTCCTCTCCTGAGGGATGACTTTATCCTTTCCCTTGCCTTGCAGCATATCTTCTTCCACCCGCTTGTACTTGTCAATCCGATCCATCAGTTGCCGCACGCTGGTGGCGGGTTTTCCGGTCAGGGACTTCCTCAGGCCGTGCCCCATTGGTAGCCCATTCTGGAATGTGCTGATGGCGACGGCGTCATACTTGCCGTCCAGCTCATTGTAGATCTCCCAGTACTTGTCCGTGTAGGCCTTGAGGGTCTCCCCGTCACGCATGGATAGGGACAGTAGCGCACTCATGGGCCGAGGAGGCCTGCTATTCGTGACGAAGCGGGAGCCGAAAGCCTGGGTCAGCTGTCTGTACGAGTCTATGGAATTCGTCCTCAGACCGTTGAACCACCTCATCGCCACAGGTCCCAGGCTAGATGGGAAGACTTTGCACATCAGCGCCTCGTTCTTCGAGTGGACAGCCATCCTCTGGTTGAACTGGCTCACATGCTCTACGGGATCCGTTTTGCCATTGTAAGCAATGAAGGTTGGTGGCTGGAACCGCCGCGGAAGCTCTGCCTCCTCTATACGACGCGTGAAGGGCGACCTAGAGAGTTGATCCAACGCCTTGCTCATGGCGTCACTTCCTACGCCCCGGGAGGTTCGGTCGGCGCGCCTACGCCTCTGGTAGCACTCCTCCTCGTGGGAGAAAGTCTCGCTAGGGGGCGTTCTCGACCTTTGTCTGTATTCGTCGTCACTCTCGTCGTCAGAGGGCAAGTCAGGGCTGGGTTCAGGCTGTCTTCGCTGTGCACGGCGCAGCTTCTTCTTCAGATCATCTATCTCGCGCTGCATGGCCACCTTATCGTTCTTCGCCTGGGAGGCGTGACTATGGGCCTCCTCCGATTGCGTAGCCTGGACAGCGTCGCGCTTCTGGGCTTGGTTTTCGCTCGCTGTCGAGGTATGCACGCTTCCTTCTCGAAATCATCCGTTATCATTCTGACCGCCTCCGGGGTCGCCGTAGTCGCCATGATGCCGTGGCTTCGCCGGTTCGGGTCAATTGGGAGTTGTTTGGTGAGGGCTCGATCCTACCATGCTTGACTGTCGTCCTTACCAACGCACAAGTTCTTCCCACAGACGGCGCCAATTGTAGGGACCTGGTTTAAAGGAGTGGACTCAAGCCCAGTTTCCCCGCAATGAATTTATAGAGGATGGGTTCAAGAACTAGGTGTTAGTGAGAAATTCAACGATCACACATGGCTGTACATGGGTTGGACAATTTGAATGTACATTGGGGTGAGTAATAATGCTCTTCGGACGTATTTTTCTGGACCGGGAGTTCTTCTCATTTCTTTCCTTTAGACTAACTATGAAGTTCTCTCAGAACATGTAAATTATTACAGTGTTTCTCTCTCCCCCACTTAGGAGGAGTTCCTTACATTATATATCCCTTTCCCAATAGATCCTAACCCTACATTTGTAAAAGGATTAGGGCATCGCTTGAGTGCCTGTCCCATCAGGCACCTTCCGCCTTTATCTCTGTGGATGGCAGCAACTAAGGTGGCACTGTTGGGGCGTCTCTTCCCCATTAATGCGGCCAGGACGTTAGTTGGGAGCATTTAATGTGGAGGTGACAGTTCATCTGAGATTTGCTCCTCCACCATGCTTCCATGTCCGGTATTTGGTACCCGCTGTTTGTTCCTTGGATGCTCGGGGAGGCTCCCTTTGAGGGAGTGCTGCTTGCACTTTCTCGGACCTCGAACTTCCGAGGATGCTATCATCCTTGGCGTTGTTTAGAGGGTAGCTGGGCGCTACACTTCAGTCCTCGGTCCATGGGCGCGTCCTCGGACATGGGCCTTGGGCCCGGTTGGGAGTGGGCTGGGGTCGTCTGACCATTTTTTGGCCCCACAATAATATATCTCTTCATTAATATCTCCCTCATCTCAATACACATGACTCTCACTTTCTCAAATCTCTACCCCTCTCTCATCCCAAACCCCCCCCCCACACACACACGGCTCCGATAACTCTGGCGCCATCAGTAGCTCTGACAATAGTGGCAATAGGTCTAGAGACAGCGGCAACATCAGTAGCTCCGACAACATCTGCCTCTTTCTCTCTTTCTCTCTCTCTCTCTCTCTCTCTCTCGTATGGGTGTTGGGTTTGGGATGGGTTTTCCAATGGGGTTTGGGTTGATTTTGAGTTGTTTTTGGTTTGATTTTGTTGATTTTGTGCTTAGATTATCAAATGTTGAAATGGATTGTAGTGGTGGACTAGTGATAGTTGGGTGCTGATGGGTTGGTGGAGGTTGATGTTGGATTTCATGGTTGATAGGCCACAAACTGAATGACCCATTGTGATAAATTTAATTAATTAATTAGCCAAGTTATTAATTAATCAATTTAACATGCAAATACGTGGAAGCACAAACAAATCACCAAACACTAAATATGCAGCGGAAAAATAAATGACACGGTGATTTGTTTACGAATGGGGAAAACCCTAACGGCAAAAAACCCCATCGGGTGATTTTCAGGTCACCACTCCTGAAACTCCACTATTATCAAATCAAGCGATTACAAGTAAAGGAATCCCAAGTACCTTACCAACCTACAGTTGAACCATTACCCCAATACCCAATTAGACTTGATTTGTAGTGACAATTTCCACATTTGATGCACGGCTCCCAAGTACGTGACTAACCAATGTGCGGATCCCAGTACGCGACTTCAAACACCAACTTGAGAAGAAGAGGTTGGCTGCAAAGTTCTTCAGTTCATCATACACAATGAAGATCAGGAAGATGCTTGGTTACAAAACCCTATGGTGCACATACGCAGCAACTTCTAGAGAGAAGATGAACTAGGTTAAGAACTTCGTCTTTTGATCACAATTTTGCTTGAACAAGGATTGCTCAATGCTTTTGCAACTTGTGTACTACTTGACGGCTCTTAAAAGAATCCTTTTATACGTTTAGGGTTACAAGAAAAGAAAGCCCAAAACCATATTCACGGATCCCAAGAAAATCAAATCAAAAAAGCTGATTTTATAAATCTCGACAGATAGCAGGTGTTGAGGTAGCTATTGAGCAGGTGTCGAGATTTAATGAAATTGCACTTCAGCTTGCTTTTTCTTGGACAGACTTGATGACTTCAATACTTGATCTTGAAACCTTGTTTCTTGAAGTATTAAGAACACCTATAACTACCCAATTACAAATAGAGTGAGTTTTGTCAAAAGGATTAGCCAATTTACATAAACAAGTGACATATGTTCTTAACAAGTGAATACACATATGTCCTAACAATCTCCCCCTTTGGCAATCCGTGACAAAACCACAACCAACAAATGAACATATGAGAGAAGTCATAAATCACTCAACTCATATTCACTTGTTGAATACAATAAAATCTATCCTAACACAAACTCTTGAAAAACTTTGCAAGAAGAGAGTTTATGGCAAGTAGACTTTGACAACCTGTATTTCTGAAACACTCTAAACAAAACTCATCAAGGCTTCTTGTGTGAAACAGAAATAAAAAGATTGCATACAAGTATAAAGAACATGTATATAAAGATAGAGAAGAAACAACACATGAAGAGAGAGGTGAAAGAAACATACATCCACATATAAAGAGAATAAGTACAATGTATGTAAAGCTGGTCAAAAGACCTCATATACAAGATCAATGTATCTATAAAGAGTAGAAAAGAAAAGATACATCAAAACCTCACTACATCCCTAAAAAAATATCAACACTCCCCCTATCAACATGTCCTATACTAACTCTCCCCCTAAGATGACTACTCTTATAATCCCAAAACTACTCCCCCTTTTTGTCACAAGTGACAAAGGGTAGAGTGTCATGTAGACATCTCATCAGTAGAGCTAGCATCCCCATCATCATCATCATCATCCTCATCATCCTCATCATCCTCAGAATCTGAAGCTGCTGGAGTAGGTGGTGAAGGAGTAGCCTCTGGAGCAAAACCACCCATGGTCGCTTGCCGTCGTGCAATACGACCAACACGAACATTCACCTGATACAACTCAGTGGAGAGTGTATCGAGGCGAGCGTCCATGCGCTGCAGCTGCGCCATAATATCTCCAAGAGATACATTGCCCGTAGAGAAAGAAGGAGCAGATGTAGAATGAGCGGATCTGGATGGAGCTGATCTGGACGGAGCTAAATGGGAGGGAGGAGTGGCATCCGTCTGTCGCGACCTAAACTGAGCCTCACTATGTTTTACAGTAGCTGCATCTATGGCACATATGTGAATGAAATGATCGGACACAGGAAAGGGGATATAAAAATGGCGTAAGATCCTCGTGATAGCGGAAGGAAAGATGAGCTTATCACGGGACGCCGAATCTAGATGGACATCTATAATAGGCAGGATGAAGTGAGAAGGAAAATCTATAGTAAGATGCTCTAAAAGTGATAGCAAAAATTGAGCACAAGGCTCTATGATAGAGTTGTAGTGAGAGAGTGGATGGAGTACAAACGTCATCACCATGTTAAGAAATCTAGGACCTTTAGCAAAAGGCCTACATGATGTGAACTGATGCTCACCCCAATCAGCAGGACGCTGACAGAAGGCAGAGATGAGCTTATCTTTGGACACAGTCCTCAGACGCTCACAAGAAGGGTAATCAGGAAAATCTATCCTAGGTACCCTAAGTACATCCGCAACAAGCTGCGGTGTAACAGGAATGCGCGTACCTTGAACGCGAGTGAAAAAGAGAGGTACTGAATGGTCAATCCCGTGCATGTTGGAGTAAAACTCCTGGATCAGCACGAGAGGGCAAGTGACCAGGATGTCACACAGTGACCCCCATCCCCTACTGTGAATGACAGAGGGAAGGTCAGTGTCGGCGAAGTCTGCCAGAATGACTTGGCGTTCCGAATGAACACCTCGTCGAGAAAAGTTCTCCGAAAATGCCTTGTGGGCATCTCCATCACGGAACCGAAGGTTAAGAAGAGCAGAGTCAGAAGAAGAAGCTCCAGAACGCAGAGGGTTCCGAACGGGAGTGGATTTATGTTTGGGTGCCATAGACACTACTAACGTAAAAGAATGAGAAAGAGATAGAGAGGTAGACAATCAGAAAAGTCCCAACACAGTTCAAATATATCAAATATGTTGAACAACAAGTACGTATGCATGGGAATGTATGAGCATGTGACATGCAAAGGAAAAAACATCATGGGCTCAGCCCAATCCAATCCTAGCAACACACAAACATAGAGCACACATCTAAATGCATGTAAATATCATTATAATGCACATGAAATGCAATGTTTGACATTTTGAAAACATTTAAGTGAAAACCCAACCCAAAATTTGAAGAAAAACTCATCAATTTTGAAAAACCCCAAAAATTTCAAAAACTCCCAAAACCTAGGTTTCAAAACATGAAATGCATGAAAAAGGAAGGGAAAAAGAGCATACCAGATGATGGAAATCAAGGGAAGATAAAAAATGATGAAGATCTGAAGATTTGAGTGAGAGAGAACACGTTTGGGAGATGAAACGCCTCGGATAGATCGAGAGAGATCGAGAGAAATGAGTGAAAATCGCGATCTGACCTTTTATAGACACCTCAGTAATTCTTGACAGCTGAGGTGTCAAGGGGTATCGAGGAAGCTGTCGAGGAAGGTATCGAGGAATTGGCCTTCGACAGATGCAGGTATCGAGAGGTATCAAGGTGCAAGGCCAAATTCAGATTCAAGAAGCTCGATCAATCGACAAGGTGTCGAGAAGCTATCGAGGAGACAGAGACTTTCTCGATCGATCCATCAGGTGTCGAGACATGTGTCGAGATTGCGATTAGAAAAGGCTTGAGAAGCTCGACAGATGACCAAGTATCGAGGAGGTGTCGAGGAGGTGTCGAGCCATCAGTGAAAAGCAGTTTTTCGAGAAGTGAAAAACACAGACATGAATGCAATCCAACATACACCTCAACCAATGATCCACTCAACATAAAAAGCTCTCAAAATCATCTCTCAACAAGAAATTTTAAGCACATAGATCCTCAGAAACACACACACACACTAAACAAGTCTAACCAATTTTATATTTCAAAAACAAGTTAAGACAGTTTAGTGAGTATATATTAGCATATGTAAACACTTATGATGGCCAAATCACATTGTACATGCACATGTATCAAAAGTAGCAAAGAATATTGCGTGTTGTGTGTGAAAAACATTGCAAGATTGCATATGTGCATATATGTTATGATGATCTGAGATATGAGAAAACAACTTTAACTCACACACAATCATAACTGTTTGATGGGGACTATCACTTTCAAGGTACATCCTATGACTCCTACATCTCCTAGAAAACACGCTTGCAATCATGTTTAAAGCATTTTTAATCTTTTAGCTTTATATTTTCTTTGCATATTTTCTTTTAAGCATATCATGCATGGGCATAAAAAGGGAGAAAAGAAATACCCAACATGTTAAGCATAGACATTGCACTTTTGCTATGCCGAAGCATACGGATGTCTTTGACACTGCACTTTTGCTATGTCGAAGCATACAGGTGTCATACTATGATTGGCGGGCAACAGTGGTGAGATGGTCATTTATGCCTTTCTCTTAGGATTTTCTAGTCCTACCCGTCAAAAAGAGTGATATGAGTGTTAAGTTTAAGAGATAACTTAATCTTACTCATCACAAACAAGAGCCACAAAGCTCACTTACTTAGTTGTGCATAGAGATGCTCATCTAAGCTACAAGAGATATAAAGTTTAGAAAACTTTGTTTCATTGGCCATCCAAGGTACACAAATACCAAAGTACACATAACACACACTGTTTTTGTATTTTTCAATTTTTTAAATTTTTTTTTATTTTTATATCAAAAACAAAATAAGCAAAACTAAAAATAAACAAACAAAAACATGTTATCAAAGCAAAGCAAAAAAACTAGACTAACTCAGCAGAAAAGAAAGACACACAAGCAATGCAACAAACAAGAAAAACAAGAAGGGAGAAGAAAGTGATGAAATCACTTAGAGTCCTTTTTCTTCCACACCTTAGAAGAACTTTTCCTTTGATTGAATCCTTGAACAAGCGGTGAGGGGGAAGAATTTAAACCGTTCAAGTTCGAAAGGAACATGAGGGCCTTCAGAAGATCTCCAAGAGGAGCAAGAGAGGATTGAAGCTGATTTTGGCTTCCAAATGCTATCATGCCATTGCTCTGTTGAGTGGCTAACCACTTATAGCAATTTGGTCGAGTGTGACCAGTAGCCCCACAATAATGACAGAGATGCTGCTTCTTTTGTTTAGGCTTTTGAGAGTTAACCTTCTTAACCCTAGGGTTTTTAGCAGTATTCTTATCTTGCTTAGGGGGTGCTCTTAAGATAGATTTTCCCTTGTCTAAGTTCTCACTACCTAATTTAGTTTTAACATCAATGTTTTCAATATTGGTGTTATTAGCAGGAGGAACAAAAACAGTATTGCTAGTAGAAGCATTATTAGAGAAAGAAATACCATACCCCAAACCAGTTCGATCCGAAGTAGATTTCTGATTGCTAAGCATCTCATCAAGCTTTGCACTTGAAGTCCTCTCCAGTTGAGCTCTAACTTGAGATAGCTCCGCTTCAAGCTTCTTGGTCTTTTTAGCCAAAAAGTTGTTCTCAAATCTCAGTGCTCCAATAGTTTGATTCGCCTCATCAAACTTCGTGGACAACTTTTCACGATCGAGTTCCACATCACTGAGCTTCTTGGTGGCCAGCCTATATAATTTCTCATGCTTTTCAGAGAGCTTGTAAAGCTTCTCATAGGCTGAATGGATATCATCTTGATCATCCATCTTCTCAAATTTGGACTCCACCAATTCTTCTTCTTCATCCACTTCTTCAACAATCCCTTCAGTAGGATTGACTGTGGCAGTGAAGGCATTTAAGATTCCGTCATCCTCATTGTCGGAATCATCTTCAGGCTCAGTGTCACTTAGGGTTACAGCAAGGGCCTTGCTTTTCCCAATGCTCTTTAGATATGTAGAACACTCATGTTTCATGTGTTCGAACCCATGACACCCAAAGCACTTTAGTCTTGCGGGAACAGTATACTGACCGCCCTCCTTAGCATTCTTCTTCCCTTTGTCTTGGCTTTTAAACTGAGAAGAACTGAACTGCCTGCGGTCCTTGTCAAAGCTCCTTCCATTGGCATTCTTCATAAACTTTTTGAACTGCCGAGTAATGTAGGACTTCATCTTGGAATCTTCATCATCAGAAGACTCATCTGTATCACTGCCCTTCATCTTCAAGGCCATGCTTTTACCTTTACTTGACTTGCCAATCCTAGATAACCCTATCTCATAGGTCTACAAGTTTCCAACCAGCTCAGTTAAAGGAATTTTGTCTATATCCTTTGATTCCTCAATTGCCATAATCTTGGCATGAAATCTCTCAGGTAGAGATCTGAGCACCTTCCTTACAATCTTGGGTTCAG
The DNA here is from genome assembly GCA_032727855.1 of Quercus ilex subsp. ballota. NCBI lineage: Eukaryota > Viridiplantae > Streptophyta > Magnoliopsida > Fagales > Fagaceae > Quercus > Quercus ilex. The sequence goes on along the minus strand of CM064912.1, from coordinate 29,435,315 downwards.
GGATGGTTTCCCCAAGATTGAAGGCTGAGTTCACTATGTCCTTGAGCTTGGCATAGAACTCATCAAACGACTCATCCTCCTCCATCTTAATTTCTTCAAAGCTTGTAGTGAGCCTCTGAAATTTTGAATCTTTGACAGCCTTTGTTCCTTCATAGGTTGTCTGGAAGATGGTCCAAGCCTCTTTAAGAGTTTCAGTTGAGGATATCTTCTTGAACTCCTCATTGGTGACTGCGCTAAATAGGGCATTTAGTGCTCTGCTGTTGAAGTTAACCGCCTTGATCTTAGCATCATCCCAATTGGCCGGTTCTTCTTTTGGCTTAGTCCAGCCAATCTCTACAGCTTGCCACACCTTCTCATCTAAAGACTGCAAGAAAGCTCTCATGCGTACTTTCCAGTATGCATAGTTAGTGCCATCAAATAAATGAGGTATGATTAAAGATTGTCCTCTATCCATGACAAACAGGGGTCAATGGATCACACAACAAAAATTAACCCTAATCAGAGTGTGCCAGCTCAGATACCACTTGATAGGCCATAAACTGAATGACCCCTTGTGATAAAATTAATTAATTAATTAGCCAAGTTATTAATTAATCAATTTAACATGCAAATACGTGGAAGCACAAACAAATCACCAAACACTAAATATGCAGCGGAAAAATAAATGACACGGTGATTTGTTTACGAATGGGAAAAACTCTAACGGCAAAAAACCCCACCGGGTGATTTTTAGGTCACCACTCCCGAAACTCCACTATTATCAAATCAAGCGGTTACAAGTAAAGGAATCCCAAGTACCTTACCAACCTACAATTGAACCCTTACCCCAATACCTAATTGGACTTGATCTGTAGTGACAATTTTCACCTTTGATGCACAGCTCCCAAGTACGTGACTAACCAATGCGCGGATCCCAGTACGCGACTTCAAACACCAACTTGAGAAGAAGAGGTTGGCTGCAAAGTTCTTCAGTTCATCATACACAATGAAGATCAGGAAGATGCTTGGTTACAAAACTCTATGGTGCACATACATAGCAACTTCTAGAGAGAAGATGAACTAGGTTAAGAACTTCGTCTTTTGATCACAATTTTGCTTGAACAAGGATTACTCAATGCTTTTGCAACTTGTGTACTACTTGACGGCTCTTAAAACAATCCTTTTATACGTTTAGGGTTAGAAGAAAAGAAAGCCCAAAACCATATTCACGGATCCTAAGAAAATCAAATTAGAAAAGCTGATTTTATAAATCTCGATAGATAGCAGGTGTCGAGGTAGCTGGTGTCGAGGTAGCTATCGAGCAGGTGTCGAGATTTAATGAAATTGCACTTCAGCTTGCTTTTTCTTGGACAGACTTGATGACTTCAATACTTGATCTTGAAACCTTGTTTCTTGAAGTATTAAGAACACCTAGAACTACTCAATTACAAGTAGAGTGCGTTTTGTCAAAAAGATTAGCCAATTTACATAAATAAGTGACATATGTTCTTAACAAGTGAACACACATATGTCCTAACAATGGTGAACATTGGATCTATTCTTCTTCTTCTTCACAATGAAGAGAGCATTGAGGGAGCACATGTGAGAGAAAAAATAATAAATTAATTGGATACAAAGCTATAGTAACCATGTATATTTACACAGTTATTGTAGTAATTTTGCAAATGCAAACTATTATAGACCCACTAATGTGGGTAGTTTTTTAGTAAAAATGTGTGAAAATGAACACTTTTTCTATTTATCAATGATTGATTCAATTGCTTTAAGAATCCCAAAAACCTAGAAGGAATTCAATAAGAGCATTAGTATTGGTGATGCTAAAAAGCCATATTACTATTTTTAGCACCACCAATATTAAAAAAGCTACTGCAATGGTGGTGCCATAGTTAAAAATTTTTAGCTTCTTGCTACAGTACACAGCCATTTATGGCTGTGCACTGTAGCTCAAAGCTAAACTCAAATATTATTTTTTTATTCCCACTCTCATTAAAATAATATATATTTTTTCTATTTCTTTTACTCAGCCGTTTCACATTCATTCTCTCTTTCTCAAATAAGCTCTCAGACTCTCACCTCTCTCTCGTCCTCCTCAAACTCTTACTGATTCATCCATCATCCTCCTCACTGCCGCCACCGAAGCTCACGCACCATCGCACCATCGCCGAAGCTCATGCACCATCGCATTGAAGCTCATGCATCATCACCGAGCCACGCACCATTACCGACTTGATTCATCATCCTCCTCACCCACCTTCGAAGCCCAGCTCCGTTCATCCATCATCCTTCCCCGATCTATTGATTTTGCATTTGGGTGTGTGTTTGCATATGGGTCTCAATTTGCTTTGTTTATTGATGTGTGTGTGTTTGCATTTGGGTCTTTATTGAAAAGATCCTAAATTTGTTGAAGTTTCATTTGTGATTAGAGAATGATAAGATTGATAAAATCATGCTTTTTGGCAGTGTAGTGTGAGTACCAGTGTGTGAGTGATCTTTGCATTGGGTGAGATTTTTTGCATGTATTTTTTATTAAATGATCATTTAAATCAAAATTATAATTAATTATTCAGCTGTTTTGTGATGCTTTGGTTTGAGTGTTGTGAAATATCTGATTGGTGTGTGTATGGAGATTTTAAATTCTACTAGAACATAGTGAACGTGAATTTTGTTAGCAGTGGATATAAATTGGTATGTATATATGTTCTTTGGAATATTTATTGTGTTGAAAGTTAAAATAAAACCACTAATTTATAAAATGAGAAGGTAAAATAAATAAAGTAACTTTTTTGATGGAGTTAAATAGCTAAAATTATAGCTTCACCAATATAGATGCTCTAATAGAATAGAAGTCTAACAACCTGAAACATACCTATGACTCTAAACTCTACACCCTATAGATAACCACATGACTTCATAATTAGCTCCAATGCACTTCAACTCTTATCTTTTAAATACCTTTCATACAAACCATATCCATGACTCCAAGGATTACCTAGAAAGTTTAAATACCACAATACCGCACGAGGTCGATTGGTTTTGTGGTTTAAATCTTTGATCACACCATATATATGGATACAAACTAGTAGGTTTTTCTCATAAAATCTCTCTTATATACTCATGCGATGGAGCCTCTATTTTTTTAGCTCAACTATTATCTTGCCAACTTTTAGCAAAAGGCTAATTCAAAACATACTTAGCTTATATAAAGGTGATTTTGACCTTATTTTATGTTTCATGTATAACATGTATACATGTTTTCTTCATTAGTGATGATAATTATTAGACTAGTAGAGTACTTGAATTACTCAGATCATAAATTTAAGGATTTTCTCTATAATTCAACTTTCACATTTAAGTGTTTTTTTTTTCGTTTATTTGTATTAAAGGAATAAGAAAAAAGACGTTAGAAATATTAAGGACCCGTTTGTTACTGTTATTTAAACAACAATTTTCAGTGTTTAAAAAATATTACACGTATTTTCACACACTTTTTTACCCACATGTATTTTCAAAACTACAAACAATGTTACTAGAAATCTCTTACCAAATGTACCCTAAAGATTTTATTTTGAATGTGCAAAACATAAGTGTCATTACGGGTTGACTCGATCTGTCAAAGTACAAATAAGGTTTATAAGAATGACAACTCGTTTTAGTCCAATAAATTTCTGACGTAAACCTCATTTGACCCGAACTCAGTCAACCCAAACCGTTTGCAAGGTTTGGATAATATATAATTCCATCTCCAATTACCTACCATACACTAAAGGCAAAACTGGTAATTTACCATATGAGATTCTCTTCTAAAAGTAATTTGATATTAATAGAGGATTTGACTCAACATTCCAACATGATGATATATTCCTCGAGCAGAGTTCAAAGATGAGTATCAAGAACTTTGACTTTTTTCTGTGGCATCCAGCACAGGTTGGGTTTGAAAGCCAGAAAGATGTATGACTACCCAACCTCCTACCCTTTGGAGTGACAACACTGGAGTTACGTATCTCACTTCCAATTCGGTTTTTAATGAATGCACTAAACATGTTCAGATAGATTTTCATTTTGTTTGTGACAGGGTTGTTGTTGTTCATAAGGATTTATAAGTTTGTTCAATTCCAAACAAAGATCAGATTGCAAATATAATGACCAAAGATCAGATTTCATGTTTCTTTGTGACAAGTCGAAGCTGTCCTATAATGATTCTTCAACTTGAGCTTCAGCTTGAAGGGAAGTATCATGTATAAAATGTGTATTTTTGTATTTTAAGTTTTGAATTATAATTTGTTGTATATATGTTACAAGGAAGTTAATACCGTATTAGAGAAATATATAATGACAGCTATTAAACAAGTACCAATACTTTTCTAAAATGTACTAAAAAAAAAAATATCAGATTGTGCTAGCTTATACCAGGGCTCTTTTGGGTGTTTTGGCCGGTACAATAATAAAAAAAAAAAGTAAAAAACATTTAAAATTTGATTTAAAAAAAACATGTTATTTAAGTTAATATATTTGTTAATATACTTAGACTATTATTTAGGCTTATAAAATATATGGATTTAAAATTTTACGTTGTTAAAGATAAAAATTAATAAATTTATACTTACATAAATAAATACACACACAGTAGTAATTCTGAAACGTTATACCGGTATCAACCAGAAATATTTTTTTCCCTGTCCAAATTGAAACAGTCCCTAATATGAAATTGATTCTCTTGATATTTTATAATGTAATTATATATATATAAATATATAATAACTTGCTTATTCAACGGTGAGAGATTACAAGCCTGTTTGGCATTAGTTTCAGCTTTTAACTTTTAACTACCTTTTTAACACTTTACTTTTTCCCCTATTTTCTTACATTTTCAAAATTTTTCATGGTACAAGTATAATTTAGCATATTTTTAGCAAAAAGTTTTCAGTAAAAAGTTAGAGAAGCTATTTCCAAACAAACACTACATCAAATCATTTATATATATATATATATATATAAACTTTTGTGTAGAAAATTTGATTGTATTCATTGATCAATTGTATCAATTGATAATTGTTACATTTATTGAAATTGTAAGTTGCCGTCCTTTTTCACCATTTTAGATTTCAGTCCTATACAATATAGAGTGCATATAAGCCAATTCTTTACAAAGAAAAAAAAAACTTTAGTTTGTTCTGTAATTCATTTATTATTTTGTGTAACATGTTGTATACAATATTTTCTTACATGGACCGCACTGTATAAATGTGAAATCCACCTCTCATAAAAGGATGTTGTATACAATATGATATACATAATTAATACCACCTCCCTGTGATTGATTTGCCATATATATATATATATATATATATATTGTTTTTTAGCTGAGAAATAGAGATGGACAAATTACATTCTCTAAATTGGTGAATGATATTTGTTTATGCTCCCAAATTCGTTACTACTCGATCCGAACAGATATAAAAATATCATAATTTCAACAAGTTGCTTACAAAAAGATATTGGGTATAACTCAAGAATCTTTAATAAGTTGGATAGATGACTGCAACTAGAAAATGAGCATAGTCCAATGGATTAGTACACAATGATCAACCTAAATATTGTTTATGTTTATCAATGCTTGCTAACACCTCTATTATGAACATATAACTTACAAACCTGTCATATATATATATATATATATGCACACACACACAAACTTAATGTTATATAATTATTATAAAATCTGTTTTTAAATCTTACATAATCACTAAGCTTTGATGAATTGTGAAGAACATTGAAAAAACAGTTTAGGCATAATCATGGAAAGGTGCATGATTGATGTTTGGAACAAATAAATAAAAGACTAAACAATGTTAGTACATGCACATGATCATGCTTCCATGCATGTGATAGAGCATCAGAAAAAAGATTTAGTCGTGCTTTATTAGGATAAGTAGAAAGACAAAGCTTATAGAAACAAGATTTATATAAAAAAATAAATTGTCTTATTATTATTAGGGTTACTATAACTGAACAAAAAGACAGTGTCTTATGGTTAGGTTTACTATAACTAAACATAAGCATTTAAGAACATGCTCTTATTAATTAATTTGATGGTGCACTTTATTTAGGTTATTTGCCAAATTGCTGTCCCAAAGCACTTAAAAGTGTGTGCTTCACCTACTAGTTTTTGATAGTTTATTTTATGCTTGAACCTCAAGTATTATATTATTTTAACTGTGAATAATTTTATACTAACAACTGGATGGATGACTTCCAAATTTGGTAGGTCCACACAGCCCATAATTAGGGTATGTGTCCAAAACATTATAGGCAACTAAGAAGATATTGGACAGCGGGTTTTGCTCTGGTTCATTCTATTATATTTATGTGCACTCTTATGTCTCGTTGGAGGAAACCATGGAAATTATTACTAATAACAGGCTTAAGCTCCTGTTAACAAGCGCAAGCTTCTTCAAATCCTATTATAGTTTGAGTTCTTTTCGAGATAGACCCAACTAATGCAAATTCAGTCCATTTAAAATTTGATCCACCTCAATACTCTTTTTATTGTGCATAATAATACATGATCATGACCCAAGAACAAAATGCATCTCATTAATTTGAAATATATCTAAAAGTTTAAACAAGAATGACTAAATATTTTAGGTCTCTTATGCCAATTTTGAATTAATCACCAGGATCATGGGAGTGAATCATTGAAAGATTTGATGGTGCAAAATAAACTTGATTCCAAAACACAATTATAATCACCAATTATATTAGCTGCATATACCCAATTATATAAAGTGATTCGGCCTCGTATTATAGGTGTTCTCCAAGTAATTGGTCAACAAAGAACATGTTAGGCATGACTACATACCCACAAAAGTAATATTTCTCTTTTAAAATTAAGGTGCCAAATAAATATGCTTATACATATTATAATGGCCTGCAGGTAATCTAAAAAAATTTCAAACCCCAATAAATTAAAGCAAATGTTTATTCCCAACCGAGCATATGTTTCCTTTGCTTTAGACAGGGCGAGAAGAGACATGGCATAGTCCCACACAAAGCCACACGTGATGGAGTTGTCTCCGCCACATTACTGGATCACACTGTCTTTAGGTTGATCCCACCTAAGCCAAATTGTTAAGATTTTCATGCCCTAGGCTAGAGCAAATCACTAGGGCTTGGAGTCCTCAAAATCAGTCTCATTGATTGTAAGTGATTTTTTTGATTTCTTTAGGATATGAGCAGATGGTTTAGGCTAAATTGCAAAATTCAATTTCTATATTTCACCAAAATTCATTTTAGTACTTTAATTTTGTTTTCATTCATTTCAATCCTTTAACTTTTAAATTTATTCAATTAATTAGGTTTTTCTCATCAATTTTTGTTATACGTTGTGGTTAATTTTTCAATTTTTCTAAATTTTCTTCAAATGTTTAAAAAAAAAAAAAATCAATTAATGATTGAAAGATATTTTCCAAAATTAGTTTTTAAAAAAGTTGATGGAAAGACTTTAATTAAATAAATTTAAAATTTAGAGGACTAAAATGAATGAAAACAAAATTAGAGAACTAAAATGAATTTCGGTGAAGCTCATAGTGTAAATCTTACATTTAGCCTAACTTTTAATATGATAATAGTCAAGGAGATAAGTTGCAATTTGAGCTACATAATCTTTCCATCAATTTATTGTTGGTGTTATTTATTATTACACACCAATTGCAACAGATTATATCTATTATTCTAAAAGAATTTGTGTCCATATGTGATTGTAATTAAATGGAAAGGTTTTGCTACATAATGGGTTATGTGGCAGCAAAAAATAAAGCAACATGTATCCAAGCGTCATGTGCTATGCATATGATCAAGTGTACTCTAAACACTTGTCACTTTCTTTTTACTACTACATAACCCATTATGCAATAATTGCTACATACAAATATGCAACAAAATTTTTTGCATAATTAAAATATACATTTGATTAGTTGTGGGAACTTTTGCACTCCATGTGGACGATATCAGAACCATTGATTATCAAGATATGTAACGGCTGGCACGTATCATGACATGTAGGATGCACAATGGACCTACGTGCATGTGAACTACAAGTTATTGCAATATCTTCAAATACGATATTGGCATATGCATATATCTCATATCGAAAGCACCACAAGGAGTAAAGTCTCTTTATTTGTGGAGCAAGTACATGGGAAATCTGTGGTTGAATTGGCCATGAAAAATAGGATTCATGACTCATGAGCTTCTAGGATCCATGGAAATTTGTGGTTGCGTTGCTGAGAGAAAAAAAGAGTACATCTAGAACTCCTCCTTGTCTAGGTTGGAAAAGGTTTGTGAAAAAAAAAAATAGTGGTATTAGAATAAATATGGGACAGACAGGGCATAGTGACTACTTTTTCTTTGTATATATCCGAAGTTGTGATTCAATTGGAATAAGAGGAAATTATTGAAGTAATGAATTGGTATAAGAGAAATTATAGTAGAATGGATGAAAAACGGTGCACAAATAAGATTTCATATTCCTCTGCAAAGGATAAAAGTAGAATAATTTTTATGAGTTCATAAACAAAAATCATTTTAGTTGATTAACATGATTAGATAATATAATTTCAATTACAGTTGAGTTCAATTTATACCTATTGTAATTTTAATTATTATATATATATATATATATTATGTGAATTTTAACAAACTTATTATTAAATTATATGTTCACTATGTTTTTAACAAGCGTGTTAAAATTAATTTCGAGGAAATTGGCTATTATTTACTATTTGGTCCATAAGCTCATTTTTTATTCATAATTTTAAAACAAAAAAAAAAAAAAAAATCTTGAAATTTAAACATTATAGATGACATGGTTATTGATCTTTGATAATTTTGAAATTTTGCAACATGGAGGGTATAAGACAAAAATGTAATCCAAAAATGGATTTGTCAAATTTCATATCCAATAAGAAAAATATTGAGTAGTATAATATTGCGTAAAGTTATACTTAGTGCAACTTGAATGAAACCTTTTAATTATATTTAGTTATTAATTATTATCATAGATTTGTGAATAGCTAAAAAAAATTGTCATGGTGTTAACTATATAAGTGAAAAGAATAATTAATTTAATAAAGTAATGAGCTTACGCTTGAGCTTGTTCAATAAAAAAAAAAATGAACCAAGTTTGATCATTTAATTTAATTGGTAATGAGCTTAGGCTCAACTTGTGTTTGAAATAAATTTATGCTCTATTTGTTTGAGACGATGAAAAAGTAAGAGAATAAAAAATATGTTAAGAGAATGGAAAATATATATGCACATTTCACCATATGTGTTTAGTAGAGAAGATGGAAAAATGGAATAATATATAGAATGATAGTTTCTATTATACCCATATTATTTAAAGCAAAAGGATTAACAAGTGGAGGGTAATCTTGAAATTTTATGCCCCTCAATGTTTCTCTCAATTTTGGAAAGAAAAAGATTTGTGGAGCCAAAGAGAAAAACTTTGGGCCCCACTCCATTTCCTTCCAACATATTTTCTCCCATATGAAACCCAAAAAAAATGGCAATTTTTTTCTTCTCATTCCCCTATTTAATTTCAATTCTTCCTAAAACACCTCCAACCAACCATAAATTAAATGAAAAAACTTGAATTTTTAATATTTGGCGCAGCTCCACTCAACTTGACCTAACCCTTTTATACTCCTACTCAAAATTTTGTTGAATGGGTGCTATAACAATTGTGTTTTACAAGAATTTGGGGGTTTATTTTTGAATAGTCCATTTGATTTTTTACCAAAAAGTGGCTTAAACGCAGGTTGGCCGATTTTGTAAACGTGTATATGTTCTGTGCATTTCAAATATTAAAATTTAGAGTAAAATTCTGTTACAATTTCTAAGGTTTTTCAATTAAATTTAACCAGGTGATTTTATTGATAAATGATATATATAGTCAAATTTTAATTGTTCCTACAAAATAAAATATTTTTTTATTGAATTTATCAATATAAACAAGTGAATGAATTTTATTATTATTATTATTATTATTATTATTATTATTATTTGGATAATGAACAAGTGGGTGAATTTAATTGAAAGACATCATGTGCAAATTTAAGAAATTACACAATTGTATCTACAGTTGTCCAAAAATCTATGTAGAGTATCCTTTTTAATTTCAAGATATTCTTTATTTAGGGGTTAGCATACATTGATACAATTTAATGGAAAAAAATAAATAGGGCTCAAAGGCTACACAACAAGAAGTAATTGCTTTCATCCCTCCCCTCTCAATATGATGTAGAGCTTAACAAATTTTTTTTTTTAGTGGTCAAGTAAAGCTTAACATATATATATATATATATATATATTGTAGAGATAAATAGTGGAGGGAGATGAGTTTCAAATCACAAACTTATGGCACCCTAAAAGATGTCAATTATGAATTATCACTGGAACTTAAGGTTAACATATTCAAACTTCTTATTTTGGATGTGAATCCCCAACATTTTTAGTGGGCCATGAGGTATTGGTTACTAGTCCAAGATTTTATGACCAAAATTTAGTTTGTACAATGTCCATGGATCCAACTCTTTAAAATAAACAAGTCCATGGGCCAAAGCATTCAAGACGATGGTAATTTGCCACGTGTAAGTTGAGGTGCCATTCATGCGAAAATGTGAATAAATGGACCATTTTGAAACACGAGCAGGCTACTAAAATATCCCCCAATAAATTCCAATGGACCCAAAAATGTGACCATTCCCATGGCCATGGTGGGACATATTTTGTCCCAAATCTATTTGTCCACTAGGAGGGAACATGCATGCATTAGCCCACAGTGTGTTTCAAATCTCATGACCCACAATTCCGTGACCTACTCTACTTCTTTCCTGTCATGATATAATTACCAAGGGATAAAGTGTGCATTTGGTTAGAAATTATTTCCATTTTTAGTGTTTTACTTTTTTTTTTTTTTTTAGCATGCATTTAGGAGACAAATTTCACTGTTACGGCTACTGTTCATGAACAATAGCTGTAACATTTGACTTTTCAGCCACTTTTTAGCACATCAGTGGGTTCTGTGCACTGTTCACAAGACCCACAAATCTTACTTCTCAGCAACTTTTTCATTAAAAATGGGTTCCACAGTACTATTCACACATTTAAAAATTATTTTGCTACAATGTTTTCAATTTTCAGCTGTATCCAAACGGACCCAAAATCCTTCCAATTCCCTTAAAATTTTATTTAATTATAAGACCTTTGTAACATTTAAAAATTAAATAAAGGTAAAAGTTTAGTTACAAAATTGGTTATAACCTAAGGTTACAACCTTACTCAATATACTTTTATTAGACATGAATTTTGACAAATATACCATTAGATTACATCTTATTCTTATATCCTCCATGCTTGTAAAATTTCTAGAAAATTAGAGATCAATAACTATGTCATCAATAAATTGTTTAAATTACAAGTTTTTGTAGTTTAAAATTATGCATAAAGTATAGTCTTCTAGATCATATAGTAAATAATATTTGATTGGCACAAAATTTGACATTTATATTAAGAGCGTAATGAATATACAATTCAACAGTTAGGTTTTCGAAATATATAGTAATGTTAACGACATTGAGTAAGTTTGTAGTCTTAGGCTACAACTAATTTTTTAACTAAACTTTGTCCTTAGATAAATAATGTGTATCACACATTGACTAAATGTTAAGAAATATGTGAATCATGTTAGGAACATATGTCATTTAGAATTGACTAATCCTATGACAAAATGCACTTTACTTGTAATTGAGTAGATCTAAGATGTGCTTAATACTTCAAAGATCAAGAGTTCAAGTCTAAGTGTTAAAACCATGCAAATTTGTCCAAGAAACAAGTGAGGAAGTTCTGGATTTTAAAGTTCGACAGCTAGCTTGACAAATAGCATCTATCGAGGTTTAAAAGGCTTGTTTAGCCCGATACTCGACAGCTGCTCAATACATAACCTATCTATCGAGATTTACGAAAATCAGTTTTTCAGATCTGATTTCACACCAATCCGTGTATATTTGTTTAGGTTTTCTTTTCTCACAGCCCAAAACATATATAAGGATTATTTTAAGGGCCGTCATAGCTGATGCAAGGGGATGCAACTCAATACAAAAGTTTTTCACAAGCATATTGTGACCGGAGATATATGCCCTAGTTCATCTTTCTCTTGAAGAAGCTGTTGCGTTTGTACACCGTAGGATTTTGTGACTAAGGAGTTTCGCGATCTTCGTCATGTTGATGAACTGAAGAACTTTGCAGCCAACATCCTTCTCAAGTTGGTGGTTAGTCACGTATTTGGATCCATGCATCGATTGGTTAGTCACGTACTAGGAATCGTGCATTGAGGTAAGGGTTAGAAGCTAAGTGAGGAGGAGCCATATGAGGAGTCACATTGGAATATCTAGATAGTTGATCAATGCCATGGCCAAACAAATAGAAACCCAAGTCGATGATCAAAGGGATCATCCATGTTAAAGTGGGAATTAATTGGAAGAACACTCAGGCCATCGTAAATGTAGATTGGTATAAGGTACTGTGATTCCTTTACTTGTAACCGCTTGTTGTGATAATAGTGGATTCTCAAGAGTGGGGACCTTAAAATCACCCGGTGAGGTTTTTACCTTGGAGGTTTTCCCCATTCGTAAACAAATCATCATGTCAATTTTATTTTCCGTTGCATATTAAATTAGTTGGTGATTTGTTTGTGCTACCACACGTATTGCATGTTAATTGAATTAATTAATTAACTTGGCTAATTAATTGGTTAATTTATCACAAGGGGTCTTGGCTTATCAAGTGGTATCAGAGCAAGCACACTCTAATTAGGGTTAATCTTTGTTGTGTGATCCAATTGACCCATGTTGTCATGGCTATAACGGGCACGAAAAGATCTTTGTTTTTAAATACATCTTGTTTTTCTAATCTCTACTTGATTGAATGCATCAGAAAATGCAAGTCTAAAAGTTATTTGAAATCTATCATGATGATTATTGGAAAAGATCTTAGATTGACAAAGAAGAAACTAGATTGTCTCAGAATGAAAATGTGCAAAGGAGTTCGTCTGAGAAGAGTGAAAGTTAAAAGCTTTGTTCGTAAATCGTAGATGAGAGAAAACACCATTCTTATTGATTTGTCATCTAAGCATGAGGTGTGTTTTATGATGAAGTCTGCATTTAAGGTTATGGACACATGTTTGTGGTACCTCGACAGCGGCTGCTTAAGACACATGACTGGAGACCGATATCTCTTTAAGGTTTTCAAGTCTAAGAAAGGTGGTAATGTCACATTTGGTGATGGGAGAAAATCACAGATTAAAGGAAAGGGAACCATCTCACTACCTGGACTGCCAAACATTGCAAATATGCTATATGTAGAAGGTTTGAGAGTAAACCTATTGACCATAAGTCAAATATGTGATCAAGACTTTATGGTGCTATTCTTAAAAGGGAAATGCCTTGTGTTGAATGAGTCTGGAAAGAAACTCATAAGTGGTGTTCGCACTTTAGACAATTGTTATAGTTTAGTTCTCGATGCTGATATTGTGTGCAATAGCATTTGGTTCCCAAATGAAGATCTATGGCACCAAAGGATAGGACATGCTAGTTATAAACATCTTTCAATTGCATCTAAGCATGAATCAGTCTTGGGGATACCAAAACTCAGTAGAGTGAACAATGTGGTGTGTAAACCATGTCAGCTTGGAAAACAGACGAAAGCTAAACATCCAAGCACTCAGACATCCGCCACATCTAGACCATTAGAGCTACTACATCTGGATCTTGGGCAACCACATTTAATGTTGATGGAATATATATTTTCAAGATGGAATTCATAGTCTCTTAATGGAGATACAAAATATTCCCTTGAGATAAGTTTAATGGGTTTGTTATTCAGAGAGTTAGGCCTAACCACTTTGGTAAGAAATTACTAAAGTATATATTTATGAAATTGGATTTCATAAATATATGATGAATAACTTAAAAGGATTAAACCGGGTACTCAAGGATTAAGATGTAGTAATCTTCAAAGTGGCAGTCTATATTCATGACTTTGAATTACTACGAATATTTTATGAAGGGGTTGCATGTATAATAAAGTCTTGGGATATAATTTATTAATAAGGCCTAGAGTGCAATTATATTTATATAGTGGTATTAAATATAATTAATGGTAACTTTGGACTTGTCAAGAGTTGACAGAAAAGCCCAAGGCCCATTGAAGCTAGTGTCTTATTGGTCCTTTTGGTCCCACTCCAAGCCACACATTAAAGCCCAATTGGAAAGGCCCAATAGGCCGGCCCAATTAGATAATCAGTTATATATAAAGGGAGAGACATACAGAATTTTTATTAGAGATTAGAGAAAAAGTGAGACACCATTGTGAAGTGGTGTGTATGTGCGAGTGAAACCACTCAATTATTCTCCCTTGGAAATTGATTGAGAGACCACACTTCTTGGGCGTAAAGTGGAATTGGAGTGAAGATTAAAAGTGTTCTCAAGTACTTATAATCTTTTGTTTTGAATTTCGCCGCACCAAGGTACGCTATCTTGTTCTTAAATTCTGAAATTTATATAGTGCAAGTTATCGATCATGAATGAAATAGATCTTTGTTTGTTGCTTCCGCTATGTGTTTTGTATGAGATATAAAACCAGATTTAACCAACAATTGGTATCAGAGCCAGGTTTTCATATCATGATTGTATAGCATGTGATTGAGTTTTAGAATCAAAGAAAATCATTTTCTTAGTGTTATGGGATTCTTGAATCTGTTGTGATTGTTCTATATAATCACGTTTAGGTTTTTTGATTTCATAATTTGTTTCAAGAGAAAGTGATTGACTTTGCGATGATGTGAAGAGAATTTCTATTAATATGGATTTCCATTTTCAAAAGAATTTCTCTTGGCCATAGACTTCTAGATGATGTTGTTATGTAACCGTCAAGATAGAAGTTTAAAACTTAACGTTTTGGATCAAGGCACTGTAAAGGGATAACACTTTCATTGCCTTATATCACTTTCAAGGCAATAACTGTCATATGCACGGCTTGGAGATTATTGGCCGTTTTGAGTAGTTATTGAATGGTATTGCAATAACCGTCATGTGCATGTATTTAGTTATTGCACCGCTTGGACTATTTTTGCACCGCTTGGCCATTCTATAAGCATATGACAATTTAATGTTAATTGTTTATACGGATTGGATGACACATGCATGTGAACTATGTTTTGCACCGTTTGGCTATAGAAAGACGATTTAATGTTAATCGCCTTGATGGCCATCTTACATGTATTAATAGTTTATAAAGGATTCATCCAATATATATATAAATAAATATATGGATTCATAGGCATTCGGATTATTGATATAAGGTAGTGATACAATGTTCATATGCATTCAAATTTTATATGCCTTGGATGTCTGGGATTCATATATTAAAGTGTATTTCATATGTTGCAATTCATATAGAGATACATGGGTATATATATATTTTTATATATTTATATATATATTAATGCTAGGATTAAAGTATTCATTTAATGAAATTTATTCCTAATGAGATTAGGATTATGTTTTCAAGGGTTTCTAGCATTAATATGGCTCTCGATCTTAAAAACCTTTAATTTAAAATATCTAGTGGGAGAGAGATACAAGGGTTGGATCTCATGGCCTCCATTATCGGTTCATAGTAGTGTGGGTAGGCACCTCGTCTTGGCGTATATGCCTTGCGATCCCAAAGGAGGGTGTTTACTTCATAGTATTACAAAATTGAACTAACCTGTTTAAAGTAGTGTGGACAAGCACCTCGTCTTGGCGTATATGCCTCGCGATCCCAAAGGAGGGTGTTTTGTTCCATGGTACTACAAGTTTAAACATTATAAGGGAGATGAAATGTGGTTACACATGATTCTAGATAATGGTGTACACTAGACTAAGTGCAATGTTAACCTCCCAAAGGAGCTATGTCATTATCACTTAGAGGCTAAAGCTAATACGGCATATTATTAGTGTATGATAAGAGTTATCATGATAGCACTAATAATGAGAATAGTTCTCAATCAATTAATGTGTTTATAATAAACTTGCTACCAAGGAATTATAGACATGGATTGGTTTGTCGTTGCATATATTATTTTATGGTTTTATAAGGTTCCATAATATATGTTTATATGCTAAATTGATAATGTCTAGTTTACTTATTATATTCATGTTTGTTATTTTCAGATTTAAAATCATGGCATCATTTAGTCCACTTGTTGCTATTCTTAATCAAAACAAACTGACTGGATCCAACTATGTTGACTGGAAAAGAAACTTGGACATTGTTCTTACTGCTGAAGAGCACAAATATGTGTTTACTCAACCATGTCCTAGCTTTCCATCATTAGATGCTCCTCTTGAGGAAAAACAGCGATATGATCATTGGCAGAAATCTAATGAGATGGCCAAGTGCTATATCCTAGCATCTATTTCAAATGTTCTACAGCATCAAATGCAGGATGTAGAACTAGCTTTGGACATTATGCTCAGTCTGAAGGAGATGTTTGGTGAGCAAGGCCGTTCTGCAAGGCAAGAAACTATGAGGCAGATTTATAATACCAAAATGGCTGAAGGTACTTCAGTGAGGGAGCATTGTCTTAGGATGATCTCTAATCTGAATACATTAGAAGTTTTAAGTGTCGATATTGATGGAGAATCCCAAGTGGATATGATACTCCAGTCACTACCAGAATCATTCAAGGAATTCAGACTTAACTATAATATGAATAAAAAGATTTATACATTGTCTGAATTGATGAATGAGTTGGTAGCGGCGGAAGGCATCCTTGGTACTTCTAGTGTTGAAGCCAATGTTGGTGAAGCTTCTACTTCTCAACCTAAGTCGAAAGGCAAAGGTAAGAAGAAGAAGAAGAAGAACTTCACTAAGCAAGATGGTAAACAAGTTGCCTTAGGAGTTGCCAACAAAGGAAAGAAAACCAAAGGAAAGTGTTTCCATTGTGGTGAGAAAGGGCATTGGAAGAGGAATTGTCCAATATTTAAGGCTGCCAAGAATAAAGGTATGAAAAGTACATTCCTTCTTGAAATATGTTTGGTACAGAATCCCACAGATTCCTGGTGTGTGGATTCAGGTTGTACTAATCATATCTGCAAATCCTTGCAGGGGTTTCAAGAGACCAAAAAACTGAATGAAGGGGAAATGTTTCTTACCTTGGCTGATGGGAGCAGGATTCCAGTTGTAGCTATTGGAGTGTTTAATTTATGTTTTGAATCTAGAGTTTTAATATTAGAAGACTGTTTGTATGTACCAAATGTTCGTAGGAATTTAATTTCTGCAACTTATTTAGGTAAACATGGATATTATGTTATCCTAAAAGACAATGTTGTAATAAAGAAGGATAAAGTGTTTATCTGTTCTGGCAATATTGTGAATGGTCTTTATATTTTAACTCCTGATAAGCATGAATTATATAATTCTGAATTAGATCATAACTCTCATGTAAAATCATTAAAGAGAAAGTTTCCTTCTACTAATGAAGCATATCTCTGGCACTTGCGTTTGGGTCATATTAATCCAAATAGAATTCAAAGACTAATCAAAGATGGACTTTTAGAGCCATTGGACTTGGATAAATTTCCAGTTTGTGAATCTTGTTTGGAAGGCAAAATGACCAAACGACCTTTTAAAGCAAAAGGTAGAAGAGCCCAAGAGTTGCCTTAATTAGTTCATACAGATGTATGTGGTCCTATGTCAACCCAAGCAAAAGGAGGTTACGAGTATTTCATCACTTTTACCGATGATTACTCTAGATATGGTTATGTGTACCTAATGAGACGAAAGTCCGAAGCCTTTGAAACGTTCAAAGAGTTTAGGGCTGAAGTTGAGAATCAATTAGGTAAACGCATAAAAGCTATTCGATCTGATCGTGGTGGCGAATACCTTCTTGGGGATTTCAAGGATTACTTAACTCAAAATGGGATTATATCCCAATTGAGTGCACTTGGAACTCCCCAACAGAATGGTGTAGCAGAAAGAAGGAATAGGACTCTTTTGGAAATGGTTAGGTCCATGATGAGTTACTCAACTTTACCAGTTTCTTTTTGGGGATATGCACTAAAAACTGCAATGCCTATTTTGAATTTAGTTCCATCAAAATCTGTTCCCAACACACCTAAGGAATTGTGGAGTGGGCGTAAGCCTAGTATGAAATATCTCCACATTTAGGGATGTCCAGCACATGTGTTGAAAAGGAAGTCTGATAAGTTGGAATCTAAAACCGAAGTATGCATGTTTTTAGGGTATTCAAAAGAAACAAAGGGTTATTTATTCTATAATCATAAAGATAACAAAATGTTTGTTAGCACACATGCCAAATTTTTGGAAGATGATTATATGAATAGTTTTGATCCTAGAAATAAAGTTGTTTTGGCTGAAATGAATGAACCTTTAGTTGAACAACCAATAGATGAAACTAGGGATGATGTGGTTGTATTGGATACACCACAAGATACTACTCATAAGACATCTAGTACCCAGATGCCTCGTCGTAGTGGGAGAATTATTCGGCCTCCTATAAGATTCATAGGTTTGGGAGAAACTTATGAAGCTATCTCAGAAGAGGCTGAATCGGATCCCTACACTTATGAAGAGGCAATGAACGATATAGATGCACATCATTGGATCAAAGCTATGAAATCTGAATTAGATTCCACGTATTCCAATCAAGTTTGGGATCTTGTAAAGGCGCCAAGTGGCATTAAACCTGTTGGTTGCAAATGGGTTTACAAGAGGAAGAGAGGGGTAGATGGAAATGTTGAAACCTTTAAAGCAAGACTAGTGGCGAAAGGGTATACACAAAAAGAAGGTATTGACTATGATGAAACTTTTTCGCCAGTAGCCATGCTTAAATCTATCAGAATTCTCTTATCCATTGCTGCTCATTATGATTATGAGATTTGGCAAATGGATGTCAAGACTGCATTTCTTAATGGCAATCTTGAAGAAGAAATCTATATGATGCAACCGGAAGGTTTCGTAGCAAAGAACCAAGAGCATATGGTATGCAAGTTAAAAAGGTCCATTTATGGACTTAAACAAGCATCTAGGTCATGGAACATCAGATTTGATCAAGCAATTAAGTCATTTGGTTTTGAACAAAATCTTGATGAACCACGTGTGTACAAAAGACATCGAGATAAAGTAGTAATGTTCCTAGTGCTTTATGTTGATGACATTCTACTCATTGGAAATAATGTAGGGGTAATGTCAACGGTAAAATTTTGGTTGTCAAACCAATTTGATATGAAGGACTTGGGTGAGGCTAACTTTATTCTGGGGATCAAGCTTTGGCGAGATCGTAAGAATAAGATGTTAGGCTTATCACAGGCTGGATATATAGATAAGGTTCTAGAACGGTTTAGCATGCAAAACTCCAAGAAGGGATTACTTCCTTTCAGACATGAAGTTCCTCTGTCTGATGACCAAAGGCCTAAAACTCAAGAGGAAAAAGATATGATGAGACAAGTTCCTTATGCTTCTGCAGTAGGAAGTCTCATGTATGACATGCTTTGTGCTAGACTAGATATTTGTTATTCAGTTGGCATGGTCAGCCGATATCTATCAAATCCAGGACCAAAACATTGGCAAGCTGTAAAGCATATTCTCAAGTATCTACGGAGGACGAGAGATTACATGCTTGTTTATCGATGTGAGGATTTTATACCCATTGGCTATACAGATTCAGATTTTCAGTCGGATCTAGATTTCAGAAAGTCCACGTCAGGATGTGTATTCACCTTAGGAGGTGGAGCCATAACATGGAGGAGTGTCAAACAATCTTGTATTGCGGACTCCACCATGGAAGCAGAATATGTTGCTGCTTGTGAAGCAGCAAAAGAAGCTGTATGGCTCAAGAAATTCCTTTCTGACCTTGGTGTAATGAGAATGGAACAAGTTCCCATCACATTGTTTTGCGACAATAGTGGTGCAGTTGCACAATCAAAAGATCCAAGGAACCACAAGAAAGGAAAGCACATCGAGAGAAAGTATCACATCATTAGAGATATTATTGCTCGTGGAGATGTGGTGGTAGCAAAGATTGAAAGTGCAAATAATCTAGCAGATCCCTTTACCAAAGCTTTGCCTCAAAGGACTTTCGAGTCACATTTGGAGTGAATGGGAATTAGATTAGTGCACAATAGTCTTTAGGGCAAGTAGGAGATTTGTTAGGATTAATGCCCTTAAATCCTATTGTATGATGCTATGTATGATATTATGTATGACATTATGTATGACATGATGTATTACTTAATATTGTAATTAATAAAGTTGTTTTATTATTATCTGAAATAATGGTAACAAGAATATTTGGACATTATCATATAGTCCATGAGATGCATAGTATGTGATTTATGTGATTTAGTCACAGAAGATATAAGTCACAAGTTCTTTGTAAACTCAGAATTTTAGTTCGTAGTCGGTGAGAAAATTCGGCATTTCATCTGCGAAGACTATAACATATCAACTAAGATGATTTGTCTTGATCATGGAAGTGGAGACTTCTAGTTGATGTGTTAATATGTTTTAAGAGTTAAGACATATTGAACTGGACTGCTGTGAGATTTATTATTCTCCTAACGACTGTCAATTGAATAATAAATCTCACAACTTATATTTGCATGAACTCTTAATCCTGAGAGAATAATGAACCTAATCATGAAGTGTAGGTTGCTTTGATATATCAGGAGTGAGATCTAAAGTAACGGTCAAAACCTCAGTATGTTGGGCAGCCACATTTCGTGTTGATGGAACATATATTCTCAAGATGGAATTCATAGTCTCTTAACAGAGATATAAAATATTCCCTTGAGATAAGTTTAATGGATTTTGTTATTCAGAGAGTTAGGCCTAACCACTTTGATAAGAGATTACTAAAGTATATATTTATGAAATTGGATTTCATAAATATATGATGAATTACTTAAAAGGATTAAACCGGGTACTCAAGGATTAAGATGTAGTAATCTTCAAAGTGGCAGTCTATATTCATGACTTTGAATTACTACGAATATTTTATGAAGGGGTTGCATGTATAATAAAGTCTTGGGATATAATTTATTAATAAGGCCTAGAGTGCAATTATATTTATATAGTGGTATTAAATATAATTAATGGTAACTTTGGACTTGTCAAGAGTTGACAGAAAAGCCCAAGGCCCATTGGAGCTAGTATCTTATTGGTCCTTTTGGTCCCACTCCAAGCCACACATTAAAGCCCAATTGGAAAGGCCCAATAGGCCGGCCCATTAAATAATCAGTTACATATAAAGGGAGAGACATACATAATTTTTATAATAGAAAAAGTGAGACACCATTGTGAAGTGGTGTGTATGTGCGATTGAAACCACTCAATTATTCTCCCTTGGAAATTGATTGAGAGACCACACTTCTTGGGCGTAAAGTGGAATTGGAGTGAAGATTAAAAGTGTTCTCAAGTATGCCCTTAAATCCTGTTGTATGATGTTATGTATGATATTATGTATGACATTATGTATGACTTGATATTGTAATTAATAAAGTTGTTTTATTATTACCTAAAATAATAGTAACATGAATATTCGGACATTATCATTTAGTCCATGAGATGCATTGTATGTGATTTAGTCACAGAAGATATAAGTCACAAGTTCTTTGTAAACTCAGAATTTTAGTTCATAGTCGGTGATGAAATTGGGTATTTCATCTGCGAAGACTATAACATATCAATTATGATGATTTGTCTTGATCTTGGAAGTGGAGACTTCTAGTTGATGTGTTAATATGTTTTAAGAGTTAAGACATATTGAACTGGACCGCTGTGAGATTTATTATTCTCCTAACGACTGTCAATTGAATAATAAATCTTACGACTTATATTTGCATGAACTCTTAATCCTGAGAGAATATTGGACCTAATCATGAGTGTAGGTTGCTTTGATATATCAGGAGTGAGATTTAAAGTAACGGTCAAAACCGCAGTATGTTGGGCAACCACATTTAATGTTGATGGAACAAATATTTTCAAGATGGAATTCATAGTCTCTTAATGGAGATACAAAATATTCCCTTGAGATAAGTTTAATGGGTTTGTTATTCAGAGAGTTAGGCCTAACCACTTTGGTAAGAAATTACTAAAGTATATATTTATGAAATTGGATTTCATAAATATATGATGAATAACTTAAAAGGATTAAACCGGGTACTCAAGAATTAAGATGTAGTAATCTTTAAAGTGGCAGTCTATATTCATGACTTTGAATTACTACGAATATTTTATGAAGGGGTTGCATGTATAATAAAGTCTTGGGATATAATTTATTAATAAGGTCTAGAGTGCAATTATATTTATATAGTGGTATTAAATATAATTAATGGTAACTTTGGACTTGTCAAGAGTTGACAGAAAAGCCCAAGGCCGATTGGAGCTAGTGTCTTATTGGTCCTTTTGGTCCCACTCCAAGCCACACATTAAAGCCCAATTGGAAAGGCCCAATTAGATAATCAGTTATATATAAAGGGAGAGACATACAGAATTTTTATTAGAGATTAGAGAAAAAGAGAGACACCATTGTGAAGTGGTGTGTATGTGCAAGTGAAACCACTCAATTATTCTCCCTTGGAAATTGATTGAGAGACCACACTTCTTGGGCGTAAAGTGGAATTGGAGTGAAGATTAAAAGTGTTCCCAAGTACTTATAATCTTTTGTTTTGAATTTTACCGCACCAAGGTACGCTATTTTGTTCTTAAATTCTAGAATTTATATAGTGCAAGTTATCAATCATGAATGAAATAGATCTTTGTTTGTTGCTTCCGCTATGTGTTTTGTATGAGATACAAAACCAAATTTAACCAACAATTGGTATAAGAGCCAGGTATTCATATCATGATTGTATAGCATGTGATTGAATTTTAGAATCAAAGAATATCATTATCTTTGTGTTATGGGATTCTTGAATCTGCCGTGATTGTTCTATATAATCACGTTTATAGGATTTTTGATTTCATAATTTATTTTTGGAGATTGACTTTGCATTGATGTGAAGTGAATTCCTTTTAAAATGGATTTCCATCTTCAAAAGCATTTATGTTGGCCCACGGTTGTTTATTGTTGTCTTGAAGGATTCATTTGAATCCTTGCTATATAACAATGATTGAAGACCATTCAGTTATGAGATACAAAACCAAATTTAACCACACATAGCGGAAGCAACAAATAAAGATCTATTTCATTCATGATCGATAACTTGCACTATATAAATTTCAGAATTTAAGAACAAGATAGCGTACCTTGGTGCGGCGAAATTCAAAACAAAAGATTATAAGTACTTGAGAACACTTTTAATCTTCACTCCAATTCCACTTTACACCCAAGAAGTGTGGTCTCTCAATCAATTTCCAAGGGAGAATAATTAAGTGGTTTCACTCGCACATACACACCACTTCACAATGGTGTCTCACTTTTTCTATTATAAAAATTATGTATGTCTCTCTCTTTATATATAACTGATTATCTAATTGGGCCGGCCTATTGGGCCTTTCCAATTGAGCTTTAATGTGTGGCTTGGAGTGGGACCAAAAGGACCAATAAGACACTAGCTCCAATGGGCCTTGGGCTTTTCTGTCAACTCTTGACAAGTCCAAAGTTACCATTAATTATATTTAATACCACTATATAAATATAATTGCACTCTAGGCCTTATTAATAAATTATATCCCAAAACTTTATTATACATGCAACCCCTTCATAAAATAGCCGTGGCAATTCAAAGTCATAAATATAGACTGTCACTTTGAAAATTACTACGTCTTAATCCTTGAGTACCCGGTTTAATCCTTTTAAGTTATTCATTATATATTTATGAAATCCAATTTCATAAATATATAATTTAGTAATTTCTTACCAAAGTGGTTAGGCCTAACTCTCTGAATAACTAAATCCATTAAACTTATCTCAAGGGAATATTTTATATCTCTGTTAAGAGACTATGAATTCCATCTTGAGAATATATGTTCCATCAACACGAAATGTGGCTGCCCAACATACTGAGGTTTTGACTGTTACTTTAGATCTCACTCCTGATATATCAAAGCAACCTACACTTCATGATTAGATTCATTATTCTCTCAGGATTAAGAGTTCATGCAAATATAAGTTGTGAGATTTATTATTCAATTGACAGTCGTTAGGAGAATAATAAATCTCATAGCAGTCCAGTTCAATATGTCTTAACTCTTAAAACATATTAACACATCAACTAGAAGTCTCCACTTCCATGATCAAGACAAATCATCTTAGTTGATATGTTATAGTCTTAGCAGATGAAATGCCCAATTTCATCATTGACTACGAACTAAAATTCTGAGTTTACAAAGAACTTGTGACTTATATCTTCTGTGATTAAATCACATAAATCACATACTATGCATTTCATGGACTATATGATAATGTCAAAATATTCTTGTTACCATTATTTCAGATAATAATAAAACAACTTTATTAATTACAATATTAAGTTATACATCATGTCATACGTAATGTCATACATAATATCATACATAGCATCATACAATAGGATTTAAGGGCATTAATCCTAACAAATCTCCCACTTGCCCTAAAGACTATTGTGCACTAATCTAACTCCCATTCGCTCCAAATGTGACTCGAATGTCCTTTGAGGCAAGGCTTTGGTAAAGGGATCTGCTAGATTATTTGCACTTTCAATCTTTGCTACCACCACATCTCCACGAGCAATAATATCTCTAATGATGTGATACTTTCTCTCGATGTGCTTTCCTTTCCTGTGGTTCCTTGGATCTTTTGATTGTGCAACTGCACCACTATTGTCGCAAAACAATGTGATGGGAACTTGTTCCATTCTCATTACACCAAGGTCAGAAAGGAATTTCTTGAGCCATACAGCTTCTTTTGCTGCTTCACTAGCAGCAACATATTCTGCTTCCATGGTGGAGTCCGCAATACAAGATTGTTTGACACTCCTCCATGTTATGGCTCCACCTCCTAAGGTGAATACACATCCTGACGTGGACTTTCTGAAATCTAGATCCGACTGAAAATCTGAATCTGTATAGCCAATGGGTATAAAATCCTCACATAGATAAACAAGCATGTAATCTCTCGTCCTCCGTAGATACTTGAGAATATGCTTTACAGCTTGCCAATGTTTTGGTCCTGGATTTGATTGATATCGGCTGACCATGCCAACTGAATAACAAATATCTGGTCTAGTACAAAGCATGGCATACATGAGACTTCCTACTGCAGAAGCATAAGGAACTTGTCTCATCATATCTTTTTCCTCTTGAGTTTTAGGCCTTTGGTCATCAGACAGAAGAACTCCATGTCTGAAAGGAAGTAATCCCTTCTTGGAGTTTTGCATGCTAAACCGTTCTAGAACCTTATCTATATATCCAGCCTGTGATAAGCCTAACATCTTATTCTTACGATCTCGCCAAAGCTTGACCCCCAGAATAAAGTTAGCCTCACCCAAGTCATTCATATCAAATTGGTTTGACAACCAAACCTTTACCGTTGACATTACCCCTACATCGTTTCCAATGAGTAGAATGTCATCAACATAAAGCACTAGGAACATTACTACTTTATCTCGATGTCTTTTGTACACACATGGTTCATCAAGATTTTGTTCAAAACCAAATGACTTCATTGCTTGATCAAATCTGATGTTCCATGACCTAGATGCTTGTTTAAGTCCATAAATGGACCTTTTTAACTTGCATACCATATGCTCTTGGTTCTTTGCTATGAAACCTTTCGGTTGCATCATATAGATTTCTTCTTCAAGATTGCCATTAAGAAATGCAGTCTTGACATCCATTTGCCAAATCTCATAATCATAATGAGCAGCAATAGATAAGAGAATTCTGATAGATTTAAGCATGGCTACTGGCGAAAAAGTTTCATCATAGTCAATACCTTTTTTTTGTGTATACCCTTTCGCCACTAGTCTTGCTTTAAAGGTTTCAACCTTTCCATCTACCCCTCTCTTCCTCTTGTAAACCCATTTGTAACCAACAGGTTTAATGCCATTTGGCGCCTTTACAAGATCCCAAACTTGATTGGAATACATGGAATCTAATTCAGATTTCATAGCTTTGATCCAATGATGTGCATCTATATCGTTCATTGCCTCTTCATAAGTGTAGGGATCCGATTCAGCCTCTTCTGAGATAGCTTCATAAGTTTCTCCCAAACCTATGAATCTTATAGGAGGCCGAATAATTCTCCCACTACGACGAGGCATCTGTGTACTAGACGTCTTATGAGTAGTATCTTGTGGTGTATCCAATACAACCACATCATCCCTAGTTTCATCTATTGGTTGTTCAACTAAAGGTTCATTCATTTCAGTCAAAACAACTTTATTTCTAGGGTCAAAATTATTCATATAATCATCTTCCAAAAATTTGGCATGTGTGCTAACAAACACTTTGTTATCTTTATGATTATAGAATAAATAACCCTTTGTTTCTTTTGAATACCCTAAAAACATGCATACTTCGGTTTTAGATTCCAACTTATCAGACTTCCTTTTCAACACATGTGCTGGACATCCCCAAATGTGGAGATATTTCATACTAGGCTTACGCCCACTCCACAATTCCTTAGGTGTGTTGGGAATAGATTTTGATGGAACTAAATTCAAAATATGCATTGCAGTTTTTAGTGCATATCCCAAAAAAGAAACTGGTAAAGTTGAGTAACTTATCATGGACCTAACCATTTCCAAAAGAGTCCTATTCCTTCTTTCTGCTACACCATTCTGTTGGGGAGTTCCAGGTGCAGTCAATTGGGATATAATCCCATTTTGAGTTAAGTAATCCTTGAAATCCCCAAGAAGGTATTCGCCACCACGATCAGATCGAATAGCTTTTATGCGTTTACTTAATTGATTCTCAACTTCAGCCCTAAACTCTTTGAACTTTTCAAAGGCTTTGGACTTTCATCTCATTAGGTACACATAACCATATCTAGAGTAATCATCGGTAAAAGTGATGAAATACTCGTAACCTCCTTTTGCTTGGGTTGACATAGGGCCACATACATCTGTATGAACTAATTCAAGCAACTCTTGGGCTCTTCTACCTTTTGCTTTAAAAGGTCGTTTGGTCATTTTGCCTTCCAAACAAGATTCACAAACTGGAAATTCATCCAAGTCCAATGGCTCTAAAAGTCCATCTTTGATCAGTCTTTGAATTCTATTTGGATTAATATGACCCAAACGCAAGTGCCAAAGATATGCTTCATTAGTAGAAGGAAACTTTCTCTTTAATGATTTTACATGAGAGTTATGATCTAATTCAGAATTATATAATTCATGCTTATCAGGAGTTAAAATATAAAGACCATCCACAATATTGCCAGAACAGATAAACAATTTATCCTTCTTTATTACAACATTGTCTTTTAGGATAACATAATATCCATGTTTACCTAAATAAGTTGCAGAAATTAAATTCCTACGAACATTAGGTACATACAAACAGTCTTCTAATATTAAAACTCTAGATTCAAAACATAAATTAAACACTCCAATAGCTACAACTGGAATCCTGCTCCCATTAGCCAAGGTAAGAAACATTTCCCCTTCATTCAGTTTTTTGGTCTCTTGAAACCCCTGCAAGGATTTGCAGATATGATTAGTACAACCTGAATCCACACACCAGGAATCTGTGGGATTCTGTACCAAACATATTTCAAGAAGGAATGTACTTTTCATACCTTTATTCTTGGCAGCCTTAAATATTGGACAATTCCTCTTCCAATGCCCTTTCTCACCACATTGGAAACACTTTCCTTTGGTTTTCTTTCCTTTGTTGGCAACTCCTAAGGCAACTTGTTTACTATCTTGCTTAGTGAAGTTCTTCTTCCTCTTCTTCTTACCTTTGCCTTTCGACTTAGGTTGAGAAGTAGAAGCTTCACCAACATTGGCTTCAACACTAGAAGTACCAAGGATGCCTTCCGCCGCTACCAACTCATTCATCAATTCAGACAATGTATAAATCTTTTTTTCATATTATAGTTAAGTCTGAATTCCTTGAATGATTCTGGTAGTGACTGGAGTATCATATCCACTTGGGATTCTCCATCAATATCGGCACCTAAAACTTCTAATGAATTCAGATTAGAGATCATCCTAAGACAATGCTCCCTCATTGAAGTACCTTCAGCCATTTTGGTATTATAAATCCGCCTCATAGTTTCTTGCCTTGCAGAACGGCCTTGCTCACAAAACATCTCCTTCAGACTGAGCATAATGTCCGAAGCTAGTTCTACATCCTGCATTTGATGCTGTAGAACATTTGAAATAGATGTTAGGATATAACACTTGGCCATCTCATTAGATTTCTGCCAACGATCATATCGCTGTTTTTCCTCAAGAGGAGCATCTAATGATGGAAAGCTAGGACATGGTTGAGTAAGCACATATTTGTGCTCTTCAGCAGTAAGAACAATGTCCAAGTTTCTTTTCCAGTCAACATAGTTGGATCCAGTCAGTTTGTTTTGATTAAGAATAGCAACAAGTGGACTAAATGATGCCATGATTTTAAATCTGAAAATAACAAACATGAATATAATAAGTAAACTAGACATTATCAATTTAGCATATAAATATATATTATGGAACCTTATAAAACCATAAAATAATATATGCAACGACAAACCAATCCATGTCTATAATTCCTTGGTAGCAAGTTTATTATAAACACATTAATTGATTGAGAACTATTCTCATTATTAGTGCTATCATGATAACTCTTATCATACACTAATAATATGCCGTATTAGCTTTAGTCTCTAAGTGATAATGACATAGCTCCTTTGGGAGGTTAACATTGCACTTAGTCTAGTGTACACCATTATCTAGAATCATGTGTAACCACATTTCATCTCCCTTATAATGTTTAAACTTGTAGTACCATGGAACAAAACACCCTCCTTTGGGATCGCGAGGCATATACACCAAGACGAGGTGCTTGTCCACACTACTTTAAACAGGTTAGTTCAATTTTGTAATACTATGAAGTAAACACCCTCCTTTGGGATCGCAAGGCATATACGCCAAGACGAGGTGCCTACCCACACTACTATGAACCAATAATGGAGGCCATGAGATCCAACCCTTGTATCTCTCTCCCACTAGATATTTTAAATTAAAGGTTTTTAAGATCGAGAGCCATATTAATTCTAGAAACCCTTGAAAACATAATCCTAATCTCATTAGGAATAAATTTCATTAAATGAATACTTTAATCCTAGCATTAATATATATATAAATATATAAAAATATATATATATACCCATGTATCTCTATATGAATTGCAACATATGAAATACACTTTAATATATGAATCCAAGACATCCAAGGCACATAAAATTTGAATGCATATGAACATTGTATCACTACCTTATATCAATAATCCGAATGCCTATGAATCCATATATTTATTTATACATATATTGGATGAATCCTTTATAAACTATTAACACATGTAAGATGGCCATCAAGGCGATTAACATCAAATCGTCTTTCTATAGCCAAACGGTGCAAAACATAGTTCACATGCATGTGTCATCCAATCCGTATAAACAATTAACATTAAATTGTCATATGCTTATAGGATGGCCAAGCGGTGCAAAAATAGATCATAACTCTCATGTAAAATCATTAAAGAGAAAGTTTCCTTCTACTAATGAAGCATTTCTTTGGCACTTGCGTTTGGGTCATATTAATCCAAATAGAATTCAAAGACTGATCAAAGATGGACTTTTAGAGCCATTGGACTTTGATGAATTACCAGTTTGTGAATCCTGTTTGGAAGGCAAAATGACCAAACGACCTTTTAAAGCAAAAGGTAGAAGAGCCCAAGAGTTGCTTGAATTAGTTCATACAGATGTATGTGGTCCTATGTCAACCCAAGCAAAAGGAGGTTACGAGTATTTCATCACTTTTACCGATGATTACTCTAGATATGGTTATGTGTACCTAATAAGACGAAAGTCCGAAGCCTTTGAAAAGTTCAAAGAGTTTAGGGCTTAAGTTGAGAATCAATTAGGTAAACGCATAAAAGCTATTCGATCTGATCGTGATGGTGTATACCTTCTTGGGGATTTCAAGGATTACTTAACTCAAAATGGGATTATATCCCAATTGACTGCACCTGGAACTCCCCAATAGAATGGTGTAGCAGAAAGAAGGAATAGGACTCTTTTGGAAATGGTTAGGTCCATGATGAGTTACTCAACTTTACCAGTTTCTTTTTTGGGATATGCACTAAAAACTGCAATGCATATTTTGAATTTAGTTCCATCAAAATCTGTTCCCAACACACCTAAGGAATTGTGGAGTGGGCGTAAGCCTAGTATGAAATATCTCCACATTTGGGGATGTCCAGCACATGTGTTGAAAAGGAAGTCTGATAAGTTGGAATCTAAAACCATAGTATGCATGTTTTTAGGGTATTCAAAAGAAACAAAGAGTTATTTATTCTGTAATCATAAAGATAACAAAGTGTTTGTTAGCACACATGCCAAATTTTTGGAAGATGATTATATGAATAATTTTGACCCTAGAAATAAAGTTGTTTTGGCTGAAATGAATGAACCTTTAGTTGTACAACCAATAGATGAAACTAGGGATGATGTGGTTGTATTGGATACACCACAAGATACTACTCATAAGATGTCTAGTACACAGGTGCCTCGTCGTAGTGGGAGAATTGTTCGGCCTCCTATAAGATTTATAGGTTTGGGAGAAACTTATGAAGCTATCTCAGAAGAGGTTGAATCAGATCCCTACACTTATGAAGAGGCAATGAATGATATAGATGCACATCATTGGATCAAAGCTATGAAATCTGAATTAGATTCCATGTATTCCAATCAAGTTTGGGATCTTGTAAAGGCGCCTAATGGCATTAAACCTATTGGTTGCAAATGGGTTTACAAGAGGAAGAGAGGGGTAGATGGAAAGGCTGAAACCTTTAAAGCAAGACTAGTGGTGAAATGGTATACACAAAAAGAAGGTATTGACTATGATGAAACTTTTTCGCCAGTAGCCATGCTTAAATCTATCAGAATTCTCTTATCCATTGCTGCTCATTATGATTATGAGATTTGGCAAATGGATGTCAAGACTACATTTCTTAATGGCAATCTTGAAGAAGAAATCTATATGATGCAATCGGAAGGTTTCATAGCAAAGAACCAAGAGCATATGGTATGCAAGTTAAAAAGGTCCTTTTATGGACTTAAACAAGCATCTAGGTCATGGAACATCAGATTTGATCAAGCAATCAAGTCATTTGGTTTTGAACAAAATCCTGATGAACCATGTGTGTACAAAAGACATCAAGATAAAGTAGTAATGTTCCTAGTGCTTTATGTTGATGACATTCTACTCATTGGAAATGATGTAGGGGTAATGTCATCGGTAAAGGTTTGGTTGTCAAACCAATTTGATATGAAGGACTTGGGTGAGACAAACTTTATTCTAGGGATCAAGCTTTGGCGAGATCGCAAGAATAGGATGTTAGGCTTATCACAGGCTGGATATATAGATAAGGTTCTAGAACGGTTTAGCATGCAAAACTCCAAGAAGGGATTACTTCCTTTCGGACATGGAGTTCCTCTGTCTGATGACCAAAGGCCTAAGACTCAAGAGGAAAAAGATATGATGAGACAAATTCCTTATGCTTCTGCAGTAGGAAGTCTCATGTATGCCATGCTTTGTACTAGACCAGATATTTGTTATTCAGTTGGCATGGTCAGCCGATATCAATCAAATCCAGGACCAAAACATTGGCAAGCTGTAAAGCATATTCTCAAGTATCTACGGAGGACGAGAGATTATATGCTTGTTTATCGATGTGAGGATTTGATACCCATTGGCTATACAGATTCAGATTTTCAATCGGATCTAGATTTCAGAAAGTCCACGCCAGGATGTGTATTCACCTTAGGAGGTGGAGCCATAACATGGAGGAGTCTCAAACAATCTTGTATTGCGGACTCCACCATGGAAGCAGAATATGTTGCTGCTTGTGAAGCAGCAAAAGAAGCTGTATGGGTTAAGAAATTCCTTTCTGACCTTGGTGTAATGAGAATGGAACAAGTTCCCATCACATTGTTTTGCGACAATAGTGGTGCAGTTGCACAATCAAAAGATCCAAGGAATCACAAGAAAGGAAAGCACATTGAGAGAAAATACCACATCATTAGAGATATTATTGCTCGAGGAGATGTGATGGTAGCAAAGATTGAAAGTGCAAATAATCTAGCAGATCCCTTTACCAAAGCCTTGCCTCAAAGGACCTTCGAGTTGCATTTGGAGGGAATGGGAGTTAGATTAGTGCACAATAGTCTTTAGGGCAAGTGAGAGATATGTTGGGATTAGTGCCCTTAAATCCTATTGTATGATGTTATGTATGATATTATGTATGACATTATGTATGACATGATGTATGACTTGATATTGTAATTAATAAAGTTGTATAACATGTGATTGAATTTTAGAATCAAAGAATATCATTTTCTTTGTGTTATGGGATTCTTGAATCTGCCGTGATTGTTCTATATAATCACGTTTATAGGATTTTTGATTTCATAATTTATTTTTTGGAGATTGACTTTGCGTTGATGTGAAGTGAATTCCTTTTAAAATGGAATTCCATCTTCAAAGGCATTTATGTTGGCCCACGGTTGTTTTTTGTTGTCTTAAAGGATTCATTTGAATCCTTGCTATATAACAATGATTGAAGACCAGTCGGTTATATAGATTGAAGTTTCTATAGACTTCTAGATGATGTTGTTATATAACCGTCAAGATAGAAGTTTAACACTTAATGGTTTGGACAAAGGCACTGTTACAGGATAACACTTTCATGGCCTTATGTCACTTCCAAGGCAATAACTGTCATGTGCGTGAACCAAGTAATTGCACTGCTTGGATTTCTCTTTTGCACCGCTTGGCTATTCAAGCATTCAATTGCTTTGCATGTGTTAGTTATCTTTAGGAAAGTGATATTAGGATTCAAAGCCTAACTTCCTGGATTGGCTTGGAGTGCAAATCCTTGATGGCATGCAAATTGTTTATAAAAGATTCTAACAATCCGTATATTATATATAATGTAATAATCATATATTACATGTAATAATCCATATATTATATTATATATAATGTAATATGGGTTTATAATGTAATATGGGTTTATATTACATTATATATATTTGTATATATATTAATGCTAGGATTAAAGTATTCATTTAATGAAATTTATTCCTAATGAGATAAGGATTATGTTTTTAAGGGTTTCTAGCATTATTATGGTTCTTGAACATAAAAACCTTTAATTTAAAACATCTAGTGGGAGAGAGATACAAGGGTTGTATCTCACGGCCTCCATTATCGGTTCATAGTAGTGTAGGTAAGCACTTCGTCTTGGTGTATATGCCTTGCGATCCCAAAGGAGGGTGTTTACTTCAAGTACAATAAGATTGAACTAACCTGTTTAAAGTAGTATGGATAAGAACCTCGTCTTGACGTATATGTCTCGCGATCCCAAAGGAGGGTGTTTTGTTCCATGGTACTACAAGTTTAAACATTATAAGGGAGATGAAATGTGGTTACACATGATTCTAGATAATGGTGTACACTAGACTAAGTGCAATGTTAACCTCCCAAAGGAGCTATGTCATTTTCACTTAGAGGCTAAAGCTAATACGGCATATTATTAGTGTATGATAAGAGTTATCATGATAGCACTAATAATGAGAATAGTTCTCAATCAATTAATGTGTTTATAATAAACTTGCTACCAAGGAATTATAGACATGGATTGGTTTGTCGTTGCATATATTATTTTATGGTTTTATAAGGTTCCATATTATATGATTATGTGCTAAATTGATAATGTCTAGTTTACTTATTATATTCATGTTTGTTAATTTCATATTTAAAATCATGGCATCATTTAGCCCACTTGTTGCTATTCTTAATCAAAACAAATTGACTGGATACAACTATGTTGACTGGAAAAGAAACTTGGACATTGTTCTTACTGCTGAAGAGCACAAATATGTGCTTACTCAACCATGTCCTAGCTTTCCATCATTAGATGCTCCTCTTGAGGAAAAACAACGATATGATCGTTGGCAGAAATCTAATGAGATGGCCAAGTTCTATATCCTAGCATCTATTTCAAATGTTCTACAGCATCAAATGCAGGATGTAGAACTAGCTTCGGACATAATGCTAAGTCTGAAGGAGGTGTTTGGTGAGCAGGGCCGTTCTGCAAGGCAAGAAACTATGAGGCAAATTTATAATGCCAAAATGGCTGAAGGTACTTCACTAAGGGAGCATTGTCTTAGGATGATCTCCAATCTGAATACATTGGAAGTTTTAGGTGCCGATATTGATGGATAATCCCAAGTGGATATGATACTCCAGTCACTACCAGAATCATTCAAGGAATTCAGACTTAACTATAATATTAACAAAAAGATTTATACATTGTCCGAATTGATGAATGAGTTGGTAGCGGCGGAAGGCATCCTTGGTACTTCTAGTGTTGAAGCCAATGTTGGTGAAGCTTCTACTTCTCAACCTAAGTCGAAAGGCAAAGGTAAGAAGAAGAAGAAGAAGAACTTCACTAAGCAAG
Organism: Quercus ilex subsp. ballota; assembly: GCA_032727855.1. Classification (NCBI taxonomy): domain Eukaryota; kingdom Viridiplantae; phylum Streptophyta; class Magnoliopsida; order Fagales; family Fagaceae; genus Quercus; species Quercus ilex. Next base: position 29,400,533 of record CM064912.1, on the reverse strand, counting down.
ATGGTAAACAAGTTGCCTTAGGAGTTGCCAACAAAGGAAAGAAAACCAAAGGAAAGTGTTTCCATTGTGGTGAGAAAGGGCATTGGAAGAGGAATTGTCCAATATTTAAGGCTGCCAAGAATAAAGGTATGAAAAGTACATTCCTTCTTGAAATATGTTTGGTACAGAATCCCACAAATTCCTGGTGTGTGGATTCAGGTTGTACTAATCATATCTGCAAATCCTTGCAGGGGTTTCAGGAGACCAGAAAGCTGAATGTAGGGGAATGTTTCTTACCATGGCTGATAGGAGCAGGATTCCAGTTGTAGCTATTGGAGTGTTTAATTTATATTTTGAATCTAGAGTTTTAATATTGGAAAACTGTTTGTATGTACCTAAGGTTCGTAGGAATTTAATTTCTGCAACTTATTTAGGTAAACATGGATATTATGTTATCCTAAAAGACAATGTTGTAATAAAGAAGGATAAAGTGTTTATCTGTTCCGGCAATATTGTGGATGGTCTTTATATTTTAACTATTGATAAGCATGAATTATATAATTCTGAATTAGATCATAACTCTCATGTAAAATCATTAAAGAGAAAGTTTCCTTCTACTAATGAAGCATATATTTGGCACTTGCGTTTGGGTCATATTAATCCAAACAGAATTCAAAGACTGATCAAAGATGGACTTTTAGAGCCATTGGACTTCGATGAATTTCAAGTTTGTGAATCTTGTTTGGAAGGCAAAATGACCAAATGACCTTTTAAAGCAAAAGGTAGAAGTGCCCAAGAGTTGCTTGAATTAGTTCATACAGATGTATGTGGTACTATGTCAACCCAAGCAAAAGGTGGTTACGAGTATTTCATCACTTTTACCGATGATTACTCTAGATATGGTTATGTGTACCTAATGAGACGAAAGTCCGAAGCCTTTGAAAAGTTCAAAGAGTTTAGGGCTGAAGTTGAGAATCAATTAGGTAAATGCATAAAAGCTCTTCGATCTGATCGTGGTGGCGAATACCTTCTTGGGGATTTCAAGGATTAATTAACTCAAAATGGGATTATATCCCAATTGACTGCACCTGGAACTCCCCAACAGAATGGTGTAGCAGAAAGAAGGAATAGGACTCTTTTGGAAATGGTTAGGTCCATGATGAGTTACTCAACTTTACCAGTTTCTTTTTTGGGATATGCACTAAAAACTGCAATGCATATTTTGAATTTAGTTCCATCAAAATCTGTTCCCAACACACCTAAGGAATTGTGGAGTGGGCGTAAGCCTAGTATGAAATATCTCCACATTTGGGGATGTCCAACACATGTGTTGAAAAGGAAGTCTGATAAGATGGAATCTAAAACCGAAGTATGCATGTTTTTAGGGTATTCAAAAGAAACAAAGGGTTATTTATTCTATAATCATAAAGATAACAAAGTGTTTGTTAGCACACATGCCAAATTTTTGGCAGATGATTATATGAATAATTTTGACCCTAGAAATAAAGTTGTTTTGGCGGAAATGAATGAACCTTTAGTTGAACAACCAATAGATGAAACTAGGGATGATGTGGTTGTATTGGATACACTACAAGATACTACTCATAAGATGTCTAGTACACAGGTGCCTCGTCGTAGTGGGAGAATTGTTCGGCCTCCTATAAGATTTATAGGTTTGGGAGAAACTTATGAAGCTATCTCAGAAGAGGCTGAATCAGATCCCTACACTTATGAAGAGGCAATGAATGATATAGATGCACATCATTGGATCAAAGCTATGAAATCTGAATTAGATTCCATGTATTCCAATCAAGTTTGGGATCTTGTAAAGGCGCCTAATGGCATTAAACCTGTTGGTTACAAATGGGTTTACAAGAGGAAGAGAGGGGTAGATGGAAAGGTTGAAACCTTTAAAGCAAGACTAGTGGCGAAAGGGTATACACAAAAAGAAGGTATTGACTATGATGAAACTTTTTCGCCAGTAGCCATGCTTAAATCTATTAGAATTCTCTTATCCATTGCTGCTCATTATGGTTATGAGATTTGGCAAATGGATGTCAAGACTGCATTTCTTAATGGCAATCTTGAAGAAGAAATCTATATGATGCAACCGGAAGGTTTCATAGCAAAGAACCAAGAGCATATGGTATGCAAGTTAAAAAGGTCCATTTATGGACTTAAACAACCATCTAGGTCATGGAACATCAGATTTGATCAAGCAATCAAGTCATTTGGTTTTGAACAAAATCCTGATGAACCATGTGTGTACAAAAGACATCGAGATAAAGTTGTAATGTTCCTAGTGCTTTATGTTAATGACATTCTACTCATTGGAAACGATGTAGGGGTAATGTCAACGGTAAAGGTTTGGTTGTCAAACCAATTTGATATGAAGGATTTGGGTGAGGCTAACTTTATTCTGGGGATCAAGCTTTGGCGAGATCGCAAGAATAGGATGTTGGGCTTATCACAGGCTGGATATATAGATAAGGTTCTAGAACGGTTTAGCATGCAAAACTCCAAGAAGGGATTACTTCCTTTCAGACATGGAGTTCCTCTGTCTGATGACCAGAGGCCTAAGACTCAAGAGAAAGAATATATGATGAGACAAGTTCCTTATGCTTCTGCAGTAGGAAGTCTCATGTATGCCATGCTTTGTACTAGACCAGATATTTGTTATTCAGTTGGTATGGTCAGCCGATATCAATCAAATCCATGGTCAAAACATTGGCAAGCTGTAAAGCATATTCTCAAGTATCTACGGAGAACGAGAGATTATATGCTTGTTTATCGGTGTGAGGATTTGATACCCATTGGCTATACAGATTCAGATTTTCAATCAGATCTAGATTTCAGAAAGTCCACATCAGGATGTGTATTCACCTTGGGAGGTGGAGCCATAACATGGAGGAGTCTCAAACAATCTTGTATTGCGGACTCCACTATGGAAGCAGAATATGTTGCTGCTTGTGAAGCAGCAAAAGAAGCTGTATGGCTTAAGAAATTCCTTTTTGACCTTGGTGTAATGAGAATGGAACAAGTTCCCATCACATTGTTTTGCGACAATAGTGGTGCAGTTGCACAATCAAAAGATCCAAGGAATCACAAGAAAGGAAAGCACATTGAGAGAAAATACCACATCATTAGAGATATTATTCCTCGAGGAGATGTGATGGTAGCAAAGATTGAAAGTGCAAATAATCTAGCAGATCCCTTTACCAAAGCCTTGCCTCAAAGGACCTTCGAGTCGCATTTGGAGGGAATGGGAGTTAGATTAGTGCACAATAGTCTTTAGGGCAAGTGGGAGATATGTTGGGATTAGTGCCCTTAAATCCTATTGTATGATGCTATGTATGATATTATGTATGACATGATGTATAACTTAATATTGTAATTAATAAAGTTGTGTTATTATTACCTAAAATAATAGTAACACGAATATTCGGACATTATCATTTAGTCCATGAGATGCATTGTATGTGATTTATGTGATTTAGTCACAGAAGATATAAGTCACAAGTTCTTTGTAAACTCTGAATTTTAGTTCATAGTCGGTGATGAAATTGGGCATTTCATCTGCGAAGTCTATAACATATCAACTATGATGATTTGTCTTGATCATGGAAGTGGAGACTTCTAGTTGATGTGTTAATATGTTTTAAGAGTTAAGACATATTGAACTGGACCGCTGTGAGATTTATTATTCTCCTAACGACTGTCAATTGAATAATAAATCTTACGACTTATATTTGCATGAACTCTTAATCCTGAGAGAATAATGGACCTAATCATGAAGTGCAGGTTGCTTTGATATATCAGAAGTAAGATCTAAAGTAACGGTCAAAACCTCAGTATGTTGGGCAGCCATATTTCGTGTTGATGGAACATATATTCTCAAGATGGAATTCATTGTCTCTTAACAGAGATATAAAATATTCCCTTGAGTGGGTTTAGTTATTCAGAGAGTTAGGCCTAACCACTTTGGTAAGAAATTACTAAAGTATATATTTATGAAATTGGATTTCATAAATATATAGTGAATAACTTAAAAAGATTAAACCGGGTACTCAAGGATTAAGACGTAGTAATCTTCAAAGTGACAGTCTATATTTATGACTTTGAATTACTACGAATATTTTATGAAGGGGTTGCATGTATAATAAAGTCTTGGGATATAATTTATTAATAAGGCCTAGAGTGCAATTATATTTATATAGTGGTATTAAATATAATTAATGGTAACTTTGGACTTGTCAAGAGTTGACAGAAAAGCCCAAGGCCCATTGGAGCTAGTGTCTTATTGGTCCTTTTGGTCCCACTCCAAGCCACACATTAAAGCCCAATTGGAAAGGCCCAATAGGCCGGCCCAATTAGATAATCAGTTATATATAAAGGGAGAGACATACATAATTTTTATAATAGAAAAAGTGAGGTACCATTGTGAAGTGGTGTGTATGTGCGAGTGAAACCACTCAATTATTCTCCCTTAGAAATTGATTGAGAGACCACACTTCTTGGGCGTAAAGTGGAATTGGAGTGAAGATTAAAAGTGTTCTCAAGTACTTATAATCTTTTGTTTTGAATTTCGCCGCACCAAGGTACGCTATCTTGTTCTTAAATTCTGAAATTTATATAGTGCAAGTTATCGATCATGAATGAAATAGATCTTTGTTTGTTGCTTCCGCTATGTGTTTTGTATTAGATACAAAACCAGATTTAACCAACAATTGGTATCAGAGCCAGGTTTTCATATCATGATTGTATAGCATGTGATTGAGTTTTAGAATCAAAGAAAATCATTTTCTTAGTGTTATGGGATTCTTGAATCTGTTGTGATTGTTCTATATAATCACGTTTAGGTTTTTTGATTTCATAATTTGTTTCAAGAGAAAGTGATTGACTTTGCGATGATGTGAAGAGAATTTCTATTAATATGGATTTCCATTTTCAAAAGAATTTCTCTTGGCCATAGACTTCTAGATGATGTTGTTATGTAACCGTCAAGATAGAAGTTTAAAACTTAACGTTTTGGACCAAGGCACTGTAAAGGGATAACACTTTCCTTGCCTTATATCACTTTCAAGGCAATAACTGTCATATGCATGTATTTAGTTATTGCACCGCTTGGACTATTTTTGCACCGCTTGGCCATTCTATAAGCATATGACAATTTAATGTTAATTGTTTATACGGATTGGATGACACATGCATGTGAACTATGTTTTGCACCGTTTGGCTATAGAAAGACGATTTAATGTTAATCGCCTTGATGGCCATCTTACATGTGTTAATAGTTTATAAAGGATTCATCCAATATATATATATAAATAAATATATGGATTCATAGGCATTCGGATTATTGATATAAGGTAGTGATACAATGTTCATATGCATTCAAATTTTATATGCCTTGGATGTCTTGGATTCATATATTAAAGTGTATTTCATATGTTGCAATTCATATAGAGATACATGGGTATATATATATTTTTATATATTTATATATATATTAATGCTAGGATTAAAGTATTCATTTAATGAAATTTATTCCTAATGAGATTAGGATTATGTTTTCAAGGGTTTCTAGCATTAATATGGCTCTCGATCTTAAAAACCTTTAATTTAAAATATCTAGTGGGAGAGAGATACAAGGGTTGGATCTCATGGCCTCCATTATCGGTTCATAGTAGTGTGGGTAGGCACCTCGTCTTGGCGTATATGCCTTGCGATCCCAAAGGAGGGTGTTTACTTCATAGTATTACAAAATTGAACTAACCTGTTTAAAGTAGTGTGGACAAGCACCTCGTCTTGGCGTATATGCCTCGCGATCCCAAAAGAGGGTGTTTTGTTCCATGGTACTACAAGTTAAACATTATAAGGGAGATGAAATGTGGTTACACATGATTCTAGATAATGGTGTACACTAGACTAAGTGCAATGTTAACCTCCCAAAGGAGCTATGTCATTATCACTTAGAGGCTAAAGCTAATACGGCATATTATTAGTGTATGATAAGAGTTATCACGATAGCACTAATAATGAGAATAGTTCTCAATCAATTAATGTGTTTATAATAAACTTGCTACCAAGGAATTATAGACATGGATTGGTTTGTCGTTGCATATATTATTATATGGTTTTATAAGGTTCCATAATATATGTTTTGTTAGGACATATATGTTTTAACTTGTTTAAGAACATATGTCACTTAGTTATGTAAATTGGCTAATCCTTTGACAAAACGCACTCTGCTTGTAATTGGGTAGTTCTAGGTGTTTTTAATACTTCAAGAAACAATGTTTCAAGGTCAAGTGTTGAAGTCATCAAGTCTGTCCAAGAGAAAGCAAGCTGAAGTGCAAAGTTTTTAAAGCTCGACACCTCTTGACAGCTACCTCGACACCTGCTATCTGTCGAGATTTAAAAAGTCAGATTTCCAATCTGATTTTCTTGGGATCCGTGAATATGTTTTTGGGCCTTCTTTTCTTCTAACCCTAAACATATAAAAGGATTATTTTAAGAGCTGTTTTGGGTGACACAAGTTGCATTATCATTGAGCAATCTCTGTTTAAGCAAATTGTGATCAACAGACGAAGTTCTTGACCTAGTTCATCTTCCATCAAGAAGTTGCTGTGTATTTGCACCATAGGGTTTTGTAACCAAGCATCTTCCTGCTATTCATCAAGTGGATGAACTGAAGAACTTTGCAGCCAACCATTCTTCCTCAGTTGGTGTTCTGAAGTCGCGTACTTGGATCCGCGCATTGGTTAGTCACGTACTTGGGAGCCGTGCATCAAAGGTGGAGAATGTCACTACAGATCAAGTCCAATTGGGTATTGGGGTAAGGGTTCAACTGTAGGTTGGTAAGGTACTTGGGATTCCTTTACTTGTAACCGCTTGATTTGATAATAGTGGAGTTTCGGGAGTGGTGACCTGAAAATCACCCGGTGGGGTTTTTGCCATTAGGGTTTTCCCCATTCGTAAACAAATCACCGTGTTATTTATTTTTCGCTGCATATTTAGTTAATTGGTGATTTGTTTGTGCTTCCATAAAATTGCATGATTAATTGATTAATTAATTACTTGGCTAAATTAATTAATTAGGGTTAATCACAAAGGGTCATTCAGATTGTGACCTATCAAGTGGTATCAGAGCAGGCACACTCTGATTAGGTTTAATCTTTGCTGTGTTGATCCATTGACCCCTGTTTGTCATGGATAGAGGACAATCTTTAATCATACCTCCTTTATTTGATGGCACTAACTATGCATACTGGAAAGTACGCATGAGAGCTTTCTTGCAGTCTTTAGATGAGAAGGTGTGGCAAGCTATAGAGATTGGCTGGACTAAGCCAAAAGAAGAACCGGCCGATTGGGATGATGTTAAGATCAAGGCGGCTAACTTCAACAGCAGAGCGCTAAATGCCCTATTTAGCGCAGTCACCAATGAGGAGTTAAAGAAGATATCCTCAACTGAAACTGCTAAGGAGGCTTGGACCATCCTCCAGACAACCTATGAAGGAACAAAGGCTGTCAAAGATTCAAAACTTTAGAGGCTCACTACAAGCTTTGAAGAAATTAAGATGGAGGAGGATGAGTCTTTTGATGAGTTCTATGCTAAGCTCAAGGACATAGTGAACTCAGCCTTCAATCTTGGGGAAATCATCTCTGAACCCAAGATTGTAAGGAAGGTGCTCAGATCTCTACCTGAGAGATTTCATGCCAAGATTACGGCAATTGAGGAATCAAAGGATATAGATAAGATTCCTTTGACTAAGCTAGTTGGAAACTTGCAAACCTATGAGATAGGGTTATCTAGGATTGGCAAGTCTAATAAAGGCAAAAGCATGGCCTTGAAGGCGAAGAGCAGTGATACAGATGAGTCTTCTGATGATGAAGATTCCAAGATGAAGTCCTACATTACTCGGTAGTTCAAAAAGTTTATGAAGAATGCCAATGGAAGGAGCTTCGACAAGGACCGCAGGCAGTTCAGTTCTTCTCAGTTTAAAAGCCAAGACAAAGGGAAGAAGGATGCTAAGGAGGGCGGTCAGTATACTGTTCCTGCAGGACCAAAGTGCTTTGGGTGTCATAGGTTCAGACACATGAAACATGAGTGTCCTACATATCTGAAGAGTATTGGGAAAAGCAAGGCCCTTGCTATAACCCTAAGTGACACTGAGCCTGAAGATGATTCCGACAATGAGGATGACGGAATCCTAAATGCCTTCACTGCCACAATCAATCCTACTGAAGGGATTGTTGAAGAAGTGGATGAAGAAGAAGAATTGGTGGAGTCCAAATTTGAGAAGATGGATGATCAATATGATATCCATTCAGCCTATGAGAAGCTTTACAAACTCTCTGAAAAGCATGAGAAATTATATAGGCTGGCCACCAAGAAGCTCAGTGATGTGGAACTCGATCGTGAAGAGTTGTCCACAAAGTTTGATGAGGCGAATCAAACCATTGGAGCACTGAGATTTGAGAACAACTTTTTGGCTGAGAAGACCAAGAAGCTTGAAGCAGAGCTGTTTCAAGTCAGAGCTCAACTGGAGAGGACTTCAAGTGCAAAGCTTGATGAGATGCTTAGCAATTAGAAACCTGCTTCAGATCGAACTGGTTTGGGGTATGGTATTTCTTTCTCTAATACTGCTTCTACTAGCAATACTGTTTTTGTTCCTCCTGCTAATAACATTGAAATTGAGAACATTGATGTTAAGACTAAATTAGCTAGTGAGAACTTAGACAAGGGAAAATCTATCTTAGGAGCACCCCCTAAGCTAGATAAGAAAGATGCTAAAAACCCTAGGGCTAAGAAGGCTAACTCTCAAAAGCCTAAACAGAAGAAGCAGCATCTCTGTCATTATTGTGGGGCTACTGGTCACACTCGACCAAATTGCTATAAGTGGTTAGCCACTCAAAAGAGCAATGGCATGATAGCATCTGGAAGCCAAAATCAGCTTCTATCCTCTCTTACTCCTCTTGGAGATCTTCTGAAAGCCCTCATGTTCCTTTCGAACTTGAACGGTTTAAATTCTTCCCCCTCACCGCCTGTTCAAGGATTCTATCAAAGGAAAGGTTCTTCCAAGGAGTGGAAGAAAAAGGACTCTAAGTGATTTCATCACTTTCTTCTCCCTTCTTGTTTTTCTTGTTTGTTGCATTGCTTGTGTGTTTTTCTTTTCTGCTGAGTTAGTCTAGTTTTTGCTTTGCTTTGATAACATGTTTTTGTTTGTTTATTTTTAGTTTTGCTTATTTTGTTTTTGATATTAAAAAAAAAATTTTGAAAAATTGAAAAATATAAAAACAGTGTGTGTTTTGTGTACTTTGGTACTTGTGTACCTTGGATGGCCAATGAAACAAAGTTTTCTAAACTTTGTATTTCTTGTAGCTTTGAGCATCTCTATGCACAACTAAGCAAGTGAGCTTTGTGGCTTTTGTTTGTGATGAGTAAGATTAGGTTATCTCTTAAAACTTAACACTCATATCACTCTTTTTGACGGGTAGGACTAGAAAATCCTAAGAGAAAGGCATAAATAACCATCTCACCACTGTTGCCCGCCAATCATAATATGACACCTGTATGCTTCGGCATAGCAAAAGTGCAGTGTCAAAGACATTCGTATGCTTCGGCATAGCAAAAGTGCGATGTCAAATGCTTAACATCTTGGGTATTTCTTTTCTCTCTTTTATATACCCATGTATGATATGTTAAAATAAAAGAAAATATGAAAAGAAAATAAAAAGCAAAAAGATTAAAAATGCTTAAATATAGTTGCAAGCGTGTATTCTAGGAGATGTGGGAGTTATAGGATGTACCTCGAAGGTGATAGTCCCCATCAAACAGTTATGATTGTGTGTGAGTTAAAAGTTATTTTCTCATATCTCAGATCGTCATAACATCTATACACATATGCAATCTTGCGATGTTTTTCACACACAACACGCAATATTCTTTGCTACTTTTGATACATGTGCAGGTACAATGTGATTTGGCCATCACAAAGGTTTTACATGTGCTAATGTATGCTCACTAAACTGTCATAACTTGTTTTTGAAATATAAAATTGGTTAGACTTGTTTAGTGTGTGTGTGTGTGTTTTGCATGATCCTTGTGCTTATTTTCTTGTTGAGAGATGTTTTTGAGAGGTTTAAATGTTGAGTGAATCTTTGGTAGAGATGTGTGTTGGATTGCATTCATGTCTGTGTTTTTCCCTTCTCGAAAAACTGCCTTTTTCTGCTGGCTCGACACCTCCCTCGACACCTCCTCGATACTTGGTCATCTGTCGAGCTTCTCAAGTTGTTTTTTATCGCAATCTCGACACCTCCTCAACACCTGATGGATCGATCGAGAAAGTCTCTGTCCTCTCGATAGATTCTCGACACCTGTTGGATCGATCGAGATTCACTTATGCTGTTTGAGTCTTCTTTCTTGACACCTGTCTCGATACCTTGTGGATCGATCGAGATTTCTTTTGTCTCCTCGATACCTTCTCGACACCTTCACGATCGATCGAGCTTCTCGTATCTGAATCTCTCCTTGCATCTCGATACCTCTCGATACCTTCATCTGTCGAAGGCATTTTCCTCGATACCTTCCTCGACAAATTCCTCGATACCTCTCGACACCTCAGCTGTCGAGAATTACTGAGGTGCCTATTTAAGGGCAGATCGCAATTTTCACTCATTTCTCTCGATTTCTCTCGATCTGTCCGTGGCTTTTCATCTCCCAAACTTGATTTTCTCACTCAAATCTTCAACCCCACTTGGATCTTGCTCATTCCTTGGTTCAATCACTTGGTAAGATCTCTTGTCTCTTCCTTTTTCATGCATTTCATGTTTTGAAAACCTAGTTTTTGGGATTTTTCATAAAAATTTGGGGTTTTTCAAAATTGTTGAGTTTTTATTGAAATTTTGGGTTGGGTTTGTACTTAGATGATTTCAAAATGTCATAAATTGCATTTCATTTGCATTATAATGATATTTACATGCATTTAGATGTGTGCTTATGTTTGTGTGCTGCTAGGATTCGATTGGGCTGAGCCCATGAAGTTTTTTTTTCCTTTGCATGTCACATGCTCATGCATTCCCATGCATACGTACTTGTTGTTCAACATATTTGATATATTTGAACTGTGTTGGGACTTTTCTGAGTGTCTCTCTCTCTCTTTCTCTCATTCTTTTACGTTAGTAGTGTCTATGGCACCCAAAATTAAATCCACTCCTGCTCGGAACCCTCTGCGTTCTGGAACTTCTACTTCTTCAGATACTACTCCCTTTAATATTCGGTTCCGTGATGGAGATGCCCATAAGGCATTTTCGGAGAACTTTTCTAAACGAGGTGTTCATTCGGAACGCCAAGTTATTCTGGCGGACTTCGCCGATACTGACCTTCCCTCTGTCATTAACAGTAGGGGATGGGGGTCACTGTGTGACATCCCGGTCACTTGCCATCTCGTGCTGATACAAGAGTTCTACTCCAACATGCACGGGATTGATCTTTCAGTACCTCATTTTGTCACTCGCGTTCGAGGTATGCGCATTCCTGTCACACCGCAACTTGTTGCGGATGTGCTTAGGGTAACTAGGATAGAGTTTCTAGATTACCCCTCTTGTGAGCGTCTGAGGACTGTGTCCAAAGATGAGCTCATTTCTGCTTTTTGTGAGCGCCCTACTGATTGGGGTGAGCATCAGTTCACATCATGTAGGCCTTTTGCTAAAGGTCCTAGATTCATTAACATGGTGATGACTTTTGTTCTCCATCCTCTTTCTCACTATAACTCTATCACAGAGCCTCGTGCTCGATTTTTGCTTTCTCTACTTGAGCATCTTACCATAGACTTCCCTTCTCACTTCATCCAGTCTATCATAGAGGTTTATCATGATTCAGCGTCCCGTGATAAGCTCATCTTTCCTTCTGCTATCACGCGGATTCTACGTCATTTTTCCGTTCCCTTTCCTATGTCCGACCACTTCACACACATATCTGCCATAGATGCTGCTACCGTAAAACGTAGTGAGGCGCAGTTCAGGTCGAGACAGCCAGGTGCCACTCCTCCCTCCCGTTCAGCGCCATCCAGATCAGCTCCATCTACATCTGCTCCTTTTTCCTCTTCGAGCGATGTATCCCTTGGTGATATCATGGCGCAGCTGCAGCGCATGGACACTCATCTTGATACACTCCCTGTTGAGTTGTATCAGGTGAATGTTCGTGTGGGTCATATTGCACGACGACAGGCGATCATGGGTGGATTTGCTCCAGAGGCTACTCCTTCACCATCTACTCCAGCAGCGTCAGATTCTGAGGATGATGATGATGATGATGATGGGGATGCTAGCTCTGCCGATGAGATGTCTACATGACACCTACCCTTTGTCACTCGTGACAAAAAGGGGGAGTAGTTTTGGGCTATGAGAGTAGTCATCTTAGGGGGAGAGTTAGTATAGGACATTTTTGATAGGGGGAATGTTGTCATTTTTTTTTAGGGATGTAGTGAGGCTATATGTATTTTTTTCTTATCTTTTAGATACATTGGTCTTGTATATGAGGTTCTTTGACCATTTTTACATACATTGTACTTATCTTATCTCTTATATATGTTGATGTATGTTTCTTTCACCTCTCTCTTCATGTGTTGTTTCTTTTCTATCTTTATACACATGTTCTTTATACTTGTATGCAATCTATTTATTTCTATTTCACACAAGATGCCTTGATGAGTTTTGTTTAAAGTGTTTCAGAAATACAGGTTGTCAAAGTCTACTTATCATAAGCTCTCTTCTTGCAAAGTTTTTCAAGAGTTTGTGTTAGGATAGATTTTATTGTAATCAACAAGTGAATATGAGTTGAGTGATTTATGACTTCTCTCATATGCTCATTTGTTTGTTGTGGTTTTGTCACGGATTGCCAAAGGGGGAGATTGTTAGGACATATATGTTTTAACTTGTTTAAGAACATATGTCACTTAGTTATGTAAATTGGCTAATCCTTTGACAAAACGCACTCTGCTTGTAATTGGGTAGTTCTAGGTGTTTTTAATACTTCAAGAAACAATGTTTCAAGGTCAAGTGCTGAAGTCATCAAGTCTGTCCAAGAGAAAGCAAGCTGAAGTGCAAAGTTTTTAAAGCTCGACACCTCTCGACAGCTACCTCGACACCTGCTATCTGTCGAGATTTAAAAAGTCAGATTTCCAATCTGATTTTCTTGGGATCCGTGAATATGTTTTTGGGCCTTCTTTTCTTCTAACCCTAAACATATAAAAGGATTATTTTAAGAGCCGTTTTGGGTGACACAAGTTGCATTATCATTGAGCAATCTCTGTTTAAGCAAATTGTGATCAACAGACGAAGTTCTTGACCTAGTTCATCTTCCATCAAGAAGTTGCTATGTATTTGCACCATAGGGTTTTGTAACCAAGCATCTTCCTGCTATTCATCAAGTGGATGAACTGAAGAACTTTGCGGCCAACCATTCTTCCTCAGTTGGTGTTCTGAAGTCGCGTACTTGGATCCGTGCATTGGTTAGTCACGTACTTGGGAGCCGTGCATCAAAGGTGGAGACTGTCACTACAGATCAAGTCCAATTGGGTATTGGGGTAAGGGTTCAACTGTAGGTTGGTAAGGTACTTGGGATTCCTTTACTTGTAACCGCTTGATTTGAAAATAGTGGAGTTTCGGGAGTGGTGACCTGAAAATCACCCGGTGGGGTTTTTACCATTAGGGTTTTCCCCATTCGTAAACAAATCACCGTGTTATTTATTTTCCGCTGCATATTGAGTTGGTTGGTGATTTGTTTGTGCTTCCATAAAATTGCATGATTAATTGATTAATTAATTACTTGGCTAAATTAATTAATTAGGGTTAATCACAAGGGGTCATTCAGATTGTGACCTATCATGTTTATATGCTAAATTGATAATGTCTAGTTTACTTATTATATACATGTTTGTTATTTTAAGATTTAAAATCATGGCATCATTTAGTCCACTTGTTCCTATTCTTAATCAAAACAAACTGACTGGATCCAACTATGTTGACTGGAAAAGAAACTTGGACATTGTTCTTACTGCTGAAGAGCACAAATATGTGCTTACTCAACCATGTCCTAGGTTTCCATCATTAGATGCTCCTCTTGAGGAAAAATAGCAATATGATCGTTGGCAGAAATCTAATGAGATGGCCAAGTGCTATATCCTAGCATCTATTTCAAATGTTCTACAGCATCAAATGCAGGATGTAAAACTAGCTTCGGACATTATGCTCAGTCTGAAGGAGATGTTTGGTGAGCAAGGCCGTTCTGCAAGGCAAGAAACTATGAGGCAGATTTATAATACCAAAATGGCTGAAGGTACTTCAGTGAGGGAGCATTGTCTTAGGATGATCTCCAATCTGAATACATTGGAAGTTTTAGGTGACGATATTGATGGAGAATCCCAAGTGGATATGATACTCCAGTCACTACCAGAACCATTCAAGGAATTCTGACTTAACTATGATATGAATAAAAAGATTTATACATTGTCTGAATTGATGAATGAGTTGGTAGCGGCGGAAGGCATCCTTGGTACTTCTAGTGTTGAAGCCAATGTTGGTGAAGCTTCTACTTCTCAACCTAAGTCGAAAGGCAAAGGTAAGAAGAAGAAGAAGAAGAACTTCACTAAGCAAGATGATAAACAAGTTGCCTTAGGAGTTGCCAACAAAGGAAACAAAACCAAAGGAAAGTGTTTCCATTGTGGTGAGAAAGGGCATTGGAAGAGGAATTGTCCAATATTTAAGGCTGCCAAGAATAAAGGTATGAAAAGTACATTCCTTATTGAAATATGTTTGGTACAGAGTCCCACAGATTCCTGGTGTGTGGATTCAGGTTGTACTAATCATATCTGCAAATCCTTGCAGGGGTTTTAGGAGACCAGAAAGCTGAATGAAGGGGAAATGTTTCTTACCTTGGCTGATGGGAGCAGGATTTCAGTTGTAGCTATTGGAGTGTTTAATTTATGTTTTGAATCTAGAGTTTTAGTATTGGAAGACTGTTTGTATGTACCTAACGTTCGTAGAAATTTAATTTCTGCAACTTATTTAGGTAAACATGGACATTATGTTATCCTAAAAGACAATGTTGTAATAAAGAGGGATAAGGTGTTTATCTGTTCTGGCAATATTGTGGATGGTCTTTATATTTTAACTCCTGATAAGCATGAATTATATAATTCTGAATTAGATCATAACTCTCATGTAAAATCATTAAAGAGAAAGTTTCCTTCTACTAATGAAGCATATCTTTGGCACTTGCGTTTGGGTTATATTAATCCAAATAGAATTCAAAGACTGATCAAAGATGGACTTTTAGAGCCATTGGACTTTGATGAATTTCCAGTTTGTGAATCTTGTTTGGAAGGCAAAATGACCAAACGACCTTTTAAAGCAAAAGGTAGAAGAGCCCAAGAGTTGCTTGAATTAGTTCATACAGATGTATGTGGTCCTATGTCAACCCAAGCAAAAGGAGGTTACGAGTATTTCATCACTTTTACCGATGATTACTCTAGATATGGTTATGTGTACCTAATGAGACGAAAGTCCGAAGCCTTTGAAAAGTTCAAAGAGTTTAGGGCTGAAGTTGAGAATCAATTAGGTAAACGCATAAAAGCTATTCGATCTGATCGTGATGGCGAATACCTTCTTGGGGATTTCAAGGATTACTTAACTCAAAATGGGATTATATCCCAATTGACTGCACCTGGAACTCCCCAACAGAATGGTGTAGCAGAAAGAAGGAATAAGACTCTTTTGGAAATGGTTTGGTCCATGATGAGTTACTCAACTTTACCAGTTTCTTTTTTGGGATATGCACTAAAAACTGCAATGCATATTTTGAATTTAGTTCCATCAAAATCTGTTCCCAACACACCTAAGGAATTGTGGAGTGGGCGTAAGCCTAGTATGAAATATCTCCACATTTGGGGTTGTCCAGCACATGTGTTGAAAAGGAAGTCTGATAAGTTGGAATCTAAAACCGAAGTATGCATGTTTTTAGGGTATTCAAAAGAAACAAAGGGTTATTTATTCTATAATCATAAAGATAACAAAGTGTTTGTTAGCACACATGCCAAATTTTTGGAAGATGATTATATGAATAATTTTGATCCTAGAAATAAAGTTGTTTTGGCTGAAATGAATGAACCTTTAGTTGAACAACCAATAGATGAAACTAGGGATGATGTGGTTGTATTGGATACACCACAAGATACTACTCATAAGATGTCTAGTACACAGGTGCCTCGTCGTAGTGGGAGAATTGTTCGGCCTCCTATAGGATTCATAGGTTTGGGAGAAACTTATGAAGTTATCTCAGAAAAGGCTGAATCGGATCCCTACACTTATGAAGAGGCGATGAATGATATAGATGCACATCATTGGATCAAAGCTATGAAATCTGAATTAGATTCCATGTATTCCAATCAAGTTTGGGATCTTGTAAAGGCGCCTAATGGCATTAAACCTGTTGGTTGCAAATGGGTTTACAAGAGGAAGAGAGGGGTAGATGGAAAGGTTGAAACTTTTAAAGCAAGACTAGTGGCGAAAGGGTATACACAAAAAGAAGGTATTGACTATGATGAAACTTTTTCGCCAGTAGCCATGCTTAAATCTATCAGAATTCTCTTATCCATTGCTGCTCATTATGATTATGAGATTTGGCAAATGGATGTCAAGACTGCATTTCTTAATGGCAATCTTGAAGAAGAAATCTATATGATGCAACCGGAAGGTTTTATAGCAAAGAACCAAGAGCATATGGTATGCAAGTTAAAAAGGTCCATTTATGGACTTAAACAAGCATCTAGGTCATGGAACATCAGATTTGATCAAGCAATCAAGTCGTTTGGTTTTGAACAAAATCTTGATGAACCGTGTGTGTACAAAAGACATCGAGATAAAGTAGTAATGTTCCTAGTGCTTTATGTTGATGACATTCTACTCATTGGAAATGATGTAGGGGTAATGTCATCGGTAAAGGTTTGGTTGTCAAACCAATTTGATATGAAGGACTTGGGTGAGGCTAACTTTATTCTAGGGATCAAGCTTTGGCGAGATCGCAAGAATAGGATGTTAGGCTTATCACAGGCTGGATATATAGATAAGGTTCTAGAACGGTTTATCACGCAAAACTCCAACAAGGGATTACTTCCTTTCAGACATGGAGTTCCTCTGTCTGATGACCAAAGGCCTAAGACTCAAGAGGAAAAAGATATGATGAGACAAGTTCCTTATGCTTCTGCAGTAGGAAGTCTCATGTATGCCATGCTTTGTACTATACCAGATATTTGTTATTCAGTTGGCATGGTCAGCCGATATCAATCAAATCCAGGACCAAAACATTGGTAAGCTGTAAAGCATATTCTCAAGTATCTACGGAGGACGAGAGATTATATGCTTGTTTATCGATGTGAGGATTTGATACCCATTGGCTATACAGATTCAGATTTTCAGTCGGATCTAGATTTCAGAAAGTCCACGTCAGGATGTGTATTCACCTTAGGAGGTGGAGCCATAACATGGAGGAGTGTCAAACAATCTTGTATTGCGAACTCCACCATGGCAGCAGAATATGTTGCTGCTTGTGAAGCAGCAAAAGAAGCTGTATGGCTCAAAAAATTCCTTTCTGACCTTGGTGTAATGAGAATGGAACAAGTTCCCATCACATTGTTTTGCGACAATAGTGGTGCAGTTGCATAATCAAAAGATCCAAGGAATCACAAGAAAGGAAAGCACATTGAGAGAAAGTACCACATCATTAGAGATATTATTGCTCGTAGAGATGTGATGGTAGCAAAGATTGAAAGTGCAAATAATCTAGCAGATCCCTTTACCAAAGCCTTGCCTCAAAGGACCTTCAAGTTGCATTTGGAGGGAATAGGAGTTAGATTAGTGCACAATAGTCTTTAGGGCAAGTGGGAGATATGTTGGGATTAGTGCCCTTAAATCCTATTGTATGATGTTATGTATGATATTATGTAGGACATTATGTATGACATGATGTATGACTTGATATTGTAATTAATAAAGTTGTTTTATTATTACCTAAAATAATAGTAACATGAATATTCGGACATTATCATTTAGTCCATGAGATGCATTGTATGTGATTTGTGTGATTTAGTCACAGAAGATATAAGTCACAAGTTTTTTGTAAACTCAGAATTTTAGTTCATAGTCAGTGATGAAATTGGGCATTTCATCTGCGAAGACTATAACATATCAACTATGATGATTTGTCTTGATCATGGAAGTGGAGACTTCTAGTTGATGTGTTAATATGTTTTAAGAGTTAAGACATATTGAGCTGAACCGCTGTGAGATTTATTATTCTCCTAACGACTGTCAATTGAATAATAAATCTTACGACTTATATTTGCATGAACTCTTAATCCTGAGAGAATAATGGACCTAATCATGAAGTATAGGTTGCTTTGATATATCAGGAGTGAGATCTAAAGTAACGGTCAAAACCTCAGTATGTTGGGCAACCACATTTAATGTTGATGGAACATATATTTTCAAGATGGAATTCATAGTCTCTTAATGGAGATACAAAATATTCCCTTGAGATAAGTTTAATTGGTTTGTTATTCAGAGAGTTAGGCCTAACCACTTTGGTAAGAAATTACTAAAGTATATATTTATGAAATTGGATTTCATAAATATATGATGAATAACTTAAAAGGATTAAATCAGGTACTCAAGGATTAAGATGTCGTAATCTTCAAAGTGGCAGTCTATATTCATGACTTTGAATTACTACGAATATTTTATGAAGGGGTTGCATGTATAATAAAGTCTTGAGATATAATTTATTAATAAGGCCTAGAGTGCAATTATATTTATATAGTGGTATTAAATATAATTAATGGTAACTTTGGACTTGTCAAGAGTTGACAGAAAAGCCCAAGGCCCATTGGAGCTAGTGTCTTATTGGTCCTTTTGGTCCCATTCCAAGCCACACATTAAAGCCAAATTGGAAAGGCCCAATAGGCCGGCCCAATTAGATAATCGGTTATATATAAAGGGAGAGACATACAAAATTTTTATTAGAGATTAGAGAAAAAGTGAGACACCATTGTGAAGTGGTGTGTATGTGCGAGTGAAACCACTCAATTATTCTCCATTGGAAATTGATTGAGAGACCACACTTCTTGGGCGTAAAGTGGAATTGGAGTGAAGATCATTCTTCTAAGATCTAAGTCAGATGCTCCTAAGCACATTAAAGCCTTGTGCAAAAGATTGCAAAATGAGAAGGGCTTAAAGATTGATTGAATTCGAAGTGACCATGATAAAGAATTCGAGAACTCTTACATGGAGTCCTTTTGCACTAGATCAGGTACTCCTCAGCAGAATTCTCTGCTCCTATTACTCTTCAGCAGAATGGAGTATGAGATGGTTAGAGCCATGTTGCACAACAAGGATGTGGCTAGAAACTTATGGGGAGAAGCCATCAACACTGTGTGTCATATGGTTAACAGGGTGTATTTTAGATCCGGTACCAAGAAGACTCCTTATGAGTTATGGAAAGGAAGGAAGCCAAATGATAAGTATTTCAGAATCTTCGGAAGTACTTGTTTCATTCTCAAGGATAGAGAGAATGTGGGAAAATTTGACTCCCGAAGTGATGAAGGAATATTTCTGGGATACTCATCTACAAGCAAGGCTTATCGAGTATACAACAAAAGAACCAAGAAGGTGATGGAAACAGTAAATGTTGTGATAGATGAAGCTTCAGAGTCCGGTCTTGAGAAAATTAGTGAGGAATCCCCGAAGAAATTCTTCCTCTCGAGCCCAACGATGTTCAAGAAATTGTTGATCAAGAGCCCGCATCTCCAAGTACTCCCGGCACTCCAAGTGTTGTAGAGGGTTCAACAGAAATACCTGAAGGAAATAAGCATGTACGCAGCAAAAAATTAATGGATCTACTTCATTCTCAATCTATAACATGCACTAGGTAAATTTTAGAATTCAAGTATAAGAGAGCGTACCTTAAAGCGATGAATTTCAAAACAAAGATCGAAGCACTTGTGAATACTTTTAATCTTCACTCCAATTCCACTATCGTCCAAGAAGTGTGGACTCTCAATCAGTTACAAAAGGAGAATTAAAGTGTGACTCATACTCACATACACACCATTTCACAATGATGTTTTTCACCCTCTAAAAATTTTGTACGTTTTTCCTTTTGTATCTAACCAATTATCTAATTGGGCTTGCCTTTTAGGTCTTTCCAATTGGGCTTAAGTGTGTGGCTTGGAGTGGGACCAAAAGGGACCAATAAGACACTGGCTCCAATAGGCCTTGGGCATTTCTGTCAACTCTTGACAAGTCTAAAGTTACCATTAACTATATTTAATACCACTATATAAAAATAGTTGCACTCTAGGCCTTATCTATAAATTACATCCCAAGACTTTATTGTACATGCAAACTTCTTCATAAAATATTCGTAGTAATACAAAGTCATAAATGTGGATTGCCACTTTGTAGATTACTACATCTTAATCCTTGAGTATCTGATTTAATCCTTTTAAGTTATTCATCATATATTTATGAAATCTAATTTCATAAAGATATACTTTAGTAATTTCTTACCAAAGTAGTTAGGTCTAACTCTCTGAATAACAAACCCATTAAACTTATCTCAAGGGAATATTTTATATCTCCGTTAAGAGACTATGAATTTCATCTTGAGAATATATGTTCCATCAACACTAAATGTGGCTGCCCAACATACTGAGGTTTTGACCGTTACTTTAGATCTCACTCCTGATATATCAAAGCAACCTACACTTCATGATCAAGTCCATTATTCTCTTAGGATTAAGAGTTCATGCAAATATAAGTTGTGAGATTTATTATTCTTTTGATAGTCCTTAGGAGAATAATAAATCTTACAGCGGTCCAATTCAATATGTCTTAACTCTTAAAACATATCAACACATCAACTAGAAGTCTCCACTTCCATGATCAAGACAAATCATCGTAGTTGATATGTTATAGTCTTCGCAGATGAAATTCCCAATTTCATCACTGACTACGAACTATAATTCTAAGTTTACAAAGAACTTGTGACTTATATCTTCTGTGACTAAATCACATAAATCACATACTATGCATCTCATGGACTATGTGATAATGTCTAAATATTCATGTTACTATTATTTCAGATAATAATAAAACAACTTTATTAAACACAATATTAAGTCATACATAATGTCACACTTAATATCATACATAGCATCATACAATAGGATTTAAGGGCACTAATCCTAACAATCTCCCACTTGCCCTAAAGACTATTGTGCACTAATCTGACTCTCATTCCCTCCAAATGTGACTCGAAAGTCCTTTGAGACAAGGCTTTAGTAAATAGATTTGCTAGATTATTGACACTTTCAATCTTTGCTACCACCACATCTCCACGAGCAACAATATCTCGAATGATATGGTACTTCCTCTCAATGTGCTTTCCTTTCTTATGATTCCTTGGATCATTAGAATGTGCAACTGCTTCACTGTTGTCACAAAACAATGTGAATGGAACTTGCTCCATTCTCATTACACCAAGGTCAGAAAGGAATTTCTTGAGCCATATAGCTTCCTTTGCTGCCTCACAAGCAGCAACATATTCTGCCTCCATGGTGGAGTTTGCAATATAAGACTACTTAATACTCCGCCAACTTATGGCTCCACCTCCCAAGGTGAAAACACATTCTGATGTGGATTTTCTGAAATCTAGATCCGATTGAAAGTTTGAATCTGTATAGCCAGTAGGTATCAAATCCTCACTTTGGTAAACAAGCACATAATCTCTCGTTCTCTGAAGATACTTGAGAATATGCTTTACAGCTTGCCAATGTTTTGGTCTTGGATTTGATTGATATTGGCTGACCATGCCTACTGAATAGCAGATATTTGGTCTAGTACAAAGCATGGCATACATAAGACTTCGCATTGCAGAAGCATAAGGAACTTGTCTCATCAAATCTTCTTCCACTTGAGTCTTAGGCCTTTGGTCATTAGATAGAGGAACTCCATGTCTGAAAGGAAGTAATCCTTTCTTGGAGTTTTGCATGCTAAACCGTTCTAGAACCTTATCTATATATCCAGTTTGTGATAAGCCTAACATCTTATTCTTGCGATCTCGCCAAAGCTTGATCCCTAGAATAAAGTTAACCTCACCCAAGTCCTTCATATCAAATTGGCTTGACAACCAAACCTTTATCGATGACATTACCCCTACATCATTTCCAATGAGTAGAATATCATCAACATAAAGCACTAGGAACATTACTACTTTATCTCGATGTCTTTTATACACACATGGTTCATCAAGATTTTTCTCAAAACCAAATGACTTGATTGCTTGATCAAATTTGATGTTCCATGACCTAGATGCTTGCTTAAGTCCATAAATGGACCTTTTTAACTTGCATACCATATGCTCTTGGTTCTTAGCTATGAAACCTTTCTGTTGCATCATATAGATTTCCTCTTCAAGATTGCCATTAAGAAATGCAGTCTTGACATCCATTTGTCAAATCTCATAATCAAAATGAGCAGCAATGGATAAGAGAATTCTGATAGATTTAAGCATTGCTACTGGAGAAAAGGTTTCATCATAATCAATACCTTCTTTTTGTGTATACCCTTTTGCCACTAGCCTTGCTTTAAAGGTTTCAACATTTCCATCTATCCCTCTCTTCCTCTTGTAAACCCATTTGCAACCAACAGGTTTAATGCCGTTAGGCGCCTCTACAAGATCCCAAACTTGATTGGAATACATGGAATCTAATTCAGATTTCATAGCTTGGACCCAATGATGTGCATCTATATCACTCATTGTCTCTTCATAAGTGTAGGGATCCGATTCAACTTCTTCAAAGATAGCTTCATAAGTTTCTCCCAAACCTATAAATCTTATAGGAGGCCGAACAATTCTCCCACTGCGATGAGGTACTTGTGTACTAGACATGTCATGAGTAGTATCTTGTGCTCTATCTAATACAACCACATCATCTTTAGTTTCATCCATTGGTTGTTCATTTACAGGTTCATTCATTTCAGATAATAAAACTCTACTTCTAGGAGTAAAATTATTCATATAGTCATTTTCCAAGAATTTGGCATTTGTGCTAACAAACACTTTATTATCTTTATGACTGTAGAATAAACCTCCAACAGTTCCTTTCGGATACCCTACAAAGAAAACCACTTATGTTTTAGACTGTAACTTGTTAGACTTTCCTTTTAACACATGTGCTGGACTACCCCAAATATGGAGATGTCTCATACTAGGCTTACGCCCATTCCATAATTCCACATGTATTTTAGGAATAGACTTCGAATGTACTAAATTCAGAAGATACATTGTAGTGTTTAAGGCATATCCCCAAAAAGAAATAGGTAGAGTTGAATAACTCATCATGGACCTAACCATATCTAAAAGAGTCCTATTCCTTCTTTCCGCTACACCATTTTGTTGTGGAGTTTCAGGTGCAGTCAATTGGGATACAATCCCATTTTAAGTTAAGTAATCCTTAAAATTTCCAAGAAGGTATTCGCCACCTCAATCAGATCGAATGGCCTTTATGTGTTTGCCTAATTGATTCTCAACTTCAGCCTTAAACTCTTTAAACTTTTCAAAGGCTTCGGACTTCCGTTTCATTAGGTACACATAACCAAATCTAGAGTAATCATCAGAGAATGTGATGAAATACTTATAGCCACCTCTTGCCTGGATTGACATAGGACCACAAACATCAGAATGCACTAGTTCTAGCAAATCTTGTGCTCTTCTACCTTTTACATTAAAAGATCGTTTTGTCATTTTACCTTCCAAACAAGATTCACAAACTAGAAATTCATCAAAGTCCATGAGCTCTAAGAGTCCATCTTTGATCAGTCTTTGAATCCTATTTGAATTAATATGACCCAAACGCAAGTGCCAAAGATATGCATCACTAGTAGAAGGAAACTTTCTCTTTAATAATTTCACATGTGAGTTATTATCTAATTCAGAATTATATAATTCATGCTTATCAGGAGTTAAAATATAAAGACCATCCACAATATTGCCAAAACAGATAAACACTTTACCCTTCTTTATTACACCATTGTCTTTAAGGATAACACAATATCCATGTTTACCTAAGTAAGTAGCAGAAATTAAATTCCTACGAACATTAGGTACATATAGACAGCCTTCCAATACTAAAACTCTTGACTCAAGGCATAAATTAAACACTCCAACAGCTACAACTAGAATCCTGCTCCCATCAGCAAAAGTAAGAAACAACTCCCCTTCTTTAAGCTTTCTGGTCTCTTAGAACCCCTGCAAGGAATTGCAAATATGATTAGTACAACCTGAATCCACACACTAGGAATCCGTGGGATTCTGTACCAAACATATTTCTAGAAGGAATGTATTATTCATACCCTTATTCTTGGTAGCCTTGAATATTGGACAATTTCTCTTCCAATGTCCTTTCTCACCACAATGGAAACATTTTCTTTTGAGCTTCTTTCCTTTGTCAGCAATACCTAAGGCAATTTCTTTACCGTCTTGCTTGGTGAAGTCCTTCTTCTTCTTATTCTTCTTACCCTTACCTTTCGACTTAGGTTGAGAAGTAAAAGCTTCACCAACATTAGCTTCAACATTGGAAGTACCAAGGATGCCTTCCGCCACTACCAATTCATTCATCAATTCAGACAATGTATAAACCCTTTTGTTCATATTGTAATTAAGTCTGAATTCCTTGAATGATTCTGGTAGTGACTGGAGTATCATATCCACTTGGGATTCTCCATTAATATCAGCACCTAAAACCTCAAATGTATTCAGATTAGAGATCATTGTAAGACAATGTTCCCTTACTGAACTTCCTTAAGTCATTTTGGTATTATAAATTTGCCTCATGGTTTCTTGCCTTACAGAACAGCTTTGCTCACCAAACATCTCCTTCAGACTTAGCATAATGTCTGAAGCTAGTTCTACATCCTGCATTTGATGCTATAGAACATTTGAGATAGATGCTAGGATGTAGCATTTGGCCATCTCATTAGATTTTTGCCAACGATCATATCGCTGTTTTTCCTCAGAAGGAGCATCTAATGAAGGAAAGCTAGGACATGGTTTAGTAAGAACATACTTATGCTCTTCAGCAGTAAGAACAATGTCCAAATTTCTTTTCCAGTCAACATAGTTGGATCCAGTCAGTTTGTTTTGATCAAGAATAGTAACAAGTGGACTAAAAGATGTCATTTTCAAATCTGAAAAAAATAAACATGAATATAATAAGTAAACTGGACATTATCAATTTAGCATATAAATATATACTATGGAACCTTAATAAAACCATAATATAATATATGCAAGGACAACCCAATCTCATATTCAATATCCCTCGGCATAGAGTGAATATAAAATACTATGATTAATTGAGAACTATTCTCATTATTAGTGCTATCATGATAACTCTTATCAAACACTAATAATATGTTGTTATTCATTTGGCCTCTAAATAATGATAGCAAGAACTCAGCATAGAGGATACTATAATATTTAATCTAATGTATACTATTGTCTAGAATCATGTGTAGCCACATCTCATCCCCTTAACAGGCTTATTTTGTAGTACCATGATACAAAACACCCTCCGCATGGAATGTAAATCTCGAGGTTAAGACAAGGTGTTTGATCATACCAATATAAACCAAGAAATTCAATCTTGTAGGACCATGAAATAAATACTCTCTGCATGGAATGCTAAACTCCAAGCAAAGACAAAGTATATATCTGACACTACTATGAACCGACAATGGAAGCCGTGAGATCCAACCCTTGTATCTCTCTCCCACTAGATGTTTTAAAGAAAAGGTTTTTAATTACAAAACATTCATAATCTAATTACACATAGTCTTAGTACTTTTACATGTGAAAACACTTAGAAAAATTTCTGATTTTCTTTCTTTCGATCGATCGAATGTGCCCCTCGATTGATTGAGAAAATTAAAAAATTCGAACTTGACCTCCTGACTTATTCGATTGATACTCAATTGCCTCTCGATTGATTGAAAAAATAAATTCGATCAATCAACTAATAATCGAAAATCAATCTATTTAAAAAGTCTGATCACTATTTCACTCGATCGATCAAAAGTGATTTTTGATAGATCAAAAATCGTGAAACTCGAATTTTCAGAAATTTTCTAAGGCAGTTTTCTTTGTTTTTCATGAACAAACATTCAACATATGAACATTACAGACAGAGATTGATGTCAAAACTGAATTCTATTGATGCTATAGCCTTAAGACTCAATTTAATGTACTTAAATTTAAATTTAAACAACATCATAATGTCAATTTCAGTTTTCATTAAATCATAGTTTCAACAACATGCAGAAAATTAAAACATAATCTTCTAACAATATGAAACTATCATCTCTAATTCTAAAACTCACAATACATGTTAAACAGATTGGAAATTGAAGACCGCTCTGATACCAATTGAAGGAAATAAGCATGTACGCAGCGGAAAATTAACGGATCTACTTCATTCTCAATCTATAACATGCACTATGTAAATTTTAGAATTCAAGTATAAGAGAGCGTACCTTGAAGCAATGAATTTCAAAACAAAGATCGAAGCACTTGGGAATACTTTTAATCTTCACTCCAATTCCACTATCGCCCAAGAAGTGTGGACTCTCAATCAGTTACAAAAGGAGAATTAAAGTATGACTCACACTCACATACACATCATTTCACAATGATGTTTTTCACCCTCTAAAAATTTTGTACGTTTTTCCTTTTGTATTTAACCAATTATCTAATTGGGATGGCCTTTTGGGCCTTTCCAATTGGGCTTAAGTGTGTGGCTTGGAGTGGGACTAAAAGGGAACAATAAGACACTTGCTCCAATGGGCCTTGGGCTTTTCTGTCAACTCTTGACAAGTCCAAAGTTACTATTAACTATATTTAATACCACTATATAAATATAGTTGCACTCTAGACCTTATCTATAAATTATATTCCAAGACTTTATTGTACATGCAAACCCCTTCATAAAATATTCGTAATAATATAAAGTCATAAATGTGGACTGCCATTTTGTAGATTACTACATCTTAATCCTTAAGTACCCAGTTTAATCCTTTTAAGTTATTTATCATATATTTATGAAATCCAATTTCATAAATATATACTTTAGTAATTTCTTACCAAAGTGGTTAGGCCTAACTCTCTGAATAACAAACCCATTAAACTTATCTCAAGGGAATATTTTATATCTCCGTTAAGAGACTATGAATTCCATCTTGAGAATATATGTTCCATCAACACTAAATGTGGCTGCCCAACATACTGAGATTTTGACTGTTACTTTAGATCTCACTTCTGATATATCAAAGCAACCTACACTTCATGATCAAGTCCATTATTCTCTCAGGATTAAGAGTTCATGCAAATATAAGTCGTGAGATTTATTATACATTTGACAGTCCTTAGGAGAATAATAAATCTCACAGCGGTCCAGTTCAATATGTCTTAACTCTTAAAACATATCAACACATCAATTAGAAGTCTCCACTTCCATGATCAAGACAAATCATCGTAGTTGATATGTTATACTCTTTACAGATGAAATGCCCAATTTCATCACCGACTACAAACTATAATTCTCAGTTTACAAAGAACTTGTGAGTTATATTTTCAGTGACTAAATCACATAAATCACATACTATGCATCTCATGGACTATGTGATAATGTCCGAATATTCATGTTACTATTATTTCAGATAATAATAAAACAACTTTATTAAACACAATATTAAGTCATACATAATGTCACACTTAATATCATACATAGCATCATACAATAGGATTTAAGGGCACTAATCCTAACAATACCTACCTCACCTGACTCTGAATTCCATGAAGAGAAAGGATATTCCTCTAGGATTTAATTGAATCATCCCCCTGAAATTATTGTGGGAAACCTGAATGAACTTACACTAAGGAAGCGTATAGTTGATAAATGTGTTGCTAACTTTATGTCATATTCTTGTTATTTGTCATAGGTTGAACCCACCAAGGTTAAGGAAGATCTTCAGGATGAAAGCTGGGTTGAGGCAATGCATGATGAATTGCTTCAGTTTCAAAGGAATGATGTCTGGACTCTAGTACCTAGACCGGAAGGTGAGCATATCATTGGCACAAAGTGGATCTTCCACAACAAGACTGACGAGGAGGGTAATGTAATCTGCAACAAGGCTCGTCTTGTGGCTCAAGCATACTCTCAAATGGAAGGAGTAAACTAGGATAAGACATTTACTCTAGTAGCCCGTATGGAGTCCATCAAGATTCTCCTAGCCTTGGCATGTCACTTAAAGTTCAAGCTTTACCAAATGGATGTAAGGACTGCTTTCTTGAATAGGTTCCTTAAAGAAGATGTCTATGTGGCTCAACCAAAAGGATTCATTGATCCACACTTTCCAGATCATGTGTTGTACCTCAAGAAGGCACTCTATGGTTTAAAGCAAGCTCCTAGAGCTTGGTATGATTGGCTCACATAATACTTGGTGTCATATGGGTTCACAAGAGGAAAAGTTGATCAAACTCTCTTCATCAAAAGGAAAGATGGTGAGTTGATAGTTGCTCAAGTTTATGCTGATGATATCATCTTCAAGTCGACTAAGGAAGAACTTGCTCATAGTTTCTCCAAACTTATGCAGGTTAAGTTTGAGATGAGCATGATTGGAGAGTTGAATCACTTCTTTGGGTTGCAGATCTGTCAACAAGAGTCAAGTATATTCCTATCTTAATCTAAATATGCTAAAAATCTTGTAAAAAAGTTTTGTTTGGAATTTGCTAGTTCTGTTAGAACTCCTATGAACCCAAATGTTAAACTCGCTGTTGATTTGTTAGGTAAAAGTATTGGTTTGTCTCTATATAAAAGCATGATAGGTAGTCTTCTTTACCTTAATGCTAGTAGACCTGACATTAGTTACAGTGTGAGAGTGTGTGCTAGATATCAAGCTAATCCCAAAGAGTCTCATATGATTGCCTTGAAAAGAATCATAAAGTATGTCAAAACCACTGCCGACTTTGATGTGTGGTACAACAAGGACACAAATGATATCTTGGCTAGGTATTCAGATGCAGACTGGGCTGGGAATGCTAATGAGAGAAAGAGTACTTTGGGGGGTTATTTTTATGTGGGTAATAATCTTGTCTCCTGGATAAGCAAAAAGAAGAATTCCATCTCTTTATCCACTGCAGAGGCTGAATTACATCGCTGCCGGTAGCTTTTGCACCCAACTTCTATGGATACAAAATCTCCTCCTTGATTATGGTATTCATCAAGAACATCTTACCATCTATTTGTAGACACTCAATTTTGCACCCATGATTTCATTAAGGAGAATGACTTGAATGACCAATCCATGTACCCCAAAAATCATAATTGCATTACATGCATCAATTTGTTCTTGCATTACATACATCATTTTGTCTTTGCATTACATGCATTAATTCATTTATTGCATATCATAAAAATGATCTTGAGATTCTAACAGTCACGGCAGTGTTTCTGGTTATCAAATCAGACTATTGGATCGAAAGATATCGCATGATTAAGTTTGCACAATCAACATGCATTGTGTCTAGGTAGAATCGACCACACATGATCAATTTAAATTAATTCTAATTGGTTAAACAATTAAAATTAATTAAATAATTTTTTGATTGGTTAATAATTAGTGTTTAAAATAGGGATGCATGTATGGGAATAAAATGGATGATTGGATAATAATAAAACTGTGGATAATTTGAACTTTATCAAGATTTATTTTAGGGGTATTTATCTACAAGATAATTGTCCTTAAATATTTTGAATTATCCAAAAAAGAGATGAAAAATCATAGGCGGAGGATGAAAACGTGTCTAGGTACAAGGATCGGCCAAAAAACCCTAGAAGAGGAGTCCAAATGGCACCTGAACACGAAAGTGCATTCGGAGCCATAAGGCCAATTCGGCACTTTTGGAGTGCCGAACGGCACTCTAAAAGGGCCGAATTTTCTTGATTTGGGCTTTGGCCCAACGGCCTTCGGGTGACGATTATGCATACCCTTTTTGATCTTTCTGCAAAAGGATGCGTTCAAATTCAAACCCTAATCATCCATACCTATTTTTTAGAGTCTTCTAGCCTCTATAAATAGAGACCAAACCTCATAATTCAGCACTTTTTTTTTTTAAATGCTCTGAGCGGCATACATTTTTTACTCTCAAACCACCCATATTTTCTAATCCCTTCTCTAAGTGTTGCTACTTAAATTAGGGTTTTTAGGTTTCAAAGAGAATTGAACAAATTTCTTTGAACCCTAAAACATCCTTTCAAGAATAAAGTGTGCTCATGCAAGAGGTTGTTTCCTTCACCCTTTTTCTTGTGATGTGATGATGCATGTTATATCTCTTTCATTTTCAAATATCTATAACATGAATTGTTAATTGTTGTTTTGTTAAAGCATGATTGTTTTTTATGTGATTGTTATAATCTTTGTTTGAATGTCAATAAATTTGCATGTGAACAATTATTTTTCTTAAAACAAAACAGATCTGCATCTTTATAAGATGTAGATCTAAATTTTTCTCAATATAAAAATAGATCTGTAGATGTAGAACTGAATATTTCTCAATATAAAAAACAGATTTGCATCTTTATAAGATGTACATCTAAATTTTTCTCAATATAAAAAAAAGATTTGTATATTTCTAAGACGTAGATCTGAATTTTTCTCGAAATAAAAATAGATCTGCATCTTTGTAAGATGTAGATCTGAATTTTTCTCAATATAAAAAACAAATCTGCATCTTTATAAGATGTAGATCTAAGTTTTTCTCAATATAAAAACAGATCTACATCTTCCTTAGATGTAAATCTGAGTTTTCTCAAACAAAAAGAGATCTGTATTTTTATGAGATGCAGATCTAAATTTTTCTCAAATCAAAACTGATTTGCATATTTCTTAAGATGCAAATATGATTTTCTTAATACATGCAAATTGTTGAAATAAAGAAAGAGATTGTGTATGATTGTGTTTGTGTTTATTTTAATTCATGATTGCATAAATTTAGATTATGAGTGGAATTCTTTTCTTAAAAAAAACTTTTTTATAAAATATATGGCAAAACAGATCAAAATTTTTGTCATAAAAAATCATTCTTTTAAATATAACAAAACATATTTGAATTTTATCATCAAAAACCATTTTTTTATATCCCACAAAACAGATCTGGTATTTTGACAAACTAGAATCATTTTTCTTAATCACCAAAACAGATTTGAATTTTTTTAAACAAAAGAAGAGATTTCCTTCATAAATAAATTTGTGTGATTTAAGTTTTGTCTCACATGTTCAACATATCATTCATGACATGCATAAAAAAGTACATTGGTCACAAGAGTCTAGAAGACCAAACTTTGTCTCGGCAGAATGGGTGCCTAACACCTTCCCATTCCGTAACCTAGCCTCCAGATTTAGGTTTTTGGTTTAGTAGATCTAGCCTTGTCTTCATTTATGTTGGGTAGAATGTAACTAGGATAGTAGGCCATGTAATTATTTGGTAGATTGTAACTAGGACCCAAAGCTATGTAATTTTCAAGTTTTTCAAGATATGTCATTTTTATTCAACCAATGAATGGAACTATTTAGTCATGTATTTTGTAATTAGTATTTTTTCTTATTTTTTTGTATAAAGAAAAATAAGTGGCGACTCCATGCCACTTACCCAAAAAGAAAGGTGCCTTAAAAGGTACACGGATCTCTTTTTTGAGGGATGCTTTTCGTCGAGGTCTCTCACAGTGGCGACTCCATTGGGGATGTCGAGGGCTAAGCTTCGTATTAGACTTAAGTGACCAAATGTGTACCTTTGTTTTGCATGGTCTTGCATGATATTGTTGTTTGTTTGTTTATTTATGTTTGATGAGATGTTATATGATATGTTGTTGTATGATATTTTGTTGTTTGTATTGTTTGTTAAAATATTTCCGTAACTGTCATAATGTATGCTATCCAAACAATACGTATGCACCCCTTTTCAACAATTTGTGGTGGTAGTAACCATGGATCACCATTCTTCATTAGATTCGAGTACCCAGTGGCGAACTCACTAACTTATAGCCCAAAGTCACTGGATCATTTCTTGTTGATTGTAAAGGATAGACCATGCCATTCAGACCAACGTAATGTTCATTACATTACAAGTTGGGAGGTGTATTGTCCTAACTATGGGAAACAATGAAACAACAAACCTACCCTACAATGTAATGACTTAGAACCTACCCTTAGGTCAGTCTCGATTAAAAATTGCATTGCATGTTGTGTGTTTGTTTTGATTGACTGATGGATGTGGATGGGGTCTTAGCTTTGATTAACCCGACCAAGCCTATCATTAGAGGAGAATATGGTCAAGATTTGAAGGAAGGCTACAAAGAGAACCAAAGCCCGATACTTAAGCCAGTAGCCCCAGCTCCAAGCCTGTCACTCCCATCACAATACTGAAGCCTCCAAGCATAGAAGAGACTCCACTACTACAACATCATAACCCCATCTTCAACCTCCAAGACAGTTCAAGTCATAAAAAGTTTAAAGCTTCTAGCAATATAGCAGAAGAGGGAGAACACCCAAACACAGAGGAACCCATGAACTCTTAAGAGCTACTTAACACTATGGTAGCTAGTCAAATTCAATTGAGGGAAGACATGAATCGTATGATGCAACAGTTTCAGAATTTGAAGAGTAATCAAAAGGGGGATAAGGCTAATCATGATCCACCAACCCTAGAGAATGAGAAGAAGATCAATGAGAGGATGAATAAAATAAAGGAGATGATTAGAAGAGCCTACAAGATGGAGGAACTTATGGACTATGATTCACTCTCCCTGTTCCCTAATGCAAGGCTGCCACCTAAGTTCAAGATGCCAACCCTAGACAAGTTTGATGGGACCGGCTACCCAAAGTCCCATCTGAAGATGTATATGAGGGCTATACAGCCCCTAGGCGCAACCAAAGAAGTACTTGCTCAGATGTTTCAAAACACACTAACCGGAGCTGCTCTTAGGTGGTTCCTTAATCTGGATGATGCAAGAGCAAGAAGTTAGGAGGACATCTGCCGAGAGTTTCACAAGCAATACAAGTACAATATGGAAGTGGACATTACAAGAGAAGACCTTAAGACTACGAAGCAAGAGCCAAAAGAATCCTTCTCAGCTTTCATTACCAAGTGGAGAGCCAAGGCTGCACAGATGACGAGTAGGCAAAGTGAAGAAGAACAATTAGCCATGGTTGTAAAGAACTTTTTGCCTATATACCATAAATATTTGTTTGCACAGTATTTTCCCAATTTTAAAGCTTTAATTGCTGTCGGAACTCAAATTGAGGATGTTATAAACAATGGCAATATAAAGATTGATGACCTTCCAAGATTTAGAAAGAATGTAGGGTCTAATTCTAAGGTTGCAAAAATTTCCAATATTCATAAAAATAATCCTTATCAATTGATTGCAACCATTGCACCTGTGCAAGTACCCCAAGGGCCTAGACCCAAGAGAGAACTTCATGAGTTGTACATGCCCATAAGTCAAGTGTTTGACAAGCTAAAAGCGAAAGGGTTTCTGAAGCCTTTAGACCCAAGACCAATTCCAAACCCTTTGCCCTCAAAGTTTGATGTGAATAAAATATGTGCTTACCATCAAACCCTGGTCATGACATCGACCGTTGTTTCACCCTTCGTCATGCAATTCAAGACCTAGTAGACAATAAAGTGATTGCGCCGCCCACAAGGCCTAGCATCACTAACAATCCCTTGCCTAATCACAATTTTGGGAAAGGACCGAGGGTTAATTGCTTGATGACCGAAGAAGAGAATAAGGAAGACCCGTCCAACTTGATCTATAACTTACATGAGTGCTTCATGATAACATGGGAAGAATTGATGGATAGGACCTTTACTACCACTACAGGATTTGACATATGGAATGAAATACCAGAACAGGAAAACAACCAAACATCCACAAATGGGGGGAGACACTTCAAACCCCAAGAGAGTAGCCAAACATCCACAAATAGGGGGAGACACATCAAACCCCGAGACACTAATCTTTATGACTCAACTAAAATTACCCATATCACAAGGGGGGAGACACATTAAATCCCCACATTTAGAGAACGACAACCCGATGGAAGCTCTGAATAGATCCACTCAACAAACACCCACCGAAGAAGATGAAGTCCTCAAGCAACTACAAAAGGCACAAGCCAACATATCCTTATGGGGTTTACTCATGGCCTCATACAAACATCGACAAAACCTAGTAGACTTGCTCAACCAAATCCAAGTCCCAACAACCACAACCTCCCAAGAGCTGAATGCTATGATTGGGTTCATAAATAGGGAACTCACTATTTCCTATTCTGACAAGGATCTGACCAAGAAGGTGAAGCACCACAATGATCCGTTGCATATCACTATAAATGCCATGGGGAAAAGAATACCGATGGTTTTGGTAGATGATGGAAGTGCCTTGAATGTTTGTCCTTTGAAGACTGCAAGCTGCCTTGGCCTAAGCATTGAAGACTTTATGCCTACCAATCAACATATGAGGGCATATGACAACAGTAAAAGAGAAGTCTTGTAAACCATAACATTAGAGCTTACCATAGGACCGATGGTCAAGAAGGTGGATTTTCAAGTCCTTGATATAGCCTCATACTTTAATATGCTCCTCGAGCGACCATGGATCCATGACACAAAAGCCATACCTTCTTCCCTATATCAAAAGGTTCGGGTTCCACATGAAGGGGCTATTGTGACCATCTATGGAGATACTTTGACTATGCCTAAACTCGTTTATGGTATTGATTTTGAGAAAGAGCCATTGACCTTGGATGGCTTTCAGACTGAGAAGCCTGGCTTTGAAAAGGGAGAAGAAGAAGTTGAAAAGTTTCCAATGGACTTTGTTCCTTGTGGTAACAACAATGTCGAAGCAATGATGAGGAGAATGAACTACCTTCCTAGGATGAATATGGGGAGAGTTATGAAGAAACCAACCATTCAAGACTTGGTAATTCCTACTGCAACACCACCTTTTGGGCTAGGCTATAAGCCCACTGGCGATGATTTGTTGGAAATGGAAGTAATAAGGATGGCCTGAGCCAAGGCCAAAGCAAAAGGACTTCCTTCTCCTCCAGAACCTCTGAAGCCCTACACTCCTACACTGAATGGGAAGTTTGTAAAAGCTAGAGAAAGTCAACGTTATTGGGGATTCCCAGAACTGTGATTCGATCCTATAACAAAGACAATGGTGCTTGATTTCCAGATACTACTTGATTGCAACAATGAGGTTCTAGAATTGAAGAAGGAAGATACAACCTAGGTTCCTACTGATTGGGTCGATCACATGGATCCTAACGCCATGACTAAACTCCTTGGAGATCATATTTGCAACATAGAAGAAGAAGAATACTGGGAAGCTTGCCAGCATACATTGAAGAGTCCATATGAACAAAGAGCTAATGATGAAGATGAGGAAGGGGGATCATCCCCTAGTGATGATGAAGATAGAAGTGAAGACAAGAGTGATAGTAGTAATGACAACAACAGTAGTGATGGTGGACATGATGATGACAACAGCACCGATAGTAATGACAACAGCAGTAGAAGTTATGATAGCCTATACAATGTAAATGATTGGGGCATATCCCCTAGTGATAGAGAAGATGAAGATGCGGACCTATTCTATGAGGAATATGACAATGATGTGGACTATTATGATGAAGATATAGAAGATAATGATGAAGCTAACAGGTGGAGCAACATTGATAGTAATCAATGCAGGCTGATAAATGTGTTAGAGGATGCAAGAGAGGAGAATGCACAAGCCAATTAAATGTATCTTGATGAATATCCCTACAGCCATCTTTCAGATTGGAGTGATATCACCAATGTCAGTTCAAGGTTTGGCCCTAGGTATGATAAGCATGGAAGAGAAGTTCCAGAATTGGGGTCGTACTATGATTCAGAACCAAGTACACAAAACCTATATACTAAAGAGGAGGATGACATAGAAGCCAGGCTGGCCGCTTTAGACCAAAAGCTGGTGGTCCACAGTCTTAGAATCATGACACTTGAGAGGGAGCTTACTGCAAGCCACCTGCCATCGTGGAAGCCACAACCGAGTTGAAGAACTAGGCATGGGAGGGAGCCGCCCACCCCATGGAGGACTCTGTGAGGAAGATCAAGACCGTCAAGTCAGTTACTTTTGCCAAGAAGATCAAGACTGCTGAGCTAGTCACTCCTACCAAGAATATTGTTTCCATTCCTATTGAGTCTATTTTTGCTTAGTGTTTCTATTCCTATTAAATTCGTTTGTGATAGTTTTCTAGTTGAGTCTGTTGAGTCCATAGAGTCTGTCAAAAACTCTTTCCCTTTTAATATGATTTCTGATTCTACTTATTTGCTGGCTTTGAATGTTTTTATTTCTGAAATTGGTAAAGAAACTCTTAATAATAAGGAATTAAAACATGGATACCTAGAACCCATAAAAGAAGAAACCCAACCCATTAACCTAGGAATTGATAATGATCCCAAAATGATCCAAGTTGGCACCTCAGAGAAAGATGCATTAGTGGAACTGCTGACAGAGTTCAAAGAGATCTTTGCCTAGTCATATGAAGACATGCCTAGGATTGATATAAATATAGTATAGCACTAAATTCCAATAGATCCAACCATGAAGCCGGTCAAGCAGAAGTTGAGAAGAATGAAGCCAGAATGGACTCTCAATATCAAAGAAGTAGAAAAGCAATACAATGTAGGATTTTTGAGAGTGGTCAACTATCTAGAGTGGTCAACTAATGTAGTTTCAGTACTGAAAAAGGATGGGAAGGTCAGAATGTGTGTAGATTTTCGAGATCTAAACAAGGCCAACCCAAAAGATGACTTTCCATTACCTCACATTGACGTCATGGTTGACAACACAGTGGGACATGCGCTACTATCATTTATGGATGAATTTTCAGGATACAACCAGATTAAGATGGCTCCAGAAGATATGGAGAAAACCTCCTTTATCACTCTATGGGGGACATATTGCTACAAGGACATGCCATTTGGCCTTAACAATGCTGGTGCTACTTACCAACGAGTAGCCACAACTTTGCTACATGATTTGATCCACAAAGAAGTAGAAGTTTATGTTGATGACATGATAGTAAAGTCCAAAGACCGTAAAGGGCACATACTAGCTTTAAGGAAGTTCTTTAAGAGAATTTGGTTCTACAAGTTGCGGTTAAATCCAAAGAAGTGTACTTTCGAAGTCACATCTAGAAAATTGTTAGGGTTTATGGTAAGCCAGAGGGGAATAGAAGTTGATCCTAACAAAATCAAGGCAATTGTAGAGATGAAGCCTCTAAGGACTGAAAAGGAGATCTGAGGATTTTTGGGGAGGATACAGTACATCAACAGGTTCATAGCCCAACTCACTATGACATGTGAACTAATCTTTAGACTGATTAAGAAGGAGGTCCCAACCATGTGGAATGAATAATGCCAAGAAGCCTTTAAGATGATCAAGAGTTATCTGATGAAACCACCAATACTTGTTCCACCAATTACCGAAAAGCCATTGTTGTTGTATCTCACCACTACAGATACAGCAATGGGGGCTTTACTTGCTCAACACTTAGAGGGGACTAGAAAGGAGAATGCCATATACTACATCAGCAAGAAGATGTTGCCTTATGAAGAGAAGTACTTGCCATTAGAGAAGACATGTGTAGTACTTGTATGGGCAACCCGTAAATTCAGACATAACATGCTTGCTTACAAGGTCCAGTTGATTGCAAGAATGGATCCCTTTAAAGTACTTAATGGAAGAACCTGTGCAAGATGGAAAGACTGCTAAATGGGTTTTGCCCTTGTCAGAATTTGATATTAAGTATGTGACTCAGAAATCTATGAAAGGAAGAGCAATTGCCCATCACTTGGCCCATTGTTCATCAGAAGAAGATGGAGAGATCCAAGGAGACTTTCTAGATGAAGACATCATGGAGATTGAAGTAGAATCATGGAAGATGTATTTTTATGGAATAACAAATCAAAACGGAAGTGGAATTGGAGTTCTCTTAATTTCTCCAAAAAGGGCACACATTCCATTTTCCGGCAGACTCAACTTTCCTGCTACCAACAATACCACAGAATATGAAGCTTGCATTATAGGCCCACAAGCAGCCTTAGGCCAAGGAGTGAAAGAGTTGGAGGTGTATGGAGACTCAGCTCTAATAATCTCTCAGGCACATAATAAATGGAAGATCAAAGAAGAAAGGCTTATACCTTATCATCAATGTCTCTAGAAGCGGTCATCAAAATTTAGCAAGATCCAATATTAGTATGTGCCGAGGATGCAGAATCAAATTGCAGATGCTTTAGCAACCATGGCATCCATGATGGATGGGCCAAAAGAAGATGAAGCTAGACCGATAATGTTGGAATGAAAAGAAGAGCCAACCTACTGCATGACAATAGAAGAAGATGAGGAAAAGAATAGGGAAGGCGAATGGTACTCAAACATCCTACAATACCTCAAGAATGGAATATACCCAGAGTCTGCAGACAAGAATGATCAGTTAACCATCTGGAGGTTGTCTACTAATTACATCATTTATGGAGAAAAACTTTACGAAAGATCATATGATGGAATTCATCTCCTTTGTGTAACTACAAAGGAAGCACAACAGATAATTGAAGAGGTTCATAAGTCAAGTTATGGGCCACATTTGAATGCGCCTATGCTATCAAAAAAGATAATGAGACAGGGTTACTACTAGACCATTACGGAAGCCAACTGTGTGGCTCATGTTCGAAGATGCCATCAATGCCAAGTCCATGGAGATCTGAAGCACATGCCACCCATGCCATTACATACCATGACATCACCTTGGCCATTCTCTAAATGGGGAATAGACATTATTGGGAAGATCCACCCTACAGCATCCAATGGCCATGAATTTATACTTGTAGCCATTGATCACTTTAGTAAATAGGTAGAAGCTGCCTCATTCAAGGTTTTGAATTAAAAGAAAGATGCTCAGTTTATTAAGACCAATATCATCTAAAGATATGGGGTACCGCATGAAATTATCTCTGACAATGGGCAGTATTAAGGGAGAAACAGAAAAGTTGCTACGACAATTTAATATTCAGCACCACAAGTCTTTGACTTATCGTCCTCAGACTAATGGAGCAGTTAAGGCTACTAATAAAAAAATTGGGCAAATCTTGAAGAAGAGCAGGACTGGCACCTCTAGTTGCCCTATGCACTCTAGGGTATAGAACATCAATCTGATCTTCCACAGGAGCCACTCCTTATTCATTGGTGTATAAGATGGAAGCAGTCCTTCCCATTGAGATGGGTGTCTGTTCCTAAGGACAGTATTGTAAAGTGAAATCTTTGAAGCAGATTGGTTGCAAGGCAGATATGATCAATTGTGCATGATAGATGAGAAAAGACTCAAAGCCTTGTATCACATTCAACGATATCAGAGGAGGCTTAGGAAAGCTTTTGACAAAAAAGTGAGAACTAAAGATTTGAAGTTGGGGGACTTAGTGTTGAAAGAAATCTGAGCCCTAGTTCAAGATGCAAATGGGAAGTTCAAGCAAAATTGGATAGGCCCATACATTATCAAGCAAATATATTCAGGGGGAGAAGTAAGATTGATGGACTTGGATGCAAACCCTTTCACTGAGCCAACCAACATGGATCGATTGAAGAAATACCACGTCTGAGGTGGTTGTAAATTAAGTTATTTCCTTTTCGAGGTTTGACTAAAAAAAAAAAAAAAAAAAAGAGCTTGCTAGGATGAAAACCTAAAAGGGCAGTCTAGGCAAAAGTTAGAGCAAAAAAAAAAAAAAAAAACCATTATCCATGAACTACATGATGACCTAATCCTTCTATCAAGGGGGTACATACGCAACCATGCATTGGTTTGGTCACAATTTCCCAAAGCCCACCATTTACCCATTAACCAAAATTACCAAAAATTCAACCATTCCATTACACAAATTCCAAACCCTAAACCAAACCATAAAAATTCCAAACCCCAAAAGCCTATACCTTAAATAGAATCCCTAACCAACAAATCCTTAATAATTCCTAAACATAAGAGTTTTTACATCAACTTCTAAAATAAACATGTTCAAAGCCAAAAATAAAATAAAAAATAAAGTCACTTTGTCTTCAGTCTTTTCTTTTTTTGTTGGTTATTAATCCCTTTTGTGATAGGTACTTCATCGTTCCTGTCCTTTCTTTTGAATTCATAGTTGTCTTCATCAGGTCTTTTCCCGTTGTCTTTGAGAAATTATTCTCTCATAGCAGTCCTTTCAGCTTCCTTGTCAACAATCTTGTCTATCAACCAGTTGGAGTATTCTGTAGTCATCTTGTGGAAGTAAACCTTGACAAAAGATTGGTCCACTAAGTCAGCCATCTCTAAAACCCATAGCATGTTCTGTACAGAAGTAGGATTTGTATCCACAGGAGAGAAAGGTCTTCTTCTTTTGCCACCAAGCATTGCTTGCTCATATTTGAATTGCCTTAAGAGTCTATCTCCCTTGTAGAAAGTCGCTCTCCACAATCCAACAAGGAAAATATAATCTGACCCTGGAGACCTCATTAAAGGGGATGGGTACTTCCACCAATAACAATCCCATTGAATTGAGGAACTAGATTTCTGGTCTAAGAATTTCACCCAGTCACTCTCAATTTGGCATCTAGTCTTGATTACAGCCCTACTAAGAAAACTGCTAGGCCCATAATTATCGGTTGTAGGCTTGGCAATCATGTCTAGTCGCTCCATTAGTCATATCTGCAAAGTCAAAGGACCCCTTAAAAAGTTCTGAGTTTCTCCACCATGAAATACAGCATCCAGTCCTAGAAGAGTTTCTGCCAAGATCAAAGAAACAGGATTATCACCATCCTTAATCTGACTCACAACACTTATAACTCGAGCATCCACAAAGCTGTGTCTTCCAGAGCAAAGAAAAAGTTCTCCCACAAAGCATAGAGCCAAACCGAAGTTTTTCTACATGTTGTCAGTCATTCCATTGGTGCGTTTGTCAATTAGCCGGGAGATAATGGCATGAAGATTCACCATATGACCTTCAATCATACTATCAGTAATGGAAGTAGGAAGATTGAGAGCAACAGACAAAGATTCCTTATGCCTGAGGTCACATGAAATCGCTACAAATTTTTTACCTAGATCGTAGCCCAAGATAGCAGAGAATTCTTCAATTGTCGGACAGAGTTCAATAGTGTTAAACCGGAACATATGATCTTCGGGATCCCAGAATTTCACAACAATACAAAGAAGGTCCCACTTGATTTTGACATTCCTCAGAGCCTTGATTCCCTTTAATTTAATGGCTGTAAAATTGGTTTTGGTACTGAAATCAAAGCTATGAACCCATCTATTGATATCAAGAATTGTTGAATGAGAAAAGTTATGATTGCTAGCCATGGATGATGTTTGCTTGTGATTATTGTGTTTTACTAACCTTTATGCAGAGATTTGTCTTATGCAGAGATTTGTCTTTCGCAGAGATTTGTCGCAGGAGAATTCATTTATATAAGCTGCATCAAGTCCTAATCAAGTTTGAAATAGGTTTCAGAGAGTTTATAGCTGACTAGGAGAGTGTTTCATGATCACAAAAAAAGTAAAATTTTTTCAAAAAATGCAAAAACATGAAACGCGTATTGGAAAAGCGTGAGGAGTTGGCCCACCATGGTGTAAGCATCATGGCGTGGCCAAGAGCAATTCGGCACTCTAAAAGTGTCAAACGGCAATCCAAAAGTGCCAAATGGCACTCTTCATTTGCCAAGTGGCACGCAGCCCCTCAGTCATACACTCATGCAATTCCATGCAGTTTTAACATTCTCATGTAATGTTTTAAGACCATTTGAAACTCAAAAAGATTTTTTTAATCAAACTAGGACATTCTGACATGTCTAACTCACTTGTTTTCAAAAATCATCACCGGTGTCATTGTTTTCAAAATTGATCAAATCAAGTTTTTTTCAAGACTCACGTATTTATGTTCCAAACTAGGGGCATTCGCCCACGCCTCATTCATTTTCAAAAAAAAGAAAAAGAAAAAAGAAAAAGAAAAAATAAGAAGATCATCATCATCTTTAAAAAAAAAAAAATCATCATAACCAAGATTTCCAAAAAAATCATGCATTCATTTTAAACTATGGGCATTCAGCTCCACCTCATTCAAGTAAGTGCAGATTTCAACCGAGCCGAGCAAGATAAGTTTAAATTAGTACTACAAGATCTCATCAGGTGAATTCTAAACTTGTCTTAGTTAAAGTTTCTACATGATCCGAGGTGATACCAAGGACAAAGAGCTAAACGCGGAAAATAATACAAGATTCTCTAAGGAACACTTCCTTTTCTTTTGCAGGAAAATAAAAACACTGGTCATACATCATTGGGACTCCGAGTCCACCTGCATGAGGATCTCCTTGATCCACCTCTAGAGGAGCCACCTTTAGTATTTCCTTCTTGACTTGCGAAAAAGCGAGGATTGTACTGACAATTTTCAAGTTCAAGGCTCCTGATCCTTTCCTCT
Organism: Quercus ilex subsp. ballota; assembly: GCA_032727855.1. Taxonomy (NCBI): domain Eukaryota; kingdom Viridiplantae; phylum Streptophyta; class Magnoliopsida; order Fagales; family Fagaceae; genus Quercus; species Quercus ilex. The sequence continues at coordinate 29,357,833 of CM064912.1, read as the reverse complement.
AAAGTTCTTCTGGCAGCATCAGTAGTTTCCATTCAATGTGCCTGAAAAGTTTGCAAAATCAAGTGTTAATTTCACCATCAAGTACAGCTCAAGCAAGAGATGCTCAGAAAGCAACGTGGCATACCCAATTCGAATCATTGAGCACATATTCGGAGGACTGAGTGCTAGCCAATGACTGTAGGCCTCCAATCATCCGCATGCTTTCTTCCACAAGATCCACATCAACCTGAAGCAACTCTACCAAATTAAGAGCCATTCATCCAATTAAGAAGAAAATAGGGATAGAAAACTGAACATTCAAAAACATACCAGATCAAGCCAAGGAACATTTGGTACGTGCTCGGCCTAGTCAAAGGCATGGAACTATACGTTCCATCAGGATTCATCACATCATACTGCCATGCCAGAAAATAAGGATAAGTCTCTATGAAAGAACTAGAAGAGCTACCAGTATAGTGAGGAGAGGGAATCTCTTCCACTTCTTCAGAAGTTAGAGGTTGAAAGTCCAACATGCAAATATTGTTACCAAGCAGGAATACAGAAAAGGAATTTGTAGAACAAAAGCTTGATCTTAGAAGGGTAGAGAAATACTGTTCTGCCACCCAAGCAACCTTGCAGGTGATCCCGGACAAAGTCAGAATAATTTCCTTCTGCTCTTACAACAATATAGCCATCACGGGCCCAAGCAATCTCTTCATCAGCCGGAAAGTGAGCCAATCGAACAGTGCGATAAGGAGGAGTTGGAATTGTGGCAGGAGGATACACATGTTCAACTTGGCGCAGCACCTGATCACTAAGGTACCAGTACTTTCCATGCCCACATTTAGTTCTCAACATACCCCTCACATCTAGCCCAAGAATTTAAGTTCATCTAAAATATCACAAAAAATGAACTCAAAAAGAGAAGAGACTGAATCATAACCAAGTGCCAAGGATTTAAAAAGGAGAAGGAAGAAAGAAATCATATCATCAATGGTCAAATTGAGAATCACCAAGCGCCAAATCTCCAAAGAACGCCTAGAGGGTGGAGATAAGTGATGTTTGGGCAACCAACGAAAAAATCTAGGAAAAATGCCAGTAACTTCCTCCTGGTTTTTAGGAGCAACCCTAAAATACTCATACATCCAAACCTGAAAAATTCACAATACGATTACCACATAGCCAAATTAATTTTCACATCCGACATATAGCCAAAATAAATACCAAACCTCACCTACCAAACAAATGGAGCCCCACCCAAGCTTGAAAGACTCTGCCTAGAGAGTTGGGTCATGAAATGCATTAGAGTAGCATAGGCCATGCCGCCTCAGTCATAATTCTGGATTTGTTCAATTTTTCTCAGCTCATCAATTTCCATAACCAAAAAACTTCCATACCCGAAAAAAATATTCTCACAATCAAAACCCCACCACCACAAAATCAAATCAATGCCCCACCAAAATGTCACCACTACCAAATTTATCACATATCCATACAACCACCAAATTTTGCCATAGCCATGCAAAAAGAAAATTTCTACATGTCCAAGAAAAAAATTCCCACAACTTCAGGCACAAATAAATTCTCACATACCCAACAAAATTTTTCCTCAATACCCACAAAATTTGCCAATACCCATAAATATATCCATGCACATACCCACAAAATTTTTGCCATGTTCATAAAACAAAGTTTACACATGCCCACAAGTTTACCCACATGCATCATGAACACATTCATATAAATCAAACACAAAGTTTCCACAATGCCAATACTCCCAAAATCCAAACCAAAATTTATCCAACAACATCAAAAATTACCTACATTGTCAAAATTCCAAAAGCCACCAACATTGCCCAAATTGCACCATGATCAAAGAAAAAAAAACATACTTCAAGAATGCTCCAAAGCCAACATTCCAAACAGGATCAATCACACAATGCCCCCAAAATTTCAAAAGTGACAATATCTCACCATGAAACTTTCAATGAAACATGCAATAACATTTTTCCAAGCAAAGAAACCAAAGAAAAACTCACCTTGGTGTCCACATGACAATATGGAGCATGGGTCCTACAGTCTTGAAGAAGTCTATCATCATCATTCCAATCAAATGTTGGATCATATTTCTTACCATGAGAAGCTAGAAAAGAAGATCCCTTGGAGGAAGAAGCCATGTTAATGCAAAGAAAATAGGTTTTAGAAAATGGGTTTCACCAAAAATAGGTGTGGGATGAAAATGCTCAAAACACAAAGATCTAAAGAAATATTGATAGAGATGGATGAGGGAGAGTTGAGAAGCTTAGAAAAGTACTTTTTGTGAGAAGAAATGGTGAAATAAAGAAGAAAAATCAAGGGGAAGAAGAAGGTGAATAGTGCCAATGGAGGAAGAGAAGTTGATAGAAGATGAAGCTAAAAAACAAAAAGAGAGAATTAATGAAGTGGGGGGCCAAAATTTCGGCCCCCACACTCTTTAACTTAGCAAAAGTTGAGTCAACTCAGTCAACCTAAAAAAAAAAAAAAATTCAAACTTCAGATTTCATGATCAAAATTCCAAGCCTTAATTTTCAAAATTCTAAGGCTCAAAATTTCAGATTTCAAATAAAAAATTTCTAAGTTCCAAAGTCTTAGAATTTGAAATAAGAATTTCAAAACTTCCAAGTTTCAAATATGAAATGTTTCTCAAAAAAAAAATCCTTTGTTAATTAAATTTTTTTTTGACAAAATTCAAATCAAGAGTGAGCAAATGAAAATCGCACATCTTAGAAATGGTGGGACCATGAAGCACTTGTCAATTAAAGTCTAATTTAAATTTTTGATTTTTTGCAGAAAGCAAAATCCAGATCTAGGTAGAGGAGGCCCCCTTGATCATCATCCCAGTTCCAAATTATCAAAATAGAGGAGATCCCTTTGATCATCATTCCAAAGCCAGGTCGAGGTATAGGAGATCCCCTTGATCATCAACTCAATTCCAGATTATCAAAGTAGAGGAGATCTCTTTGATCATCATTCCAAATCTAGATCGAGGCAGAGGAGACCCCTTTAATCATCATCTTAGTTCCAGATTATCAAAGTAGAGGAGATCCATTTGATCATCATTCCATTCCAAATCGAAGTAGAAGAGATCCCCTTGATCATCATTTCAAATCCTGATCGATGTGGAGGAGACCCCCTTAATCATCATCTCAGTTCTAGATTATCGAAGTAGAAGAAATCCCTTTGATCATCATTCCAAATTCAAATTGAGGTAGAGGAGACCCCCTTGATCATCATCTCAGTTCCAGATTATCGAAGTAAAGGAAACCCCTTTGATCATCATTCCAAATCCAGATCGAGATTATCAAAGTAGAGGAGATCCCTTTGATCATCATTCCAAATCCAGATCGAGGTAAAGGTGACCCCCTTGATCATCATCTCAGTTCCAAATTATTGAGGTATAAGAGATCCCCTTAATCATCATTCCAAAGCCAGATCGAGATCAAAGTAGAGGAGATCCCTTTGATCGTCATCCCAGAAAACTCCATTTTCAAGATTAGGATAGGAAAGTTTCTTGGTCACCCCAATTGCTAAGAATCATTTCCAAAGTCATCAACTACTAGCTAAGTCCGGTATTTTCATTTTTTTAGTCAAAAGATAAGGCTAGTTCAATGTTCCAAGGTTTTAGGTTTAAGGGCTAGGTAATCTTTGAAGATTCAACCTCAATTAAATCATTGTCGCTAAAATCAGTGTCTTTGTTTTACATTAACATTTGCTTTTCAAGCTCTGTCAATGAGTGGCATTCTATAGACACTCAATTTTGCACCTATGATTTAATCAAGGAGAATGACTTGAATGACCAATCCATTTACCCCAAAAATCATAATTGCATTACAAGCATCAATTTGTTCTTGCATTACATACATCATTTTGTCTTTGTATTACATGCATTAATTCATTCATTGCATATCATAAAAATGATCTTGAGATTCTAACGGTCACAGCAGTGTTTCTCAATATAAAAAAAAATATTTGTATCTTTATAAGACATAGATCTGAATTTTTCTCGATACAAAAACAGATCTGCATCTTTATAAGATGTAGATTTGAATTTTTCTCAGTATAAAAAAAAGATCTGCATCTTTATAAGATGTAGATCTAAGTTTTTCTCAATATAAAAACAGATCTACATCTTCCTTAGATGTAGATCTGAGTTTTCTCAAACAAAAAGAGATTTGCATCTTTATGAGATGTAGATCTAAAGTTTTCTCAAATCAAAACTGATTTGCATCTTTCTTAAGATGCAAATCTAATTTTCTTAATACATGCAAATTGTTGAAATAAAGAAAGAGATTGTGTATTATTGTGTTTGTGTTTATTTTATTCATGATTGCATAAATTTAGATTATGAGTGGAATTCTCTTCTTCAAAAATCTTTTTTTAAAAATATATATCAAAACAAATCTGAATTTTTGTCATAAAAAATCATACTTTTAAATATAACAAAACAAATCTGAATTTTTATCATAAAAAACCATTTTTTTACATCCCACAAAACAGATCTGGTATTTTGACAAACCAAAATCAATTTTCTTAATCACCAAAACAGATCTAAATTTTTTTAAACAAAAGAAGAGATTTCATTCATAAATAAATTTGTGTGATTTATGTTTTGTCTCACATGTTCAACATATCATTCATGACATGCATAAGAAAGTACATTGGTCACGAGAGTCTAGAATTAATACCAGACTTTTTCTGGGCAGAATGGGTGCCTAACACCTTCCCATTTCGTAACCTAGCCTCCAAATTTAGGTTTTTGGTTTAGTAGATCTAGCCTTGTCTTCATTTATTTTGGATAGAATGTAACCAGGACACTAGGCCATGTAATTATTTTGTAGATTGTAACTAAGACCCAAAGCTATGTAATTTTCAAGTTTTTCAAGATATGTAATTTTTATTCAATCAATGAATGGAACTATTTAGTCATGTATTTTGTAATTAGTATTTTTACTTTTTTTTTATAAAGAAAAATAAGTGACAACTCCATACCACTTACCCAAAAAGAGAGGTACCTTAAAGAGTACCTAAATCTCTTTTTTGAGGGACGCTTTTTGTCGAGGTCTCTCACACTATTGTGACAATACCAATGCCATCAACATCTCTAAGAATCCTGTTCAACATTCTCGAACTAAATACATAGAGATTCAACATCACTTCATTTGGGAGCTTGTCAAAGATGGTACTCTCACTCTTGAGTTTATTCACACTGATGATCAGAAGGCTGATTTGTTCACCAAACCTCTTGATAGCAAATGGTTTAATTTCAGCATTGGTGTTATCTCCATGGATTGATCTCCTCTTTTCCTCCTCCTTCCTCATGCATTTGCAACTAGTTTTATGCTTTGCTTTGTTTAACTTGTTTTTCTTTATTTGTTTTCAGTTTTGCTTTATTTTTTTTCATTAAAAAAAATTCAAAAATTCAGAAAAATACAAAAACAGTGTGTGTTTTGTGTACATTGGTACTTGTGTACCTTGGATGGCCATTGAAACAAAGTTTTCTAAACTTTGTATCTTTTTTAGCTTAGATGATCATCTCTATGCACAACTAAGCAAGTGAGCTTTGTGGCTCGTATTTGTGATGAGTAAGATTAAGTAATCTCTTGTACTTAACACTCGTATCACTCTTTTTTATGGGAATGACTAGAAAATCCTAAGAGAAAGGCATAAATAATCATCTCACCAATGTTGCCTGCCAATCATGAAATGACATTTGTATGCTTCGGCATAGTAAAAGTGCAATGTCAAAAGCTTAACATCATCAAGTATTTATTTTCTCTCTCTTAAATGCCCATGCATGATATGCTTAACAAAAGAACATATGCAAAGAAAAATAAAAGAAAAAAAAATTCAAAATTCTTTATATATGATTGCAAGCGTGTCTTCTAGGAGATGTGGGAGTAATAGGATGTACCTCGAAGGTGATAGTCCCCATCAAGCAGTTATGATTGTGTGTGAGTTAAAGTGATTTTCTCATATCTCAAATAATCATAACATGTAGACACTACTGCAATATTGCGATGTTTTTCACACACAACATGCAATATTCTTTGCTACTCTTAATACATGGCAGGTACAATGTGATTTGTCCATCACAAGGAATACATGTGTTAATGTATACTCACTAAACTATCTTGACTTGTTTTTGAAATATAAAATTAATTAGACTTGGTGTATGTGTGTGTGTGTGTGTTTTGGATCTAAATGCTTGGCATTTTCTTGTTGAAAGGTGTTTTTGAGAGCTTAAAATGTTATTTGGATCCATGGTTGAGTAGCATGCTTGATTGCATTCATATCTGTGTTTTTCTCTTCTTGGAAAAACTGTTTTTGAGCAATCTCAACAGCTTCTCGATACCTCTCGACAACTAGGTGATCTATCGAGCTTCTTAACCTTCCTTTCTCAATAGCTGTTATTGCAATTTCGATCCATTGAAGTTTTTGAGAATTTGTCTCGATAGTTTCTCGATCCATCAAGGAAGTTTCTGTATGCTCGATAGCTCCATCTGTTGAGATTTAAATCTCGACACCTCTCGACACCTCTCGATCTATTGAGCTTCGTGCTTTTCTATATATAGCTCAGTGCAAATTTTTAATTTATTTCATTTCTCACCGATCTCTTTCAATACTTTCTGACTCCTCACTTCCCCAAACTCACTTTTCTCACTCCAAACCTCTTCCCCACTCATTTTTCAGCCTAGATTGTTCTTTCCTTTACAGGTATGATCTTGTTTTCCCTCTTTTATTGCATTTCATTCATATAGATCTAGGTTTTTCTTTTTTTTCTTTTTTTGAAAAATTTTGGGGTTTTTCAAAATTGATGAGGTTTTTGCAAAATTTTTTGGTTGAGTTTTGTTTAAATGATCTTATATGCTCATGCATTGCATCACATTTACATTTTAACAATGATTCAAGCATTTTAGATGTGTGTTTACTATGATGAAATCATGTGTGCTGGTAGGATTGGATTGGGTTGAGCCCATGATGTTTTTACTTTTGCATGTCATATTTTCATGCATACGTACCAATTTTGGGACGCAATGACCGTTCAATGGAGCGAGGCCCAACTTCGACCTAAGCGACCATAAACTTAAACGGTGACTCTTCCGGCATCTTCCGCTCCATCCGCATCCGCTCCTTCTTCTTCTATGGGTGGTATAACCCTCGAGGCAGTCATGGCGCAGTTTCAGTGCATGGATACTCGTCTTGACACACTCAATGATGAGTTGTGTCAGGTGAATACCCATGTCAGTTGTATTGCACGACAACAGGCTCGCCTTGTGGCTTCGTGGAGTCTCCCTCTCCTTCTCCAGAGGCATCTGAGGACGATGACAATGTTAATGAGGATGCTAACTCTTCCAGTGATGACAAAATGACTGCTTGAGTTACTTGCTCTTTGTCATTCATGACAATAAGGGGGGAGTAGTTTTGGGTATGAGAGTAGTCATGTTCTTAGGGGGAGAGTTAGTATATGAGATTTTTTTATTAGGGGGAGTGTTTTTGTTTATGAGAGATGTAGTGAGGACTTATGTATTCTTTTCTTTTCTTTACTTTTTAGATACATTGTTCTTACTTTGTGATAACGAACCTTGTATTCATTTTGTTATATATATTGAGGTTGTTATTACATTCTTTCACCTATCTCTTCATGTGTTGTTTCTTTTCACTCTTTATGCATATGCTTCTTATTAATTGTATGCAATCTTTTATATTTTTGTTTCACACTAAGATGCCGTGATGAGTTTTGTTTAAAATGTTTCAGAAATACAAGTTGTCAAAGTCTTTCTTGCCATACACTCTCTTCTTGCAAAGTTTTTCAAGAGTTTTTGTTAGGACTAGATTTTATTGTATTCAACAAGTGAGAATGAGTTGAATGATTTATGACTTCTCTCATATGTTCATTTGTTTGTTGTGGTTTTGTCACAGATTGCTAAAGGGGGAGATTGTTAGGACATATGTGAATTATGTTAGGAACATATGTCATTTAGAATTGGTTAATCCTATGACAAAACGTACTTTACTTGTAATTATGTAGATCTAGGATGTGATTAATACTTCAAGGAACAAGAGTTCAAGTCCAAGTGTTAAAGCCATGCAAATCTGTCCAAGAAACAAGTGAAGAAATGCTGGATTGTAAAGCTCAATAGCTAGCTCGACAAATAGCATCTATCGAGGTTTAAAAGACTTGTTTAGCCCGATACTTGACAGCTGCTCGATAGATAACCTATTTATCGAGATTTACTAAAATCAGTTTTTTAGATCTGATTTCACACCAATCCATGTATATTTATTTAGGCTTTCTTTTCTCACAACCCTAAATATATATAAGGATTATTTTAAGAGCCGTCACAGCTGATGCAAGGGGGTGCAACTTAGTGCAAAAGTTTTTCACAAGTATATTGTGACCGGAGATATATGCCCTAGTTCATCTTTCTCTTGAAAAAGCTGCTGCGTTTGTACATCGTAGGGCTTTGTAACCAAGGAGCTTCGTGACCTTCATCATGTTGATGAACTGAAGAACTTTGCAGCCAACATCCTTCTCAAGTTAGTGGCTAGTCACGTACTTAGATCTGTGCATCGTTTAGTTAGTTACGTACTAGGAGCGGTGCATTGAAAGGAGAGATTTTCACTACAAAACAAGTCCAATTGTGTATTGGGATAAGGGTTTAACTGTAAGTTGGTATAAAGTATTGAGATTCTTTTACTTGTAACCGCTTATTATGATAATAGTGGATTCTCGGGAGTGGTGACCTTAAAATCACTCAGTGGGGTTTTTGCCTTGGAGGTTTTCCCTATTCGTAAATAAATCACCGTGTCAACTTTATTTTTCGCTGCATATTAAATTAGTTGGTGATTTGTTTGTGCTACCATGCGTATTGCATGTTAATTGAATTAATTAATTAATTTGACTAATTAATTGGTTAATTTATCACAAGGGGTCAATATATTCTTGGCCTATCACTAAAAATAGGACAGAATTGGAAAATTCAATTGAAATGGATTCTTTCCTAATTACCACAACCAAAAACCAATTAGTGTCTTGGCTTGATAATAAAAAAAACTATCATGAAGCCGATACCATAAATTAAAACACCATGATATTTAAATAAAAAATAAATATATCACCAAAAAAAAAAAAAGTATAAATCCCTACAGATCGATGCATTTTCGAGATGGGTTAAAGAATTTTTTTATTTATGACGGTATAAAGGTAAAAAAGTATAAAGGTTGTGTGAGAAGTTCCAATATGAGACGGGGATACGAATCAAACATTTGGCCACTATTTTTTCCACGATATAAAAAAATAAAAAAAAATAAACAATTGGCCACTCTATTTTTTTACTAGTATATATAGAATATATTTATGACCTATGATATTTTCATTAAATACAGCCATTAAATTGGATTCCCCTTAACTTTTTATAGAATATGATAGACTTAAGTGGGAAAATGTCTCTCTGTTGTTGAGAAATTTGGGTTTTTCTCTTTCTTTTCTTAGGCAGTAGAAGTTTTTTGTCCATTCTTTGAATGATGGTTTGTTTGTTTGTCTTTGTTTTCTTTTGAGTTACCAAGTGTGTCTTAAGAATTTGTTGGTTGTCTTTCTTGTGTGGGGTCTTAGGGAAACACATTCTTTTCCTTTCTCTTTTGTTCTCCTTCATAGTCCTTTTTCTTTACGTAACTCTCTTACCCATGGAGGACTTGCCTAGAAATTGGAATAATTTATCACTATTCGAGAGAGAGGATACTGGTTTTGTCCTTCCAAAAATGCATAAGTCTAGAGAATTCATTATAGCAGCAAAGTTCCTAAGTTCACACTATCTAGTGATGGAAGTCGTGGTCCGAAACTTTAAGCAACTATGGAGATCAGTGAATGGGCTCAAAAATTCGAAATTTGGAAAATCGTAGTGCCTTTTGTTTTTATAATAGTTTAAATGTGAAAAGAATTATTCAAAATTAACCTTGGAGCTTTGATAAAAATTTGGTGGTTTTACAGAAATTTGTTGAGTTTTCTAAACTCAAAGATTTAGGGGCTATTTGGATTACATGTTTTCCATCACCCATCATTCTATTTTCATCACCCATCACTCAAAACTGATGGGTCCCATGACAAAAGGGTGTGTTTGGATTTTTTTTCAGTTTTTGTTTCCATCACTCAATTCTCTAATTTTTGAGTGATGAGTTAGCAAAACTAAAAATATATTTTAGGTTTTTTCAAGTTATGGAAACTGAGTTATTAGGGCATTGTTGTAAATTTTTGGACTTATGTGGGACCCACTGTCATGTTGTGTCTTTATCAAGTCAGTCCACCTCAGTCACTCCCAATGTCTCTCTCCCTTTTCTTCCTTCTCATTTGTCTCTATTTTACTATTTGAACCCACACCTACCATAGTATACCCATTTCATTGGTTTTTCACTTTCCTCCTCTCATTCCTCTTCTCATTTCTTCCTTTGCATCCAAAGATGAGCAGCTACCCAGTAGGACCATCTAAAACCCAACAGCTCCAGCCAAAACCCAGCAGCCTCCACGAAGATATGATGATGTGTAATTTTTTTTTTAATACAGTATTTTTCGAGTTTGTGTTGGATCATTCTACTCTATTTTTCTCTTTCTTTTTTTCTTCACCCATTTCTTTTCTCAACTTCATCTTGTTTCTTTCTCTCTTTCATTATTTCTTCTTTCATGATCTATGGTTCTTTTTGAGGGCTTTTCTGGTGCTTTCTGTGGGTTTATTTGTTTTAGTATTTATGGGTTTTATTTGGGTTGGTATGGCATTTTAATGGTGATTTCAAGCTTCTGCTCTAATTTGTAGGCATGGAGTTCGGACTAGAGATGTGGTTGTGGGGTTTGGATTTTTGAGATGTCGTTATGGGTGTGGGGTTTGGATTTGTGATGTGGCTATGGTGGGTTTGGATCTAAGATGTAGGGGAAGAGAAAGGTGAAAAAAGGTGAGTTTGTTGGGCTTCATCTGCTCTGTTATTCACGCTTTTGGGTCTTTTTTTTTTTTTTTTTTTTTTTCCTTTGCTGAAGCTGGTTCTCATTTTATGAGAGGTGGAGTGAGGGATTGAAGAGCTGAAGATTGGATTTGGGGTTCCTTCCTACTAAGACTTACGTTGGGCTCGTGGAGGGGTTTGGGAAAATAAATAGGGCTGAAGGGGAAAAATAAAATGGAATGAGGAATGAATGTGTGTGAGGCAAGTAGGCTAACAATATCTTTGACATGTTGCTCAGGTAGTGGGTCCCACAAAAAGTAAAATTTTTTGAGTTATCAAAGTTGGAAACAAGTGACAAACATTTCATCTTAGGAAGTGGTGGTATTTTCAGTGATGAGTGGTGAGTTATAGAGTGATGAGTGATGATATTTGAGTGATGAGTGATGAGTGAGCTTTTTTTTTATAAAACCAAATAGCCCCTTAGTTATTGATAAAACTCTGTTCTGGGTTCAAGTAAATGACATCCCAATCCGTTTCATGTCTAAAAAGATGGAGGAGAGTATATACAAAATCATTGGAGAGGTCCAGAGGTCGCCTAAATCAACTGATGATGATTGAGCTAATTTTATACGGGTTCGTGTCACAATTGATATTACTCTTCCCTTATGCCGGGGAAGGGTGATCACTTTGGAAAATGGTGAGAAATTATGGGTTCAGTTTCAGTATGAGAGACTCCCTAATCTTTGTTATTGGTGTGGTCATCTGAACCACGATAACAAGCAATGCAAACAGTAGATTCGGAGTAGGGGATCATTGACAAAGAACAACAAGAAGTCTGGCCACATCTCAGAGCTGCACCATATCAGTCAGGTGGGAAGCATGTTTTCTTGGTTCCAGGTTGTTTTGACAGGAAGTTTGATGCAACGGAGGAAGAAGATCAGACAGCGGCGTATGAGAAACATACGTTGGAGAATGGAAGTCTGATGGTTGCTGCAGTGGTTAAGCAAGCAGATTCGGTAACTGACAAGGAAATTGATGACATAAGGGCATTAATTCTATATCCTTTTCAAAACGATCGTCAATGTTTGAAATAGGAAAGGAGGCTGAAATAGATGTTTTTATTATTCAAAATGGCTCAAACTCGAATTTTACTCTCCCTAAAATTCCGGGATCGGCATTGAATGAGAATCAATCTCTTTCACAGCCAGCTGGATCAGATGAGGGCACACAGAAGTTTGACTTTGAGAATTTTGTTATTGATTCAATTACTACAACTTGCTCAAAACACGTGGGAAATTTTAATTGCAATCACGTGGGTGGACAAGTTAGAAGCCTCCCCACCCAGATTGATACTCAGGTTCTAAAGAAGCAATCGATGCTCTCTCCATCACGTGATTTCTCTTCTGGTTTGCTGCAACAAAATAATATCTCAATCCAGGGTAAATGGTCTCAGCTTCTAAGAGCCCAAGGTGCACCTTCCTCCCAGCATGACAACAGTGGAGTACTTTGTCTAGGCAAGAGAGCGAAGGATGATAGCAGAGTTCCCTCAGAGTTACCAAATAAACAGCAACAGGTTTCCAAAGGGAATGGACCTTAACCACAGATATTGGCGAAGGCTGTTTATCTACCCCGCCAGGCACAACGAATCTCTTAGCATGGAACTATTGTGTGCTTGGGAACCCATGTACAAAGAAAGAGCTTGTTGAAATTATACAAGCAAAAGATCCTTCTGCCATGAAACATAGGCAGATGAAGCAAGGTTAAATCGAACTCTTAGTACAATTAATTTAAAAAAAAAAAAAAATTGGTGGTGTCAAGGACAACTAGAGGAGGAGGATTGGTGCTGTTCTAGAAAAATTCTGTTAAGCTAGATGTTGTGGATTCACATAGGTACTATATTGATGTAATCATCAATAGAAATTCAAAGTATGAATGGAGGTTGACATGATTTTATGGAGATTTTAACGAGATAACCAAGCAAGATGAAAAATTAGGTGGAGCTTTGAGAAGCCATAATCAGATGCAGTTGTTTAGAGAAGTAATTGATGAATTTAGTTTTATGGATTTGGGCTTTGTTGGTTCCAAATATACTTGGAGCAAGCATTTTGATAATGGGGATTCTATATGGGAGCGATTGGATAGGGGTATGGCAACAAACAACCAGTTTTTTAAGTTTCCCAGGGTTAAAGTTCACCATCTTCCATGCGATTCTTCGAACCATTTACCTCTACTATTTTTATTTATTTGGCTTGGAGATTCCAGCAAGGAGGAAAGTTTTTGGGTTCAAAGAGATGTGGCGCTTGGGTGTGAGGTGTGGAGAAACTGTTGAAGCAGCATGGACTAATATTGTAGGGTTGAATATTGATAGTGTTATTTTGAAAAAAGTGACTAAATGTGAGTGTGGATTCAAAGGGGTAGTCGCCACCTAGTTTTTGCAATGGTCTAGGAACCATATATATAGCATCCTTTTCGATGAAGGACCTTTGATCTTACTACTAGAGTATGGGTTCAGAGTTTAGGTACATTCTTGGGAAGGTGTTAGGCACCTAAGATCGCCCAACCCTAAAGTTGGCCTCCCATCATTGTGTCTTATGTCTTAACCTTATTAAAAACATGTTCAACACTTTGTATCCTAACTTACACACACACTAGCATGCATCTAACATACAATGATGGCATCATTATCCCAAAACATATCATATCTATCCATAAAGCAATAAAGACCAAACCCAAACACAAATAAGAAACCCTAGCATTCATCTAACATGTGAACACCCTATCATACATCTCAAGGTGAGGTAGCAACCCAAATATGGCAACAGAGCAATAAACATCGATGTGGCAGCAAGCAAGTCATATCATGAATCAAAAACGAGTCATCAACTTCGTACACATGTATCAAGAGAGGATTAAACAAACAACATGCATGTACATGTGAATGCATGACTTACCTTACTTACCCTACATCATCTCAACACCTATGGCATTGTGCAAGGACATCTAAATGAATGATTATGGTATTGAAACAAGAGATGAACATAAAACCCTAATCTAAACATATTAAAGATAAGCAAGCATATAAGAGAGAGACTCAAGTACGTATAAACATATGAAAATACAGAGACAAAACAAGTGACGTAAGCAAACCAAACAACATAAGGGATCTGAATTAGGGTTTCTGGGCAAGTAGAAATGAAAACCCTAGTTCTAGCAGCCAAACATGCTCAGAAAATGCAAGAAAGCGTAAACCTACTCTAAACAAATAGGTTATAACACAAACAAAGAAAGAAGAGCAAATTAAACAGTAAAAGGAAGACTAAAAAGAAAAAAGAAAGGTTGAAGCTTGATACCTCAAAAAGGAGTTCCCAAGCTTTGATTTTGACCGTTTCCCTTAGTAAAATCTATCATAAGTCATTAAACAAGCGATTAGCAATGTTAAACTAAAAGGATTAGGGCCAAAAAAGGTCCCAATCAAATAAAATTGACTTGAGGGTGTTTTGTGAAAAACTTCCTCTTGATTCACTATTTTCTAGTAAATCTTAGGTTTTTCCAATGGGATTTCTGTGTGTTTTAAAAATGTACTTTGTAAGGCATTATATAGTGGAAAAAATTGAGTTTGGAACGGCTCCCAGACAATGTGGAATTCATTCCAAACCTCAGCCATTATTGTAGAAAACTTGCATTTTTCATACTTCCAAATCCCTAGTTACGTACGCAGGAGTATGCCTGCGTACGCATCCTTTAGCCCGCGTACGTAGGCCATTGCCCACGTACATAGGCCAAAGGCCACTTTGGTCTTTATTTTCAAAAATAGGTTTTTTTGCTCATTTAAAAGTTTCTATTTTCCATTTTAACACTCCTCAAGTCAATTTGATATCTGATTGGGCTTTAAACTGTCATTGGGCCTTAGAGTTTGAGAATCATTGGGGAATAGGGGCCCGAGTTGTAAGGAGTACAAAATGTGATGTTTACAGTGAGAAAGATTTAACCTGGTGGAATCATAACTATTTTGGGAATGTGAGAAGAGATTTGGAAGCAAAAAAGAGGCAGTTGCTATCAATTAAGGAAGAAGCCATGGTGAGTGGAAATAATTCCTTAGTTCGGAAATTAAAGGCAGAGATAAACATATTGCTTGATAGGGAATCCAGGATGTGGAATCAGTGATCAAGAGTTTTACGGTTAAGCAAGGGAGACAGTAACATAAAATTCTTCCATAGCAAAGCCACGAAGAGATTTCAAAGAAATTCAATCATGGGAATCCAAGATACTAATGGAAGATGGCTAGACCAAACTGTGGATATTAGGCAAAGCTTCATTTGATACTATAGTGAGCTTTTTTTCTCTTCGAACCCCTATTAGGTTCAAGAAACTCTAGAAAATATCCCTCAAGTCATGACTGAGCCCTTGAATTCTGATATGTTTGGTACTTTTCATGAATGGGAAGTATTGGATGCACTAAAGCAAATGGCTCCTTTAAAGGCACCAAGTCTTGATGGTATGCCTCCACTGTTTTACCAGCATTTTTAACATATGGTGGATCAAGAAGTGACCAATTCCATCATTTCTTGGCTTAACACAAGTACTCTACCTTCACCTGTAAGCCACACCTTTATTACTTTAATCCCTAAGGTTGATAGCCCAGAGTTATTCACTGAGTTTTACCTTATCAGTTTATGCAATGTTCTATATAAGATTTTTTTTTCAAAGTCTTAGCAAATAGGTTGAAAATATTTTTACCATCAATTATCACTGAAAATCAGTCGGCCTTTGCAAAAAATAGCCTTATCACTGATAATATCCTAGTTGCTTTTAAGACTTTGCATTGTATGAAAAATCTTAATTTGGGGGGAGTAGGTTTTATGGCACTGAAATTAGGCATGAGTAAGGCTTATGACCAGGTTGAATAGGTTTATTTGGAAGATATCATGACGAGGATGGATTTTTGTAATAGATGGATTGATCTTATTATGGTTTGTGTTAAAATTGTTTCATACTCAATTTTGGTGAATGGAGAACCTCAAGGCCTTATCCATCCATCTAGAGGGATTAGGTAGGTGACCCATTCTCTCCCTTCCTTTTCCTTCTATGTACTAAAGGACTACATGAGCTTATTACAAAGGCAGCAACGAATGGGGAGCTTAAGGGTTTTCTATTTGTAGACGAGACCATAAACTAATTCATTTATTTTTTACAGATGACAATTTGGTTTTTTGCAGGGATAATTTTGAAGAGTGTGGTAACATTCTTTGATAGGTTCTAAGACTTTAGGAACTAATGTATTAGAACTTCAACGTGTATTGTGTTGGCAAATCATGATCAAAACATAAAGTTTAGGTTTAGGCTTGCTCAAAGTGTGATTTAATGTTAAATTGGAATCGAATGATTACAGGATTTATTGGAAAAAATCTGCAAGGCTCAATCGGTCGAAAATTAGACTCGATCGATCGAAACTCGTGCAGATTTAATTTTCTGCAGAAATTCCAATTTAGCCCGAGCCCATATGACGTGTAGGGTTTTGTAGTTCACTCCAAACATAAAAAGAAAAACCCTAGCTACGTTTTAGAAGTCCTTTGGAGAGTTGTATGTTGGATCTTCTATGAGATCTAGAGGTGTTTACCTTTATACACACACATAGAGTTGTCAATATCAAGATTTATGTTAAGAACTTGATGATCTCTTCAGTTGCTGCTTAAAGATCATTAAAGAAGATCTGAAACCTTTGAGTGAAGTCTCAAAGTCATAAGTAGGAGAACTTGTGTTTGTTGCAGATCAAAGAAAGAAGTAGTCCGTGGACTTGGAGCTATCACGTGGTCGTGGTAATAAGTTTTCTACTCAAAGTAGCAATAGGATGTTAATGGTCTAAGTTCTATTGTAAAAACTTCAATTCTTTCATAGTGGATCTGTTTTTACTGTGAGGATAGCTAGGTTATATCATTCCCAGGATTTTTACCGGTTAGGTTTTCGTGGTCATCATATTATGGTATTCTTTACATTTACACATTATTTGCATGATATGATATTATTGTGTTAACCTAGAACTGAATAATTTATCTAAGTAATCACTTGGCTAAATAACTAGGTTAAACAACTTGTGTTAAGGGGTCTAAAAATGAACAAGTGGTATCAGAGTGGGTTAGCTCTTGTGTTTAGATATTTTGATCTAAGAGTTGATCCTTGACCCCTGTTGTCATGGAACACGGTCACTCTCTTGTGATCCCTCCTCACTTTGATGGAAACAACTATGCCTACTGGAAAGTAAGAATGAAAGCCTTCCTGAAATCTATTGATGAGAGAGTGTGGAACTCTGTTGAATACGGATGGGAGAAACTGACTACTCCTATTAGTGAGTGGTCATCATCTCAAAAAGAGGCAGCTGCTTTTAATAGCAAAGCCATAAATGCTATTTTTAATGCTGTTTCTATGGAGGAATTCAAGAGAATCTCAAATGTTGAGGTTGCTTATACTGCATGGAATATTCTCCAAACTGTGCATGAAGGAACAAAGGCAGTTAAAATTAATAAGTTGCAGCAGTTAACAACTATATTTGAAAGCATTAGAATATCTGATGATGAGTGTTTTGATGAATTCTATGCTAAACTTTATGATATTGTTAATTCTGCTTATAATTTTGGTGAAATTTATGATCAACTTAAGATTGTTAGGAAAATACTTAGATTCTTAACTAATTACTTTAGACCCAAAGTGACTGCCATTACTGAAAGTAAGGATGTGGACTTCATCCCTGTTCATGAGCTTGTGGGATCTCTCCAATCCTATGAGCTAGACCTACCCAAAACAAACAAATTCAAATCAATGGCTCTTAAGTCAGTTGATGATGTTGATGGGAATGGATTTGATGATGAACTCTCTTCTACAGAGATTGCTTATCTTGCCAAGAACTTTAGAAACTTTCTTAGGAATAACAATAGAAGGGCAAGAGGTAAAAACAATGTTGAACCTAGGAATTTTAAGAGAAATGAACCAACTAAACTAAATGATGCTGATAAATTAAAAGAAAAAGTTGGTCAAACCTCTAGTAATTCACTAGGTCAACAGTGTTTTGGTTGTCAAGGGTATGGTCATGTAAAATTTGAATGTCCTACATTCTTGAGCTTAAAGGGTAAAACTATGGCTGTAATCCTTAGTAATGATGAAGTTTTTGATCACGAGTCTGGAAGTGATGAAGAGGGAAACTTCTTTGCTTTCACAGCTACTGCTGTAGTTGATGAAAGTGTTTTGGTTGAAGAGAACCCTTCTAATGGGGAACTCTCTAAGTGTGCTGATTTGCATGAAGCTTTTAATAAGCTGTGCAAGGTTGCTGCAAAGGATGCAAAAAGTGTAGACTTAGGTCTAAAGAAAATTGCAACACTTGAACTTGAAAAGAAAAACTTGTTGCTGAATTTGCTTGTTGCTAATGAATTGGTTAATAAGGTGAAGACTTAAAACATGATATTGCTTAATAAGATTAAAAACCTAGAACTAGAATTATCTGTAGCTAGAGAACAAACAAATAGGTCTTCTAGTTCTAAACTTGATCACATGCTGTGTGTTCAGAAGTCTCCTTTAGACAAAACAGGCTTAGTTTTGTTGATAGCATCTCTGTGTTTGAAACTTATTCCACAAATTTTGTTTCTTCTTTTGAGCGACCTAAGACTGAGGTTGTCAAACCAGTAGAAGTTACTTCTGCTCGTAGGAAGATTAGGGTTGATCTTAAAGAGTCTAAGCCTAAGAATCCTACCCTCTCTAAGGACAAGAAGCACGATAGACCTTTGTGGGTTTGTCATTTTTGTGGAAAGGCTAGGCATACTCACCCAAACTGCTTTAAGTTGCAAGCTGCAAAGCAAGCAAATAAGCCAAAAGTACTTATGCCTCAAGTACAAGATCCTATGGTGCTTATTGGTGAATTGGTAAAGGCTTTAAACCTTTATACCAATCCTGGAGTTACTCATCATTCTAATATGAATAATAACTCTAAAGCTAGAGTTGCATCTAAAAAGTTTTGGATGCAAAAAGCTCAATCAAATTGAGTCTTTTTGACATGGTCCTTGTGCTTCATCTCAAAATCCTTTGTGACCATTCTTTTCTTGAAGTTTTTTTTTTTTTTTTTTTTTTTTTTGGGATTTGCTTTGCATTACGTTCATGCATTCCATATTAGGTTGCTCTTGTTTGTTTCTTAAAAAAAAAAAATTTGGAAAGAAGGATATGGAATGATGAGTTTTGTATTACATATCTTGGATTTATAGTTAAGGTTGGCCATAATTTTTTTACACAACATGCTTGTGTACCTTGTTTAGCTTGGATGAGCTTATTTTTCTGCACTTTGATAGTATTAACTATGTAGTGCATGTTGTGTGAGAGTTGTTTATAGTTTTGATCACATGATCTTGATTTTGAAGTCACATGCTTTTGATAGTAAGGACTAAAAAATATTAAGAGAAATGCATAAATAACCATCTCACCACTGTTTACTAGCCAATCATGAACACCTGAGTGCATATCATAAGATTTTGTACTCGAGAAAGTGTAGCACATGCACAAAAAGAAAATAAGGTGTAGTCTTAGAATAAAAAATAATAATGATAAAAATTGTGTGTACATTATTAGGCTAAAATATATATATATATATATATATATGATTGCAAGCTTGTTTTCTAGGAGATGTGGGAGTTATAGGATGTAACTCTCTAGGTGATAGTTACTTTCAAACTTGTGTGATGAATAATGTATAAATTGTGATTAATTACTATCTACATATAACCTCACATGTATCTCATGTTGTTACTAGTTGCACACACTACACAAGTTATTCTTTGCTAAACTTAGTACATGAAATTGTGTGTGAATTTGGTTTGACCATCCAAGATTAAATGTTCTTTGATTGAATTTTGGGGACAAAAAGTGTTATAATCATGTTTTGAAAGATCTGGGTTGAATTCAAGTGTTTTTGAAAAACTTTTAAACTCATACTCATGCATTTCATTCATGAAATAAGTTGGTTTGAGTGTTTTCTGCATAAAACTCTTGCTGTTTTTCAAAAATTCATTTTTTCCAGATTTTCAATCGATCGAATTTGTTCTTTGACCAATTGAAAATGCCTTAATTTTTAAAGCTTGAATCTGCCTAGTTCGATTGATGCTCGATTGGTGCTCGATCAATCGAATTTGTTTTTCGATTGATCGAACCAATTTTTCGACCGATAGAAAGTTTTAAAATTTCTGAAGTATAGTTTCTACTTGGCTTGATTGGTACCCAATCGGTACTCGACCAATCCAATTTTGAAAGAAAAGAACAAAAGGTCCCTTTCCTTCACATGTTCTTCAGTGTTTTCAAATATTTTCTTTCTGCTTTTGTCTTCTTATGCCTCAACTGATCCAAATCTCAAGCTTTTTGACTTTTTATTCCACCAATCTTCAAGGGTTTTTGTCCTCTAGCATTGGTAAGACCTTTATACCCTCTCTTTTTCAATTTATTTACACGTTTCATGCATTTTTGATTGACAATTTCGAACAAAAGAAAATTGGGATTTTTCATTTTTAGGTTGTTTTTAATCATATTTGATCAATGGGCTTTTGTTGTTATATGTTATAAATATGTTTCCCATGCATTAATTTGATTAATTTGGTGTGTTGAGAACAATTGAAAATTCTAGGGTTTGGTATTTTGTGAAATTGAGGATTTTGTTCAACTGGGTTTAATTTGATAAAATTGGCTTGTGAAATTATTCAATTAAATCATTATATGATGTTTCCTAACTAGTGTAATGGTTAATTGATCAATTTGATTTGGTTTTGAAATTGGGTTTAACAAAATTTGGGGTTTTTGGTCTAAAACTCTTTGTTCAAGTCAATTGACAGTAAATGATGTGAAATTGAACAAATTTTTACGCATTAGAGCATGCATCATATATGCATTCATTACATGCATCATATAGATTGTTGTTTATTGATAAATTTTGTGCTCTAACCCTCTCTAATGCATTTTGCTCTTGGTTTTTTGTTTTGTTTTCTATTTTCCTTTTCTTCCATACTCTTAGAATTAAGGTTAGGAAGACTAGAGCAAAGAAAACTTCTACCCCATCCTCTTCTGATTTCCAGAGTGATAGGTTTCAGTTTAGGAAAAACCAAGAAGCTTATAAGAAGCTGACTGTGTTTAGAACAGTATGGGCTAAGCGTAGGGTTATCTTAGATAAGGTAGATCCCAAAATACATAGGAATTTTGAGCATAGGGGTTGTTTACCACTCTTAGAGGTTGAGCATCCCCCTCCTGCTGCTTTGATTAGAGAGTTCTATTTAAACCTTTCTATCCACTTCGATGATTCCAACATTCAGTTTGTGAAGAGTTGGATAAGGGGTGAAGAGTATGTCATTACTCCTGAGGTAGTGGCATCTACTCATGGTGTACCTTTGGAACACCAGCTTGTGTATCCTTACAAAAAGTCTCCACCTCTGGATGATATTATGTCCCTCGTCACCAGTACTTCCATTAGTTGGGGTACTTATCCTCAAGTCACCTTTTCTGAGCTTACTAAGCTCAATTATCTTTTTTGAAGGATATCTTATCATAGTATTTGGCCCATTTCACATGTACATACTATTCCTATTGAGAGATGTACATTCTTGTACGCTCTCATCACTGATGCTCCTATGAGTTTTCCCACCATTTTCATTCGTTCTCTTGTTGAGGTTCATAGGAGTAGTGCAAAATCCCATGGTTTTTTCTTTCCTGTTTTTATTCATAGGATTCTTTTAGATTTAGGTTTAGATGACTTCCCCGCATCCGAGCCTATACATGTCATAGCTTCCATAGGTGCCACCTTCCTTAGGCAAAGGGTTGCTCATTTGAAAGCTAGCCCTAAATGCCCTTGTGATGAGTCTTCTACAGGTGATGCATATAAAGCCCTTCCTTCTGGTTATCCTTCTACTGAGGCTTATGTGGACCCCACAGTGGCCATGGACCCTCCACCATCTACATCTAGCGACTCTTCCTTGCATGCTATGTTGGATACGGTTCTCACCGTTCAAACTGCACATGGACAACTTTTATTGGATGCGCTCAATGAGGTTGCAGCCTTACAAGCAGAGTTTGTGGTTGCTAAAGGTTCTACTCCACCAGCTACACCCTCTGATGAGTCATGATTGCCTTTTGGCAATACGTCACAAAAAGGGGAAGTACATAGAGATAAGGGGAGAGATTTTTTTTTGGCTAGATTGTATTTAGGAGACACACGTGATATGTATTTTGGTTATTTTGGCTTTGATGTATTTATTTTTCTTATGGGTTGTACATGTTAAGGGGAGACATTGGTGTTTTTGCTTTTATATTTTATTTATGTTTCTTGTTTCACATATGGTACATTGATTTTGATTTATATTATGAGGCTATTCATGGTATATGTCTTTTATTTTATGTTTTATGAAATCAAGAAGTTTATTATGTTTTACTTGTATTTTCCACACATGCGTTTATGTGTTTGTTTAGTGTTTCAGGAATTTACAAGTTAATTCAATCGTGGCTGCTGTCTACTTTTGCAACTGATAGATAGTGGTTAGGTTGAATTGTGATTAGGGCTTTTTAATTGATTGGGTTGTTTTTACTTTGAGCATTTTACTTTTTGTAATGTGTTTTGTCAGGGATTGCCAAAGGGGGAGTTTGTTAGGCTCTAAGACTTTAGGAACTAATGTATTAGAACTTCAATGTGTATTGTGTTGGCAAACCATGATCAAAACAAAGAGTTTAGGTTTAGGCTTGCTCAAAGTGTGATTTAATGTTAAATTGGAATCGAGTGACTGCAGGATTTATTGGACAAAATTTGCAAGGCTCGATCAATCGAAAATTAGACTTAATCGATCGAAACTCATGCAAATTTAATTTTATGCAGAAATTCCAATTCAACCCAAGCCCATATGACGTGCAAGGTTTTGTATTTCACTTCAAGTATAAAAGGAAAAACCCTAGCTACGTTTTAGAAGTCCTTTGAAGAGTTGTGTGTTGAATCTTCTATGAGATCTAGAGGTGTTTACCTTTATACACACACATAAAGTTGTCAAGATCAAGATTTGCGTCAAGAACTTGATGATCTCTTTCAGCTACTGCTTAAAGAACATTAAAGAAGATCTAAAACCTTTGAGTGGAGTCTCAAAGTCACATGTGGGAGAACTTGTGGCTGCTATAGATCAAAGAAAGAAGTAGTCCGTGAACTCAAAGCTATCACGTGGTCGTGGTAGTAAGCTTTCTACTCGAGGTAGTAATAGGATGTTAGTGGTCTAAGTTCAATTGTAAAAACTTCAATTCTTTCATAGTGGATCTGTTTTTATCTTAAGGATAGCTAAGTTAAATCCTCCCAGGTTTTCTACCGGTTAGGTTTTCCTGAGTCATCATATCGGGTTGTACTTTATATTTCCCCATTATTTACATGATATGATACTATTGTGTTAACCTAGAACTGAATAATTTATCTAAGTAATCACTTGGCTAAATAACTAGATGAAACAACTTGTGTTAAGGGGTCTAAAAACGTACATTCTTAAATTGTTGTCTACCTATGCATCTTCCTCTGGGCAGAAAATCAAAAACCTAGAATTATTCTCCATGCTTTCCTAATCCATTTGGACTAAGAGAAATCAAATCCAAACCATGTAGATGCATTGTTCCACTTGTTAGGACACATGTGATTCACTTGTTAGGAACATATGTCACTACTTTATGTAATTGGCTAATCCTTTGATAAAACGCACTTTACTTGTAATTAGGTAGATCTAGGATGTGTTTAATACTTCAAGAAACCTCGTTTCAAGATCAAGTGTTAAATCCATGCAAGTATGTCCAAGATTCAAGCTGAGAAAGTGCCTGTCATTAAAGCTCGACAGCTAGCATCTATCGAGCTTGAAGAGCTATTCCAGCCCAGTGGCTCGACAGCAGCTCAACAGATAGCTATCTGTCGAGGTTTAAGAAAAATAGATTTTTCTAATCTGTTTTCTTCTAATCCGTGAATGTATGTTTGAGCTTTCTTTTCTCACAAACCTAGACATATAAAAGGATTATTTTAAGGGCTGTCAAAGGGACACAAGTTGCACAAATGTTGAGCAAAGTTTGTTCAAGAAAATTGTGACCAGAGACAGAATTTGCCCTAGTTCATCTTTCTTGTGAAGAAGCTGCTGTGTTTGCGCACTGTAGGGTTTTGTAACCAATGAGCTTCTCGATCTTCATCGTGTGAAGAACTGAAGAACTTTGCAGCCAACAACCTTCTTTAGTTGGTGATTGAAGTCGTGTACTGGGATCCGTGCAATTGGTTAGTCTCGTACTGGGAACCATGCATTACAAGGAGAGATTGTCACTACAGAACAAGTCCAATTGGATATTGGGATAAGAGTTCAACTGTAGGTTGGTATAAGGAACTGGATTCCTTTACTTGTAACCACATGTTGTGATAATAGTAAATTCTCCGGAGTGGTGACCTTAAAATCACCCGGTGGGGTTTTTGCCGTGTAGGTTTTCCCCATTCGTAAATAAATCACTGTGTCAATTTATTTTCCGCTGTATATCTAGTTTAATTGGTGATTTGTTTGTGCTACCACGCTTATTGCATGTTAATTTGATTAATTAATAAACTTGGCTAATTAATCAATTAATTTCATCACAAGGGGTCAATTGGTTTTTGGCCTATCAAGTGGTATCAAAGTAGGCACACTCTAATTAGGTTTTAATCTTTGCTGTGTGATCCATTGATCCCTGTTTGTCATGGATAGAGTACAGTCTCTTATTATACCTCCTTTATTCGATGGCACTAACTATGCATACTGGAAAGTACATATGAGAGTTTTCTTGCAGTCACTAGATGAGAAGGTGTGGTAAGCTGTAGAGATTGGCTGGACCAAGCCAAAGGAAGCGCCAGCCGACTGGGATGATGCTAAGATCAAGGCGGCAAACTTCAATAGCAAGGCATTGAATGCTTTGTTCAGTGTAGTCACTAATGAGGAATTCAAGAAGATATCCTCCATTGAAACTGCAAAGGAAGCATGGATCATCCTCCAGACAACCTATGAAGAAACCAAGGCTGTCAAGGATTCAAAACTTCAGAGGCTCACTACAAGTTTTGAAGAGATCAAGATGGAGGAGGATGAGTTGTTTGATAAGTCCTATGCCAAGCTCAAGGACATAGTGAACTCAGCTTTCAATCTTAAGGAAACTATTCCTGAACCCAAGATTGTGAGAAAGGTGCTCAAATCTCTACTCGAGAGATTCCATGCCAAGATCACCGCGATCGAGGAATTAAAGGACATCGACAAGATTTTTCTGATAGAGCTGGTTGGTAATCTGTAGACCTATGAGTTAGGTTTAACAAGAATTGGCAAGTCGGGTAAGTGCAAGAGTATGGCGTTGAAGACCAAGAGCAATGATACTGATGAGTCTTCAGACGATGAAGATTCTAAGATGAAATCCTACATCATCAGGCAATTCAAGAAGTTTATGAAGAATGTAAATGGAAAGGGCTTCGACAAGGACCGTAGGCAATCTAGCTCCTCACAGTTCAAGAGCCAAGATAAAGGGAAGAAGGATACTAGGGATAAGGGTCAATACACTATTCCTTCAGGACCAAAGTGCTTTGGGTGTCGAGGTTTCGATCATATGAAATAAGAGTGCCCTACATATCTCAAGACCATTGGGAAGAGCAAGGCACTTGCTGCTACTTTGAGTGACACCAAGCCTGAGGATGATTCTAATAATGAGGATGACGGAATCCTAAATGCCTTCACTGCCACTGTCAATCCTACTGAGGGGATTGTTGAAGATATGGATGAAGAAGAGGAATTTGTGGAGTCCAAGTTTGAGAAGATGGATGAACAAGATGACATCTACACAACCTATGCAAAGTTGTACAAGGTCTCAGAAAAGCATGAGAAGTTGTATAAGTTGACCACCAAGAAGCTCAGTGATGTGGAGCTTGAGCGTGAAGAGTTTTCCACAAAGTTTGATGAATCCAATCAGACTATTGGAGCACTGAGGTTTGAAAATAATTCTTGGCTGAGAAAATCAAGAAGATTGAGGTAGAACTGTTCTAAGTCAGAGCTCAGCTGGAAAAGACTTCAAGTGCTAAGCTCAATGAAATGCTCAGTTTTCAAAAATCTACTTCCGATCGAACCAGTTTAGGGTATGATTTCTCTTCTCCTAGTATTGCTTCTACTAGTACTCCTGTTTTTGTTCCTCCTGCTAATAATGTTGAAATTGAGAACACTAATGTCAAAACTGATTTAGCTAGTAAGAATATAGACAAGGGTAAATCTATCTTAGGAGCACCCCCTAAGCAGTATAAGAAAGAAGTTAAAAACCCCAGGGCTAAGAAGGCTAACTCTCAAAAGCCTAACAGAAGAAGCAGCATCTCTGTCATCACTTTGGAGCAACCGGTCATACTTGACCTAATTGCTATAAATGGCTAGCCACTCAACAGAGCAACGACATGATGGCATTGGGAAACCAGAATCAGTTTCCATCCTCTTTTGCTCCTCTTAGAGATCTTCTCAAGGCCCTCATGTTCCTTTCGAACTTGAATGGTTTCAATTCTTCCCCCTCACCGCCAGATCAAGGATTTGCTAGACGAAAAGGTTCTTCCAAAGTGTGGAAGGAAAAGGGCTCCAAGTGATTCTGTCACCTCTTCTTTCTCTCCCTTACTTGTTTTTGTTTGCATTACTTGTGTGTTTTTGCTTTCAAGTTTTGAGTCAGTCTAGTTTTTATGCTTTGCTTTGTTTAACATGTTTTTGTTTGTTTTTAGTTTTGTTTTTTTTGTTTTTGATAAAAAAAAGTAAATAAATTGAAAAATCAGAAAAATACAAAAACAGTGTGTGTTTTGTGTACATTGATACTTATGTACCTTGGATGGCCATTGAAATAAAGTATTTTAAACTTTGTATCTTTTGTAGCTTAGATGTGCATCTCTATGCACAACTAAGCAAGTGAGCTTTGTGGCTCGTGTTTGTGATGAGTAAGATTAAGTGATCTCTTGTACTTAACACTCGTATCACTCTTTTTGACGGGAAGGACTAGAAAATCCTAAGAGAAAGGCATAAATAAACATCTCACCACTATTGCCCGCCAATCATGAAATGACATTTGTATGCTTTGGCATAGCAAAATTGGAATGTCAAATGCTTAGCATCATTGGGTATTTCTTTTCTTTCTCTTACATGTCCATGCATGATATGCTTAAAAAGAAAAATATGCAAAGAAAAATAAAAAGCAAAAAGATCAAAATGCTTTATATATGATTGCAAGCGTGTATTTTAAGAGATGTGGGAGTTATAGGATGTACCTCCAAGGTGATAGTTACCATCAAACAGTTATGATTGTGTGTGAGTTAAAGTGATTTTCACACATCTTAAATCGTCATAACATGTATACACTCATGCAATCTTGGTATGTTTTTCACACACAACACACAATATTCTTTGCTACTTTTGATACATGTGCAGGTACAATGTGATTTGGCCATCACAAGGTTTACATGTGTTAATGTATGCTCACTAAACTGTCTTGACTTGTTTTTGAAATATAAAATTGGTTAGACTTGTTTTGTGTGTGTGTGTGTGTGTGTGTGTGTGTTTCTGGGATCTATGTGCTTAACATTTTTATTGTTGAGAGATGTTTTTGAGAGTTCAAAATGTTGTTTGGATCATTAGTTGAGTTGCATGTTTGATTGCATTCATATCTATGTTTTTCCCTTCTTGAAAAATTGTTTTTAAGCAATCTCGGCACCTGGCTTATCTCTCGAGCTCTTCAGTTGATTTTTTATCGCAATCGCGACACCTCTCGATAGCTAGGTGGATTGATCAAGAAATCTCCTGTCTCCTCAATAGCTTCTCGACAGCTAGGTGGATCGATCGAGCTTCTTTTTGATCTTTTCTATTGATTTGATCCTCGACAGATCCTCGTTCACTAGCTCAATAGCTAGGACACGCGTTTAAACCTGGACAACTCCTCGACACATCCCGATCGATTGAGATTTAAAAGGTTCCTATATATACGCTATTCGCGATTCTGATCTCACTTTCCTCGATCTCTCTTGACAGATCCATCTCCTTACCTCCCAAACACTCACTTCTCTCTCAACACCTTCAAACCCAAGTGATTTTCGGCCTTTTATTGCTTCAAATCACTTGGTATGATCTCTCTTCCTCTCATTCTTCATGATTTTCATGCATTCAGATCTAGGTTTTGAGTTTTTGAAAATTTTTAGGGTTTTTCAAAATTGTTGAGTTTTTTATGAAATTTTGGGATGGGTTTTTTGTTTAAATGATCTTTAAACCTAATGCATTGCATCATATAAGCATAATAACAGTATTATCATGCATTTAGATGTGTGCAACTGATTGTGTGCTAGTAGGTTTGGATTGGGCAGAGCCCATGATGATATTACTATTGCACGTCACATGCTCATGCATATTCATGCATACATCCTTTCCATTCAATATATCTCTGTATATTTGAACTGTTTGGGACTTTTCTGAGTGTTTCTTTCTTCCCCCTCACTCTCTAGTTTACGTTAGTGTGTCAATGGCACTGAAACGTAAGTCTACTCCATCCCAGAACCTTCTTCGTTCTGGGGCACCGTCTTCTTCTGATCCTACCCCCTCTTCCATTCAGTTCCATGATGAGGATGCCCGAAAGGACTTCTCGGAGAACTTCTCTAGATGAGGCATTCATTCGAAATGCCGAGTCATTTTTTCAAACTTCTCTGACACTGGCCTACCCACTGTCATTCACAGTTGGGGTTAGAAGTCACTGTGAGATGTCCCGATCACCTATCTATCCATGCTAATCCAAGAGTTTTACTCCAACATGCATGGACTTGATTCTTCAGTACCTCTATTTCGTAGTCACGTTCGAGGTACGCGTATAGTTGTCACACCGGAGTTAGTATTCGATGTGCTCCGTGTCCCAAGGGTAGAGCATCCTGACTACCTCGGTTGTAAGCATATAAGGACTGTGTCCAAAGACGAGATGATTTCTGCTTTCTGTGAGCGTCTCATTGATTAGGGCGATCATCAGTTTGCACCATGTTCGACCTTTGCTAAAGGTCCTAGATTCATAAACATGGTGATGACTTTTGTTTTGCACCCTCTTTCTCACTATAACTCTATCACAGAGCCTCGTGCTCGATTTTTGCTTTCCCTTCTTGAGCATCTCACCATAGATTTTCCTTCACATTTTATTCTTTCTATTATAGTTGTCTATAGGGATACAACGACCCGTGATAAGCTCCTCTTCCCTTCAACTATCATGCTGATTTTATGCCATTTTTCTATTCCTTTTCCCTCATCCGACCACTTCTCCGTTATGTGTGCCATTGACTATGCCACAGTTAAACGGAGCGAGGCGCAGTTTTGATCGAGGCGGTCTAGTCTAGCGGCTCCTCCCACTCCTTCAGCTCCATCTACCTCCGCTCCCTCTACTTCAGCGAGAGGTGTGACTCTAGACGCAATCATGGTGCAGCTTCAGCGCATGGATGCTCGCTTTGAAACTCTCACTAATAAGTTGTGTTAGGTGAACACCTTTGTAGGTCATATTGCTAGATGGTAGGCTTACCTTGGTGGCTTTGTAGAGTCTCCCTGTCCTCCTCCCGAGGCATCCGAGGACAATGATGACTCCGACGATGATGATGATGGTGAGGATGGAGATGCTAGCTCTTCCAGCTTTGACGAGATGTCTACTTGACACTCTTATCCTTTGTCACTTGTGACAAAAAGGGGGAGTAGTTTTGGTTATGAAAGTAGTCATAGTTAGGGGGAGGGTTAGTATAGGAGATTTTTGTTAGGGGGAGAGTGTGTACTTTGAGGGATGTAGTAAGGATTTTATGTATCTTTTTCTTTTCTTTCTCTTTTAGATACATTGTTCACGTACCTTAGATCTTGTGATCATATTGTGATAGCATACCTTGTACTTATTTATATATATACATTTGAGGTTGTTATTACAGTTCTTTCACCTATCTCTCGATGTGTTGTTTCTTTTCTTTCTTTATACACATGTTTCTTATATATTGTATAAAATCTATTATTTTTGTTTCACACAAGGATGCCTTGATTAGTTTTGTTTAAAGTGTTTTAGAAATACAGGTTGTCAAAGTCTTTCTTGCCATAAACTCTCTTCTTGCAATGTTTTCCAAGAGTTTGTGTTAGGATAGATTTTATTGTATTCAACAAGCGAATATGAGTTGAGTGATTTATGACTTTTCTCGTATCTAGCTTGTTAGTTATGGTTTTGTCACAGATTGCCAAGGGGGAGATTGTTAGGACATATGTGATTCACTTGTTAGGAACATATGTCACTACTTTATGTAATTGGCTAATCCTTTGACAAAATGCGCTTAACTTATAATTGTGTAGATCTAGGATGTGTTTAATACTTCAAGAAACCTCGTTTCAAGATCAAGTGTTAAAGCCATGCAAGTCTGTCCAAGATTCAAGCTGAGAAAATGTTTGTCATTAAAGGTCGATAGCTAGCATCTATCGAGCTTGAAGAGCTGTTCCAGCCTCATGGCTTGATAGTAGCTCAACAGATAGCTATCTATCAAGGTTTAAGAAAAACAGATTTTTCTGTTCTGTTTTCTTCCAATCCGTGATTGTATGTTTGGGCTTTCTTTTCTCACAACCCTAGACATATAAAAGGATTATTTTAAGGGTCGTCAAAGGGACACAAGTTGTACAAGTGTTCAATAAAGTTTGTTCAAGAAAATTGTGACCAGAAACAGAATTTGCCCTAGTTCATCTTTCTTGTGAAGAAGCTGCAGTGTTTGCGCACCGAAGGGATTTGTAACCAAGGAGCTTCTCGATCTTCATCGTGTGATGAACTGAAGAACTTTGCAGCCAACAACCTTCTCTTGTTGGTGATTGAAGTCGTGTACTGGGATCCGCACAATTGGTTATTTACATACCGGAAGCCATGCATTACAAGGAGAGATTGTCACTACAGAACAAGTCCAATTGAGTATTGGGGTAAGGGTTCAACTATAGGTTGGTATAAGGTACTAGGATTCCTTTACTTGTAACCGCTTGTTGTGATAATAGTAAATTCTCGGGAGTAGTGACCTTAAAAATCACCCGATGGGGTTTTTGCCATGTAGGTTTTCCCCATTTATAAATAAATCACTGTGTCAATTTATTTTCCACTGTATACCTAGTTTAATTGGTGATTTGTTTGTGCTACCACGCTTATTGCATGTTAATTTAATTAATTAATGAACTTGGCTAATTAATCAATTAATTTCATCACAAAGGGTCAATTTGTTTTTGGCCTATCACCACTGATCAGCTAGCTCAATTTGTAAAGGATAGATTTGATGAGTATATAGCCGTTCAACCTACTGCACTTCCTCGGATCCTTGTCCAGCGAGCCTCATGGAAGCCACCTCAAGAACTTGTCTTCAAGGTTAATTATGATGGGGCAGTTTTCTCAGACTCAAACATCTCGGGCATTGGCATTGTTGCTTGGAACAGTGATGGTCAGGTAATTGCTTCTTTGGCTCAACAGTTGAATCAAGCTTAAAAAGCTATTGAAATTGAGGCCATGGAAGCCACTTGAGCATTGGAATTTGCAGTTGAATTGGGCTTGGACGAAGTTGTTGTTGAGGGTGATTCAAGAATAGTAACGATAGCTTTGAAGACTAAGAACTAGGTTTGGCGTCCTACAGTTTTCTTATTTCAGATGTGTATGTTTTTTAGAGATTTTTTTTTTTTCGAATTATCCTACTCTTATACTAAAAGAGAGGATAACAAAGTAGCACATTATTTCACTAAGTTAGCAGCAAATTTTCCAGATAGTGTAATATGGGTGGAGGATGTTCCAACATTAGTTTTTGTTAGGATTTGTGCATTTATGCCTTTAAATCCTATTGTATGATGCTATGCATTACATTATGTATGACATGATGTATGACTTAATATAGTAATTAATAAAGTTGTTTTATTATTATCTAAAATAATGGTAACATGAATATTTGGACATTATCATATAGTCCATGAGATGTATAGTATGTGGTTTATGTGAAAAGTCACTGAAGATATAAATCACAAGTTCTTTGTAAACTCAGAATTTAGTTCGTAGTCGATGATGAAATTGGGCGTTTCATCTGCGAAGACTATAACATATTAACTAAGATGATTTGTCTTGATCATGGAAGTGGTGACTTTTAGTTGATATGTTGATATGTTTTAAGAGTTAAAACATATTGAACTAGACCGCTGTGAGATTTATTATTCACCTAATGACTGTCAATTGAATAACAAATTTCGCGACTTATATTTACATGAACTCTTGATCCTAAGAGGATAATGGATCTGATCATGAAATATAGGTTGCTTTGATATATCAGGAGTGAGATCTAAAGTTACGGTCAAAACCTTAGTATGTTAGGCAGCCACATGTAGTGTTGATAGAACATATATTCTCAAGATGGAATTCATAGTCTCTTAACAGAGATATAAAATATTCCCTTGAGATAAGTTTAATGGTTTTTTTTATTCAGAATGTTAGGCCTAACTACTTTAGTAAATAGTTACTAAAGTATATATTTATGAAATTAGATTTCATAAATATATGATGAATAACTTAAAGGATTAAACCGGGTACTGAATGTCTAAGATGTAGTAATCTTCAAAGTGGCAGTCTTCATTAATGACTTTGTATTACTATAAATATTTTATGAAGGGGTTGCATGTATAATAAAGTCTTGAGATATAATCTATTAATAAGGCCTAGAGTTCAATTATATTTATATAGTGATATTAAATATAATTAATGGTAACTTTGGACTTGTCAAGAGTTGACAGAAAAGCCCAAGGCCCATTGGAGCTAGTGTCTTATTTGTTCCCTTTTGGTCTCACTCCAAGCCACATACTAAAGCCCAATTAAGAAGGCTCAAAAGGCTAGCGCAATTAGATAATCAGTTATTAGGAGAGAAACATACAGAATTCGATAGAACATGAATTGGTATGTATGTGAGTGAAGGACACTCTCTCATTCTCTCTAGAAAAAACTCATATAACTAATTGAGAGACCACATATCTTGGGCGTTAGTGGAATTGGAGTGAAGATTGAAAGTCTTCTCAAGAACTTCTGAATTTTGGTTTTGAATTTCACTGCTTCAAGGTACACTCTCTAGTTCCTAAATTCTGAAACTTACTTTGGACATGTTATCAATTGAGAATGAAATAGATCCGTTTAATTTTGTCCACTACGTACATGCATAATTCCTACAGTTTTCTCTTTTGTTCAGCCCAATTTAGGTTCTTTTTTTGAAATAAAGTTAACTATATTCCTTCTAAAAAAAATGGATGCCCATACTGTAGATATCGTATTTTGTCCATCCTCAATTTGCGTGCCGGGCCCCAAAAATCTCAAAAATATTAACTTTCTTCCAGGGGGCCACGAAAACATCTAAATTAACGTGGCGTAACTTGCTCGAGCATCGGAACAATCAAAGTGACTGTTAGGAACATATGTCAAATTAGAATTGACTAATCCTTTGACAAATCACACTTTACTTGTAATTGGGCAGATCTAGGATGTGTTTAATTCTTCAAGGAACAAGGTTTCAAGATTAAGTGTTAAAGCCATGGAAGTCTGTCTAAGAAACAAGTGAAGAAGTGTTGGATTTTAAAGCTAGACAGCTAGCATCTATCGAGGTTTAAAAAGCTGCTGAAGCCTGATGCTCGATAGTTAGCTCGACAAATAAGCTATCTATCGAGGTTTATGAAATTCAGTTTTTCATAATTGATTTCAATCTAATCCGTGTATACATGTTTAGGATTTCTTTCTCACAACCCTAAACAGATATAAGGATTGTTTTAAGGGCCGTCAAAGGTTGTGTGAGTGTGAAGCAAAGTTGTGTTCATGCAAATTGTGACCAAAGACAGAATTTTCCCTAGTTCATCTTTCTCTTGAAGAAGTTGCTATGTTGGTACACCGTCGGGTTTTGTAACCAAGGAGCTTTGTGATCTTCATTGTGTGATGAACTAAAGAACTTTGCAGCCAACATCTTTTTCAAGTTGGTGAGTAAGCATGTATTCTAGGAGATGTGGGAGTTATAGAATGTACCTCGAAGCTGATAGTCCCCGTCAAATAGTTATGATTGTGTGTGAGTTAAAGTAATTTTCTCTCTCAAACCGTCATAACATGTAAACACTTATGCAATCTTGCGATGTTTTTCACACACAACACACAATATTCGTTACGGCTTTTGATACATGTGCAGGTACTATGTGATTTGGCCATCACAAGGAATACATGTGTTAATGTATGCTCACTAAACTGTCTTAACTTGTTTTTGGAATATAAAATTGGTTAGACTTGTTTAGTGTGTGTGTGTGTGTGTGTGTGTTTTGGATCTATGTTCTAGACATTTTTTCTTGTTGAGAGATGATATTGAGAGCTTAAAATA
The DNA here is from genome assembly GCA_032727855.1 of Quercus ilex subsp. ballota. Lineage (NCBI taxonomy): Eukaryota > Viridiplantae > Streptophyta > Magnoliopsida > Fagales > Fagaceae > Quercus > Quercus ilex. Next base: position 29,323,461 of record CM064912.1, on the reverse strand, counting down.
TTGTTTGGATCTTTGGTTGTGTTGCAAGCTTAATTGCATTCATATTTGTGTTTTTCTCTTCTTGAAAAACTATTTTTAAGCAATCTTGACAGCTGCTGGACACCTCTTGACAGATAGGCTATTTATCGAGCCCTTTCAGCTTCTTTTTATCGCATTCTCAATAGCTGCTTGATCCATCGAGAAACTTTATGGATGCTCAATAGATTCTTGATAGCTTTTCGATCCATCAAGATCCTGTGGACACCACTCGATAGATCCTGGATAGCTCTTCGACAGCTGATTCATGCGTTTTAAACCTCGATACCTCTCAACACCCCTCAATCTATCGAGAATTATGGATTTCTATATAAAGGATCTGTGTGAATTCTTTCTCATTTATCTCGATCTCTCTTGACTCCTTTTGTCTCCTCACCTTCCTAAACACCTCTTAATCACTTCAAACCTCTTCCCCACTAAATCTTCGATCTCAAGATCATTTTCTTCATATGGTATAATGCTCTCTCACTCATTAATCATGCATTTCATATCTTTTGACCTAACTTTTGGGGTTTTTGAGATTTTTCAAAATTATTGAAGTTTTTGCTAAAGTTTTAGGATGGATTTTGTTTAAATGATCCTAATGTTCGTGCATTGCATCACATTTGCATTGTAGCTATGATTCATGCATTATTAGATGTGTGTTTACTTTGTTGCAATAATATGCGCTAGTAGGTTTGGATTGGGCTGAGCCTATGATGATTTTATGTTGCATGTCACATGTTTATACATTTTCATGCATACATACCTTTAATTCTTTATATTATTTTATATTGATATTGTTGGTGCTTTTTTGCTTGTCCCTCTCTCTCCCCCTCTCTCTCTCTCTTTCTTGCGTTAGTCTGCTCTATGGCACCCAAACGCAAATCCACTCCATCCTAGAACCCTCTTCGTTCTGAGGCATCCACTTCTTCTGACCCTACTCCTTCTCACGTACGATTCCATGATGATAAAGCCCGAAAGGACTTTTCAGAGAACTTTTCTCGACGAGGCATTCATTCGGAATGCCAAGTCATCTATCAGATTTTTCCGATATTGACCTTCCCACTATCGTCTATAGTCGGGGTTGGGGGTCACTATGTGACATCCCATTCACTTGTCCCTCTGTGATCATACAGGAGTTTTACTCTAATATGCACGGATTCAATACTTCTGTACCTCATTTTTTCTCTTGCGTTCGAGGTACACGCATTGTAGTTACTCCGAATATTGTATTTGAGGTACTCCATGTTCCTAGGGTAGTGCATCCTGACTACCCTGGTTGCGATCATCTGAGGACTATGTTCAAAGAAGAACTCTCATCTCTATTTTGTGAGACACCTTCATCTTGGGGTGACCATCAAAACACCCCTTGCTCGGGCTTTGCAAAAGGTCCGAGATTCCTTAACATGGTGATGACATTCATTCTTCATCCTTTGTCTCACTATAACTCTGTTACAGAGCCTCATGCTCGATTTTTGTTATCCCTCTTCGAGGACATTTCTATTGACTTCCCTTCTTATTTTATTCTATCCCTTATAGATGTCTATAGGGATACTACAACTCGTGATAAGCTCATTTTTCCTTCCGCTATCACGAGGCTTCTTCGCCATTTTTCTGTCTCCTTTCTTGAGTCTCCTCATTTTATGAGTATGTTTGCCATAGACGCTACTACCGTTCAACGAAGCGAGGCACAATTTAGACCGAGGCGACCCAGGACCAAGACAATGACTCCTCTAGCTTCTACCACTCCTTCGTCTTCTGCGGGTGGAGTGACTCTCAAGGCCATCATGGCATAGCTTGTGAGCATGGATGCTCATCTTGACACACTCAGTGATGAGTTGTGTCAGGTGAACACTCTTGTTGATCGTATCGCATAATGATAGGCTGTCATGGGTGGTTTCACTGCTTATACCTCTCCATCTCCACCAACTTCAGAGGATGAAAGTGATGATGGCTCCGGCAATGATGATGCTAATGAGAACAATGATGCTCACTCGCCAAACGATGATGCTTGCTCGCCCTGCGATGATGACATGTCTACTTAATGTACTTAACCTTTGTCACTCGTGACAAAAAGAGGGAGTAGTTTTTATATAAGAGTAGTCATATACATAGGGGGAGAGTTAGCATAGGAGATTTTTTTGATAGAGGGAGTGTCTATAAGGGATGTAGTAAGGTTTTTATGTATTTTCTTTTCTTTCTTTTACTTTTACCTCATGTATATTGGTTTTTGACCATTTGACATACATTGTACTTACATTTGGTTTATATCTACTAATGTATGTTATTTACCTATCTTTACATGTGTTGTTTCTTTTCTCTCTTTATACACATGATTCTTATATGTTGTATGCAATCTATTATTTCTATTTCACACTAAGATGTCATGATGAGTTTTGTTTAAAGTATTTCAAAAATACAGGTTGTCAAAGTCTTCTTGCTATAAACTCTCTTCTTGCAAAGTTTTTCAAGAGTTTGTGTTAGAATAGATTTTATTATACTCAACAAGTGAGTATGAGTTGAGTGATTTATGACTTCTCTCTTATGTTCATTTGTTTGTTGTGATTTTGTCACGGATTGCCAAAGGGGGAGATTGTTAGGACAAATGTGAATTAATGTTAGGAACATATGTAAAATTAGAATTGACTAATCCTTAGAAAAAACAAAATTTACTTGTAATTGTGTAGATCTAGGATGTGTTTAATGCTTCAAGGAACAAGGTTTCACGATTAAGTGTTAAAGCCATACAAGTCTATCCAAGAAACAAGTGAAGAAGTGCTTGAACTGAAAAACTTTGTAGCCAACATCTTCCTCAAGTTGGTGAGTAAGCAGGTACTGAAATCCGTGCATAGAATTGGTTAGTCACGTACTGGGAGCCGTGCAATAAAAGGAGAGATTGTCACTACAAAACAAGTCCAATTGGGGTATTGGGGTAAGGATTCAACTGTAGGTTGGTATAAGTATTAGGATTCCTTCATTTGTATTTGCTTGTTTTGATAATAGTGAATTCTCAAGAATGGTGACCTTAAAATCACCCGGTGGAGTTTTGGCCTTATGGGTTTTCCCTATTCATTAACAAATCACCGTGTCAATTTAATTTCCACTACATTTAATTATTTACTGATTTTTCTGTGCTACCGCGCTATTGCATGAAAATTGTATTAATTAATTAACTTGGCTAATTAATTTGTTAATTCACTACAAGGGGTCAATACATTCTTGGCCTATCAATGCCATTTTTGGCCAAATTAACCAAAATGCCCCTGGTCAACTCAGGGTTAACTCAGAATCAAAATTGGTCAAAATCATCCCAAAACAACATTTTTCACATTTCTACATCAAACCCAAGCTATTCGGTGATTTTCGTCAAATTTGACCAAGTTTGACCTAAGGTTGTTTATCGAAGGTACCAAAAACCCTAATTCATTCAATCGTCAGAATGTGTTGAGACCAACGCCATTGCAAATATTATTAAATTCCCTTTCCCGACTATTTATTGGTCGATATGGGAGTTAAAACGGTTGAGATATCCTGAAAACCATGTAAAACGTGTCAGCTCGCTTCCCAAGGCCATAACTTTTGATCCAACTGTTGGAATTTCAATTCGCTTAGTATTCTAGAAACTAGACATCTAGAGCTTTCCAAGAAAACCAAGATTAGCTCAACCAGAGTTTGTAAGGCCTTCAAATATGCAATTGAATTCAAAACCGAAAAGCTCGAGTAAAAAGATAAGATTGCTAATGCCAACAAACCCGACCCTATGGCCACTAAGTGGCTGCTGGCCTCAAAACACATGCCAAATGGTTATAAACACCCCAAATGCCCTCAGATGAAAAGAAAAAAAAAATGAATTCTCTCCCAAACACATCAAAAAACTTTTGATTTCTCTCTTCTCTCAACAATCAAGAGGTAGTGCTCTTGCACTCTTTTTCCTCTCCTTGGTCTTAGGGCCTTGGATTTGAGGTTTAAAGAGTGTAGATGTAGCTCTTTGCTACAATCTACACCCTTTGCTTTATCTTTGTTCATAATATGATTTATTGCCTTTCCTAGCATGTTATTTGCTTTATCTTGCTTCCTAGCATGTTCTATAGCTTTCCTAGAATGTCTCCTTACTTTTTGCCATGTTTTAATGCTTTGAAGATGTTGGCCTAGCCTTCTTGGGATAAGATACGCCTAACTTCCATGTTTGTGCTTAGATCCAAGTGCCTAGGTGCATTTTAGCATGCTTATGCTTAGATCTACTTGCTTATGTGCTTCTTGTCATGTTTATGCTTAGATCTACTTGTTTATGTGCTCCTTGCCATGCTTATGCTAGATCTACATCTTTGTGTGCTCTGTGCCATGTTCATGCGCTTCTAAAGCCTTTTCATCTCTTGTTATCCATTTTTTCTTGTGTTTTGGCCCTTAAGGTAGGGTGTAGATCTAGATCTTGTGGTCTAGGCTTACATCCGTGCACCTAGGCCTATATCAAAGGGTTTGGATCATTTCCTTTATGCATGCCTATGTTTTTTTGCTTGCTTCTGTGCTTTATATCCATGTTTTCCTATCTAGATCTAGGCTTTGCCACGCTTTGTGCTCTCCAAGGGCTTGTGCTTGTCGGTCTTTGAGGCCATTTGCTTGCGTGGTTGCATCCACCCATCTTGTGGCTTATAGGATGTGACCACTTGTGATACAAATATATGTGATGTTGGTGTGCTTGATACACACTTTTCTCCACTCCGTGCGATGTTGTTATACTTGCCTTGCTTGCTCTGTGCCACTCCTTTGGCTTTCTTTGCTTCTTTACGTTATTGCACGCTTACTTACATGTTCATGCATAAGTTTGTGTGTTGTCCATACTCCGATCCAATGGAAATATGGACACCCAATCCAAACCTACATTTGTCCTCCTAGGACACCATCTTTTGTTTGATAACATGCTTTTTTGTCCCTATTTGTCATCTTTTGCTAGCATATCTTTTAGCATGCTTTTTTTCTACTTGTTTCTTTGCTTTTCTACTGGTTTATTTCTTTTGTCATTGCATGTACACGCATGGAGCATAGACACTTCGAGTAAGGGTGCGACCTCCTAGGCATAAGCAAAAAGGGAAAGGGTGCAAGCAAGAATACGTAAGCCCACAAAGGGCAATGTTTAATAGATTAGGGGGCTTAGCCCCTCTTGAGTGGTTTTCTCTTTCCCTCTCTCTCTCTCTTAGCCTCTTCACTAGAGCATGTATTAGGGTTCCCCCTCTCCTTGTACCCTTTATCTTTCCTACTCCTTGCTTAGGCCGCATTCCCTGGGTATGGTAATGTCTGTTTTACATTTCCTGTACCTTACTAGGCCATACCCTTGGAACATTGGCAATGTTTGTTTTAATTTTCGTTCTGTGATAGCATTGTGTATGATGTATGTGTATGTGTGTGTATAGTGTTTTGTGTTTGGTGAGAATAGTGTTTTGTGTGCTATGACGCACCTGAGGCAAAGCGCTGTTGGATTTCCACCCTGAAAATAAGGCGAAATGTTCTCGAATTTTCTCCGTGGAAATTTGGCAATGATTCTAAACACACTTGGGAAGCATCGATCAAGACCACACCCTTTCTGAATCCAAACCTCAAAGCCCAATTCGCTTAAAGTCCCAAAAGCTAATGCTAATAACTTGTTTTGAATTGCCAATGTCCTTAAATTATGATTTTACCAAAATAAAGGACTATCTATGGACAAGCGTTGTGGGGTGCCTAACACCTTTCCCATACATAACTAGACTTCCAAACTCAAGAATCAAGATTTTTTACCCATCCACATTAGATTAAGAAAAATTATCTTTTTCTTAGCTTAGGATCAGTAATAAAATCAAATAGAGTCAGGTGACCAATCACACCTTAGAAAAACCTAATGATTGGTGGCGACTTCACTTACCCTAGAAAATTTCCTTAAAATCGATTCATATTCCAGTCAAATACTCGAGGTGCAACAGATATATGCTAAGCCCCAGGGCTTAGCATTGAAGGTGATAGCTGGATGCGCAGTCTAGTTAGTTACTGGGCACTGATTTGTAGGCACTTTTGGGTCCATGGGTGGACAGGAGTAGCTGAAAAGGCCCCCCTTGATCCACTCTATCCCACAACTTCTATGAAGAGAAGGATTAGATGATAGAGGTCCCCCCTAAGAATATGACCAACTTACCAATTAAGCTATGTCTCATATAGTTAGCCTAGACTAAGTCAAAACCTGTGAAGACAAGGAAAATCCAAAAACTAGTGAACATCCAAGCCTATGGTAGGATATCCTTCATAGGATTGTTTTCAAAATGAGTCAAGGGGAAAGTGTCCAATTTCCATTTGCAAGTTTTCCCTTTTGCTTGCATCAAAGAGTTGTGCTCTACTCCAGGTTCTATCCATCTTGTTTACAAAAAATCTATGATTAACCCCTGGGGAAAAGCAATCCCTTTGCATATACATTAGATCATAACCAATCCCTAAGGGTTTCCAACCCTACAAGGGCATGCATGCATACACTAATGGCTCCGTCTTGCAAATGTGTATAGATAAAATTTGTGGCATGTATCTTGAACTCCACGCCAAGGAGAACATTGCCAAAAGTTAAAGATTTTCTCCAAGAAGGCAAAGCCATCCAGAATGAAGCCTTTTCATTGTAAATTTGAACTTCCTTGTATAGAAAAAGGCCCACTGTTAGAGCCATTGTCTATAGCCCATGTTCTGGGGGCATTGTAAAAAGCCGAGTTTTGAAAAAACATTGCTTTCTTTGTAATCAAAAGAAAGGGTCCATCCCACAATTTCAAGCATGATATGAAAGTTTGGTTACTTGCCAAGCTTGTGCATTAATCCTGTATCACTATAGAAACTCACCATGATAAAAACCTACTCAAGGATTCAAGCCAATATTTTTGAAAATGATATTTGCATTTTCAATAAGAAAGAACCTAAACTAACTTCATGTTTGTTTTGTGTTTCCACATTGTCAAATTTTCAAATGTACCCCATTTCTTTCCCATCCTATTCTTTTCCTTTCAAGATTATAAAGAGAAAAGATTGCTCAAAGGAAACAGTCCAAGTTACCATCACATCATGATCCTATCATCACTAGGTCTTGTGCTAAAGAGATGTCTACTAGTGGTCCTTCCCCCATTGAGGATAGCTAGGTTAAATCCTCCCCAGGTTTTTACCAGTTTGGTTTTCCTGGGTCATCATATCTTTGTGTTCTTTATTTTCCACACTTTACATTGATATGATATATTTGTGTTAACCTAGATCTGATAATTTGACTAAGTAATCACTTGGCTAATTAACTAGGTTAATCTGGTTATGTTTTAAGGGGTCTAAAAATGTACAGGGCTTGGACAGAGTTGTTGTTAAGGGTGATTCAAGTATAGTAACGACAGCTTTGAAGACCAAAGAACTAGGTTTGGCGTCCTACAGTTTTCTTATTTCAAATGCGTATGTTTTTTAGAGATTTTTTTTTTTTTTTTTGAATTATCCTACTCTCATACTAAGAGAGAGGGTAACAAAGTAGCACATTATTTGGCTTAGTTAGCTGCAAATTTTGCAAATAGTGTAATGTGGATGGAGAATGTTCCACCATAAGTTTTCTCTTTTGTTCAGCCTGATTTAGCCTCTTTTTTCAGAATAAAGTTAATTGTCTTCTCTAAAAAAAAAACAAATTGGATGCCCTTACCAAAACAGCAAAACCAACATGTTTGCCACCCCTAGTTAAATGTTTCTCTTTTTTGGTTAGTTATCCCTACATTATAGATTCATTTACTTTTTTTTTTTTTTAAGAAGGAATTCATTTACTTATTTAATATATGAAACGTACATAACCATCGGTATGGGCATGGTTATTACTTATCTATACTATCTATAAGAGAATTCCCCTCTTTGAACTGGACTTTTATATAGTTCAAAAATACTTTCATTAATAAAGGGTAACTTTTCTTAGAAATAGAGTCATAAATGTTAAATAAAAATTTCATTTTGAAATTAAAAGTGAACTCCTAAAATTTATGATTTTCTCCCTTCTCGTTCATCTTTTTATCCCCTAAAATTTAGAATTTTTTTTTATTCTTTTTTCATCCAAATAAAAGTAAAATATCCCCAATTTAATAAATAAATAAACTAAGAGAACTCCTAAAATTTAGCCTTCTTTCCACTCACGATTATCTTATTTTTCCTACCCAAACTTTTGTCTATATCACTACACCACTTTCAAACACACGTTCAAAAAAAGAAATTACAGTTACTGCTTATCATTAAAGTTTATCATTTTTATTTGTTTGAAAAATAAAAACTATATATATTTCCAAATTATAATAAATGCAAATTAACATTTATCCAAAAATAAATAAATAATTAGAAGAGCCTGCACATATAACGGGCATGCTTAGAGGCTAGTTACTAATTAATGATGCCCACAAATATAGTAGTGTTCTAGGTTAATTGCGATCTCACAAAAATAATCTAGAATTGATATTGCCCACTAGAATTAATATAGTAGTGTTCGAAGGTTAGCCCGAACCAGGGTCTATTCATTTAATCATATCTAAGTTGGTAGCTACTAGCTAGCAAGAATAGAAAAAGGTTTAAACCAACTCGGGTGGTTTGGTTTGAAAAGCATCCCCTATTACCAAGAAGGAGGGGGTGAAGAAGGTGAAAAGGTTGAGGAAGAGGACTAAACATTGTATGTTTAAGTATTTGAAACAAATATAATGATAAGTTTGTAACTTTCAAAACAATAATGTTTTATAATTATAAAAAATAAGTCACACTCTTCTTTAAAAAAAAAAGTATCACTAATACCCAAAATAAATATAAAGAAAACATAGAAAGACAAACATTAGGGAATTTCCATATACTCATGGAATAAAATCTTTATGACCCATGAATAGCATCCATGACTTCACAAATAAATATGTGACTCCCTAGATGGTCAAATAGAGATGGTCAAAATAATAAGTTTTTCAAAGCTCCCTTCAAGCCCTATAACTTCAAAGAGTTCCAAGATAGTTACTTGTAAGATAAAAAATATGATTGATAGGCCAAAAACGTATTGACCCCTTGTGATTTAGATTAATTGATTAATTAGCCAAGTTATTAATTAATCAAATTATCATGCAAAGCACATGGTAGCACAAACAAATCACCAATTAAACTAAGTGCACCGGAAAATAAATTTGACACGGTGATTTGTTTACGAATGGGGAAAACCTGCACGGCAAAAATCTCATTAGGTGATTTTAAGGTCACAACTCCCAAAATTCTATTATTATCACAACAAGCGGTTACAAGTAAAGGAATCCCAATACCTTATACCAACCTACAGTTGAACCCTTACCCCAATATCCAATTGGACTTGTTTTGTAGTGACAATTTCTCTTTTTGATGCACGGTTCCCAAGTACGTGACTAACCAATGCGTGGATCCCAATACACGACTTCAATCACAAACTAGAAAAGGTTGTTGGTTGCAAAGTTCTTCAATTCATCCCAACGATGAAGATCAAGAATGTTAGGACATATGTGTTTTCACTTGTTAAGAACATATGTCACTTATTTATGTAAATTGGCTAATCATTTGACAAAATGCACTCTACTTGTAATTGGGTAGTTCTAGGTGTTTTTAATACGTCAAGAAACAAGGTTTCAAGATCAAGTGTTGAAGTCATCAAGTCTGGCCAAGAAAAAGAAGCTGAAGTGCAAAATCATTAAAGCTCAACACCTGCTCAATAGCTCCTCGACACCTGCTATCTGTCGAGATTTAAGAGCCGTCAAAGAGTACACAAGTTGCACAAGTATTGAGCAAACTCTGTTCAAGCAATTTGTGAATAAAGATGAAGTTCTTGACCTAGTTCATCTTCTCTGAAGAAGTTGTTGTGTATTTGCACCAAAAGGTTTTGTGACCAAGCATCTTCTCGATCTTCATCGTGTAGGATGAACTGAAGAACTTTGCAGCCAACCTCTCCTTCTAATTTGGTGTTTGAAGTCGCGTACTAGAATCCGCGCATTGGTTAGTCACGTACTTGGGAGCCGTGCATCAAAAGGGGAAACTGTCACTACAAATCAAGTCCAATTGGGTATTGGGGTAAGGGTTCAACTGTAGGTTGGTAAGGTACTTGGGATTCCTTTACTTGTAACCGCTTGATTTGATAATAGTGGAGTTTCGGGAGTGGTGACCTGAAAATCACCCAGTGGAGTTTTTGCCGTAAGGGTTTTCCCCATTCATAAACAAATCACCGTGTCATTTAATTTCCGCTGCATATTTAGTTATTTGGTGATTTGTTTGTGCTTCCACGTATTTGCATGTTAAATTGATTAATTAATAACTTGGCTAATTAATTAATTGGTTTAATCACAAGGGGTCATTCAGTTTGTGGCCTATCAAGTGGTATCAGAGCGGGCACACTCTGATTAGGGTTTAATCTTTGCTGTGTTTGATCAATTGACCCCTGTTTGTCATGAATAGAGGACAGTCATTAATTATACCTCCTTTATTTGATGGGACTAACTATGCATACTGGAAAGTGCGCATGAAAGCTTTTTTGCAGTCCTTAGATGAAAAGGTGTGGCAAGCTATAGAGATTGGCTGGACTAAGCCAAAAGAAGCGCCAGCCGATTGGGATGAAGCCAAGATCAAGGCGGCAAACTTCAACAGCAGGGCATTGAATGCGTTGTTCAGTGCGGTCACCAATGAGGAGTTCAAGAAGATATCCTCAACTGAAACTGCTAAGGAGGCGTGGACCATCCTCCAGACAACCTATGAAGGAACAAAGGCTGTCAAAGATTCAAAGCTTCAGAGGCTCACTACAAGCTTTGAAGAGATTAAGATGGAGGAGGATGAGTCATTTGATGAGTTCTATGCCAAGCTCAAGAACATAGTGAACTCAGCCTTCAATCTTAGGGAAACCATCCCTGAACCCAAGATTTTAAGGAAGGTGCTCAAATCTCTACCCGAGAGATTCCATGCCAAGATTACGGCGATAGAGGAATCAAAGGATATTGACAAGATTCCTTTGACTGAGCTGGTTGGAAACTTGCAAACCTATGAGATAGGGTTATCTAGGATTGGCAAGTCAAGTAAAGGCAAGAGCATGGCCTTGAAGGCAAAGAGCAGTGATACAGATGAGTCTTCCGATGATGAAGGTTCCAAGATGAAGTCCTACATTACAAGGTAGTTCAAGAAGTTTATGAAGAATGCCAATGGAAGGAGCTTCGACAAGGACAGCAGGCAGTCCAGTTCTTCACAGTTTAAGAGCCAAGACAAAGGGAAGAAGGATGCTAAGGATGACAGTCAGTACACTATTCCTGCAGGACCAAAGTGCTTTGGTTGTCATGGATTTGGTCACATGAAGCATGAATGCCCCACATATCTCAAAAGCATTGGGAAAAGTAAGGCACTTACTGCAACCCTGAGTGACACTAAGTCTGAAGATAATTCCGACAATAAGGATGACGGAATCTTAAATGCCTTCACTGCCACAGTCAATCCTACTGAAGGGATTGTTGAAGAAGTGGACGAAGAAGAAGAACTGGTAGAGTCAAAATTTGAGAAGATGGATGATCAAGATGATATCCATTCAGCCTATGAGGAGCTTTACAAGCTCTCTGAGAAGCATGAGAAATTGTATAGGCTGGCCACCAAGAAGCTCAGTGATGTGGAACTTGATCATGAAGAGTTGTCCACAAAGTTTGATGAAGCGAATCAAACTATTGGTGCACTGAAGTTTGAGAACAATTTCTTGGCTGAGAAGACCAAGAAGCTTGAAGTAGAGCTATTTCAAGTTAGAGCTCAATTGGAGAGGACTTCAAGTGCAAAGTTTGATGAGATGCTCAGCAATCAGAAATCTACTTCGGATCGAACAAGTTTAGGGTATGATCTTTCTTCCTCTAATACTGCTTCTACTAGTGCTACTATTTTTGTTTTTCCCTCTAATAATTTTGAAATTGAAAACACTAATCTTAAAACTGAATTAGCTAGTGAGAACCTAGACAAGGGTAAATCTATCTTAGGAGCACCCCCTAAGCAGGATAAGAAAGATGCTAAAAACCCTAGAGCTAAGAAGGCTAACTCTCAAAAGCCTAAACAGAAGAAGCAGCATCTCTGTCATCATTGTGGAGCTGCCGGTCATACTCGACCAAATTGCTACAAGTGGCTAGCCACTCAACAGAGCAACAGCATGATGGCATCTGAAAGCCAAAATCAGCTTCAATCCTCTCTTGCTCCTCTTGGAGATCTTCTGAAAGCCCTCATGTTCCTTTCGAACTTGAACGGTTTCAATTCTTCCCCCTCACAGCCGGCTCAAGGGTTCAATTAAAGGAAAGGTTCTTCCAAGGTGTGGAAGAAAAAGGACTCTTAGTGATTTTATCACTTTCTTCTATCTTCTTGTTTTTGTTTGTTGCATTACTTGTGTGTTTTGCATTTTTTTTTGAGTCAGTCTAGTTTTTGCTTTGCTTTGATAACATATTTTTGTTTGTTTATTTTCAGTTTTGTTTATTTTGTTTTTGATATAAAAAAAAATTTTGAAAAATTGAAAAATACAAAAACAGTGTGTGTTTTGTGTACATTGGTACTTGTGTGCCTTAGATGACCATTGAAACAAAGTTTTCTAAACTTTGTATATTTTGTACCTTAGACGAGCACCTCCATGCACAACTAAGCAAGTGAGTTTTGTGGCTCTTATTTGTGATGAGTAAGATTAAGTTATCTCTTAAAACTTAACACTCATATCACTCTTTTTGACGGGTAGGACTAGAAAATCCTAAGAGAAATGCATAAATAACCATCTCATCACTGTTGCCCGCCAATCATATTATGACACCTGTATGCTTCGGCATAACAAAAGTGTAGTGTCATAGACACCTGTATGCTTCGGCATAGCAAAAGTGCAGTGTCAAAGACATCTGTATGCTTCGGCATAGCAAAAGTGCAATGTCTATGCTTAACATGCTGGGTATTTCTTTTCTCTCTTTTTTTATGCCCATGCATGATATGCTTAAAAGAAAATATGCAAAGAAAATAAAAAAACAAAAAGATTAAAATGCTTTAAATATGATTGCAAACGTGTTTTCTAGGAGATGTGGGATTTATAGGATGTACCTCAAAGGTGATAGTCCCCATCAAACAGTTATGATTGTGTGTGAGTTAAAGTTATTTTCTCATATCTCAGATCTTCATAACTTGTATACATATGCAATCTTGCAATGTTTTTCACACACAACATGCAATATTCTTTGCTACTATTGATACATGTGCAGGTACAATGTGATTTGGCCATCACAAGTGTTTACATGTGCTAATGTATACTCATTAAACTGTCTTGACTTGTTTTTGAAAAATAAAATTGGTTAGACTTGTTTAGTGTGTGTGTGTGTTTCTGAGGATCCATGTGTTTAAATTATTTGATGAGAGATGTTTTTGAGAGCTTAATATGTTGATTGGATCATTGGTTGAGGTGTATGTTGGATTGCATTCATGTTTGTGTTTTTCACTTCTCGAAAAACTACTTTTAACTGTTGGCTCGACACCTCCTCGATACCTTGTTATCTGTCGAGATTCTCAAGCCTTTTTCTTATCGCAATCTCGACACCTCTTCGACACCTGATGGATCAATCGAGAAAGTTCCTGTCTCCTCGATACCTTCTCGATACCTTGTCGATCGATCGAGCTTATGTTCTTGGTTTTGGTGTTTATTCCTCAATACCTTCTCGACACCTGTAGCTGTTGACGTTCATTTTCTCGATAGCTGTCAGGACACCTCTCGACACCTTAGCTGTCGAGAATTACTGAAGCTCCTATATAAGCTTCTGTTGCGATCCGGTTCTCATTTTCTCGATCTCTCTCGATCTATCCGCGGTTGTTCATCTCCCAAACTCCTTTTTCTCACTCAAAATCTTCAACCCACGTGATTTTCGGCTCTTCCTTGCTTCAAATCACTTAGTATGATCTCTTTTTCCCTCATTATTCATGCATTTCATGTTTTGAATCTTAGGTTTTGGGGTTTTTCAAAATTATTGAGTTTTTCTTAAATTTTTGGGTTGGGTTTTCATTAAATGTGTTCAAAATGTCATACATTGCATTTCATGTGCATTAGAATGGTATTTACACGCATTTAGATGTGTGTTCTATGTTTGTGTGCTGATAGGATTGGATTGGGCTGAGCCCATGATGCTTTTTCCTTTGCATGTCACATGTTCATGCATTCCCCATGCATACGTACTCATTGTTCAATATATTTGATATATGTGAACTATTTTGAGACTTTTCTGATTGTCTCTTTCTCTATCTCTTTCTCATTCTGTTTACGTTAGTAATGTCTATGGCACCTAAGCGTAAATCCATTCCGACTCGGAACCCTCTGCGTTCTGGAGCTTCTTCATCTTCTGATTCTGCTCCTCTCAATCATCTTCTGATTCTGCTCCTCACAAGGCATTTTCGGAGAACTTTTCTAAACGAGGTGTTCATTCGGAATGCCAAGTCATTTTGGCAGACTTCGCCGACACTGACCTTCCCTCTGTCATTCAAAGTAGAGGATAGGAGTCACTGTGTGATGTCCCAATCACATGTCCTCTCGTGCCCATTCAGGAGTTTTACTCCAACAAGCACGGGATCGATCATTCAGTACCTCTCTTTTTCACTCGCGTTCAAGGTACGCGCATCCCTGTCACACTGCAGCTAGTTGCGGATGTGCTTAGGGTTCCTAGGATAGAGTTTCCTGACTATCCTTCTTGTGAGCGTCTGAGGACTGTGTCCAAAGATGAGCTCATCTCTGCTTTTTGTGAGCGCCCCGCTGATTGGGGTGAACATCAGTATACATCATATGGACCTTTTGCTAAAGGTCCTAGATTCTTAAACATGGTGATGACTTTTGTACTCCATCCACTCTCTCACTACAACTCCATCACAGAGCCTCGTGCTCGATTTTTGTTATCTCTTCTTGAGCATCTGACTATAGATTTTCCTTCTCATTTCATTCTTTCTATCATAGATGTTCATTTAGATTCGGTGTCCCGTGATAAGCTCATCTTTCCTTCCACTATCACGAGGATCTTACGCCATTTTTCTATCCATTTTCCTGTGTCCGACCACTTCACACACATTTGTGCCATAGATGCCGCTACCGTAAAACGTAGTGAGGCTCAGTTTAGGTCGAGACAGACGAATTCCACTCCTCTCTCGTGTTCAGCTCCATCCAGATCTGCTCCATCTACATCGGCTCCTTCTTCCTCTATGGGCGATGTATCTCTTGGAGACATCATGGCGCAGCTACAACGCATGAATGCTCACCTCGATACACTCTCCACTGAGTTGTATCAGGTAAATGTTCGTGTTGGTCGTATTGCACGACGGCAGGCAACCATGGGTGGTTTTGCTTCTGAGGCTACTCCTCCACCACCTCCTCCAGCGGCTTCTGACTCTGAGGATGATGATGGAGATGCTAGCTCTACTGATGAGATGTCTACATGACACTCTGCCCTTTGTCACTCGTGACAAAAAAGGAGAGTAGTTTTGGGGATATGAGAGTAGTCATCTTAGGGGGAGAGTTAGTATAGGACATTTTTTGTTAGGGGGAGTGTTGATATTTGAGGGATGTAGTGAGGTTATGATGTATCTTTTCTTTCTTTCTTTTTAGATACATTGTTCATGTATATGAGGTCTTGTGACCAGTTTTACATACATTGTACTTATTTTCTCTATATATGTGGATGTATGTTTCTTTCACATTTCTCTACATGTGTTGTTTCTTTCCTATCTTTATACACATGATTCTTACATTTGTATGCAATCTATTATTTCTATTTCACACAAGATGCCTTGATGAGTTTTGTTTAAAGTGTTTCAGAAATACAGGTTGTCAAAGTCTACTTACCATAAACTCTTTTCTTGCAAAGTTTTTCAAGGGTTTGTGATAGGATAGATTTTATTGTATTCAATAAGTGAGTATGAGTTGAGTGATTTATGACGTCTCTCATATGTTCATTTGTTTGTTGTGGTTTTGTCACGGATTTCCAAAGAGGGAGATTGTTAAGACATATGTGTTTTCACTTGTTAAGAATATATGTCACTTATTTATGTAAATTGGCTAATCCTTTGACAAGACGCACTCTACTTATAATTGGGTAGTTCTAGGTGTTTTTAATACTTCAAGAAACAAGGTTTCAAGATCAAGTGTTGAAGTCATCAAGTCTGTCCAAGAAAAACAAGCTGAAGTGCAAAATCATTAAAGCTCGACACCTGTTATCTGTCGAGATTTATAAAATCTGATTTTCTGACAAGATTTCTTGGAATCCGTGAATGTGTCTTTGGGCCTTCTTTTCTCCTAACCCTAGACATATAAAAGGATTATTTTAAGAGCCCTCAAAGAGTACACAAGTTGCACAAACATTGAGCAAACTTGTTCAAGCAATTTGTGATCAAAGATGAAGTTCTTGACCTAGTTCATCTTCTCTGAAGAAGTTGCTGTGTATTTGCACCAAAGGGTTTTGTGACCAAGCATCTTCCTGATCTTCATCATATAGGATGAACTGAAGAACTTTACAGCCAATCTCTCATTCTAAGTTGGTATTTGAAGTCGCGTACTGGGCTCTGCGCATTGGTTAGTCACATACTTGGGAGCCGTGCATCAAAAGGGGAAACTGTCACTACAGATCAAGTCCAATTGGGTATTGGGGTAAGGGTTCAACTGTAGGTTGGTAAGGTACTTGGGATTCCTTTACTTGTAACCGCTTGATTTGATAATAGTGGAGTTTCAGGAGTGGTGACCTGAAAATCACCCAGTTGGGTTTTTGCTGTAAGGGTTTTCCCCTTTTGTAAACAAATCACCGTGTCATTTAATTTCCACTGCATATTTAGTTATTTGGTGACTTGTTTGTGCTTCCACGTATTTGCATGTTAAATTGATTAATTAATAACTTGGCTAATTAATTAATTGGTTTAATCACAATGGGTCATTCAGTTTGTGGCCTATCAAAGAAAATGCTTGGTCACAAAACCCCATGGTGCACATACACAACAACTTCTTCAAGAATGATGAACTAGGGCAAAACTTTGTCTTCGGTCACAATTTGCTTGAACAAACTTTGCTCAATGCTTGTGCAACTTGTGAACACTTTGACGGCCCTTAAAACAATCCTTTTATATGTCTAGGATTATGAGAGAAGAAGGCCCAAACATATAAACACAGATTCCAAGAAAATCATATCTTAATTCTGAAATTCTTAAACCTCGACAGATAGGAGGTGTCGAGAAGCTGTCGAGCAGGTGTCGAGCACACAGGCTGAACAACTTCTTAAACCTCGACACATGCTAGCTGTCGAGCTTTAATGAACTTGCACTTCTCAGTTTGTTTCTTGGACAGACTTGATGACTTCAGCACTTGATCTTGAAACACAGTTTCTTGAAGTATTAAAAACACCTAGATCTACCCAATTACAAGTAAAGTGCGTTTTGTCTAAGGATTAGCCAATTACATAAAAGAATAACATATGTTCTTAACAAGTGAACCACATATGTCCTAACAGCCTCCCCCTTTGTCAATCCATGACAAAACCACAATAAACAAATGAACATATGAGAGAAGTTATAAATCACTCAACTCTTACTCACTTGTTACATACAATAAAATCTATCCTAACACAAACTGTTGAAAAACTTTGCAAGAAGAGAGTTTATGGCAAGTAGACTTTGACAACCTGTATTTCTGAAACACTTTAAACAAAACTCATCAAGGCATCTTTTTGTGAAACAGAAATAATAGATTGCATAAAAGTATAAGAAGCATGTGCATAAAGGAAGAAAAGAAACAACACATGTAAGGGTAGGTGAAAGAAACATACATCAACACATAAAGAAGATAAATGCAATGTATGTGTAAAAATGGTCACAAGACCCAATGTACAAGAACAATGTATCTATAAAAGAAAGAAAAGAAAAGATACATAATATCCTCACTACATCCCTCATATCAACACTCCCCCTAACAAAATGGTCCTATACTAACTCTCTTCCTAAGAATGACTACTCTCATATCCCAAAACTACTCCCCCTTTTTGTCACGAGTGACAAAGGGTAAGAGTGTCAAGTAAACATCTCATCAGTAGAGCTAACATCTCCATCATCATCATCAGAAGTATCATCATCATCACCATCATCATCATCATCCTCAACTGCAGAATCAGAAGCCACTAAAGGAGGTGGAGGAGAAGGCTCAGGAGCAAAACCACCCATGGTCGCCTGCCGCCTAGCAATACAGCCAACATGAACGTTCACCTAATACAACTCAGTAGAAAGTGTATCAAGGCGAGCATCCATGCGCTGAAGCTGCACCATGATGTCACCAAGAGTCATATCACCCATAGGAAAGGAAGGAGCGGATGTGGATGGAGCAGATCGAGATGAAGGAGCTGAACGGGAGGGAGGTGCTGCAGAATCCGACTGCAGTGACCAAAACTACGCCTCAATACGTTTTACGGTAGCGGCATCTATGGCACACATGAATGTGAAATGGTCGGACATCAGAAAATGGATAGAAAAATGGCGTAGAATCCTCGTGATAGCGGAAGGAAAGATGAGCTTATCACGGGATGCCGAATCTAGATGAACATCTATAATAGAGATAATGAAATGAGAAGGGAAGTCTATAGTAAGATGCTCAAGTAGGGACAACAAAAACCGAGCATAAGGCTCTGTAATGGGGTTATAATGAGAGAGAGGATGGAGTACGAAGGTCATCACCATGTTCAAGAATCTAGGACCTTTAGCAAAAGGCCAACATGGTGTAAACTGACGCTCACCCCAATCAAAAGGGCTCTCACAGAAAGCAGACATGAGCTCATCCTTGGACACAGTCCTCAGACGCTCATAACTAGGATAGTCAGGAAACTCTGCCCTAGGAACCCAAAGCACATCCGCAACAAGCTACAGTGTGACAAGAATGCGCATACCTCAAACGCGAGTGAAGAAAAGAGATACTGAACGATCAATCCCGTGCATGTTATAGTAACACTCCTAAATAAGCACGAGAGGACAAGTGACTGGGACGTCACATAATGACTCCCATCCCCGACTATGAATGACATCAGGAAGGTCAGTGTCGGCAAAGTCCGCCCAAATGACTTGGCATTCTGAATGAATGCCTCATCGGGAAAAGTTCTCCGAGAAAGCCTCATCATGGAACTGAATATTAGAAGGAGTAGGATTAGATGAAGATGATGCCCCAGAACGAAGAGGGTTCCAAGACGGAGCAAAGTTACACTTAGGTGTCATAGACATGACTAACGTAAACAGAAAGAGAGGGACAGAGAGAGAGACAACCAGAAAAGTCTCAAAGCAATTCAAATATAAAAAGTATATTAAAAAGAGAGTACGTATGCATGAAAATGCATGAACATGTGACACGCAAAAGAAATTGCATCATGGGCTTAGCCCAATCCAAACCTATCAACACACAAACAGATTACACACATCTAAATGCATGATAATATTGTTATAATGCATATGTGATGCAATGCATGAAGTTTTAAGATCACATTAGCATAACCCAACCCAAAATTGCAACAATAACTCATCAATTTTGAAAAACCCCAAAAGTTTTTAAAAACCCAAAAACCTAGGTTTCAAAACATGAAATGCATGAAGAATGAGAAAATAAAAGCTTACCAAGTGAAGAAACTCTTGAAAAAGCTTGAAGAAACTTTGAGGATCAAGATTGGAGTGAGGCGAAAGTGTTTGGGAGAGAAAAGATAGAGTTACCGAGAGAGAGATCGAGAGAAATGAGAAACCGGATTGCACAAAAGCATATATAATACCTCAGTAAAGCTTGACAAATGAAGGTGTCGAGAGGTGTCGAGCCATCTGTCAAGATAGATGTCGAGAAAATGGTTGTTGACAGATGCAAGTGTCGAGAAGGTGTCGAGGAATAAACCACCAAAAACAAGAACAGAAGCTCGATCGATCGACCCACCTGTCGAAAAGCTATTGAGGAGGCAAGAACTTTCTCGATCGATCCACCAGGTGTCGAGAAGCTGTCGAGATTGCGATAAGAAAAAACTTAAGAAGCTCGACAGATAGCTAAGTATCGAGGAGGTGTCAAGCTAGCCTTTTTTTTTAGAAACAGTTTTTTGAGAAGAGAAAAACATAGACATGAATGCAATCAAACATGCAACTCAACCAATGATCCAATCAACATATTAAGCTCTCAAAAACATCTCTCAACAGTAATTTTAAGGACATGGATCCCAAAAACACACACACACACACTAAACAAGTCTAACCAATTTTATATTTCAAAAACAAGTCAAGACAGTTTAGTAAGCATACATTAACACATGTAAAACCTTATGACGGTCAAATCACATTGTACCTGCACATGTATCAAGAGTAGCAAAGAATACTGCGTGTTGTGTGTGAAAAACATCGCAAGATTGCATAAGCGTCTACAAGTTATGACGATTTGAGATATGAGAAAATCACTTTAACTCACACACAATCATAACTGTTTGATGGGGACTATCACCTTCGAGGTACATCCTATAATTCTCACATCTCCTAGAATACACGCTTGCAATCATATTTAAAAGCATTTTTTATCTTTTTGCTTTTTATTTTCTTTGCATTTTTCTTTTTAAGCATATCATGCATAGGCATCTAAGAGAGAGAAAAGAAATACCCAATGATATTTGACATTCCAATTTTGCTATGCCGAAGCACACAAATGTCATTGACATCACACTTTTGCTATGCCAAAACATACAGATGTCATTCATGATTGGCGGGTAACAGTGGTGAGATGGTTATTTATGCCTTTCTCTTAGGATTTTCTAGTCCTTCCCATCAAAAAGAGTGATATGAGTGTTAAGTACAAGAGATAACTTAATCTTACTCATCACAAACAAAAGCCACAAAGCTCACTTGCTTAGTTATGCATAGAGATGCTCATCTAAGCTACAAGAGATACAAAGTTTAGAAAACTTTGTTTCAATGGCTATCCAAGGTACACAAGTACCAATGTACACAAAACACATATTGTTTTTGTATTTTCTAATTTTTCAATTTTTTTTATATGAAAAACAAAAATAAGCAGAACTGAAAATAAACAAACAAAAACATGTTAAGCAAAGCAAAGCATAAAACTAGATGCAAATGCATGAGGAAGAAAGGGGAGAGAAAGAGATCAATCCATGGAAATAACACTAATTTTTTTATGAAGGAATTCAAAACGTTTGCTATCAAGAGGTTTGGTGAACAAGTCAGCCTTTTGATCATCGGTGTGAATAAACTCAAGAGTGAGAATACCATCTTCGACAAGCTTTGTAATGAAGTGATGTTGAATCTTTATGTGTTTAGTTCTAGAATGTTGAATCGGATTCTTAGAGATATTGATGGCACTAGTATTGTCACAATAGATGGTGAGATGCTCTTGACAAATACCATAATCATGAAGGAGTTTTTGCATCCAGAGGAGTTAGGTGCAACAGCTACCGGCAGCAATGTACTCAGCTTCTGTAGAGGATAAAGAGATGGAGTTCTGCTTTTTGCTCATCCAAGAGACAAGATTGTTACCCACATAAAAACAACCCTGTGATGTACTCTTTCTATCATTAGCATTCCTAGCCCAATCTGCATCAGAATACCCAGCTAAGACATCATTTGTGTCCTTGCTGTACTACACACTGAACTCAACAGTGGTTTTGACATACTTTATAATTCTTTTTATAAGCAGTCATATGAGATTCTTTACAGTTAGCCTGATATCTAGCACACACACCAACACTGTAACTAATGTCAGGTCTACTAGCAGTAAGGTAAAGAAGACTACCTATCATACTTCTATATAGAGATGGATCAACACTCTTGCCTAACAAGTCCACAGTGAGTTTAACATTTGGGCTCATAGGGGTTCTTACAAAACTAGCAAATTCCAAACCAAACTTTTTCACAAGATTCTTAGCATATTTAGATTAAGATAGGAATATACCTGAATTTTGTTGACGAATCTGCAATCCAAGGAAGTGAGTTAGCTCTCCAATCATGCTTATCTCGAACTCGGCTTGCATGAGTTTTGAGAAGCCATGAGCAAGTTCATCCTTAGTTGATCCAAAGATGATATCATCAACATAGACTTGAGCAACTATCAATTCGTCATCTTCCTTTTTGATGAAGAGAGTTTGATCAGCCTTTCCTCTTGTGAACCCATGTGACACCAGATATTGTATGAGTCTATCATACCAAGCTCTAGGGGCTTAGTTCAACCTATAAAGTGCCTTCTTGAGGTATAACACATGATCCGAAAAGTGTGGATCAATGAATCCTTTTGGTTGAGCCACATAGACATCCTCTTTAAGTAACCCATTCAAGAAAGCAGTCTTCACATCCATTTGATAAAGTTTGAACTTCAGATGACATGTTAGGGCAAGGAGAATTCTAATGGACTCTATACGGGCAACTAGGGAAAATGTTTCATCATAGTCTACTCCTTCCATTTGTGAGTATCCTTGAGCTATAAGCCAAGCCTTGTTGTGGATCACATTGCCTTCTTCATCAGTCTTATTGCGAAATATCCATTTTGTACCGATGATGTGCTCACCCTCTGGTCTAGGTACTAAAGTCTAGACATCATTCCTCTGAAACTGGAGCAGTTTATCATGCATTGCTTCGACCCAACTTTCATCTTGTAGTGCTTCCTCAACTTTTGTGGGTTTAACCTATAACAAATACCAAGAATAAGACACAAAGTTAACAACACATTTATCAACTGTATGTTTCCTTAATGTGTGTTCATTCATGTTTCCCACAATAACTTTTGGAGGATGATTTAATTTAATCCTGGAGGAAGGTCCTTTCTCTTCATGAGATTCAGAATCTGGTGAAGTAGGTATATCTATAGAATCTTCCACAACACTGGGAGTACCGGGAGTACTTGGAGATGCAGGTTCTTGTTCAACACTTTCTTGAACTTCCTTAGGCTCAGGAGGAAGAATTTCTTTGGGGAGTTCCTCAATACCTTTCTCAGAACTAGAATCTGAAGACTCATCAATGACAACATTTACTATCTCCATTACCTTCATAGTTCTTTTGTTCTATACCTGATAAGCCTTGCTTGTGGAAGAGTAACCCAGAAATATACTTTCATCACTCTGAGAGTCAAACTTTCCCACATTCTCTCTATCCTTGAGGATGAAACAAGTACTTCCAAAGATTCTGAAATACTTCACATTCAGTTTCCTTCCTTTCCATAACTCATAAAGAGTCTTTTTGGTACCGGGTCTGAAGTACACCCTATTAACCGTATGACATGCAGTGTTAACGGCTTCTCCCCATAAGTTTCTAGCCACATCTTTGTTATGCAACATGGCTCTAGCCATCTCCTGAATAACCCTGTTCTTTCTTTCTACCACACCATTCTGCTAAGGAGTAATAGGAGCAAAGAATTCTTGAGATATACTTGATCTTGTGTAAAAGGACTCCATATATGAGTTCTCAAATTCTTTACCATTGTCACTTCGAATTCGATCAATCATTAGGCTCTTTTCATTCTGCAGTCTTGTGCACAAAGCCTCAATGTGCTTAGGAGCATTAGACTTAGATCGTAGGAGAATGACCCAAATGTACCTAGTGAAGTCATGATGTATCTCGTACCACCAAGAGACTCGATTCTAGTTGGACCCATAAGATCCAAATGTAGAAGCTCCAATGGCCTAGATGTAGCTGATGTCTGAGTACCTGGATGATTAGCTTTTGTCTGTTTCCCAAGCTGACATGGTCCACACACCACATTGCTCATTCTACTAAGCTTTGGTATCCCCAAGACTGATTCATGCTTAGATACAATAGAAAGATGTTTGTAACTAGCATGTCCCATTCGTTGATGCCATAGATCTTCATTAGGCAAACGAATGCTATTGCACACAATATCAGCATCAGGAACCAATCCATAACAGTTGTCTAAAGTGCGAACACCACTAATGAGTTTCTTTCCAGACTCATCCATGACAAGACACTTTCCCTTTGAGAATAGTACCATGAAGTCTTGATCACATATCTGACTTATGCTCAATAGGTTCACCCTTAGACCTTCTACATAAAAAACATTTGCAATGTCCGGCAGTCCATGTAGAGAGAAGATTCATTTCCCTTTAATCTGTGACTTGCTTCCATCACCAAAAGTGACATTGCCACCTTTCTTAGACTCAAAAACATTGAAGAGAGATCGGTTTTCAGTCATGTGTCTTAAGCAACCACAGTCAAGGTACCATAAACATGTGTCCATAACTTTAAATGCGGACTTCATCATAAAACACACTTTGTGCTTAGATGACAGATCAGTGAGAACGGTACTTTTTCTCATCTACCTTTTACAGGCTAAGCCTTTAATTTGCACATTTTCATTCTGAGACAATCTAGTTTCTTCTTAGCCAAACTGAGATCTTTCCAATAGTCATTATAAGAGAATTCAAATAACTTTTAGACTTGTATTTTCTAAAACACTCAAACAAATAGAGATTAGAAAAACAAGATGTATTTGAAAACAAAGATCTCCTCAAGCCGGTTACAGCCATGACAACAGGGGTCAATGGATCAACACAGCAAAGATTAAACCTAATCAGAGTGTGCCTATTCTGATACCACTTGATAGGCCAAAAACGTATTGACCCCTTGTGATTTAGATTAATTGATTAATTAGCCAAGTTATTAATTAATCAAATTATCATGCAAAGCGCGTGGTAGTACAAACAAATCAACAATTAAACTAAGTGCAGCGAAAAATAAATTTGACACAGTAATTTGTTTACGAATGGGGAAAACCTACATGGCAAAAATCCCACCGGGTGATTTTAAGGTCACCACTCCCGAAATTCCACTATTATCACAACAAGCGGTTACAAGTAAAGGAATCCCAGTACCTTATACCAATCTACAGTTGAACTCTTATCCCAATACCCAATTGGACTTGTTCTGTAGTGACAATTTCTCCTTTTGATGCATGGCTCCCAAGTACGTGACTAACCAATGCGCGGATCCCAGTACGCGCGGATCCCAGTACGCGACTTCAATCACCAACTAGAGAAGGTTGTTGGCTGCAAAGTTCTTCAGTTCATCCCAACGATGAAGATCAAGAAGATGCTTGGTCACAAAACTCTATGGTGCACATACACAGCAACTTCTTCAAGAATGATGAATTAGGGAAAAACTTTGTCTCTGGTCACAATTTGCTTGAACAGACTTTGCTCAATGCTTATGCAACTTGTGAACACTTTGACAACCCTTAAAAAAATTCTTTTATATGTCTAGGGTTAGGAGAGAAGAATGCCCAAACATATAAACACGGATTCCAAGAAAATCATATCTTAATTCTGAAATTCTTAAACCTCGACAGATAGGAGGTGTCAAGTAACTGTCGAGAAGGTGTTGAGCACACGGGCTAAACAGCTTCTTAAACCTCGACACATGCTAGCTATCGAGCTAGCTATCAAGTTTTAATGAACTTGCACTTCTCAGCTTGTTTCTTGGATAGACTTGATGACTTCAACACTTGATCTTGAAACACAGTTTCTTGAAGTATTAAAAACACCTAGATCTACCCAATTACAAGTAAAGTGCGTTTTATCAAAAGATTAGTCAATTACGTAAAAGAATGGCATATGTTCTTAACAAGTAAACCACATATGTCCTAAAAATGATGTATTTTATGAACATAATGAAATGGGAAAATAATTATAGAGTTAAATAATCTTGGGGTGGAAAAGAGAACTTGCAGCTTTCATGGTAGGCATCCTTCCAAGTATCATTTAGCTACAAATATTTATAATTTTTTTTTCCAAATGATTTTACTATTAAAAGAGTAGATTTTCAAGTTAAACTCTAATATAAAATCTCATCAAATTATTCCCTATAATTTAATCTCAAGTTATACATATACTTGATGAAAAATATCAAAAAAATAAAAAATTGTTGATAACTTTATTTTTAAATAAGGATAGGCATATAAAGCAAAAAATGTGATAGATGAGTCCAAATTAATATAGGTCTTTAAGATAGTGAAATAGTGCAAAAGTTCAAAATCTTATTCTTTTTGTTTTTTTCCAAAAGATAATGATCTAGTTTCCAAAATTTTATATTTAAAATGTACATATGTTAATAGGAGTTTTGTATAGTGTTTTGGTGCAGCCACTTGACACAACTACGATTTCTAATCCCAACTTTTATTATATAATAATAATAATAATATATGATGATATGTGTGAGTGTGTTTCTAATATTGATTGTGTGCATTATTTTTTTTATTACTATAATGTTATTTGTGTGAAGGTGTGCTTGCAAGGGCAGAGCTACATTGCATAGCCCCCCCAAAATTTTATTTTCTCCTACAAATATACTAGGAATAGGATATAGCCCTCCAAAAAATTAGATCTCCCCAAATTTCTTTCTTCCCAACATAACCAAAACTATAAATCCATTTTTTATCCAGGTGCAACATAATCTCCTTGACTCTTTAGTGAAGTGAATTGAATATGCAAAAGTGCATTTTCTTCTCTCTCTCTTTTAGCAATTGTGCAAACCAAAACTAGATAAGGATCTTAAGGGTCACAACTAATTTGTATTATGGGTTGATAATAATCCACAATGAGAGATTTGAACAAGAACAATAAATATAAACGTAACAACTACGTAAAAAGGTATATTATTTAGGCTAAGGAACAATGTTATAAGCATTATCTCAAGAACAAACATTCTAAGGTGTTCCAGAAATTATCTCTCCTTCTCTACAATCTTCTCTCTTAGTTATTTTGTGATTTTTCCTATCTGTCTCCCATTCTTCTCTTCTTTTCCTTATATTTGCCCTACCTCTAGCTCGAAGATGTATTGTCTCTATACAGCTAGAGATATTCCTATCCCATCAGGCTTTTCCCTCCTCATTTTTATGATGAAAGGAGATTTTTAGGGCTCTTTTCACTATTCAAGCTGGTCATTCAGTATTAAATGCAATTGTGCCAAACAGGTGAGCCTCATTAATGCAAAGGTGACTGTAGAGTAATCAGAAAGTTTCAGCAATCTTCCTCGGACAATCTAGAATATTCTAGCGAACCTTCCTCGACAGCTTGGTAGATGCTTCATCTTGATTGACCCGGTAGATGTCTTGTCCTTGGGTGGGGTCCTCGTTGAGCTTATCCTCGGACTTAAGATGACATATTATTCAATCTGTGGCCCAAGGTTTGACTTTGTCTTTGAGGCTTGTCCTTAGAATGGGCTAACCTACATTGAACTTATTTTTAATCCATGGTCCACAATTATTCGAGCCCACTTGTTAGGACATATGTAAATCATGTTATGTCAGTATTTTACGTAATTGGCTAATCTTTTGACAAAATGCACTTTACTTGTAATTGGGTAGATCTAGATGTGTTTAATACTTCAAAGAACAAGCGTTCAAGTCTAGTATTGAAGTCATGCAAATCTATCTAAGAAACAAGTGAAGAAGTGCTGATTCATTAAAGCTCAACAGCTGCTCGACAAATAGCTATCTATCGAGGTTTAATGAGGCTCGACAGATACTATCTATCGAGGTATCTATCGAGAATTACAAAAATCAATTTTTCAAATCTGGTTTTCAGCCCATGCTTATGTATTTGTGTAGGGTTTCTTTTTTCACAACCCTAGACATATATAAGGCTTATTTTAGAGACCATCACATAAGAAAATACAAGGAGAACACATGCAAAAAGTGACCGGTGCCTTATTCTCTCTAAAAGAAGCTACTGCATCTTTGCGCCTTAGGATTTTGTAACTAAGTGCTTCTTGATCTTCATTGTTGATGAAGTGAAGAACTTTGTAGCCAACATCTCCTTCAAGTTGGTGTGTTATTCATGTACTAGGAGCCGTGCATCATTGATTAGTCACGTACTGAGATCCGTGCAAAAATGGTGGCGTTCATATATTGAAGAGTTCAGAGGTTCTAAAACGGTAAAAGGTTTCTGCTGTTAGTTCATTTATGGGGATTGTAGAGTCTAGGGACAAAGGTTTTGTACAAGATCGGAAACTTCTCTTTACTATAGTGGATTGCTTTTTGGGAAGGTTTCCCCCCCAGGTTGTTTTACTGTGAAACTAGTTTGTTTCATTGGTTTTCTTGGGTCATCATATCTTGTCTTATTTACTTTTCCGCTGCACATAATTTTGACATGATATTGATGTTAGTTTGTTTTCACAAGTTTTATTCATAATAAATCTAATTAACAACTTGGGTTTAAAACTTGTTAATTCTATCAACTAAGGTCTAAATTTTCCAACACCAATAAATCATCTCCCTACATCAATCATCATTATTCTTTTACCATTAGTATTATTTTGTTTAATTTTAAGTTTTAGCCTACAAAAAAGCACCTGTATGGATGTGTCTTATGATTTCATTTTTGTTTTTTTCTTCTACACTGTGCTTCGATACATATACATATACATACATATATATTTATATACACATTTTTATAAATATTCTTTGTTTATTAAGATTTTGTTGTTCATTTTTTTTTTCTTGTATTGCTATATTTATTCCATGAAAGATTATCGAGCATAATTTTGATGCGAAATGTTCTTTTATTAGATTTTTTGTATTTGTCTATAATGAACTATAAAATTTTTGTATGTTTATTAATATTTAAGAATATGATAATATATCAAAGTTGATAATTTTGTATTCAATATGAACTATGGTTAGTGTATTAATACTACAATTCGGCCCCCCAAGTAAAAATTTCTGGCTACGCCCTTGTGTGCTTGTATGATATAAATATAATATAACTTTATATAATTTAATAATTTGGAAATATAGAGTTTACTGCATGTGTGTGTATTGTTATTATGTTATAATAACTTTCGGTTATAAAGTTAGTGATTTTAAGAAAAAATATATAATTTTAGTGATTGTTCAAGCATTTAATTGGTTAAGTAGACATTAAGTGTATTATTTATATGTGGATGAGTGTGGTTGTGTGGGTCAACAATTAATACAATGCCAATGGCTTGAATTTTTTTCATTTAGTTTAAAATATTTTGAAAGCTCGAAAATGTGTTAAAACACAAGAGCTGTTTAGACCCCCAATTAAAAGATTACGGCTAGATTGCTTTTACTCTAACTTATCTAAGTACAAAACAAGAGTAAATGAAGCGCAAACAACCGATACTACTCTAGTGCATAAACATGAACAACCAACAATAAAAGTAAAGCACAACAGTAAGGGAAGAGAGAATGCAAACACAAGATAACACGCTGATGTGTTATCAAAGAGGAAACCGAAGAACTTGGCGAAAAACCTCTTCGCCGCTCGCCAACCGGTAATCGATCCACTAAACAATCAGTTGGGATATATGGGTGAGCAAGAGACCCTCCAAGCCTAATCTACCCAATGTACCTAAGCCCTCCAAGCTCCTACTCTAATAAGGCTTCTCGGAACTGTGTCTTGTCTAGCTTTCCGGATCCCGTAACAAGCTCCATGTTGCATCTACCATCCTTGGCTTCTTCTAATACTTCCCAGCAGCTCCAAAACACTCTCTACACTCTGAATAGGTGTGGATTGTGTTTGGGTACAAATCTCCTCTCAAGGTATAACAATGGGAGAGGGATGGAGAAGAGGCTACAATGATTTCTCACTAAGGATGAGTACCTCTCTCTCAAAAGATGGGTGTGTGTATTGTAGAAAACCTATCTAGGGTTTTTCTCTCTGAATGGCCTAGATGAGTTTTCTACAACAGATAGGTTTTCTATATATAGTATGGGTGAAGGGTAAGAAAGTCACTCTCAAAAATCCTCCAGGCAGAATGTTTCACGACTATCTCGCGGGAAGACCTTACCCGCGAGACACTCGCGAAAATCATAGCCTAGCACGACTCTTCAGCTTCCAGTCATGTGCTCCTCACGTGCCCTTTTCGCGAAAACCCTTCTCTCAACCTTCTCACGAGCTAGTCGCGAAATGCACTAATCTTCAATTAAGCTTAAGTATTCACTAACTTAATACTAAACCCAATACAATAAAATCCCACAAAATACAAAGAAATAAATTAAAGCAAATTACAAAACTTTTTATCATAAAATAAAGCCAACATAAAACATAGTTGTAAATCACAACTTTACATATTTTTATAAAAACAATGATAAATAGATAATGACAAGTGAAAATTACATAAAAATAAAAATGTTATACAAACTTAACAAAATAAAATAATAACACCTATTCACATTAAAAAACAGATAATGAAAACTGATAATGAACTATTAATTATATAACGATTTCAAAATATGAAAATCATAGATGAAAATTGTAAAATTTCATGTATTTACGTTTGTGTGTATGTGCATATTTTTTTCTTTATAGTGTCAATAACTCAATATATCCAAGTTCTTTTTAAATTAAATTTTGTTTAATTTAAGCTTCTTAAGAATCTCCTACAAAAAATTTGGAAGCCGCCATACTGCCAATATGTTAAATACCATGAGAAAAGGCATTCACTCCTAATGCTAAAGCAAAGTTTCTACAAGATCATAGAGAGGAGGGTAGCGTTTAAACTTTAATTAAGGTAGCCCTGCCTACAAGGTGACAACTTTTGGGCTTTGACTTTGATGAAGTCCATACTTTGCTAAATAATATATATATATATATATATACACATACACAGAGAGAGAGAGATTGATTCAAGTTATATCTGATGTAATTCTAAAGAGCTACACATTTTTTAAACTATTGGATTTAAGTAGATCTAACGGTTAAAAAAATATTATAATTATTATAAATATTCTTATTAGAATCTAATTAATTACCCTCATTTATTACCTTCTAAACCTATCTTTAAATCCAAAGAAAAGTTTGACTTCTGAATCTCTCTCTTATTTACGTTTCTCTCTCTCTTTCTCCTCCACCACCTCCAAAGGTTGCCGGCCAAAAAAAAAAAAAAAAAAAAAACAGAATGGCGTACAAAGATTATAAAGCATACAAGTAGCAATTGAAGAAGGTTCGCACGTGTTGCTCCGTTGTAGAGCCCGTGGACATTTTCATAAAAGACAAGTATAGCATCATACAAAGCTTAAGAAAACGTTTGATGAAAATCATAAAAAAATTAGAGCAAGTTGTCGGTGTTATCTCTCATGCCTCTCTACCGACAAGTAAATGTCTCAAGCAATGCATTAAAAAGGTTTGAGATTGTGACTTGTAAGCAATTTCCACCCCTCCCAAGTTTTGACTCATGTACCCAACAATAAAAAGGTTTGAGATTGAGACACATTTACTTTTAAAAAAAGAAGAATATAATTTACCATTTAAAAATGCAATACATATCTATATAGATTAGTTGGCGAAGAAGAAAAGCCTTATTTTCTTCACAAACAAATGCTAGACCGGGTTGACATATATTCAGAGAGAAATTTTTTTTTTTTTTTTTTAATTACTTTATTGGATGATCCAGGGGATCAATGCTCAATTGTAATCCTGCCAATTATTTTATAGGAACTTGATCTGTCAAAGAACTTTAGGCTGTATATATATATATATATATATATATATATATCTGTGTGTGTGAGAGAGAGAGAGAGACAATAGTAGGGCTGGGTAGCCTATTCCGCATCCTTTTCCCCACTAAGCTAATCCCTAACCTACTCCTAATAAATAAATAAATAAATAATCTCTAACCTTGGCGCGTCCCTATATATAGCCTGCGTTTGGATAGTGCTGATAGTGGCGTTGCGTTTCTGCCCTGCGTTTTCCTTTTCTTTTTTTTTTTTCTTTTTTTTTTGCCAGCTTTTGTTGACTTTGTGGGACAAAAATTACTATGCATGAACAATGCGACACTGTTCACGCACTGTTCATGTACTATTCACACATTAAAAAATATTAAAAATGGATCCCACGGTACTATTTACACATTTAAAAATTATTTTGCTACAGTATTTTCAGCAACAATCAGTTTTCAGCCACTTTCAGCAACAATCAGTTATATCCAAACGGACACATAATGAAGAAATTAACGTTATATTGAAAATGTATAAAGTTACTCCCCTTAGGTATTATAGATTCATTCAGAATTTTCTAGAGACCATTTGTGATGATTTCATTTGATACTTTCTTATAAATTTGAGTGGTTTCCACTTAATTAGGATTTGGTTCAAATTACTCATCAGAAAATTCACCATTTTTTCACCATTTTTACTTTATATTTTCGCTGCTTTTTCTAATAGGAGGTCATATAATCAATCCATGGTAACAGCTTTGGTCACCCCAACAGTCTTCAGGCTGGTCCTTCCATCACTGTCCTCTTCAAAGAATAACCCCACCATGTGTTGGAAAGGAAGAAGCAACAGCCTAAATACTAATGGAAATAATTTCAACTTCGCTCCTCACCGTGATTTGCTAGTTAAGATGCAGACTAATGATCCTCCCGAGGAAAATGGTACCATTTAGTAAAAGTCCTGATTGTATCATGTTGTGCATTACATGTATTATATATGTTTTATGATGTTGTTTCGTTATGTGGCTCACACGTAAGTGTAAAAGATTGGTTTCGACTACAATTATAATTCACTAGGGACTAAATCTTAGCTCTGCCTCTGCTGATTGGTTTCACTTCTTGCTATTGACAATATGATTGCCGTGCGCAGATACTGAGAAAAGGCAAAAAGAACTGAATTTGAATCCAAGGCAGCTTGATTTAATTACGGACACATTTGATGGAAAGTTGCTGCATGGAGGGCTTGTACTCCAGCAAAACTTCTTACTTAGATCATATGAGTCAGACCCTGATGGCAAAGTTTCCATAGAAGCCTTAGTGAATCGTTTGCAGGTTCTAAATCTGGTATCGTAATTTAATAAGTTAAATTAAGTCATTGTACCAATTGAAACCCTTAACTTTCCTGGCTCTTGTCCTTGTAGGAATCAACAATTAACCACCTTAAGAGTTTGGGGCTGCAAGCCAGTGGTTTTGGTAGTACACCAGAGATGCATAGAAAGGACCTTGTATGGGTGGTCTATCGATTGCAAATTGAGGTGGAGCGTCTGCCTACATGGTAACCTATACATGCCTTTTCAATTATCAGCATAATTGTGTTGAGAATTTTATTAATTTGAAAATTAATTGGTATATATTCTCACTAGTCATATTAAACTTTTATATAAATTCTATTGAAACCAAAGTATCACCCTAATAATATATTTTGATCCAAAAATATTATATCACCTTGATGATGTTATGGATCCCAATGAGTCGCGCATCCAAATTAAGTTTCATAAGACCTATGAAACATAAAAACACTCAATTAGGGTCGCATAGGTGTGGCGCTGAGCTAAACTTCTCTGATACTTAAGTCAAAATTCACTAAACTTAATATCAAGAAAGTAATCAAGTAATTAGGGTTTTTCTTTCATACATTGGAATGGATGTGGGCCATGTGGCCTAGTGCTTATATAGGATTCAGGTCTGACCATGGTCTCTAGGATCTCCTCCCCCTTCCTTAATTGCAGCGTGTGAGATGTAATGGTCATGATGGTAGACACAAATTTCGAGCTTCATGCTCATGAATAGAAATAATGGGTATAGAGACTCATTTTGGGTGGGACATTCATGATGTTTGATAATTTCATATTAAACCATCATTTATCCTTCTTCTTCTAATCTCTCTTTCTCTCTCTGAACAGAGGGAAGAGGGAAAGAGTGTTTTGAGACGTAGTCTCCAATGGATTGTATTATATATCCCTCGTATCCCATAGGGTTAAAAGCAAGTATATCCTCTTTCATTTATTGAAATCAAACATAACTAATTAGCTGATTTAATTCTTTTCCCGCATACAACAGGAAGGGTGTATTGTTTAGTTGCAAGAATTCAAAACAAAGATATATTAAAGATTCATGATGTTGAACTGGAATTACATTATATGTTTTTGCAACAATTGTGCACTTTGGAATAATTGCACTTAACAAGTCTTAAATTTATATCCTTAATTTTAAGACATGCGATGACTATGTTTGAAGGGCTGATGTTGTTCAAGTGGACCATTGGTTTGCTTCTGCGTCAGGAAAGAGAAAAGAATGTGACTGGCTTGTCCGGGATTACAAGACAGGCGAAACTCTTATTCGAGCAACCAGGTTGAAACTTGTTTGTCCATGTATCAGTTAATTTTCTTCCTGTCATTCCATTTACTTAAAATCAATTTTTTGATTGAAAAATGTGCATGCTATATGTCTATATCTTTGTTTGAAGCTAATTCATTGATTCTTGAGTATATTACGCCGTTCACTGGAGTTATTTTGGCTCTATGCAGCCTGTATATGATGATGAATACGAAGACGAGGAAAATATCTTTAGAAAAGGAAGTTGGTGCAGAAATGAAGCATCTCGTTTTTAAAAGTGACCCTATCATTAATAAGGCCAAGAAAAAACTCCAGCATTTGGACTTTGAGACGGCGGATTATATCCGAACTGGTTTAAGGGTAAGCGTCTTGAATTTGTTGAGCAATTATTCATAATGACTTCAATTTAAACAACTCTCCTAATTTGTAATGACTTCAATTTAAACAACTCTCCTAATTTGTTCTTGACATATGCAGCCTTTATGGAATGATTTGGATATCAATTATCACGTAAACCATGTGAAATACATTAGCTGGATTCTTGAGGTAGATCCTTAATCACCAATCATGTCTTTTTGTTTGTACATAATTCTGTTAATAATCTTATTTCCATGTTTAGGGGTTTCTCACTTTGTTCAGAACCTAAGTAGATATAAGAACACATGTTAGTTCGAAACTTTCAAAGCTCAGTTGCCACCCCCCCCCCCCCCCCCCCCCCCACAACACACACACACACACAATTTCAAGTTTGACAAAAAAATATTTTCCAATAGTAAGGAAAAGAAATTATTTTCAAGTTTTGGTTACATTCCTAAAAATACTCCAGAAAATATTTTTTAGTGTTTGATTGCACTTTTTAAAATTCTATGAAAAACATATAATCTACTACTTTCTCACACTTTTCATCTCCCAAGCACATATATAAAATAAACAAATAAAAAATTTAGATAAAAAATCGTCATGGAAACCAGAGGTGGGGTGACCAACGGCCACCAGCAATAGTGGTTGATCACGGATAGCGATGCATAGCCACTGAGACTAGGGACGTTAGTGGGTGATGGTGGTTGGGTGGCAAATAGTAGGCAGGGGGGATGGGGGTGGAGGTTCAGTTAATTAGTTTTGGGTAAGTATAAAAATGGTTTACAGAAAAATGAAAACATAAACAAATTTCTGCCATAAGTGCCTTTATTTTATGGTCAATCGGAAAACAATTTCTAGTTGACTAACATTTTCCGTTACCCCAAACACCCGTAAATGCGAAAAATATTTTTCCAAAATCAATTTCCTCCAAATCAAACACAACTTGCAATGTACATCATTATGATATTTCTTGACTTTCATTTTAGAATCTAGATTATGCCCTTTCCTTTAAACTTTCTATATATGATCGATAATATGTTAGAAATAATATGCTGAAATATATGCAAATCTCCAACAAAGTTGTAAGAGAGTGTGAAATTGCATTACTGCTCTATCAGATCATATTCAAATCTTCTACAGACTACATTTATTTTGTACATATGGTCTCAAAGTTCCATTCTGTCAGAGTGCACCTCGCTCAATCTTGGCGAGTTACAACCTCTCTGTCATGACTGTGGAATATCGAAAGGAGTGTGGGTGGAATAGCATACTTCAGTCCTTAACTAAACTTAAGAAAGATGGCACCAGTCACTCTACAGAGGATGGAGGGGTAGAGTTTGATCACTTACTACGACTTGAGGACGGGTCTGAGATCTTGAGAGGAAGGACCAAGTGGTTGCCCAAATATAGCTATAAGTGTTCGGAATCAATTAATATGGTATATGGATAAGTCCAATAAAAGTACAAGTTGGGATGTATTTAATACTTTATTAAATAATGTTATATATATATATATATTCCCTCAAATGAAGGCAATATGTGTGCAAATAGCAAGAAAAACACACAAAAACACAATAAATTTGAACATGTAAATTAATAAATTATTAATAAATGCACTTTTCTTTTTACAATATATGTATTGTAGATTTGTAGTTCATAATTAATACAACTAAGAGCCCGTTTGGGATAGCTTATTTGCTTCAGCTTATTTAGTTTTTAGCTTCTTTTTTGTATTATTCATGAGTCTATTGTAATATTTAGCTAACTTTTAACTTTTTTTTTCTACACTTTCAATAAAAAGTTTTCAATTTCAGCTAAATAAGCTATTCTCAAACGCACCCTAATTATTACTCCTTAACTTTAGTTTTTTTTTTTTTTTAAATTATTACTCCTTAACCCATATCCATAATTGTCAAAGCTTGAATCATATTATGATATAGAGTAATGCTACAAATACAAACTATTTTACAACATTTTTACAAACTGCTAATGTGGCCAACCTTTTATTGGTTTTCATCTAGACCCACCGTTAATATCATTTTTTTCATTTACCAATAATCATTGGCCACATCAGCAGTTTGTAAATTTTTTTGTAAAATAGTTTGTATCTCTAGCATTATTCTTATGATATATAAACCAAAATTATTATGAGATTAAATTCTATAAGGATTTGATATAAAACCTAAGTTTTACTTTTATATCCTCCAATCCAATCCCAACATGCTACACTATCTTATCACATATAAAAGAATAAGCACAACCACACCCGGTCAATTCTAATACCCATCTGAAAATCTAACCAAATTGAGAGTTTATTGAGATGTTAGATGTAAAATGATATATTGAGTTTTAAGTGAAAATCCGACATGGCAATCTCTTATTGAAT
Organism: Quercus ilex subsp. ballota; assembly: GCA_032727855.1. Classification (NCBI taxonomy): domain Eukaryota; kingdom Viridiplantae; phylum Streptophyta; class Magnoliopsida; order Fagales; family Fagaceae; genus Quercus; species Quercus ilex. The sequence continues at coordinate 29,286,611 of CM064912.1, read as the reverse complement.
GTTGTAAAACATGAGTTTTTTTATACTCCATCCTTACCAAATTTGGACTCAATAATAATTTCTTTTGCATAACTTTCATCATCTTGCTTAACAAATTTCATCTAAATCAATGTTGTCATCGTATTGCAACTGCGTGGAGCAGGAAGTAGCCATAAAATGCCTGACCAAGTGGACAACGTAAGTGATGTCAAGCCGTATCATAGTGAGAGTGAGATAGATATGGCTAGCTACTAACCAATTGTTGATATAGAGTGGATCCGAAAGGGTTCAGCATCAAAGGAATTCAACTTCACAATAATTTCCATGGTATTGGAGATGGTCTCGTTATCAATGGGACCAACATTGGAAAGGAGATTGAATGAGTACTTTGCCTGAAAGGGATAATAGCCATTAAATGAGGCAATGGCTTCACAACCAAGGAACTAGATCTTAGTTCCCAAGTCCTTAATTTCAAAGTTCTAAGTGAAAAAAATGTTGGGAGTGTGCAAATCCTTTAGTGTCATCGCTAATAATAATCATATCGTTGACATAAAGAATAATGAGAGTAATACTAACAGTGTATCGAGTATCAACGGATGATTAAGAAGACAGAATTATAAGAGGAGGATGGGTACAAACTACAAAGCCTTTTTGCCCAACAACAAAATTGGATTTGACAAATAGTCAACATTAATTGAGAAAGGTGTCTTTGACATTAATTTGAAAATATCCCATCTAATCCCATGAACTTCAATGGTAGGACCTAGCACAAAACTCAAAAAAAAAAAAAAAAAGCAATACAAAGCGCACCATCTGCATAATCAAAACCTTCCTATCTACATAATCAATCAAATAGCAGAGACCCAATAAAAAGAAGCAAACAACCATAACAGAACTTATGATTGAAGCAAAAATAAACTACAAAATCAAACACCAATCTCATCAAATTCCTCAACTAAACTATCTCCTTCAGAGTTCACAACCAAAAAATAACTCTTAATTGAAAATGCTAAAATCAAACCCATCCACCTTAGAACCCAAGCTTGGTGGCGTTGTAGCTAATCATTTAAAAAAAAATAAAAAACTAAAAAAGACCACCATATTAGATTGGGTGTAAAAATGGCATTTAAGGAATCTAGAAGTAGAGGAATTGGGTTAGAGACTTGATGGTGTTGTGGGTCCGACTCCACTCTGGATGGTGAGTCGACGGCGGGACATGAGCTCCAGCTCCAGCTCCAGCGAGACCACGAACGATGGGTCTAGTTCAACTTCAATTGGCTCTCTCTCTCTAAACTTGACCCTAGGTTTCTCTCTCCTCCTATCATCAGTTCATGAAGTTAGATTTGGTATTTTGAAATCCACGTGCATCTCATGTGACTGTTATGTTTGTAATCTAACGAAAAAGTAACAGAGGTATTAATCTGACTCTTGTACAAACTTTTTGAGTAAATTGGCCCCAAAAAAAAAAAAAAAGTTTAAAGAGTGCTATGACCACTACATTAAAGTTCAGTAGTATCAAAGCATTTTTTTTAAAAAAATTTAATTTCACAAATTTTATGATTTAAAATCTAAACAACCCAAAACTCAGGGGTGGCGCCAAAGCAAATTCAGGGGGTTCAAATGAACCCCCTGACTTCAAAATAAAAAGCTATATATATAAAAAAAATAGTTTTTTTTTTAATTTTTTTTTTGCACACTCTAACTTAAATTTTACACATCTTTATTACAAGTATTCTCGATTTTAAGAATAAAGATTAAGTTTTTTTTTTTTTTTTTTGAGAAACCAAATAAAGAGTAAGTGTTTGTGAATTGTAAGTGTAATTTTTTTTATTATAAATTTATATTATATGTGTGTGAGTGTGTTTTATATTAATTGTGTACATCACTTTTTGTTATAATGTTACGTATTTGTGTAAATTATGATATGTATGGATGTTTGTATGTACAATATAAATATAATATAACTTTATATAATTTAATAATTAAGAAATAGAAAGGGTTTTTTTTTTTTTTTACATGTGTGTGTATTGATATCATATTATAATAACTTTTTGTAATAAAGTTAGTAAAATTCAAGAAAACAATTGTAAAGTTAATGATTGTTCAAGTATTAGCACCGCACACCCTTGTTGCGATGGTCACTCCACAATTATAAATGCTTGTAGAGTGTATAGAGCAAAAGCCGAGATTCAAGTTTCTAGAAGGGAATTTCACACACATATACACTCAAATTAGGTTAGAGTAGAATTTTTGTCTTGTATACAAAAAAATGATTATTCAAGCATTTAATTGGTTAAGAAGACTTGTCTAAAAAAAAAATGATTAAGTAGACACTTAGTATGTAATTTATGTATGAATAAGTGTGATTGTGTGTGTTAATAATTAATACGGAGCCAATGAATTGAAATTAGTCATTTAGTCTAAAATATTTTTATGAAAACAAAGTCAAATAAATAATAATAACTGTATAAAGATAAAAATGTTAGACAAACTTAACAAAATAAAATGATCATAGACTCATAGCTACCCACATTAGTAATAGATATTCATAATGAACTATTATGTAACATTCAAAATTTGAAAACTTGTAGAATAAAATTATAAAACTTTATGTATTTTTTTTTTTCGATAATTCAATATATTCAAGTTCTCTTTTTATTAAAATTTTGTAGTGATCCCCTTAAACAAAATTCCTGGAGCCGCCACTGCCAAAACTTCAAAAATATATTTTATAATTTACCCAAAAACTAATTTTCAATAAATTAAATAAATATATTTTGACGTACACTATAAAAATAATTGGGCCATATGGGTTATGGGTTCACCTTCAATTTTGATAATGTCCCCATTCAAGAGATATAATTCGCTCTTTGTACAATCTTCATTAATCATCTTAATTAACTCTTCAAACATTTCATTTTTCTTTTTGATATTTTCTTGAATATAGTGAGAAATATTATCTGTGATTGTTCAACAAGTAGTGATAATATTTGATCTTTTCTGAAATCTTCAATATTTTCATTAAAATGGCAAGGTTGAAAGTTAAATCTTCTTTTCATGGCTAGACGTAGAAGTTCTCATTTATATAAGACTTTTTTGACCTACAATATTACTTTTTATAAAACAGTATGACATCGAAATTTATGGGAACAATTCAATGTAAGCATATTTTTTATTCTCTTTTTTTTTTTTTATGAAAAAAAAAATGAGTAGAGGAGGCAATCTGAGTTAGCGTCATCAACTTAGGCGTGATCATAGTAACACTCCACTCGCTAAACCCGAGCCTTCAGGAGCAGGAAATTCGAATGAGTCATAGTTGTACACTCATCCCCATCAAGGACGCTAGTGAGCATGAGCCGAGAGCATGAAGTTATTTTCCAAATGCTTTCTATTGCAAAATTCGAACTTGGGACCTCCACCTCCCAAACCCTTAGGAGTGAGCCCATGACCTTACATTTCTACCAAATTGTACCATTTGATTCATTTCCGATTGATCTAATGCATGTCTAACCGTACACAATAATTATGATTTCACTTTTATATCTTCAAAAAGATTCATATGATAAAAGAAATCATCTACTTATAAATAATAAATAAAAATAAATCATTAAAATCGAGTATCAAACAAGAAAATCTCCATCATTAAGATAGCTAAAAAAAAAGTTGTAATTTTTTTAGTAAAATCTAAAATCTAAAATCATTACATATAACACAAAATGGAACATGCTTACGAATAGGTTGCTCATGAGCTAGATCTTTACAACAATTTTTCACTAACACAATTCCAAATTAATATAAACCCTTAAACCGATACATATATCTTGTATCTTCAAATGCTCCATTCTTTTTCTTCTTCTTTCTTCTTCTTCTTTTTTTTTTTTTTAAATTATGTGTATATATATATATATATATATATATTGAGAAGATAGTTGGAGAAAGAGAGATGGTGTTTGAATCACATACATGACCACCACAAAAAATGTTTTATCGATTAAACTCTATTTGTCTGTTGTTAATAGCATTGCAATGTGCCATCTAAGCTATGCTTACCTTGATAACATATAACCCTTCAATAGGGCTTCGTTGTTTGGCCATAGGTTAGGCTAATTAAGGCTTTACATTGAAAATAGAAAAAGTAAAAGTGCTTAGGTGATTCCTAACTAAACCTTGAATTCACAAGATAAATATATTCAATTATATTCTACAATTGAAATCTAATTTTGTGCTATGTGTCCTAAATTATTTATTTTTAGAGAGAAATAATTTCTTAATTTTGGAGTCAAATGTAAGACCATATTAAAAATATCTATCCAAGTGAGTTATCTCCCAATAACGAGAACGATGCCCTCTGCCCTTTCAAATATAATTTTTTTTCTATCGGTGGCCTTGTTACTCCCCTGGACTAACTAGCTGCTTTTTTTAACCATTGCAAACTGGTATAGCATTTTTGTTGGAGGGTCATATTTAGGGTTTCTACTTGTTGTCCAGCGATTTGTTGCATGTGCATGAAGTGTTATGGTGGTCGTGACTATAAATAGAGGGGCGGAGCCATTATTTCAGTTTAAGGAAAATATATAAAAACAAAGTTAATCTAAATAATATTAATTGATGTTAATGAAAATAAAAATAAAAAATAATTGTAAACTAATATAGTTCTTTAAATTATTATTTTGTGTAAAATATGTAGTGGTGACTCTAGAATTTTTTTTTTAATTTAAATTATACAAAATCTAATAAAAAAGAACTTGAATATATTGTCATCACAAAAAATAAAAACACATGAATATACGAAGTTTTATAATTTCCTTCTACTAAAAAAAATGAAAAAGCAAATTGAGATTGGTGAGAAATAAAGTACTAATTGATAATGTTAAGATGAGAATAATAAAGTGAAAAAGAGTCTAAAATGATGAGAGAGAGAGAGAGAGAGAGAGAGAGAGAGAGAGTAACAGATGATACATTCTATGACTGTGAGCTAAGCTGCCAAGAAGAGCATAACTGCTGCGACTGCAAAGCCAAGGAGAGCAGAGCTACCAATGGCATTGAGGTGAACTCATGGCAAGAATATCTCGACTAGTTTTTTTTTTTTAATGGATTTTTTGTTGAATATTTTATTCATTTTTTTTCTTGTGGCCTAATTTTATTATTGTTTGGGTTTTTTTTTTCTTTTTTGTTATTTAGGCTACTTTTTATTGTTGTTATTTACATTTTTATTTTTTTTATTTAAAGGATTAATGATTATGTTAGGGAGCCAAAATTATTTTTGTGAGAAATGTTACATCAACAATACTTTCGCAACAAATCCTAGGTGATAAATTGTTATTGATAGTTGTAAAAGTAATGATAGTGGTGAGCTCAATTGAAAACTAGTAATAGCTTATCATTTATGATTTGTTATAAAAGTGTTATGAATATAGCATTACTCTATTTTTGTTGAATTCAAATTCTTGAGATTTTCAAATAAGGGTGTTCAATAACTTTTTATAAGATAGAGAAAATAAATTAGTTTAAAATTTATTATATATAAATATATATTTTTTGGCAAGTTAGTCAGTTTCATAATTAGGGAATCTTAAGTACAACAGCTAAGAAAATTTTAGAGGAGCCAGTGGGTGCAAAGTGCAATTGCCTCCGCCTCACTCCATCCCTGGCTATAATTCTTTTTATTGTACAATCCCACTGTAGCAAATGTATGATATTTTGCAAAAGAAAGATGTATGTAGGGTTTTTTCTTTTTCCTTTTATCTACAGTAACATATATAATAGTGAAAGCTCCAATTTAAAAAACTGAATGAAAATGCTCTAGTAATTGAATGACCTTTCTCCACATCCATTACTTTGAAAAAAAAGGCATACCCTCCCCCTCCTAGCATTTAAGCACATGGTCATAGAGAAATTAGGGCGGCAAATATATAGTACAAAATTTAAACAAGGCCGCCCTTCCTACAAGGTGACAATTTAGCCCTTTACTTCTAGCCTTTTGACTTTAGTGAAAACTAAGGGTCCGTTTGGTACATATATTTAAACGTATGTTTTCAGCTTTTAAATAACATTACACGTATTTTCACATACTTTTTCACTCATACGTATTTTCAAAAAAATTGAAAACTGTTGTTTAAACACACATACCAAACGGGCCCTAAACTTTTCTAAAATTAAAGGCTCAAATGTATTTAGTCCTCTTAATTTAACTAGTAATTTCGGGAAAATGCATAGTTCAAAGGGTTCTAATTCCTAAGTGTCCAATTTAAGCATGAGTTCTACTTCAAAACATGGTGGTACATTTCTTCTCGGTAGTTTTACTAGGTGATATTTGAACTTAAGATCAACAAAAAAAAACTTATTCCACCCTTATATGATTAGCAGGAAAAAAATCTATAAACTTTTATTGACAAGAATTTTACAAATTTTGATCTCTGATTTGAATATCATTATGAAAATCAAATATATATTTCATAAAACCAACCACCAAGCTCTTCGGCTCAAGTGGCACGTTCATCTCTTTTCCACAGGAGAAACAATTATCTTATGAAACCATTTTATAAGACATGCATCTATTGGAAACATTGAATATTTTGATATGGTAATTATTTTGAATATTATTTAAAGATGGAAAAATCAGCATTTCATTGATGGCTTGCTTTATTCCCTTGTTTGAATTAATATATATTTATTTTACTTATTAAATGTTTTGAAAGTTATTGTAACTAGTGTGTAACCGTGTATATATGTATGGTTACAATTAAAAACAATCACAATTATACATTTTTTTAAAGAAGTGATTCAAATTATACATTGTATTAGCTTTCACTTTTTTTAAACCATACATTTCTAAATTATATAGTGGTTTCTCATTACATATATATATATATATATATATATTGAATTTAATTGGATTTAGACTTTTTGGTATTTCTACACAATAATTCACTAGCCACAAAATTAAAAATTAAATAGAATGCATCGCGCAAAATTGAAAATTCCATTAAAATCAAATTGGATATTCTTTGAGCAAGGTTTATTCTTTTCCTTTTATCTACAGTAACATATACAATAGTAAAAGTTCCAATTGAAAACACCGAATGACAATGCTCTGGTAATTGAATGACCTTTCTCCACATCCATTACTTTGAAAAAAATGGCATACCCTCCTCCTCCTAGCATTTAAGCACATGGTCATAGAGAGATTAGGGCGGCAAATATATGGTACAAAATTTATACAAGGCCGCCCTTCCTACGAGGTCACAATTTAGCCCTGTACTTCTAGCCTTTTGACTTTAGTGAAAACCAAACTTTTCTAAAATTAAAGGCTCAAATGTATTTAGTCCTCTTAATTTCACAAATAATTTTGGGAAAATGCATAGTTCAAAGGGTTCTAATTCCTAAGTGACCAATCTAAGCATGAGTTCTACTTCAAAACATGGTGGTACATTTCTTCTCAGTAGTTTTACAGGATGATATTTGAACTTAAGATCAACAAAAAAATCTTATTCCACCTTTATATGATTAGTAGGAAAAATGTCTACAACCTTTTATTGAGAAGAATTTTACAAATTTTGATCTTTGATTTGACTATCATTATTAAAATCAAATATATATTTCATAATTATGATGCAATAGTATGATATGATCATTATGATCTTCAAGGTTTTTATTGTAAGTAAAAATGCATAAAACCAACCACCAAGCTCTTTGGCTCAAATGCCACGTTCATCTCTTTTCCACAGGAGAAAAAATTATCATATGAAACCATTTTATAAGACATCTGTTAGAAACATTGAATATTTTGATATGGTAATTATTTTGAATATTATTTTAAGTTGAAAAAATCAGCATTTCATTAATGGCCAGCCATAACCCCTTGTTAGAATTAATATATCTTAATTTTACTTATTAATAGTTTTGAAAGTTATTGTAACTAGTGTGTAGCCCCATGCATATGTACGGCTATAATTCAAAACAATCACAATTATACTTTTTTTTTTTTAAGAAGTGATTCAAATTATATATTGTATTAGCTTACACTTTTTTAAACCATACATATCTAAATTACATAATGGTTTCTCATTATATATATATATATATATTGTTAGGTTCTAAAGATTTAGGATTAAATGTTTAGAATTCTATTTTGAATGTGTTGGCAAACCAAGAACAAACCATGTCTAATCTATGTGTTAGGCATTGCTCAAAGATGTGTGTTTCAAGCTTCAAGTTCAAGCTAACTGCAAAAAAGAGAGTTGAGAATTTGCCAAGCTCGATTAATTGAAAATTAGATTCGAATGATTAAGAATCACAGAAATCAAATTTTGTAGAATTTTAAAACAAGGCCCAAGCTCGTAAAAACACTTAGGGTTTCAATCCAACTTATCTACATAAAAAAGGGAAACCCTAGCTACGTTTTGAAGACCTTTGGAAGACTCGTGTGTTACTCATTGTGAGATCTGAGAGGTGTTATACCTTCTTACTACACAAGCGTCTACTGGAGTAAAATATACAATCAAACATTGGTAGAACCTAGTTGTTGCTACAAAGATCAACAGCTAAAGGTGATCTAAAACCTTTGAGTGGGATCTCAAAGTCTCAAGTGTGAATGATTGTGTTGCAATAAGTCCAAGAACAAAAGGAGTCTGTGGATTCAGAACTTGCACGTGGTCTTATTAGTAAGTTACTACTGGAGGTAACAATAGATTTAGGGTTAAATTTGATTGTAAAAGCTTCGATTCTCTTATAATGGATTTGTTTTACCTTGAGGATAACTAGGTCAAATCCTCCCTAGGTTTTTACCTTAAGACAATTCATTTCATTGGTTTTCCTAGGTTATCATATCATTGTGTTATTTACTTTCGTTACTTTCATGATATGATTTATTATTGTTTAACCTAGATCTGAATAATTAACCTAAGTAATCACTTGGCTAATATATTAGGTTAAACAATCTATTTTAAGAGGTCTAAACAAACAAACAAATGGTATCAGAACAGGTTAGCTTTTTGTTTTTAGGTTTTTTACCTAGAGTTGATCCTTGACCCTTGTTGTCATGGATTCTTTGTTATTATGTTTGAATTCAATTAGATTGAGAATTGAATCTATTTCCTCTTGGACTATGTGGCTTTTTAAATGTGCTAATCCTATTCTTGAGTATCTAGGTATAACTACATGTTGCAATAATTATGTTTGTTATACTGCTTTAACTGCCTTAAAGGCACGTGATACTTGTCTTTGGTATTTGGATAATGGTTGTTCTAGGTACATGATACGTAATTAATCGTTGTTCAAAACCCTTTTTGAAGGAAAGATTGGAACCATCACATTTGGAGATGGAAGCAAGTCAATCACTTGTGGTATTGGGACAATAGACATTCCAGAACTACCGATGTTCGAAGACATGTGGTACGTGGACAAGTTGAAGGCAAACTTGTTGAGTATCAATTAGATTTGTGATAATGGGTTGAATGTGTGGTTTACTAAGTATGAATGTGAGATACTTGATGATGGTGGTGACTGCATGTGTTGAAATAAGGACCGCTGATAATTGTTACGGTATAACACAAAGTATAAGCCACAAGTGTTATAGTGTAAAAATTAATCAAGTGTATTCATGACATCAACAGTTAGGACATGCTAGCCACAAGCAAATAGAGAAGATATCCAAGTGTGAAGTAGCCCTTAGTTTACCAAAGTTCAAGGAGATGGAGAAGAGTATTTGTGGACCATGTCAGATTGGTAAACAAGAGAAAGCTAAGCATCCATCAATCAGTGAAGTCCAGACATCTAGACCCTTAGATTTGCTGTGTATTGATCTCATGGGTCCTACCAAAATTCAAAGCTTAGGCGGAATGAAGTACATTCTTGTTGTAATGGATGATTTCACACGATACGCTTTGGTGGTTCTCCTAAAGGATAAATCTAAAGCTCTTGACAAGATGATTCATCTATGCAAGAAGCTACAATTAGAGAAGAATACCTTGATTGCTCGAATTAGAAGTGATCATGGAAAAGAGTTTGAGACATCTAAACTTTGGTCCTTTTGCAATGATCAGGGAACAAAGCAAGAATTTTCTGAACCCACGACTCCTCAACAGAATAGAGTTGTGGAAAGAAAAAATATAGTAATTCAAGAGATGACCAGAGTCATATTGAATAACAAAAGTATGCCAAAGTTTTTCTGGGGAGAAGCAGTAAACACTGCATGCCATACCTTGAACAGAGTGTACTTTCAACCCAATACTAAGAAGACTCCATATGAACTCTGGAGAGGAAAGAAACCGGCGGTGAAATATTTCAAAGTTTTTGGTAGTGATTGTTACATCCTTTGGACCGGGAGAATCTTGAAAAGTTTGATGCAAATAGTGATAAAAGGTTCTTTCTCAGATATTCTACATCAAGCAAAGCTTACAGGGTGTACAATCTTAGAACCAAAACTGTAATGGAATTTGCAAATGTGGTGATAAATGATGAACAATGTGCTGAAACTAATTCTGAAGAGGTTTAAAGTATTCAAGGAAAATCCATGGAAGTTGAAGACACTCTTCCTAAAGAGTATGTTGATAAGACAAATGATGAAGAACTGCTAATTCTGAATAATACTGCGTCAAAACCAACAATCCCAATTCAAGAAAACCAACAAGAACAAGGTGAGACAAGTACTTCATCTGAGCATAAAATTACAACAACTTCTTTGGTGAAAGGTCCATCTGCTAGGGTTAAGCTTAATCACTCTCCCACCAATATCTTGGGAAGTCTAAATGATAACATGAGACTGAGATCTAAAGCATTGAATGTCATTACTCACTCATGCTATCTTTCTCAAGTGGAACCCAAGAAGGTAGATAAAGCTCTGCAAGTTGCTTATTGGATTAACTCCATGCATGAAGAACTCCATCAATTTGTTTGAAATGATGTGTGAGAATTGGTTCCTAGACCTGAAGGAGTCAATGTAATTGGTACTAAATAGATCTTCAAGAACAAGTCTAATGAATATGGGATAGTCATAAGGAATAAATCAAGACTTGTTGCACAAGGATACACTTAAGTGGAAAAGAGTTGATTTTGATGAGACTTTTGCTCCTGTAGCTAGACTTGAGTCTATCTGGATACTTTTGACCATTGCGTGTCACTTGGATTTCAAGTTATATCAAATGGATGTAAAAAGTGCATTCTTGAATGGGATGTTACAAGAAGTTTATGTAGAGCAGTCCAAAGGATTTGTGGATCCTCATAGACTTGATGATGTCTACAAACTGAAGAGAGCACTGTATGGTCTTAAACAATCTCCTCGAACTTGGTATGATAGACTAACTTCTTATCTCACAAAGAATGGATTCAAGAGAGGAAATGCTAATACTGCTCTTTTCATTCAAAAGGATAAGAATCATTTTGTTGTAGCTCAAGTCTGTGGTTGATATAGTTTTTGGCTCTTCTAATGATATTCTTGCTAAATCTTTTGCAGATGAAATGAAGAAAATGTTCAAGATGAACATGGTAGGTGAACTTACCTACTTTTTGGGGTTGCAAGTAAAGCAAGCAAACGGACACACGAATATACATCAACCAAGCTAAATATGCAAGAAATCTTGTCAAGAGATTTGGACTCGAAAAGGCTGCTCAAGCTAGAACACCAATGATCACCAACACAAAACTTGGGAATGATCCATCAGGTCAGCTATATCACTTTATATAGAAGTATGATTGGTTGTCTATTGTATTTGACTGCTAGTCGTCCGAATATAGCTTTTAGTGTTGGTGTGTGCGCTAGATTCCAAGCTAACCCAAAAGTGTCACATTTAAATGTTGTAAAAAAGAATAATCAAATATGTTAGTGGTACTTGTGATTTTGGGTTGTTCTATAGCAAAGAGTCTAATGTCTCGCTTGTTATTCTGATGCTGATTGGGCTGGAAATGCCAGTGATAGGAAAAGCACCACTGGTTGGTGTTTTTATGTGGGAACCAACTTGGTTGCTTGGATGAGTAAAAAGCAAAATTCTGTTTTTCTGTCGACTGCAGAAGTAGAATATATTGCTACTGGAAGTTGTTGTTCACAACTTCTTTGGATGAAGAAACTTTTAGGTTATTATAGTTTATCACAAGAAACTATGGTTGTTTATTGTGATAATTCCAGTGCTATTGATATCTCTAAGAATCCAGAACAATACTCTAAGACAAAACATATAGAGATTAGATATCACTTCATTAGGAATCTTGTTGAAAGGAAAGTTATTGCTCTTGAGTACATTCCTATTGAACATCTCTCCATCAAGTGATTGGTGTTATCACATGTCCCTAGTCACCTATGAGATCTATGTTCCTTTTGTTAATTCTTTTAATCTCTTGTGAACAAAATGTTTTTCATTAGGATTTGCATTTGTATTACATTTATGCATTTCATTCTAGGTTTGTTTATGATGTTCTTAAGTTAAAAAATAAAAAATAAAATGGTTTGTATTACACATCTTCAAGTGTGTAATTGAGGTTGGCCTATGAAATTTGCATTTCATAACGGTGTCCCTTGTTTAGCTTAGATGAGCTGTTTTTTTTTTTTTTTTTTTGCACTTTGCTAGTTTGTGCTATGTAATGCTTATATTGTGTGAGTTGTTTATGGTCTTTAAACACATGCTCTTGATTTTGAAGTCACATGCTTTTGATTGTAAGAACTAAAAAATCCTAGGAGAAAGGCATAAATAACCATCTCACCACTGTTACTCGTCAATCATGAACACCTGTGTGCAAATTATAAAAGTCGTGCTTGGTAAGATGTAGCACTTGCACAACAAGATTAAATGAGGTGTTAATTGTGAAAATAATGTGAAAATCAAAAGAACAAAAAAAAGCAAACAAAAAAAAAATTGCTTTTACATGATTGCAAGCGTGTTTTCAAGGAGATTTGGAAGTTATATGATGTAACTCTTTAGGTGATAGTCATTTTCAAACTTATGTGATTGATAATGTAGAAATTGTGCTTATTTTCCATCTACATATCACCTTTTTAGGTATCTCATACACTTACTAATTGCACACACCACAAGCAAATCTTTGTTAAACTCTGTACATGTGATTGTGTGTTAATTTTTGTGGCCATCCAAAATTGTGCTTCTTGAGATGTTTAATACTTTTTGGTGTTCTGAGGTAAAAATTGTGTGAAGGAAATCATTTTGAAGCTTGATAAAAAATTTTAAAAAAAAAAAATTTGAAGGGAAAGAGTTTTTGAAAACATTTGGAATCATTAACACACATCTCATATTATAAAAAACTATTTTACAAATGTTTCTACAGAAAATTCCCAGGTTTTCAAAATTTTCTGATTTTTCAGGATTCAATTTATTGAACCTATTTTTCGACCGATTGAAAAAACCCAGTTTTTAAGGCTAAAACTCTCAGGTTGCCTCAATTCCTCCCTCAATTCCTTTCAATCAGTCAAACTTGTTTTAAAAAAATTTCAATTCTTGGCTCGATTCCTCTCAACCGATCGAATATCATTTTGTAAAATGAAATAAGAGGAATCTAAACCTTGTTCTTCATTCTTTTGTCCTCTTCGATCCCTCTCTCAATTCCTCAGTCAAAATTTCTTTTTGTCTTTTCTGAGTCAAAGCTTCAAAGGTTTTTCTCCTACAAATCTGGTAAGACTCTTTTGGCTTTCCTTTTTGCTTATTTTACATGCATTCATGCATTTTTCCTCAATTTCTCAAAAATTCCGAACTAAAGAGATTTTAGGATTTTTGATGTTTTTTATCTAATTTGTTGGATGGGTTTTTGTTCATGCATCATTTAAACATGATTCTCAAGTTTTAATTTCAAAAATTTCATGATTTCTTCAAATTTTCGAAATTAGGGTTTATGTGTTCTTGAGGAATTTGTGGTTTTTGTTCAATTGGGCAAAATTGATTGAAATTGGCTTATGATATTGTTTAATTGAGTGATTATAACATGTTTTATACTTGTTGTGTTGTTCAATTGATCAATATAAGAATTTTTGAAAATTAGGGTTTTCAAAATTGGGGATTTTGCTAAATTTCTAATTTTCTTGGTCAATATTCAAAATTGAGATAAAATTGAACTGTTTTAGAGCATTAGATCATGCATCATATGTGTACTTGCATCATGCATCATATAGTTTTTATAATTTCATGTTATCTTGTGCTCTAACTCTATCTAATGTAGTTTGCCCTTGGTTTTTGTTTGTATTTTTTTTTTAACCTTTAGACATGGCTCCTAAGGTTGGTAGAAAATTTAAAACCAAAGCCAATAGAACCTCTGCATCCTCTTCTGCCCCCTCTCAAGTTGATAGGGTTAGGTTTCTTTCAACCAAGATTGAGGAAATTTTTGAGACCTTAACCAAGTTTAGGTCTATTTGGGGAGAAAGACAAGTTGTCCTAGATGAGTTAGATCCTTCCATACATAGGAATTTAATGTCTAGGAATTGGGTATCCTTGTGTGACGTTTCTGATCCTCCTCCTACTGCCTTGATTAGAGAGTTCTACTTGAACCTCTCAATTCATTCTGAGGATATAGGTGATCATTATTTGACTACTTGGATTAGAGGTAAAGAGTTTAGGATAACTAAACATTTAATTTCTGAAGCTCTAGGTGTACCTTTGGTTCATAAACCCACATATCCTTACACTGAGTCTCCTCCCATATATGATATAATGTCTTTACTCTATGAAAGATCAGTAACTTGGGGATCTGAACCAAGGATAAACTCATGTGAGCTTACTGAGCTTAACTATCTTTACTTAAGAATAGCCTAGCATAATATCTTCCCTATCTCTCATGTTCACACCATTCCTTTAGATAGGTGTCCTTTTCTTTATGTCTTCATCACAGACGAATCCACGTGTTTTCCTTCCCTATTCATTCAGACCTTGATATATATAGCAAGTTTTTCAAATCCGGACCGTTCATTGAACCATAAAAAGGAGAGGTTCAAGGTTTTTGAGGTCGAACCGAGGTCGAACCGGGGTCGAACCATGATGACGTCATAATTAATTTAATAATTAATTAAAGCCTAAATATAGATATTAAATTTATAAAACTAACAAAATTGACTAATATATCTATATATGTAAGGGAAATTTAATGATTTTCAAGCATATATTTAATAATTAAATAAGAAAGTTAATAAAATAAAATAAGAACCATGAAAACATTAAAATTTATGATTAATTTTTTAAGTAAAGTTGAATATCTTTGAAGGATTTTAATTATAATTTTTTTTATTCCTTGTAAGAGATGGATAATTTAATTAAGTTGAATAAAATTGTGTTAAGTTGTTTTTATAAATAAATAAAAAAAAATTCTAAGGGGTTGGACCGCACGGTTCTCAGTGGTTCGTGCGGTCTAACCCTGGTTTTAGGGGTTCACGGAATTAACAAAAAATCCGGTTCTTTAGGCTTAAAAAATCGGTTTTCATCTCGGTTCTCGGTTTTCACGGTCCAACCTCCCAGTCCGGTCCGGTTCTAAGAACCATGATATATAGGAGTAAGTCCAAAGCACAAAAGCTGTTATTTCCTATGTTTATATGTAAGGTGTTTAACTTTCTAGGGTTAAAAGACTTTCCTACTCTAGAATTAGTTCATATCATTGCCCCTATAGGAGCCACTTTTCTCAGACAACGACAAGCTCAAATGAAGAGTGCTGATCCAAGCGCTGGGACTTTAGAGAGACCAAGAGGTGCTGCTTCTTCTGTAGCTCCTGCCTCTGGTGATCAGCTTGTTGCTAAGGAGGTTCATGTGGATCCTACTGCAGCTATGGATCCTGCTGGTGATGATGATACTACTAACCTTACTGTAACCCCTCCTATCTCACTCCGTGCCATGATAGAGTCCTTTATGACTACTCAAGCGGCTCGTGGACAGTTTCTTGATCAGCTACTCACAGAGGTTATTGCCCTAAAAGTAGATTTTGCCCAGTATAGGAGTGCTTATCCACCTCCTCCACCCTCTAACCCTTGATGGTTGCCTTTGGCAATACGTAACAAAAAGGGGGAGTAGGATAGAGATTTTGTATTTAGGGGGAGAGCAGATAGATTTTGTATTTAGGGAGTTTTTGTATTTAGGGGGAGTGTTTATGAGTTTTTATCTATTTTGATATACTTTGATGTACTTTCTGTTTATGTGGTTGTATATATTTTTGTCTACTGTTCTTGTTTCACAAACATTGATGTGATTCTTGATTATGATAGTTATTGATGATGAGTTTATTTATTATGATATTCATAAGTACGGCTACAATTGATGATGAGTTTATTCATACATACGATTACAATTAAAAACAATCACAATTATACATATTTTTTTAAGAAGTGATTCAAATTATACATTGTATTAGCTTGCCCTTTTTTTAAACCATACATTTCTAAATTAAGTAATGGTTTCTCATTATATATATATATATATATATATTGTTAGGTTCTAAATATTTAGGATTAAATGTGTTGGCAAACCGAGAACAAAACATGTCTAGTCTATGTGTTAAGCATTGCTCAAAGATGTGTGTTTCAAGCTTCAAGTTCAAGCTAACTGCTAAAAAGAGAGTTGAGAATCTACCAAGCTTGATCGATCGAAAATTAGATTTGACCGATCGAGAATCGCAGAAATCAGATTCTACAGAATTTTAAAATAAGGCCTAAGCCTGCAAAAACATTTAGGGTTTCAATCCAACTTGTCCACATATAAAAGGGAAACCCTAGCTACATTTTGAAGACCTTTATAAGACGTGTGTGTTACTCCTTGTGAGATCTGAGAGGTGTTGTAGCTTCTAACTACACAAGCGTCTATCGGAGCAAGATCTACAATCAAGCATTGGTAGAACCTAGTTGCTGCTATAAAGATCAACAACTAAAGGTGATCTGAAACTTTTGAGTGGAATTTCAAAGTCACAAATGTGGGTGCTTGTGTTGCAGTAAGTCCAAGAAGAGAAGGAGTCCATAGATTCGAAGTTTGCACATGGTCGTGTCAGTAAGTCACTATTGAAGGTAGTAATAGATTTAGGGTTAAATCTGACTGTAAAAATTTTGATTCTCTTTTAGTGGATTTGCTTTACCTTGAGATTAGTTAGGTTAAATCATCCCCAGGTTTTTACCTTAATACGATTCGTTTCATTAGTTTTTCTAGGTCAGCATATCGAGGTGTTATTTACTTTCCGCTGCTTTACATGATATAATTTATTATTTTTTAACCTAGATCTGAATAATTAACC
This sequence comes from Quercus ilex subsp. ballota, assembly GCA_032727855.1. NCBI lineage: Eukaryota > Viridiplantae > Streptophyta > Magnoliopsida > Fagales > Fagaceae > Quercus > Quercus ilex. The sequence goes on along the minus strand of CM064912.1, from coordinate 29,269,436 downwards.
TACGTAATCACTTTACTAATATATTAGGTTAAACAATCTGTTTTAAGGGGTTTAAACAAATAGACATTTCACAAGTGGCAGAAAATTGGAATCCAATTTAGAATCTAATTAGATTTGGACTTTTCGATTTTTACACTCAATATTTCACTTAACACAAAATTAAAAATTAAATGGGACATATAACACAAAATTGAAAATTCAATTGAAATCTAATTAGATTTTCTCTAAGATTTGACTATTCATATATACTAGTATGTAACCCATGCGTAAAATTGTAGTGATGCTATTGATGTTAGCTTAGGTTATAAAACATATAAGATATTAGTTCGACCAGAACATTTGGAGGTACTAAAATAGTTTTTTCTTACAATTTTCTTAATATTGGTTGTGCCAAGTTTCTCATTACACTGCTATTATGTATATAATTTTGAAAATAACTATTGAATACTACATATACAATATTAATTCACAATCATTGTCCGTGAAATTATACTAAATAAAACACAAAATAAAAGAATAAATTGGTCCAATAATATCTCATAAATTAAATGGGGATACGTGCATGGGATTATTCAACTCAATTACAATTTGTTACGTTCATGATCCTGACATACAAAATATCTGAATAGAAACAGTATAAAAAATATACTCATTAGTTCAGAGAAAAAATAATAGCAAAAATCTAAACAATTTAATTTGTATGGAAAGCTAACAAAAGTAAAATTCAATTTGAATCTAATTAAATTTTCTCTAAGCATTGGTTATATATATAACCTAGTTAGTAATAGGCTGTATATTGTCATGGTATATATATATATATGTATATACATAGATGATTATGTTTTTCATGGTTTATTTATATTGAACTCCTCATTTTCTACATTGAATTAATTCACTTGGCACAAAAATTACAAAACTTACATTAGATAAGACACATTGCACAAAATTAACTCTAATTGAATTCTAATTTTTATACTAAATTAACTAACTTGGCACAAAAATTCAAAAACTTAGATTAGATGGGACATGTGGCACAAAATTATACTCTAATTGAATTCCAATTTGAAATCTAATTGGATTTTCTCTCAACTTTACCTATATATACTTAAAAGATATACATTAAGATGCATATAATAAGTCTTACATATATAATTTAAATATAATTGATAATCATTCTTGTATTTTTTTTTTTTAACTATTTAAAAAGTCTTGTAATAATATTATTAAATAGAAAATTTAATTTGTCCATTTTTAAAAAAAAAATTTATGTTAATTAATTTTAGACTCTTTGGTTTTTGTACGCAATAACTCACTTGGATATATATTTATGATGTGGTCTCACATTTAACTCTAAAATTAAGAAATAAAACTCTTTCTAAAAATAAATAATTTAAAAGATATATATATTAAAATGCATAATACAATTCTTACATATATAATTTAAATATTATTGATAGGCATTCTTATAATTTTTTAAACTCTTTAAAAAGTCATGTAATAATATTGTTAGGTATTGTCCATTTTTTTATGTTCATTAATTCTAGACTCTTTGGTTTTGTATGCAATAACCCACTTGGACAGATATTTATGATGTGGTCTCACATTTGACTCTAAAATTAAGAAATAAAATCCTCTCTAAAAATAAATAATTTAGGACACATGACACAAAATTAGACTTCAATTGTAGAATCTAAGTAGATTTTCTTTAAGCTTTACCTATGTGTGTGTGTGTGTGTGTGTGTGGCATTTAAAAATCTTTCCATTATACTTGCTAATATGTGGAGTAGTAGAAATGCTAACCATATATAAATTTCTTGCATATATAACAAAAATAAATTCCATAAATTACAAAAATAAATTAAATTCTATAAATTACAAAAATATAAGTATCTAGACTGCAATGTAAATTTAAAAGTTTACCTATAAATTACTAGTTATAACCATTTTAATGTTGCCATAAGTGAGCAAATAATCAGATGTTGCCATCAGTGAGCAAATAATCAGCATAATCAATTAAGAACACCAAATCAAAAAATAATATCAATAATTAAGATGAATTGCATTACCTAAGTTTTTTAATAAAAAAAAAATCATATATAGAATTTAAGCAATAATACACTTAAAATAATTTCAAAAATAGATAAATAAAGGTACATAAAGAGAAAACAAATATTTTATTGCAATGTAAATGCAAAAGTTTAAATATTTATTACCCATATCTAGCCGTTTTGATATTGCCATTAGTGAGGAAATAAGCTACACAATCAATTACAAACACCAAATCAAAAATATATATCAATAATTAAGATGAATTGCATTATCTAAAATATTTTTAAAAAATCATAGAATTTAATTGCGATGATTGAACTACGTCAATAGAAAAAAAGAAACGGAATAAATAAAAAATAAAAAAGATAGCTCTTCTCACATAAAGGTAATTCTTCTCACTGAAAAAGCCAAATCCTTTGTTTTGTAGTTCTTCACTTAATTTTGGTTTTTTTATTGATTGATTTTAACATTCTTAAATAGTAGACTAGAGTAGAGTTGTAGTAGAGTTTAGTTCAACTCAATTTCTATAAATAAGGAAAAAATTGAAGAGAGAGATGGATCGCAAGTTGCAACATGTCGTGTATGTAGAATGAAAGTATGAAACTGATACTTCGACTTTCTTACAATTTAATTTATAAGCTAGATCTAACTAACTAGATTTCCTTGTAGCAATGGAATTGAGTTATGCATTACCCGATAACTGATCTATTTTAAATAGTGTTTTATCCACATGTACTTGTAAGAGAAATAGAGTTCCAGTTAAAATAGATCTTTAGAACAAAATCATATACTACTTTGTTGTTTTTCACGTTCCTTTTTTTTTTTTTTTTTTTTTCATTTTTTTGGATCATAATCAAATTAAGATTTTATTAACTTAAAAATTATAGGCTAAAAAAAAAAACTATATCTATTTTTTTAAAATTAAAAAAAATTTCTGCAATTTGGTGAAGGTACTTCACGCAACTATGACTTCTAAACCTAACTGTTATTATATAATATATAATATGATATAGATTGACACAGCTATATAATTGCATATCCATAACAGTTTGCTATTTGCTTTAATGGGAAAAGTTAAAGCATTTTGTATTAACGTTTATGTAAAGGAAAAGATTTTGGTTGGAAAACATAACCAGCATATGAAAGTGTATATGGCCGTTGGTTTCATTTTAATGAGGCTTTATACGTATACGTATGTGACTAGCATAGACTGTTTTCTATAAATTTTTTTTTTTTTTTTTTTTTGAGAATACTAAGTAATTTTTTTCCCCTATAATTATAGAATGTTTTCTATAATTGATTTGCAAAAATAGGCAAAGTAACTTTGCCTTTTTATGGTAATGGTTAATTTTCATCAAAATTATTTAAAGGCTCTTTTGACCATAAGCCTATATATAAAAATAGAGTGTTTTTTTTTTTTTTTTGAGAGAGAGTTTCAACCTATGGTTTCTATTTCTGAGGATTGTGTTTTTTGCTATCATACCAAGATACCAATCGATTTTTGGTATATGCGATAATTAGGGACGAACACAAGTGAGGGCCCAAGGGAGCCGGGCCCCCCTGGTCCAAAAATTTTTTAGTCATTCTATATTTCATTTTTGAAGTTAGGCCCCCCTTCTCCCCAATCAATCTTGCTAGCCTAACCCAAATAGCAACTATCCAACCCAAAAACTTAGCAAAAACAATAAAAATATTCACAATGATGATTGTATTTTAGCAAAAAAACAATTTTACCACCAATGAATAAAAAAAATCATGTATTATTGGAGAAGCTAAAGCTAAATTTTTTGCAACTACAGTAAATTGGTATAAGTACCAGTTGACTGTATCAAGTTGTTAAAAATAAAATACAATATTTTATTAAGATTATATCTCTTCCTTCAATTAAAAAACTCAAATTCTCTCTCTTCCTTATTATTTTAATGAGTTTTTTATATTATTTTAAATGAAGTGATAAAAAAAATAGAACATTTGATATTAGATGCATAGTAAAATGAGATGGTAAAATAAATAAACTATTTTTTTGAGGTACTAAAAACTAAAATTTTTAGCACCACCATTGTAAATGCTCTAATTTCAAAAAAATAAATAAATAGAAAATCCTAGCCAGCCTAGTATTAATTTTTTTTTTTTTTTCTATTTTTGTCTTTGTTAGTAGATGATTGCATCTTAATGTATTTAGAAACAAAGATTTTGTGTATTTATAATTTTTTTAATACTATATGGATGTCTATTTGGAGTTTTTTTTTTTTTTTTTCTTTATACTTCGGCCCCCGCTAGCTTAAAATCCTAAGTCCATTCCTGTGGGAGATTAAATCTTAGATCTCTTATTCAACTATCAGAAACTTTACCGATTGAGTTAACTAGAACCCACTATAAAAATAGAGTTAGGTAAACATATATGTATAGAAAAAGTGTGGATATAGTAAGAGGAAATAGGGTTAGTTTTATCTTCTCACATTTACATGTTGCAACAAATATTTGCATTATGTTTTCCTCTTTTTATGAATAAAAAATAGATATCCCCTTTAAACTATTTATGGATAAAGAAAGTACTATTGAGAGCTTCATATCTTACAAGCAGTATAGGCTTGTAAGGATAATCAGCAAAGTGGCTGGGCTGTTGTATCCTGGGGATAACATGCATAAATTATTTGTCTACTATGTCATATAAAGTCGTAGATGACGCGTATTGTCTCAAGATAGTGACTTGGTCCACGCCTAAACTCCACCACCAAAAAAAAAAAAAAAATGAATTGACGGATATCTAATTATCATTTCATGAGATGAACGACTTTGAAGTATCATCAAGGTAATATCTCTCCACTGTTCTAGTATTTTATGGTAAATGTAAATGTAGTAAATTATCTTTATTTTTTATTATTGTTATTTTATAAATTACAAATTGTAATTTATATTTATTAATTATTGTTCTAAGGAACAACAACATCTCTCATACAAGATGTGGAGATCCCACAAATTTGAATCTCACATATTGTGAGAAAGATATCTCATGAGATACTTTCTCTTTGACTATGGATTTGAATCTCTTAGGCTTTAACTCCCTTATTAACACTTTCTATAAATAACTTTAATACCAATAGTACATATTGAAGATACTAAAACTTCATATAACAAGCAAGAAAATTAATATCCCTAGTACATATTGACAATGCCGCTTACCTATTAACCTCAATAGCACATATTAACAAACTTTTTACAAATATATGAGGATGGTATTAATGGTAGGTCTAGGTAACCTATTCCTCATCCTAGTCTCCACTAAGCTAATTAATGATATTAATCCCTGACCTAGCTTGTCCCCTCCCTAATGGGGGAACAAAGGCTACATTAAGATTTAAAAAGATAGACCCTTGGGCATCAGGTTCATTTAGAATTTCATATATATATAGGACGACTTTTGGCTACTTTTTGCTAAAAGGAGAAGTGCACATAATCAATCTTATTATACAGATTTGATCTATACACTAATCCTAGTATTGTCTCCTCATCATCGCCATGGTAACAGGTTTGGTCTCCCCAACAGTCTTGAGGTTCATTCCATCACAATCTTCTTCAAAGTATAAGCCCACTATGTGTTGGCCAAGAAGAAGCAATAGCGTATATACCACTGGAAATAAGCCAGATGCTCCTCCCCTCCATGCTTTGCAGGTTAACGGGCAGACTAAAGGACCTCCCCAGAAAAAGGGTACCATCTGTCTAAGTAAAATTATATTCTATCTTGTATCATATATTATATAGTAAAACTGCTGTAGAAGTCGTGGATGTATTATCATGTTATTCATTACTTCTTCTTCTTTTTTAATTATATTTTTAAGATAGTTACAATAAACTCCCAAATTGAGCCCTTTAATTCCCAGATCCCCAAACATTTTGTGAGTGGAGCGGTGCTAATTAAACTACATTCCTCTTGGCATGTCGTGTTTAGCTAAATGATTTGGAAATGTAAATATATCATATGACATGCTTCCCTAGTATATGGCACGATGATAAGTATATTAAAATTATTAAGATAATTTAATAATATGAAATACAAATATAAAAGTTTCAAGAAATTTAATTTACTACTAGTTTCAAGTTAATCATCAATTTTATAATTTTTTTTATTTTAATAAAAGTTCAATCTTAGGGGTATTATTTTGGTCAAGTAAATTAAAATAAGTTGTTATTTTTATTCTATTTTATTTTTTAATTTTATTGATATTATTATAATTTTTTTAATTTACATATTATATTATATATATCTTGTGTATTACATTGGTATAGTAGTAATTATCATATACTATATAATAAAAGTTATATTTTACATAATATGTTTCCGTTGAGAGACTCATCATCATATGTGTTAAATGTCATATAATATGCTTTTATCATGTGGCTCATTATTTATTGAGGACAAAGTTTTCCTCTAAACTAGTCCCGTTTAGAAGAAAGTGGCTTCAACCTACTACTTGTTATCATTAAAAACTATTCACTTGTATTTTTTGTTACAATCATATTGGCTTGTTTAAAGTATTTAATGCATGAATCATGCGAATTAATGCATATCAATAGTCTATAAAACCATCACGTAATAAGTTATTAAATGAGATTTCTTTATTTCGGTTTGGAAGAAAAATTTGTCTATTTATTAATATAGTTTACTAAATATAAAATTTCATTACCAAAATTTGAAGTGACTTAATAATTATTAAGATAATTTACTCTAGGTAAAACAGACAAAATTGGCCTCTACTATTTTCGGACAAAATAAGTAGCATTCTACCCCCTTTTCCAAACTAATTAAGGAAATGTCACTCTTTTGAAACTCGACTTACTCAAAATCAAGTTTATATAAAAAATAAATAAATAAAATAAATAAATAAATCTAGAGCCCTATAGTGACCTTTTTAAGGACCTATAATGACGTTTTAAGGACTTATAGTGACATTTTATAACTCGGGTTCCATGAAATCGAGTTATCTACAATATTTTTACGTATAACTCGAGTTCATGGAGCTCGAGTTACAAAACGCCACTATATGTCCTTAAAAACGTCACTATAGGTCTTTAAAAACGTCATTATAGGGCTTAACTCGATTTAAAGAAAGTCGAATTTCAAAAGAGAGGCATTTGCCTAATTATTTTGAAAAATGAGGCAGAATGCTACTTATTTTTCCCGAAAAAGGAAAAGGCCAATTTTGTCCAGGTAAAACTCTATTACTTGGTCTTAGAAGGTATGTGCTTCCGTCACCTAATTTAAGATATTAGTAAAATATTTTCATTAAATTATATATAATTAATTTATAAATAATATATGCATTGCCAGGCATGCTATTAATGATATAATAATATTAATATTAAAAGTTGGAACTTGGGTCTTATAAGTCGTTCTTGCATTATATGCTCAATATAAGTCTTCCACAACGTAAGACATGTTTAGGTGTGACTAATTATAAATATACATTAATATATATTGTTTCTTCTTTTTTTTTATGAAAATATTGTTTCTTTTTAGTAAAACTCTTTGCCAAAGTTTTTAGAAGTTAAAAAATAATATTATGAATGAAATTCTATCACGTAAAATTTCTAGGAAAAAAAAGTTTCATTATTTATTTTGAATTATTTTAAACATCTAACATAAGTTTTATTTTAATAATATACTTTAGTCTCAGACTTCTACAACATGTTCGTTATATATGTGATCACCTCAAGTGTTAAAAAATCATTAACATTATTTGCTCTAAGTAATACTCTGCTAACAATGTTTTAAGACATTAAAATTATGACATTAAAATTCAACCAAAAGTTTCAAAAAAGATTAAAATATGTTTCGTTATTATTTTAATAATCTATATATCTATATATTTATTCTATATCTATATCTATCTATATATAGAAAAAAATTGAAGTGTTTAACCATTTGTTGATCTTCTAATATTTTGCCATATAATTTTTGGAAGACCCTCAATTTTACACATCATATTTTTATTAATTTATTTTTTATGTCAATAGGAGAGTTTTAAACCAACTATTACTTAGCAACATAGAGAGTTTTAAACCAACCATTTCTCAACAACATGAAGAGTTTTAAACCAACTACTACTCAATAATATAAACAGTTTTAAACCAAATAGAAAACAGGTCACTATTAGTTGACCTTCTAATATTTTGCCACATAAGGTTTGGTAGTCATACAATTTTACTCATTATTTTTTATTAATTTATTTATTATGTCAAAATGAAAGTTTTAAACTGACTAATACTCAATAAATTGAAGACTTTTAAACTAACTATTACTCAGCAACATAAAGAGTTTTAAACCTAACCAACCTACTAATACACACACACCCCAAAACCTGCTATGCAATTTACCATCTCTCTATTGTTTCTGCTCTTTTATTTCTACAAACCTTTCATCCTCAAGCCTCAAGATATCTTTTGCATGGATTTCTCTTTTGAGGATGTTTTTTTCTTTGATATATTTTCTTTAATATTTTGTGTTTGTGTATCCTTCTTCTTATTTTTACTTCCATTGCCTGTGTGTTTATGAAATATTATATTAAGAAAGACACCATGTTTGATTCTAGAGTTTTTATAGATGGAGTAACTGCTAAAAGAAAGTAAGAGTTAATGGCTATCATCAAAGTATCTTAATTTTTTTGATTCTCATGTCTGAAATATTAGTTTTGTTGGATGAATATTTTGGATTATAGAATGTTATTTTGGTATTACTTTATTTGCTTTTTTTCCCCCTAAAAGCCTCTGTGGAACTTAATTAGAAAGTTTTCGTTTTGTCAATAAATTGTATTTTGTTGTTCCATGTTTTATAAAAGCTTAAATATGGTAGAAACATAAATAGTGTGCGTTTGTTTCATTTAAAAATAAAATAAAAAATAAAAAACAATATGGTTAATTTTTCAAATTATGTATTTCTTTATTTCGTAATATAAATATTGATTTCCATTCATTTTTAACTAATTGTAGCATTAAAGATATTTAAAAATCGTTAACTATCCAGTGCATCACATGGGTTAAAGTTAATCTTGTTAATTGCACAGACATAGATTTAGTAATTGTTGATCTTAGCTGCTTTAGAATCACGGAGTAGTGCTTGGGTGCGATTAGAATCGGAAAAATTTGTAAAATTTTATGTTATTTATAAATTTTAGAGAATTTTTAAATATAATTAGAATTACATCACCAGAAAGAATTAGGACTCTTTACAATCTTAGACTTATGGAATCAAATTAAAAAGAATAGAGAAAAGATGCTTTTCTTTTTTTTTAATGTGATATGAATTTTTTTTGATAGTATATGTAGGGACTCAATTTTTGGAAGGACCCTCTGAACTTAGAAGGGATATGATCCTGTAGGCCCCAAACAATGAATTTGTAGAGAGTGGGTTGCAGAAATTGGCCCTTACAGGCAAACGGAGCTTCATCGTGGACTTATTGCCATTGAAGGCTAAGTGTCTTGATTCTTTGCTAAAAGTACTCCTCGGCATTTGTCCGAGGAGCTTGGCCCTCCTCCCCCCCTCTTTTCAGGAGGGATCCCTTGCATTATATACCCCTCACCCAACCAATCCTAGCCCTACATTTGTTGAGCCATCAGGACATTGCTCTGGTGCCTGTCATATCAGCCGCCTTCCCATTCTCTTTATGGGTCGCGGCAACCAAGGCGACGCAGGTGCGGGGCCCTTTCCTCATTAATGCGGCCAGGGCGGTGGTCAGGTGCATTTAATGTGGAGGTGACTATTTGTCATGAGCTTGTCCCTCCACCAGATTTCCATTGCTAGCGCGTGGTACTCCTTCTTGGCTCTTTGAGTAGTCAGGAAGGCTTCCTTGGGGGTGTTGCCCGTTGCCTTAAGTTCTCGGATGTCCGAGGATGGGGTCGTCCTCGGTTTGGCCTGTTGAGCGCCTGCGCTTCTTGCTTTTGTCCTCGGACCATGGATGCATCCTCGGCTTGGGCCTTCGGCCCTAAAACGGAGTGGACTGGGCCGTAGGATTCCTTGGCCCCACAATAGCCCCTCGAAATTTTGCTATCCGCGTCCTCGGGCGGAGAGGAGGATTTTGATGTCCTCGGGCCTGCGACGCGTCCCATTGAGTCTGGTCCTCTGTCAATACCGGAGCCTTTTCATCTACCCCAGATGCGTTACTGACGCCTCGAAGTGCGCGACGCGCCTTTCATTAAATCCAAACGACCCTGTGCTCCCCACGTTCAACGGGAGGATGACAATCCAACGGTGGGGATTCGCCTAGCATTTAAGGGCGGGAAAATCCGCACGGCTCCTTGATTTGGGGTATAAATACCCATTCAAAAAGCCGGTTCCTCTGTTTACTCGCAACCAAGAGTCTACGTTTCCAGCATAAAAAGCCTGTCCGAGGAAATTCTACTCATTTCTGTAAGTCGCTCTATCTCTCTTCGTATTTTCTTCCTCTCTATTCTTCCTTCTCTTTCATTTGCTCTTTCTTAACTCACTTAGGCATCATTTGGGATGGGTAGATTTAAGAAATACGTTTATACTGAAGAGGCGATGGAGAAATTCATCGCCGACTATAATATACCAAGCAACGTGGGCTTGAGGTATTGTGAGGAGGCGGAGTGGCACCTTCGGAGGCAGGAGGGTGAGGTGGTGATTCCCATCGTTGCCTTCATCAAAGGTGGCATGAGAATCCCCATGGGACCGGTGATGAGGGGCTACTTGACGTACTTCCGGCTAGCCCCCACCCAGTGTGCCATCAATGTCTTCAGAATTCTGGGTTGCGTGGAAACCCTGAACGAGAAGATGGGGCTGAGGTTGACCCACCACAACGTAAACTGGTGTTATAACCTCCAGTGCCTGAAGGGCAAATCGTACTACCTGAAGACTAGGGATGACAGGGTCCAGCTTATCCAGTGCATTCCTGAGTCCAGCAAGGGGTTGAACAAGGACTTCCTCATTGTGTCTGGAGAGTGGCACGATGGCCTTCACTGCCTAACGACGGAGGGGACCCCAGGTGGGGTAATGGGAAAATGGGGGGAGGGCTCTAGGACCCTAATCAGTTCCATTCTTTACTTCGTCCATTTCTTTTTGCACCGTTTGGTTACTAATGTGAATGTGTTTTCTTTTACAGATCCGCACGCCTTCACGCGCAACTTCAGCCTGATCAACCGGGAAGACTTGCAGAAAGTACTGAGGGCGGAGGATTTCGTGAACGAATCCGACAATCAAGTTAGGGCCGCTCACTAGATCTTGGGATACGACCCGACTCAAAAATCATTTGCGATGCCAAAGTACGTGATCAGAGCAAAGGACCCTCGGCTTCGGAAAATAACCTTGACCGAGGACGGGTTCCAGTTCCCCGACGAGCCCTCCACATCAGAAGGCGTAGCACCTGCGGGTCCCTCCTCCTCCCTTAGATTCTCAGAGGCCGCCGAAGAAGGCCCAGAGAGGGAAGAGGAAGTTGCGGATTTTGGCCCCGCCGAGGACGAGTTTGACGTGTTTGAACAAGTTCAACAGTCCGAGGACCCCCCAGGAGACTTGGGTGACCCTCGTCTGACAGAAGCAGATTTCCTAACGTCTAAGCCCCTTCCTCAGTGCGAGATGGGTTACAAGAAGAGGCCTCAATCCAGCCTGTTGGATTTGATCGAAGGCCAACTGGGGAAGTCCAAGCCAAAGCTTCCTCCTCCTCCTTCCAAGACTCACTCTGCCCAGGGCAGGTCGACCCCCACACAGTCAAGGCCTCCTCCTTCTCCGCCTAAGACGAGTCTGCCTTCTAGGCACGAGCCCTCTGATCCTAAGCAGAAAAAGGATAAGGGCAAAAGGCCGGTTGAGGAAAAGTCTGGGTCCCCCCGGGAGGAGGGTGATACTCAGCGGCCGTCCAAACAGTTGAAGATAGGCTCTCGAGGCCAGGATAAACAGGTTGACGCCCAGCCCAAGACTCAGGCCTGGCTTCCTGCCCCAATGCTCCATGGGGGGCCTCTGAGGGAAGACTCCTCCCTCAGGGATTTCAAAGAGGGCGAAGGCGCGTACATGGCCGATGCACTGGAGAGGTGCCTGCTACTACCGGCTGACATGGCGGAGCTGGGGACTATGAGGAGTAGAGAGGTCTTCCTCTGCCTCAAGCAGTATTTGGGAATGGTAAGTCCCTCAACACTTATGATTTTTTCTAGTTTTAGTTTTTCTTCCCCTTTTCTGAGCTCGGCTGATCGTGTACTCGTTTTGTTTGGCAGGCCGTTCAGGCCACTTATAGGTTAGAGGACGCGACCCGTGATCAGGGGAAAGCCATGGACGTGGAGCGTGAGAAACGCTTGGAGGCCACTCGGACCCTTAAAAACTCCGAGGATGACCTTGCCAAGGCCCGGGAAGAGCTGAGGGCGATGACCAGTGCTTGGGACAACGCCCTGTCAGGCCTCGCCGGCTTCCAGAAGCAGGCCGAAGATCAGTCAAAGCGCCTAGGCGAGGCGGAGGAGCAGTTGAAGATTGCAAAGGAGCTCCTTGCTGATCTGCCAAAGAAGGTGGCTGCTGCCGAGGAAGCCAGGAGGGTGGCTGAGTGGGACAAGGATGAGGCCGTGAGGGCCAAGTTTGAGGCTGACCAAGGCAGGGAGGAAGCCCTGGCCACTAAGTAGGAAGCCGAGGAGGAGGCCTATGCTGCGAGGATGGCTGAGACAGAAGCAGCCTTTAAGGCTCAAGTCCCCAGGTTGTGCAGGCGCTACTCTGCTGAGGTTTGGAGGAAGGCTCTCAAACAGGCTGGGGTCGAGGCCTCATCCGACTTGTGGAAGGAGGAGAGTGTGTACTACCCTCTTGCCATCCGCGAGGCAACTCCAGGTGGCGCTGAGACCATGGAGGCTGCAGAGGAAGCCGATGCTACTACGGGTGAGGACACCTCAATCGCTAAACCCACGGGTGAGCTTGTCCAAGGAAGTAACCCTCCCGAGGTAGCTGAATCAGGTGAGGGCCCCATTGAGGAGGCGCCCCAGAAGGTTGCGAAGTCCACCTCTGAAGCTGAGGTTCCTTCCGCTGAGGAGACAGCCGTTTCTGCCGAGCCTTCACAGGCCGTCTCTCTTGGCCAGAGCTCAGAAAGCCCTGGAGTTGTCACGGACCAGCCCCCTACTGAGGGAGGAGAATAAGTGGAAAGGGCAGGCCCCTCGGCGCCCTTGTCTCTCTCTTGTCCTTCGCATCTTTCTTTTTTCCTTTTTCTTCCTTTTTTTTTTTGGATTGTAATGTGACATTCATCATGTAACCTTTATGGATTTAGTGCAATGTGATTTTTATTTCTCTTTCCAATTGTTCTGGCTGTTTGTATATCTGCGTGTTATTCGTTTTCCCTTTCTTTTGTTGTTGTTTTTTTTTACTTGCATGATTTTATCACCAGTTGTACTTCGGCCAGTCATGGCAACGATTGTAATAACGTGAAGGTACGTACGCATAGGCAGGCCTTTTATGTCTCCAGGACCAGGTGGGACTCTTGCTTTCCCAACATTCTAACACTTAGAATCTTCTGAAGTAGTTAGTTTCCCCGTAGGCGTGAGTCCGAGGACCATGCAGTGCTTTTGGTTCTGTCTAACACTTAGAATCCTCTGAAGCAGTTAGTTTCCCCATAGGCCTGAATCCTGGGACTATGCAGTGCCTTGGTTCTGTCTAACACTTAGGATCATCTGAGGTGGTTAGTTTCCCCATGAGCCTGAGTCCGAGGACCATGCAACGCCTCGGTTCCGTCTAACACTTAGGATCATCTGAAGTGGTTAGTTTCCCCATAGGCCTGAGTCCGAGGGCCATGCAGTGCCTTGGTTCTGTCTAACACTTGGTCTTTGAAGTAGTTAGTTTCCCCATAGGCGTGAGTCCGAGGACCATGCAGTGCCTTAGTTCTGTCTAACACTTAGTCTTCTGAAGTAGTTAGTTTCCCCATAAGCCTGAGTCCGAGGACCATGCAGAGCCTTAGTTCTGTCTAACACTTGGTCTTTGAAGTAGTTAGTTTCCCCATAGGCCTGAGTCCGAGGACCATGCAGAGCCTTGGTTCTGTCTAACACTTGGTCTTTGAAGTAGTTAGTTTCCCCATAGGCTTGAGTCCGAGGACCATGCAGTGCCTTGATTCTGTCTAACACTTGCTCTTTGAAGTAGTTAGTTTCTCCATAGGCCTGAGTCCGAGGACCATGCAGTGCCTTGGTTCTGTCTAACACTTGGTCTTTGAAGTAGTTAGTTTCCCCATAGGCCTGAGTCCGAGGACCATGCAATGCCTTGATTCTATCTAACACTTAGTCTTCTGAAGTAGTTAGTTTCGCCATAGGTCTGAGTCCAAGGACCATGCAGAGCCTTGGTTCTGTCTAACACTTGGTCTTTGAAGTAGTTAGTTTCCCCATAGGCCTGAGTCCGAGGACCATGCAGTGCCTTGGTTCTGTCTAACACTTGGTCTTCTGAAGTAGTTAGTTTCCCCATAGGCCTGAGTCCGAGGACCATGCAGTGCCTTGGTTCTGTCTAACACTTGGTCTTTGAAGTAGTTAGTTTCCCCATAGGCCTGAGTCCAAGGACCATGCAGTGCCTTGGTTCTGTCTAACACTTAGTCTTGGGAAGTAGTTAGTTTCCCCATAGGCCTGAGTCCGAGGACCATGCAGTGCCTTGGTTCTGTCTAACACTTAGTCTTCTGAAGTAGTTGGTTTCCCCATAGGCCTAAGTCCGAGGACCATGCAGAGCCTTAGTTCTGTCTAACACTTGGTCTTTGAAGTAGTTAGTTTCCCCATAGGCCTGAGTCAGAGGACCATGCAGAGCCTTGGTTCTGTCTAACACTTGGTCTTTGAAGTAGTTAGTTTCCCCATAGGCCTAAGTCTGAGGACCATGCAGTGCCTTGGTTCTGTCTAACACTTAGTCTTCTGAAATAGTTAGTTTCCCCATAGGCCTGAGTCCGAGGACCATGCAGAGCCTTGGTTCTGTCTAACACTTGGTCTTGGGAAGTAGTTAGTTTCCCCATAGGCCTGAGTCCGAGGACCATGCAGTGTCTTGGTTCTGTCTAACACTTAGTCTATAAAGTAGTTAGTTTCCCCATAGGCCTGAGTCCGAGGACCATGTAGAGTCTTGGTTCTGTCTAACACTTAGGTACGTGGTGTAGGGGATTGCCCTGGCCTCACCAGTTTTGGCGTGTTGATGGCCTCGGCCTTGCCTCGTCTTCAGTGGGGCGTCGTGCGCACTGGACTAGGATGGTCTGTGATTCCTAACCTTACACGTGGCAATGACACTGCTTTCAGATCAGGTTTTCGTAGTCATCAGTTATGAGGTGTCCCCTGACGGTTCGCATTCCGCGCCTGACGTTTCAACACACGAGGCGCACCCTCATTAATATTCTCTTGGACTGATGCAGATCGAACGGTTGATAGGCACTTTGGAATTCGGTGAGGATTAATGTCACCGGTAATCCACCTTTCGAATTCTGCGTAACTCCATTCCTATCAATCTTCACCGCCTATTTAAGGCTACGTAGGAGGAATGACCTCCTACTCTTCATGAAACCTCCAATACACCAGGAAACATGTCCTCCTAACTCTCAGAGCCCCTTCAATGACCCCGCCAAAGGTTGTGATAAGAGTTTGGAGAAATGGGACAGCATCGGATGGGAGCGAGGGTGCGTAGGCCCAAGATTCTCCTCGCTCGACGGGGAGCCGCCATAGTAATGGCCCACGTCAGATCTCCGATGCGGTCGAATCCGTGCGTCATCCTGATGGTGCCCCGCACGGCGACCAAGTGGGAGTTCTCCGTAGCACATAACGCTCTTCCCTGGGGCACTGCCGCGCCGGTGGAAGCGTGCAAGGATACGTCATCTCTGGTGCCCGAGCGTTGCAGTCTCCAACGGCCAACCACCGTGGGGCTGGAAGAGAATTAAGGGAACAACATGAGGAAGGGCCGTTCAGCGCCTTTGCATCTGCTCCTCTCTTCGCGCCAGCGCCACCGCACCAATTTGGGCATTGTTGGTAGCCTTGAAGCAGGCCGGCCTCAGCCCCCTTCCCTTTAGTTAGTTTTAAAACGGGCCCGTCTGGGCCTTTGTTTGTAAAGTTGGCTTTAAAACAAGCCTGTCTGAGCTTTTGTTTGTTTGTTGTAACTGTTCTTCATAATAAAATACCGATATTTTTCTTCTTTCTTTTGAATCTTTCACCTTTCTGCAATGGCCTTTTTTTTTGTTTTGTTTTTTTTTTTTAAACGCATTCTTGTGAACTTTCCGTCAACTGACTTTCTGGGGACGATTGTCCGTTGCGCCTGTTAGTGCACAAGTTCTTCCCACAGACGGCGCCAATTGTAGGGACTCAATTTTTGGAAGGACCCTCTGAACTTAGAAGGGATGTGATCATGTAGGCCCCAAACAATGAATTTGTAGAGAGTGGGTTGAAGAAATTGGCCCTTACAGGCAAACGGAGCTTCATCGTGGACTCATTGCCATTGAAGGCTAAGTGCCTTGATTCTTTGCTAAAAGTACTCCTCGGCATTTGTCCGAGGAGCTTGGCCCTCCTCCCCCCCTCTTTTCAGGAGGGATCCCTTACATTATATACCCCTCACCCAACCAATCCTACCCCTACATTTGTTGAGCCATCAGGACATTGCTCTGGTGCCTGTCCTATCAGCCGCCTTCCCATTCTCTTTGTGGGTCGCGGCAACCAAGGCGATGCAGGTGCGGGGCCCTTTCCTCATTAATGCGGCCAGGGCGGTGATCAGGTGCATTTAATATGGAGGTGACTGTTTGTCATGAGCTTGTCCCTCCACCAGATTTCCATTGCTGGCACGTGGTACTCCTTCTCGACTCTTTGAGTAGTCAAGAAGGCTTCCTTGGGGGTGTTGCCCGTTGCCTTAAGTTCTCGGATGTCCGAGGATGGGGTCGTCCTCGATTTGGCCTATTGAGCACCTGCGCTTCTTACTTTTGTCCTCGGACCATGGATGCATCCTCGGCTTGGGCCTTCGGCCCTGAAACGGAATGGACTGGGCCGTAGAATTCCTTGGCCCCACAGTATATATTTCAAACCGCTTCATGATGATTACTCTTTATTATCAAGTCAAAACAACAATTAATTTTTGGTATAGGCCAAAATTGAACACAAATTAAAAGTTTATCAATTGAACTAAATGAAACTCACATGAAATTTTATTTTATATTTTCAAATAAATGTTAAATTACCACCCCTTTTATATTGCTCCACCTGGCTTGCTCAAGCCCCCCAAGATCTTTCACTTCATCATTATCCGATGTGGACCTAGCACCATGATATTTTTCATTAAATATCACTTTCTCATTTGAAGTACTATCTGGTAAAAAGAATTCTATTCTCTTGGTTGCAACATCATTAATCCCAACTCTCAACTGTGGAGCCTTCTAAAAAACTTTGACCACATTGAACATTTCTTACAGGCCTTCACATGAGTCTTGTACATACCACAACATGAACTCCCTCCTGCAACAATCAATAATCATTTAGTAAGTTTCCATCCTCCATTACCTAGATGGTTACAATAACCCGCTCAATCCATAGCCAATGTAAAAAACGCATTCATCCTTAAATCTGGAACATGCTGCACATTCTATAACATCACTATGCAACCAACATTGGTCTTGATGCACACATCACCAATTCCCACAATTTTTAAATAACTAGAATTACTCATCTTCACAACACCAAAGTCGTCTGCTTTGTATTTGGTGAACAACCTTTTTGTAGGGATAACATGGTGGGAGGCTACCAAATTAACAACCCACTCAACATCATTCTTAGCAACATACTCACAATTTTGTTCATCAAGAGAGAGCATTACAACATCCTCGTCAATCATAACTGCTGCAGTATACTTCTCATTATCAATCTTTTCATCTTTACCTTCCGTTTGCTTTTTATTCCAATGCCAACAGTTCATTATATAAGATGACTTCAATTCTTCTTCTTTTGGCAAGTTTCTCCAGCAAGCTCATTATATTTGCTGACTTCACATCAACTTGTCCAACAAGCTCATTTAATGAGCTAAGCTAAAGAGTGGGCTGGACCCATCAGTCTTTTCATCTTTACCTTCAGTTTGCTCTTTATTCCAATTCCAACAGTTCATTATATAAGATGACTTCAATTCTTCTTTTTTTGGCAAGTTTCTCCAGCAAGCTCATTATATTTGCTGACTTCACATCAACTTGTCCAACAAGCTCATTTAATGAGCTAAGCTAAAGAGTGGGCTGGACCCATGTGGTGCAATGCACCCAACACATCAATTTTCCTCGTTCTTTTTCTTTAAACAACAATCAAGTTTTACCGCTAATGGGAAAGAAAAATAGGGGTCTGAAACAATGATCATTGAATTTGGCTATTCATGTGGAATGAATTTTCCATTTTGTATGATGAGAGTAAATGATATGGATGGAGGGTATCTTTGAAAATCTACTCAGTGACTATGAAAAGATGCAAAATAAATTGTTATGGCCTCCCATAATAATAGAAAAACTGCTTTGCTTGGAGTGAAAAATCAAGGGAGACAATTTCATTCTAGAGGCCGTTTCGGTTTGATTAGGGAAACGAAATATTTCAGTACTGGTTGATACATGTACCGTTTCAGGATTACCACTATATGTGGGTGTGTGTGTTTTTGTATTTATTTATATAAATATGAATTTATTAATTTCAATGTTTATCAGCATAAAATTTAAAATTCACATATTTTATAAGTATAAAAATTTGCCCAAGTAAGTGGTAAATAACATTTTTTAACAAATTATTTCAATTTTTAACATTTTTATTGTACCGGCACGGCCAAACGCTAATATCGGTCAAAACACCTGAAATATCTCTGGTACAATTAATTTAGGCCAACACAACTTAGTATTTTATACAATACTTTTTAAAGGAGTACCGGTACTGGTTTGATAATCGGTACATTATATTTCCTCAATACAGCTAATATTGGTACGATATTGACTTCCTTGCGAAAAATGGTTCATAATGGGAAGCCATTGTCAATAATTATTTTTTGCTTGCCTTGTGTGTAAGTGGTCAAATCAAAAGATCAAAAAGATCCAAATTGGCAATTCCAAGTCTTAAAAACATATTAGCAACAAACAAAAGCAATTGAATATATAAAGTTTCATTATTACAATGAACCAATGTGACCAACAAAGAAGGGATTGTATTGGTGGAAGATGATCGAGGAGAATGGGGTTTGCGAACAACACGCAAAATGGCAGCTTTTGGCAATTTTTTAACACTCCAGCAATGCTCCAATAGCTTCTCCAATGGCGGCGTCTGGTGACTAGATTCCTGCGTGGGAACTAAAATATTGGTTTTTAAATTGGGTCATGCTAACGAGTGCCCTTAGAACACTCATTAATAATCAATTTTAGCAAAGTTTTTATATCACTTTTATAGGAAATGAAAAAAATGTCAAAATATTAATTTTTTTTTTCATTTCCCATAAAAACTTTCTTTAAATGGATTATTAACCAGTGCCTTAAGGACACTCGCTAGTATTTCCCTTTTAAATTTTATTTTATAAAATTAGTTTTTAAGATGGAATGATTGTGTGTGGTAGGTCAATTTAATTATCTAGTGCAATGCCAATATGGCAAGTTTCTATTGGAGGGGGTAAAATGAGGGTTTACACCATTATATGTTTGAATGTATTCTCCTTATAAAATACCTAAAATTTAAAAAGAAAAAAAAAAATAAGACAAATGACATACTATAAGAGCATTCACATTAATATGTGCATAAATTCCTACACGTTAGTTTATCTATTTTACAAATTAATTTCAATATAATATTCATTTATTTTAATTTTTTTTATTACTCCCTTGAGTTCCTTCAATAGTTCAACTCTCTCTCTCTCTCTCTCTCTCTCTCTCTCAGCTAACATCACAGCTTCCACCCATGTTCAGCCATAACCACCACCACCACAACAACCACCAAAATACATAAAACACCATATCCAACTCATGTTGAAGCAAAGTCCATTTCAGAACTCACACCCACAGTAGCACAAACAGCAAATTTAAAAACACAAAACCAAGGAAATCTCAAACCAAATCCACCATACCAAAAACTCCATTCAAATTTTCCTTGAGATGACCCAAATACATTTGAAATCAAAATCCAATCCAAACCAAGCACATGCAAGCAACATTAGATTTTTAATAGCCAAGCCAAATCAAAATCCCCAAACCCACAAATCAAACAAAGAAAAAATAGAAGAAGGAAAACCTCCACGGAGGTGGCAGTGGCTAGCGGCATGGGTTGCTGAGGTTTGGGTGTGGCTAAGCTTGGTGCAAAGAGAGGAAAGAGAGCAAGATTGAACAGAAGTAAGGGTGAGATCAGAGAGGGCTTTCTAGAGAGCAATGAAGGAAAACCACCATGAAGGTGGAATCGGTGAGAGCGGCGAGCGGCGGTGAGACGTCGACCATGGAACTTTGAGAGAGGAAGATGATGAGATGATAGAAAGAGCGAGGGTTCTATGAGAGAAAGAAAAAGGGGAAAAGAGAGAGTGAGGGTAAAAGTGAGAGGGTACAACTGAGAGTGAAAAAAAATTATTAAAGTACTGAAATACAAAGTTAAAGTAACAGTGTAAATTTACACCGTTACTATAGCAATAATGAATATCTATGGTATAAAAGGATAGATGTGGGCATATTTTAAGCAAATATGTGTAAAAATGTGCACTTTTTTTATTTTGTACCTACTGATGCGGGTGCCCTCATAGTAGAGCGACAAAAGATTCATATTCATAAAATCAGGTCTAATCACTAGTGGTTACGTAATCTATAATTAACCCCAAAAAAAAAAAAAAAATTTAACGAGTTATTAATTTCAAAAAAAAAATTTGTACAAACAATATCAAATTAATATATTTAAGGTTTTTTTTTTTTTAATTCAGCTACAATTAGAATCGAATAGGGAGTAAATCTTAGCGTTCGCTATTGCAAATCACTTTATTCTTCTTTATAATGTTAATATGATTGATACAGCTGCAGAGGAAAAACTGAAACAACTTCATTCGAAGCCAAGGCAGCTTGATTTAATTATGGACACATTGGGTGGAAGGTTGCTGCATGGAAGACTTGTTTTCCAGCAACACTTTTTAATTAGATCAAACGAGTTAGACCCTGATGGCAAGGTTTCCATAGTTGCCTTAGTGAATCTTTTGCAGGTTCTGAATGTTGAATCTTAGTTTGATATGTCATCGCAATTCAATATTGTACCAGTCGAAACGTTTAACCTTCCAGACTCATGTTCTTTGCAGGAATCAGCACTTAACCACTTTAAGAGTGTGGGGCTGCTTGCCGATGGTTTTGGTTCAACACCAGAGATGCATAGAAGGGACCTAATATGGGTGGCTTATCGGTTGCAAATTGAGGTGGAGCGTCTGAGTTCATGGTAATTTTTACATGCTTTTACCGATTATATCCATTATTATAATTATTGTTTAGCAAATAGCACCCTCATGATTCAAATTAAAGAAGAAAATAAATAACGCAAAACAAAATTAAAAAATAAAAAAGACTTTGCATGGTTCGACAATTGCGTAAATAAACGCATAGCGACATGAAGAAAGTTTAACCACAGAAATTAGAAAGATTATAATAGTAGCAAAAGCACTCTCTCCCTCTCTCTCTCTAGAAACCCTAAAATCTAAATACACCCTAATGTCTCTTACAAAAGGCAGATTTGCTTTAAAAAAAAAACAAACAAACAAACTTTCACTATGATTTTCTTACGCTCACAAGCAAAGCCCCTTGGCCATGGTAGAAAATTAAAAAAAAAAAAAAAAATCCATTAAGCCTACTCATCTGTCAATTGGAATGACCCCTATATCAAACTAGCTAAACTACTTAAACAAACCCCAGATAATTAAATTTCCTATCACAGTAATGGTCCAAACTAGGTTTCACAATAAAAAAGAGAGAAAAATAGCAATATCTAAGAGGGTTGGCTAGAGAGGGGAGGAGGAGCGGCGAGGCTCAAATGTGTAGTGGGTGTGCGAGCGCAACAATGGGTCAGAGTGGTTATGGAAGATGACATCATCACTATCGCATGGGGGAGGATGACATCATTGCCATCTTAGGGAGGCAGCTCACATGGAGGAGGGTGATGGTTCTAGGGTTCAATTAATCTCTCACTCAACCTTATCTCTTTTGCATTTCAGATCGATCTAAGGGATTCGAGAAATTAATTTGGTATTACCCATTAGTAAATATGTTAGGTGTAGCATTCATGGGTATCTAACTTGTAATTTTAATTTTGGATTTTTTAAATAAAAAAACGTCATCTCTCTTAAAATGATGCCACATAACAGCTCCGCTAGTCACCTAAGCATTGACACCAATGACAATTGTAAAGTTTTAGATCCCTGGAAAACACAATGTTTAACCTAATTGATTAACCAAGTAGTTATTTAGGTCAATTAATCAGATTTAGGTTAAACATTCATCATAATCAACATGCATAGTAGAAATCTAAATAACACAAGATGTGATGACCTATAAAAACCAAAAAAACAAACTAGTTTCAAGGTAAAAAAACCTGGAGGTAACTATTCCAAGAGAACAATTCACTATATCAAATTGAGATTTATAGTCAAGAATACCAATTCGTAGTAAATCTAACACAGTTACCAAACTGAGCTCTAAACCCCTTAGACTTCTTTGATGTGGACTATCTCGAACATGAATCTCCAGTTCACGTCTTGATCTTTAGTACGCTTGATAGCTGAAACTTGCTGCAACTTTTACTCCACCAATACTAGCAATATGCATGTGATCTCCAGTAGGTACTTGAAAGAGTTAGAAGGTACAATAACCTCATAGATCTCACAAGAGTAGCTCTCCAAGACTTGAAAAACATGTATTCGGGTTTCCTTATACTAGTGTTGGACTCAAATCCTAAACATTTTGCGGGTTGTTAGGCCTTATTTTAAAATTTTTCATATTCGCAATTCAATCAATTGAAGCCCTCTCTCTCTCGATCGAAGCTCTCTCCCTCAATCGGTCAAGCTTGATAGTTTTTCAATTCTTCTTGATAGGCCAAAAACGAATCAACCCCTTATAATAAATTAACCAATTAATTTAGCCAAGTGAATTAATTAAGTTAATTAACATGCAAACGCGTGGTAGCACAAACAAATTACTAATAAACTAATTATGCAACGGAAAATAAATAACACGGTGATTTGTTTACGAATGGGAAAAAACCTACACGGCAAAAACCCCATCGGATGATTTTCAGGTCACCACTCCCGAAATTCCACTATTATCACAACAAGCGGTTACAAGTAAAGGAATCCCAAGTACCTTACCAACCTACAGTTGAACCCTTACCCCAATACCCAATTGGACTTGTTCTATAATGACAATTTTCCCCTTTTGATGCACGGCTCCCAAGTACGTGACTAACCCATGCGCAGATCCCAGTACGCAACTTCAATCACCAACTATAAAGAGAGTTGTTAGCTGCAAAGTTCTTCAGTTCATCCACAATGAAGATCAAGAAGATGCTTGGTCACAAAACCCAAAGGTGCACATACACAGCAACTTCTTCAGAAAAGATGAACTAGGGCGAAACTTTGTCTCCAGTCACAAACTGCTTGAACAGACTTTGCTCATTAATGCTTGTGCAACTTGTGTACTCTTTGACGGCCCTTAAAACAATCCTTTTATATGTCTAGGGTTAGGAAAAAAGAAGGCCCAAACACATAAACACGAATCCCAAGAAATCATATTAGAAATTCTAATTTTTGTAAACCTTAACAGATAGAAGCTGTCGAGCATCTGTCGAGATAGCTGTCAAGCACACGGGCAGGACAGCTTCCTTAAACCTCGACAAATGCTAGCTGTCGAGTTTTAGTAACTTTGCACTTTCAGATTGTTTTCTTCGACAGACTTGAAGGCTTCAACACTTGATCTTGAAACATGGTTTCTTGAAGTTTTTCAACACATCCTAGATCTACCCAAATACAAGTGCGTTTTGTCAAAGGATTAGTCAATTATATAAAATCATGACATATGTTCTTAACATGTGAACCACATATGTCCTAACACTTCTTTCTGCAGTGTAGGGGCCTCTTATGCTTTTGGGCTAAGGCCCTTTCTACTGTAGGTTGGACAGTTGGGCCTAGCCCACTATCTTCGCAAGACCTTACAAATGGGTCAGTCTATGCACAAGACAAACATCTCAAAAAAAAAAAAAAAAAAACAAGTAATATATATGTGAGTCTCTATGTGTGTGTGTGTTATGGAAAAAAAGTCAATCCAAACAGTCAGCAATTAGACATAGTTAAAGCAATAAAATATAAATAATGGGTTTCCCATAGAAAATGAACTAAAGAGAGCCTAAACCCCAACTTGGACAACCTTATTACTGGATTAAGCCATAAAGTTGTAGATTTTGGAGAATGGGTCTAGATAGCTACTTCTTGTTTTGTTGGAATTACGAAGAGTGGGTTTGTTACATGAGGGAGGGAAAAGATTGTCTATTGATGCATGTTATTTCTGCCATATTCACTCTTCTACCTTTCTAAGTCTTACTTCACTATTTCTCTCTTCTCTCTTCCTTTCTTTTCAATTCTCGGTGTTGCATGCCTTAGTCGCTATTCCCCTCCCTCTTATGCTACTGTTACTATTTATACTGAATTAAGCCCGCATAATTTCTCCATTTTGCCCTTGTTGCTCACCAACCACTTTTGTCTACTGCAAACACCTCTCGAAGTGCTGACTACCCTTCTGGCCATTCACCCTCCACTACATCTAGGCATACCCAGTATTTTCTCTCTCTTCCACTACCCATCCCACGTCAAATTCTTATCCATTCCATTCTGCAGTATACATCTTTCTCTCTTGATGGGTAAAACCTTGGGTCTCTCTCTACCAATCTCCACAGCATGCATCAAGTAGTCCCTGTCGGTTTACTATCTATTTTGGGCAAAGGTACCTTCCCAATAGAACACCACCTAAAAAAGGCCCTAGCTGGATACTAGAAATTGGTTTTTTACCCACCCCCCCCCCCCCCATCAAACTACACCCTCTATAGTTCCCTTAACCATGGGCTCACCCTCTTGCATTGGCTGGGTACAAGTTGGTGGTGCTTTAACCGAGGTATTATTGTCTCATTGCTTCACATCTTGTATTTATCCTTTCCTACGCAGTTTTTGCCGCTGCCATTTAATGTTGTCTTGTTTCATCCTTTGTTGGGATTTAGGCCTTTCACTCGTGTTTGCCCCTCATGAGAATAGTGTGGGCTTGTTAGGCTTGCACCATCTCCCTTTTTAGGCCTGTGGGCCTCTTAGGGTCTTTCCTTTATTGCTTTATACTAATTCCTACTAAGCCAGCCCATGGGCCTTTTCCCTCTTCCCTTCTTCTTTGGGCCCATCTGAGGCCTATATTCTTTTCTCTTGGAAAGGGTCATCTCATCGTGGCTAGCTCTTCCATATTGCCCATGGGCCATTGTATTCTATTCCTTGCTTTCTTTTTTTATAGGCATTTCTTCTCTTTGGACCTTAGGGACACAACCCTATTGTTCTTGCCATTATTCCTTAGTCTTTTTTTTCTTTCTCTTGACTTGTTTTGTGCTTTTCTGCCATTGGGCTCTTTTTATCAAAAATGGGTATCAACATGCAGCTTGTATGTTCTTAAATCTCGACTTGTATCAACTATATAATCTATTCCTAGACAAGTTTTTGTTCTTAGTTTGCCAACATACAAAGTATTTAGAACCCAGTGGCGGCTCTAGGAATTTTGTTTAGGGGGTTCATTAAAAAAATTTAATAAAAAGAGATCTTAAATATATCGAGTTATCGACAAATAATAATAATAATAACAATAATAATATGTGAAGTTTTATAATTTTATTCTACAAGTTTTCAAATTTTGAATGTTACATGATAGTTCATTACGAGTATCTATTACCAATGTGGATAGCTATGAGCCTATGACCATTTTTTTTTTTTTAATTTTGTCTAACATTTTTTTTTATACAGTTGTTATTATCTATTTGACTTTGTTTTTATAAAAATATTTTAGACTAAATGACTAATCTCAACTCATTGGCTCCGTATTAATTATTAACGCACACAATCACACTCATTCATACATAAAATTATACACTACGTGTCTACTTAACCAATCAAATACTTGAATAATCACTAACATTACAATTTTTTCTTGAATTTTACTTACTTTATAACAAAAAGTTATTATAATACGATAACAATACACACACATGTAAAAAAACCCTCTCTATTATAAAGTTATATTATATTTATATTATGCATACAAACAACCACATACATCATAATTTACACAAATTAATAACATTATAACAAAAAGTAATGTACACAATCAATATTAGATACACTCACACACATATAATATAAATTTATAAAAAAGAATTACACTTACAATTCACAAACACGTACTTTTTACTCTTAGAGTTGAAAATACTTGTAATAAGAGTGTGCAAGATTTAAGTCAGGTTGTGCAAAAAAAAATATTTTTAAGAATAAATTAAATATTAAACTAACAAAAAAAAATATTTTAAATATATAAAGTAAAAAATATTTTACTTTATAACAAAAAGTTATTATAATACGATAACAATACACACACATGTAAAAAAACCCTTTCTATTATAAAGTTATATTATATTTATATTATGCATACAAACAACCACATACATCATAATTTACACAAATAACGTTATAACAAAAAGTAATGTACACAATCAATATTAGACACACTCACACACATATAATATAAATTTATAAAAAAGAATTACACTTACAATTCACAAACACGTACTTTTTACTCTTAGAGTTGAAAATACTTGTAATAAGAGTGTGCAAGATTTAAGTCAGGTTGTGCAAAAAAAAATATTTTTAAGAATAAATTAAATATTAAACTAACAAAAAAAAATATTTTACATATATAAATTTTTTTTTTTTTTTTTTTTGAAGTCAGGGGGTTCATTTGAACCCCCTGATTAAGCTATAGCGCCGCCCCTGTTAGAACCTAAACATTTATATCTAAATATTTAGAACCTAACAACAATTAACAAAAGAACTAACATCGCTCATTTTTTTTATCCTAAGGGACTAGTTGTCACTAATACTCTGTTTGTTTTGAAGTAAAATATTTTCAAACATAAAATATTTTACATGTAAATAAATTTTAGTAAATTTTTTTATATGTTTAGCATGACAAATAAATTTTTTCAAGCAAACCATTAGTGTCGAAGGTCCGACAACTAGACAACTGGCAACCCTCGTCGAAGTGATATATATGGCCACCAGACTGCCAACACCGATGGCAAGACCGAACCACTAGTAACACATGTCAGAATGTTGTCTCCTGTTAGTGGACCTTTAGCAGCTGTTGCTAGCACCTGTCATAGGAGCGACAGCTCTAGAAGCTAGACTGAGCATGGTTGCCCAGCCCATCAAATCGATGACCTAGCCACCAAACAAGTTAAGGGGAAGTCACTATCATAGTTTACAACTTTTTATTAAAAAATTTATAGTCAATGGAAAAAATGTTACAAGTTTGATCATATTTTACATGCAAACAAATACCTAAAACTAAGAAAACAATTTTCATAAAATATTTTACTTCAAAACAATGGGAGCATAAGTAAACTTCAAGATATAATGTTTTAACCGATTTCGTCTCTTTTGGCAAGATTATTTAGCTTTTATCCTTGAAAGTTTACAAAGGGTCAATACGGTATATAAAAGTACAAAGTCTATGTATATCCAAAATAGTACATCCGAATTATTCGATATCGAAATATTTCGTTCCCATAAACAAACTGAAACAACCACTGTAATGGAATTCAAAACTTTGATAGGAGTCTTTAGTGTGAACTCTCAACAATAATTATCAAATTCCAAATATATATATTAAATTTCTCGTGCATTAATAGGTTTCCCGTTTCTGACTAGTTTTTTTTCAAATTTTGATATCATCAACAGAATCTTATCACATCATATTTTCTTTAAATTTTAGAATTAATAGTTATATATACCCAAAAATAATTATAAGAAATACTACCATAATTATTAAAATTCATACTTAGATAATAAAAAAATAAAAGAAAAAAATTATATATTATATAATATTAAACTATTAAAAGTCACTAACTAACTTTATTTGTTTGGCAACATTTTTTTACCCGAAAATTATGTTTTTCCATTCACTATTTTTATACACTTTACGTTATAGACTACATAAATATATACAATATTGTACACATTTGTATGAATAGTGTACAAAATCATGCAAATGTGTACAAGGGTGTGCACTATACATTAACAGTAAACATAAACATATCATTGTCCTCACACAACGGATGATGATATTTTATTTTCTTTGAAGGGCTGATGTTTTTCAAGGGGAGATTTGGATTAGTTCTGCATCAGCAAGGCATTTAAAATTTGACTGGCTTGTCCGTGATTGCAAGACTGGCGAAACTCTTATTCGAGCAAACAGGTTGAAACCTAGTCGAATTTTCTTCCCATCATGCCCTTTACTTAATCAAATTTATGATTGTCAGATGTGCATGTTATATCTTAATTTATTTGAAGCTTAAATGATTTTTACTTATTTTGTGCCATTCATTGGAATTATATATATTGGCTATATGCAGCTTGTATCTGATGATTAATAAGAAGACAAGGAAAGTATCTTTCGCAAAGGAAGTAGGTGCAGAGATAAAGCCTCACGTTATGAATTGTGACCCTCTCATTAATCAGGACAAGAAAAAACTCCTGCACTTGGATTTTGATACAGCAGATTACGTCCAAACAGGTTTTAAGGTAAAGTTTCTAAGGGCTAAAACTTCCACTCTTTGCATTTGTTGAAGCAATCTCTTCGTATCCATGCAAATGACTCTCCTAATTAAATTGTTCATGACATTTACAGCCTTTATGGAATGATTTGGATATCAATCAACATGTAAACCATGTAAAGTACATTAGCTGGATTCTTGAGGTAGATCCTTTAGCCGACCCTAGCTATTTGCTTTTCTTCTTTTTTTTCTTTTTTCTTTTTTTCTTTTTTTTTTTTCTTTTTTTTTTTTTTTGGGTGCTCTCTTAATTGTGTGTGATCTGTTGCACAATCATGTTTTGTAGTTGATACATAATTTCTGTTTAATAACCTTATTTATTAAAATTAAGTTAAATAATTAAATTCACTTTTAGTTAACTATTTTGGGGACAATTAGTAATTTATTATGGTATTAGAACAGTAAATCATGAGTATGATCTCAATCTCTATTTTACCTCTCATTTAAAAATGTTAAAAATCTCATTTGTTGGACTCTACTTATTAAAGGGAAGTTTAAGCCCACATATGAGAAGGAATGTTAGAAATTATAATTATAGTTAAATGATTAAATTCACATTTTTCTTATAGTTTAAACTTTTGGAAGAATTAATAATTTATCATTATTTTTATGTTCACATTTCAATTTTAACCATATGTTAGACAAATAAAATAAAATCAAGGAGTATCCTCCACAAATTTCTATGACCGATAATGTTTTTGGATAATATTATGGTGAGATATGAGGTCCAATAAAATATAGTGGATTTGCTTGACTAGAAACTTTTTTTTGCTTATTTTTGTTAAATTATCTATTCTCCTAAAAGCTTAAATTGTTAGGAAATAATGAATTTAATCACTTAACTATAATTCTAACATGAAAGATGATGTTAGAATTATGTAGTTAAATGATTAAAGCTTTTAGGAAAATAGATAATTTAACATCTTTCTATGACGAAGATTGTTCGATGTATTGCTGCTCTATAATTTGCAAATCTCCTACTACATTTCTTTTGTTCATATGGGCACAAATTAAAGATGCTTTCTGCCAGAGTACGCCACGTTCAATCTTGGAGAGTTACAACCTTTCTGTCATGACTTTGGAGTATCGGAAGGAATGTGGAAGGGATAGCATACTGCAGTCCTTAACCGCATTCAACAAAGATGGCACCGACCACTTTGCAGAGGATGAAGGGGTTGAGTTTGATCACGTACTCCGTTTAGAAGATGGGGCTGAGATTTTGAGGGGAAGGACAAAGTGGATGCCCAAAATATATGGAGAAGGGCTCAAAAATAAGTTAATGTCAACTTGACTAAAGCATTGAGGCTCAAATTAAGGTGTATATTACTCTATTAAATAATGTTTCGTTAAGCTTTAAAAGGTAAGGTTGTTTTGTGCTCAAATTTTAAGAAATGTTTACATGAGAATGAATTTGTGCATGTAACTAATGAATTATTGATGAGTCCATATAATTTGTACTACATCAATAAAATAATAAATAAATTATATAACTTCGTTTTTATATCAATCTACCTATATATATATATATATATAAAGCAGAGATCTCATGCAAAAGTGCATGAGTTCCTGCCATATGGCGTTTTAATTTTATATTTAACTTTTTTTACCTCTTTTCATTAAGTTTTTTTAACTGTTACACAATAAATCATAGTAAATTAATTTTACTGTTATATAAAATATGGGTTGTGTAAGGTTGAAATTTATCAACCATCTTGTTAGCTTTATTCCGTACCAATTTACTTGTAATTTAAGCACTTAGTAACCCTGTATTTATGTGGGATTATTGTAAGGGTAGTATGTGAGAAGATGTGAAGAAAAGCTCAAGTATGTGCAAAGATGCAGAGTTTCGCGGCTAGGACTCGCGGGTGGCTCGCGGCTGCAAGCCACCAAATGCTGGCACGTGAGATGCACACAGGGGAGCTGAAAGGTCGCGCCAGCTGTCGCACTACAGGACAAAAATCCCAGGCTGACCAAGCCGTTACGTCGCGACTTGAATTCGCGACTTGGACAAGCCGCGAGGACAAGCCACCAACCAGCCCTGTTTGGGAAAAACTATCTCTTCGTATTCCAAACACACACCACTATATATAGACCCTTATACCCACTAAATTGAGAGAGCTTCTAGAGAGAATTTTGTGAGAGAAACCCTAGAGAAAAACAAGATTGCCTCATCCCCAATCTTTACCTTAGAGACTCTATAAATTCCTCTACTCTCTTCCTCTCCATTGTCATACCCTTGAGAGGTTATTGACCAAATCCTTTTCTCACCACACCTACGTTTGTGAGAAGGCTCATTTGGTACTAAGGGAAGCAGTTTGGAAGAAACCAATATACATTGGTTGATGCTATGGTCTAGTAGCGGAATCCGGGAAGCTAAAGAAGAAATAGGTTTGACGTAACCTCGTTGGAGTAAGAAGCTTGGAGGGCTTAGGTACTTGGGTAGATTAAGCTTGGAGGGTCTTATGCTGTTCATGTATCCCAACTACATTCTTTAGTGGATTATTTGACCGCTTGGAGGGCGGCAGAGAGGTTTTACGCCGAGGACTTCGGTTTCCTCTTCGATAACACATCGTGTGTTGTCCGTGTGTTTGCATCTTCCTTCCTTTTATCTTTGCCTTATATTTACTGCTGTAGATGTGTTTATATTTGGCTTAGATTGTTTATCAATTCTGTTATAAGTTTGTTATCATGTTCCGCACGTTAATTGTTTGATATAAAGCTTGAATTGGTAATTTTGTAATTTGGAGTCTAAACGTTCAAGAGTGTTTTAGACACATATTGAACTTTCAGGTTGTTCTTAACAATTAGACCAAATGTTATTCTCTATAAAATGAATTACCTTTTAAAAATAGACCAAACCTTATGTAAAGTCCAAGCTTAGTTATTACCTTACATATTATGACCTAGATCTGACCCTTTCCACTTGTAGATCAAGGTCAAAACTCTTACCCACTTACAAACTCTCTTCTTCGTCCCCCACATGTAGATAATACTTCTAGAAAATCTCATTCTCATCAAAACATGTCCTCATTTTTCTCAATTTTAAATAGGGATGGACCAAACTTCAAACGTTAAAGATAAAGAAACAGATGATGATGACATACTCCTTAACAAGCGTAGCCATACCACAAAAAACAAAGCATTGAAGAGACCAAAAAAAAAAAAAGATTTCACAATAAAGCTTTTTATTACATCACATAATAAAGATCAATAATATGAAATGAATTAACATGCTTTTATCAACTTTTATTATACAATATTACTCCAAAAAAAAAAATTATTGCTCATTGCTAGAACAGAATCATTATAATGGATATCTATGTACAATTTATAATTGTTACTTCTTATGATAAACTCATTAATAACAAAATTTTATAACAAATATGCTATAATATATGTACAACATACTCCAAAAAGAAATTACACAAAACATTACAACATTATCTGTGTATTGCATGGGCAACTTACTAGTATATATAAAAGCAGAGACCTTATGTTAGAGAGAATAAGACTTCTAAATCAACAAAGTTTGCATTTATATCAAAGTATTAGTCCATTAAATTAGTCAATAGAGTAAATGCATATATTAATTATCTATAGTTGTGCATAATTATTTATATTAAATGAATTTATATAATTATTTTTTATAAACACTATATAAGAGATAATTTTTAGTTGGAATAATAATAATAAATTTAGAATATGACATTCTTAATCATATTTAGTTGCTAATCCTTTAAATTTCCTAACTCCTTTCATATATATTTGTGTGTGTGTGTGTGCGCACGCGTAATACAATAAATATATTTATTTTGTTATATCATAATGAAATTTTAATATCATTTTTCTAAGATTCATATGAGAAACAATTTTTTTATGTGAGAAACAATTGAAACACTATATCATGCAACAATTGAAGTAATGCCCAACAAAAAGGGAGAAAAATTAGTAACACACAATCAAGAATGTAAAAAATAATAATAATAATTAATTAATTAATTAATTAATTGAAGGATATATGCATTTTTTTTTAGTAGGCATGAAACATAATTATCTATATTAACCACTATATCTTGCAATTTTCAGTTTGTAAACACATATATATAGTGTGATCAAATCACTACACTAATTTTAGTGTCTTTCTATTTTGTTTATAAAATAACTAAATATTACAATTTTTTATAAGGAAATTTATTGAAAATATTTTTTACACATCGATAGTTGGGGGGATCTGAATTATAAATGTCTCTATTGGAAATTGAAGTGCCAACTAGTTAAGTTACAAGATTTTTGGTAAAACTTATTGAAATATTGGAGAAAACTAATAATAAGTTGCACTGCACATCATGCAGAAATTCAGCTAGTTGTATTTAAAAGTTGACACAAATTTTTAAGGTCTACATTTTTTTTTTTTTTGATAAATTCAATAGTTACGAGAGAGGAAGAGTTTGACCTATTTACATCTCCATTGGAAACCTTACCAATATACACCTTTATATGAACTCTAAACACTTTACATGTCTGCATGCCTCCTTGTATCTGAATACACCTTGGGCCCGTTTGGTAATGTTGTTCTAGTAACATTGTTTATATTTTTTGGAAATACGTGTGGTGGAAAAAAGTGTGTGAAAATACATGTAATGTCGTTTAAACACTGAAAACTTTTATTTAAACAACGATAACAAATGGGCCCCTTGTTTCCTTGGCGACATGTCCCACCGTCGAGTTGTCCTACATGTTACACACACCTTTGTTGGTGGTAGCAACTTGCACACCAACAGAGAAGGAAACAAGGCTGCACACTGTTAAAGATAAGAGTTAATCCAGCTTACAGTTGTGATAATGTGATAATATCATATATGAAATACAAACTGTAACAACTCTAGATTGTGATAAGATAGTATAGAGTTATTTCTATAACAAATATAGAAACTTGAAGGTACGTGTGCATGAAAATGCATAAACATGTGACATGCAAATATAAATGCATCATGGGCTCAGCCCAATCCAAACCTACTAGCACACAGCATAGCAACAAAGTAAACACACATCTAAAATGCATGAAACATTGTTATAATGCACATGTGATGCAATGCATGATGTTTTAAAAACCATTTAAACAAGACCCATCCCAAAAATTTCATAAGAACTTCATTAATTTTGAAAAATCCCAAAATTTCTCAAAAATCCCAAAAGTTAGGTCAGAAAACATGAAATGAATGATGGAATGAGTGAAAAAGATCATACTAGATGTAAGAAGATGATCTTTAGGCCAAAAATCTCTGCGGAATGAAGTTTAGAGTGAGAGAAGTGTGTTTGGGAGGTGAAAAGGCTGAAAGCAATCGAGAGAGATCGAGGAGAAGTGATCTGAAATCGCGAGGAGCCTTTATATAGAAACTTCATAAAGCTCGATCGATCGAGAGCTATCGAGCTTTAAAAAAGGCATGTTTTGGCTATCGAACCAGCTATCGAGGATCTAACGAGAGGTTTTCTCAACAATGAAGCTTGATGGATCGAGGTAGTTATCAAGAAACTATCGAGGAGACAGAAAGTTTCTCAATTGATCGAACTAGCTATCGAGAGCTATCGAGAATGCGATAAAAAAAAGCTTAAGTGTCTCGATAGATAGCCTAGCTGTCAAGAGCTATCGAGAAGCTATCGAGATTGCTTAAAAATAGTTTTTCAAGGAAGAGAAAAACACAGATATGAATGCAATCAAGCATGCTACTCAACCAAAGATCCAAACAACATTTTAAGCTCTCAAAAACATCTCTCAACAAGAAAAATGTTAAGCACATAAACCCCAAAACACACACACTAAACAAGTCTAACCAATTTTATATTTCAAAAACAAGTTAAAACAGTTTAGTGAGCATACATTAATACATGTATTCCTTGTGATGGCCAAATCACATTGTACCTACACATGTTTCAAAAGTAGCAAAGAATATTGCGTGTTGTGTGTTAAAAACATCGCATGATTGCATAAGTGTCTACATGTTATGACGAGTTGAGATATGAGAAAATCACTTCAACTCACACACAATCATAACTATTTGATGGGGACTATCACCTTCGAGTTACATCCTATAACTCCCACATCTCCTAGAATACACGCTTGCAATCATATATAAAGCATTTTGTTCTTTTTGTTTTTTATTTTTCTTTGCATATTTTTCTTTTAAGCAAACCATACTTGGGCAAATATGAGAGAGAAAAGAAATACCCAATGATGTTAAGCATTTGACATTCCACTTTTGCTATGCCGAAGCATACAAATGTCATTTCATGATTAGCGGGCAACAGTGGTGAGATGGTTATTTATGCCTTTCTCTTAGGATTTTCTAATCTTTCCCATCAAAAAGAGTGATACGAGTGATAAGTACAAGAGATTACTTAATCTTACTCATCACAAACACGAGCCACAAAGCTAACTTGCTTCGTTGTGCATAAAGATGCTCATCTAAGTTACAAAAGATACAAAGTTTAGAAAACTTTGTTTCAATGGCCATCCAAAGCACACTACCAATGTATACAATCACACACTGTTTTTGTATTTTTCTAATTATTCAATTTTTTTATTTTTATATGAAAAACAAAATAAAACAAAACTGAAAAGAAAACAACCAAAAACATGCTAAACAAAACAAAGTAATGCATAAAACTAGACTGACTCAAAACACAAAAGCAAAACACACAAGTAATGCAAAATCAAAAACATGAAGGGGAGAGAGAGAAAAAGTGACAGAATCACTTGGAGCCATTTTCCTTCCTTACCTTGGAAGAACCTTTCCGTTTGGCAAACCCTTGATCTAGCGATGAGGGGGAAGAATTTAAACCGTTCAAGTTTAAAAAGAACATGAGGGCTTTGAGAAGATCTCCAAGATGAGCAAAAAAGGATGAAAGTTGATTCTGCTTTCCCGACGCGATCATGTTGTTGCTCTATTGAGTGGCTAACCACTTATCAATTAGGTCGAGTATGTCCACTTGCACCACAGTGATGACAGAAATGCTTTTTCTGTTTGGGTTTTTGAGTATTTCCTTTCTTAGCCCTAGAGTTCTTAATATCTTTCTTATCAAGCTTAGGGGGTGCTCCTAAAATAGATTTACCCTTGTCTATGTTCTCACTAGCTAATTCATTCTTAACATAATTGTTCTCAATTTCAACGTTATTAGTAGGAGGAACAAAAACAGTAGTACTAGTAGAAGCAATGCTAGGAGAAGAGAAATCATACCCTAAACCGATTCGATCGGAAGCAGATTTTTGAAGACTGAGCATCTCATCGAGCTTAGCACTTGAAGTCCTTTCCAACTGAGCTCTGACTTGAAACAGTTCCGCCTCAAGCTTCTTGGTCTTCTCAACCAAGAAATTATTCTCAAATCTCAGTGCTTCAATAGTCTGATTGGCTTTATCAAACTTTGTAGAGATTTCTTCTCGCTCAAGCTCCACATCACTAAGCTTGTTGGTGGCCAACCTATACAACTTCTCATACTTTTCGGAGACCTTGTATAACTTTGCATATGCTGTGTGGATGTTATCTTGTTCATCCATCTTCTCAAACTTAGACTCCACCAATTCCTTTTCTTCATCCATATCTTCAACAATCCACTCAGTAGGATTTACAATAGCAGTGAAGGCAATTAGGATTCCATCATCCTCATTATCAGAGTCATCCTCAAGTTCGGTGTCACTTAAGGTAGCGATAAGTGCCTTACTTTTTCCAATGGTCTTGAGATAAGTAGGGCGCTCTTGTTTCATGTGACCAAAACCTTGACACCCAAAGCATTTTGGTCCTGAGGGAACAGTGTACTGACCGCCATCTCTAGCATCCTTCTTCCCTTTGTCTTGGCTCTTAGACTGAGAAGAACTTGACTATCTACGGTCCTTGTCGAAGCCCTTTGCACTGGCATTCTTCATGAACTTCTTGAATTGCATAGTGATGTAGGACTTCATCTTAGAATCTTCATCATCAAAAGACTCATCAGTGTCACTAGTTTTGACCTTTAGTGCCATGCTCTTGTTCTTGCTCGATTTCCCAATCCTAGACAAACCCAACTCATAGGTCTGCAGATTGCCAACCAGCTTTGTCAAAAGAATTTTGTCAATATCCTTTGATTCCTCAATTGTGGTGATTTTGGCATGAAATCTCTCAAGTAGAGATCTGAGCACCTTTCCCACAATCTTGAGTTCAGGAATGGTTTCCCCAAAATTAAATGCTGAGTTTACTATGTCCTTAAGCTTGGCATAGAACTCATCAAATGACTCATCCTCCTCCATCTTGATCTCTTCAAAGCTTGTAGTGAGCCTCTGAAGTTTTGAATCCTTAACAGCCTTGGTTCCTTCATAGGTTGTCTGGAGAATAGTTCATGCGTCCTTAGCAGTTTCAGTAGAGGATATCTTCTTGAACTCCTCATTCATGACTGCACTGAATAGAGCATTCAATGCCCTGCTGTTGAAGTTTAACGCCTTGATCTTAGCATCATCCTAGTCAGCCAGTGCTTCCGTAGGCTTGGTCTAGCCTATCTCAACAGCTTGCCACACTTTCTCATCTAAAGACCACAAGATAGCTCTCATGCGTACTTTCTAGTATGCATAGTTAGTGTCATCAAATAAAGGAGGTATAATAAGAGACTGTCTTCTATCCATGACAAACAGTGGTCAATGGATCACACAGCAAATATTAACCCTAATCAGAGGTGCCCACTCTGATTCCACTTGATTGGCCGAAAATGTATTGACCCCTTGTGATATATTAATTGATTAATTAGCCAAATTTATTAATTAATCAAATTAACATGCAATGTACATGCCAGCACAAACAAATCACCAAATAACTAAGTATGCAGCGGAAATTAAATTGACACGGTGATTTGTTTACAAATGGGAAAAACCTACACAGCAAAAATCCCACCGGGTGATTTTAAGGTCACCACTCCCGAAAATCCACTATTATCAAAACAAGCGATTAAAAGTAAATGAATCCCAGTATCTTATACCAACCTACAGTTGAACCCTTATCCCAATACCCAATTGGACTTGTTCTGTAGTGACAATCTCTCCTTTTCAATGCACAGCTCCTAGTATGTGACTAACCGATTGTACGGATCCCAGTACACGACTTAATCACCAACTTTTGAGAAGGATGTTGACTGCAAAGTTCTTTAGTTCATCCAGACGATGAAAATCAAGAAGCTCCTTGGTCACAAAACCCTACGGTGTACAAACACAGCAGCTTCTTCAAAAGAAAGATGAATTAGGGCAAATTCTATCTCCGGTCACAATTTGCATGAACAAGACTTTGCTCTACACTTGTGCAACTGTGCCACTTTTGACGACCCTCAAAATAATCCTTATATATGTTTAGGGTTGTGAGAAAAGAAAGCCTAAACACATACTCACAGATTGGATGAAAAACAGCTCTGAAAAACTGAGTTTCATAAGCCTCGATAGATAGTCATCTATCGAGCTAGTTATCGAGCCACTTGCTTCAACAGCTTTTAAACGTCGATAGATGCTAGCTGTTGATAGCTGTCGAGCTTTAAAATCCAACATTTTCTCACTTAATTCTTGGACAAACTTGCATGATTTTAACACTTGAACTTGAAACCTTATTCCTTGAAGTATTAAACACATCCTAGATCTACCAAATTACAAGTAAAGTGCATTTTGTCAAAGGATTAGCCAATTACATAAAGTGGTGTCCTAACATCGAATCACATATGTCCTAACAAAAACACTATTATTTTGTTTTTTGAGGAATAGAAAAATTGATAAACAACACTACTATATAGTATTCACTTTCAAGTTTTAATAACACAATCGTCATACATCACTCAACAACACACCAACACATTAAGTTTGTTT
Source organism: Quercus ilex subsp. ballota (assembly GCA_032727855.1). Classification (NCBI taxonomy): domain Eukaryota; kingdom Viridiplantae; phylum Streptophyta; class Magnoliopsida; order Fagales; family Fagaceae; genus Quercus; species Quercus ilex. The sequence goes on along the minus strand of CM064912.1, from coordinate 29,230,711 downwards.
GCCAAAAATAAAAAATAGCATAGTAAGTTCAAAATTGTAACAAAATTTAACAGCCACAAAATTTTTTTTTTTTTTTTCCCTTAATGAATATTGCAGTCACAGACAACCACAAATTGAATCTCAGCAAGTTTAGAATTGCCTTGCAACTGTACAACACTATTTTAAAACAAAAACAACAATAGCAGTAAACTAAGGGCAAGGATTTGCTGCATCCTTGTCCTGCATATGTGTGAAAGAGAGAGAGAGAGAGAGAGAGAGAGAGAGAGAGAGAGAGGTGAGTGTTAAGAGAGAGTGGTGAAAGAGAGGAGTGAGAAGTACTAATTAGACAGATGTCACATCTGCCATTATGCAGGACTTGCTGCAACCGAGGTTACAACAAATCCTTTCCTGTAAGCTAAATACAAAGAGAGATAGAGAGAGATACCAGTCGGTATTGCAAGTGACAGAATTTGGAGTCGCTGGACAACTATAGAATCAAGTTGAGGGAGGTGGCCTAATGGGACAAGTGCACAGTGCAGTGTGTGTAACTTATTTTTTTATTTATTATTTTTTTTGAGGTTCAAGTTGGGATCTATAGTGATTTGAAAAGTATTAAAGAAGAGTTTAGGTTTTCTTTTAGCATTGGAGGGCCACGGGCTGAGGATTTAGCCATTTGATGGTTTTCTTTTTTGTACCAATTAGTAGTAATTATTATTTGGGTTTTTATTGGAATACAAAAATTTGAGATGCTATTATGAAGTTCCAAATTTTAGATTTTGAGGGACTGATGAATAAGTGAATTCTGAGCTTCGTGGGGGGGGGGGGGGGGGGTGATTAAGTAATTTTCTTCGTAAACTAGGATAATATTACCTCTCTTAAGGGGGCCATGGCCCCCTACCCCCCCCCCCCCCCCGGGTGCCCTGCTCCACCTATGCTCCAGAGCAATGGCACTCACATTTAGGACTTTTCATGCTGTTCATCATATTCTTTCCAAATTTAGTCTACTTTTATTTTCAAATAATATTGTTCACCCTTGTTCTGCTTGTTTTAGTTCTAAGAGTAAACAACTTCCATTTTCTTTATCCTGTAATAATTTACACTGATGTATTCTCCTTGTTGATGGTGATAGTCTCCCTTCCTAAACCAACTTGCTATACATCTACTGTGAAGGACTCAAATTTGCTTGTTGCCATGAATCTTGAGTTTGATGCTCTACTCAAAAATCAAACTAGGGATCTCATTCCTCCTCACACTACTCGCAATGTTATTGGTTGCAAATGGATATTCAAAATTAAGCATCATGTGCCGATGGGACCATTGAATGCTACAAAGCTCAACTTGTCGCAAAGGGTTTTCATCAATTACCTGGTGTGGATTTTGGTGAAACTTTCAATCCAGTGATTAAACCCACTACAATAAGTATTGTTATCTGAAGATGTTTATATGTCTCAACCTGTAGGTTTTGCTCACCCCTAATTTCCCAATCATATTTGCAAGTTGAAGAAAGCTCTCTACTGATTAAAACAATCCCCTCAAGCTTGGTTTTCTCGACTTTCCTCACAATTACTTGCTTTGGGATTTCGGGATTCAAGGTTTGATACTTCTGTTTGTTCATTTAGACCCCTTAAACCAGATTTTTTAACCTAATTAATTAACCAAGTTGATTATTATGTTTATTATTCGGATCTAGGTTGAACAAGCATATATCATATCATGCATAAAAGTGAAAAAGTAAATAACACCATGATATGATGACCTAGGAAAATCGATGAAACTAATTGTTTCAAGGTAAAAACCTGGGGAGGATTTGACCTAACTATTCTCAAGGTAAAGTAAATCCACTATAAGAGAATCGAAGTTTTTACAAAATATTTAACCCTAAATCTATTACTATCTCATGTAGTAACTTACTAACACGACCACGTGCAAGCTCCGAATCCACAGACTCCTTCTCTCCTTAGATTTACAGCAACACAAACACCCTTACCTGTGACTTTGAGATCCCACTCAAAAGTTTCAAATCACCATCAGTAATGATCTTGTTATAGCAACTAGGTTCTACCAACGCTTGATTGTAGATCTTGCTCTGGTAGATTCTTATGTAGTTAAAAGGCACAAAACCTCTCATATCTTACAAAGAGTAACACACAAGTCTTCCAAAAAGTCTCCAAAATGTAGTTAGGGTTTCCCTTTTATATATAAAGAAGTTAGAATGAAACCCTAAACGTTTTCACAAGCTTGGGCCTTGTTTAAAACTTCTACGGAATCTGGATTTTGCGATTCTCGATCGGTCGAGTTTAATTTTTCAATCAGTCGAGCAAGGCAGAAAGTTACTCCCTTTTTCTGCAACTAGCTGAACTTGAAGCTTGAAACCAACACCTTTAAGCATTGCCTAACACCTAGACTAGACATGTTTTGTTCTTGGTTTGCCAACACAAATAAACTATGATTCTAAACATTTAAACCTAACTATTTAGAATCTAACAACTTCTTTATTCATTTATCACAGAGCTACTGTCATAATTTATTTTCTGATTTATGTGGATGACCTTATTCTTACTGCCTCACAACCTTCTACTATTGATAATCTTCTTTGTCATTTAAAGGCTAATTTTACAATTAAAGATTTAGGCAGTTTAAATTTCTTTCTTGGTGTCGAGGTTTTGTCAAATTATACAGGTCTTATATTATCTCAAAAACGTTACATCCTTAGAAAACAAAGATGTTAGAAGCTAAGCCTATCAGCTCTCCTATGGCTCAATCCACAAATCTATTTGCATTCGAGGGCGATCCTCTTGATGATGTTACTTTATACAGAAGCACTGGTGGGGCTCTACAGTATTTATCTCTAATTCGTCCTGACATCAATTTCACTATGAATAAACTATCCTAGTATATGCATCACCCCACATACATTCACTCACAATCTGTCAAACGCCTCTTGCATTATCTTAAACAAACCATTCACTATGGTTTGTAGCTGAAACACTCTAGATTCAATTATTTACATGTCTTTTCTGATGTTAGTTGGGCTGGATGTCGTTGTTAGAGATATATATTAGTCATATTAGCCCAATGTAATAGGCCTAAGCCCATTCCTGCTTGTACTAGTAGTCTAGGGTTTAGTCGCCTATATATACTCATGTTAGGGTTCATTGTAACAAAGGTTATTGTACTACATTCTTATACAATAAAGATGTAGCCCTTAAGGGATTCCTCCGTGGATGTAGGCCGTCAAGGCTGAACCACGTAACCCTCGTGTTCTTGATGTTCCTATTCTATGCTTCTCATTCCGCATCCACTTTAGCATACACAACATAGTATAACACATTGCGTTTGATAATATTGTCCATTTAACATGGTATCAGAGCTAATATTCAACAGTCGTGATAATCGATGCTCCACTGGGGTTTTTTGTGTTTTTCTTAGTGATAGTCTCATTTCATGGACTGTAAAAAGCAAAAGATTATGATTTGGTAAAGCACTGAGGCAGAGTACAAAGTTCTTACTAATGCAGTTGTGAAAATTAAATGGTTGCGTGCTCTTTTATAAATGCTTGCGTGCTCTTTTATATGAACTACATTTCGGGTCTAATCAGGGGCGGCTTAATGTATTTGGGGGTCTAAGGCAAAAACTAAAATTGAGGCCTTTTATATATTTAAATATGATTTTTTAAAAATTTAAATTCAATTATCTTATTTTAGATGCAAAATTACTACTAATTAATATGAACCATGTAGATTTTTTTTTGAAAGTCTATAGACAAAAAAATTGACAAAACTTTTCACATCTATTGACGTGGCATATTGATAATTTGATAGTGGTAAGTAAAAAAGTGATGTTAGTGGTGGACTTAGATAAAAACTAGTAAAAGTTTGTCAACTCAACTTGTGAAAAATGTTGTGATTTTCTTTTTTGTATTGCTCTTTTTTTTTTAGAAGCTATATTCATAATATTTTCATAACAAATCTTAGGTGTTAATTTGTTATTAGTTCTAATTTGAACTCACCATTGAAATTAATTTTTTATCATCAATAATACCGTGTAACAACCTATCTCTTAGGATTTATTTTGAAAGTGTTGTGAAAAATGTTGTGAACGTAACATTTTTTTTCATTTGATAAAAAAATATTATATTATTCATTAACTAATATTTGGACTTAATTAATACTATTATAATATTTTAAAAAACTTCTACTGATTAAAATTTGGGGGCCTTTTTTTCTACTTGGGGCCTTAGGCGACCGCATCGGTTGCTTTATATATAGAGCCGGCACTGGGTCTAATCTCATTTTGGTCCTTAATTTGATTTTGCAACTACCTCAGGTCCAAAAAATAGAAGATCACATTCATTTTGGTCCCTACTGTCAACCTATTAACAGAAAAGTCCTACCTAAAAAAGGGAGTGCATAGTTGACATATTAGATTCTAACGTGCCTTATAAAATAATATTAAAAGAAATTAATTTAGCTTTAGAAAATGACATGTCAGCATTTTAACTAATAAAAAATTAAGTTAAACTGAAAAAATCAAAAACAAAAACAAAAATCAATTTTAAAGATTGAAAAAAAAATTTACAGCAACTATTTCAATTTTTCTTGAACTTTCTTAAGAAACAAACACTAAATTAACACTCTTTCTCACTCTCCGTTGGCATGCTATGTTTGTGTTTGTATCTATTTCATCTTCTTCTTTCTTTTAATATAAACCAAAAAAGAAAAATCAAAACAAAAATAAATTAATAAATAAATCTTATATCTCTGGTAGTTCTTGTGTTCGATATCTATCTTTTTCTTCTTTCTTTTCAGATGACTTGCTCTCTTTCTCTTTCTCCTGGTGTGTGTTTGTGTTTGTATCTTTCTTTTTCTTCTTTCTTTGTTCAATCTCGATTCCTCTCTCTCTCTAAACCTGACTCTCTCTCCCTCTCCCTTGTTTGATCGGCGATGATGGTAGTGGGTTTGAGTGTTTGATAGGTGGAGGTGGTTGGGTTTAATGGGTTTTCGTGGGGGTGGAGATCGTGGTGGGGGTAGAGATCGGTGTGGCCATGGGTCTTCAACCATGGATTTCAAATTCGGCCATGGGTCTATAGAGAAGATGGGTTTTCAGCCATGGATCTTAGGGAAGAAGACCCATAGCTGAAAAACTAAGTCTCTCTATAAAATTTAAGAGATTAAGAAGAATTTTGATTGATTGAGATTGAGATTGAGTGAATGTTTGGCAGAATCGAAGCCGTGGATGGACAAATTGAAAGTGCTACAAAGGCTAGCTTCAGAGCAAGGATCATGTGCTTGGATTTTTAAAGTTTTTGCGGATCCATCTACTACTGGTTTGCAACGTTTGAAAGTCTGCTTCTTTTCCTTTCTTCACAATCACTAATACTTCACATCTTCTTTATGCTTATTCAATGTGTATTTGGTGGCTTTCTTTCTAAGCTTGTGGGCCTTGGATTTATGGAAATTTTGCCCTTGATGTTTTGGGTTTGTTTGTGGTTTTTTTTATTGTGGATTTGTATATTTTTCTGGGCTTCTTATGTGTTTGTTTCCCAATAAAATTTCTGAGTTTATGGGTTTATTTCTTGAATTTATGGGTTTGATTTACTGGAGGTTTTAATGTTGAATGTGTTAGAATTTTCTATGCAGAGATTGATTATGAGTGGGTTGGCCAGTTGGGTTTATCTTGATTTGGGGAAGAACATGAAGCATGAAGTTCATGTTTTGGGGAAAAAGATCAATGTTCTTCGAAAAAATAAAACAAAACAAAATCGATTTAAGGTTTTTGTCAAAAAAAACTATTTCATTATTTGTTTTTTAAGTGGTTTTTTTAGTATTTATTAAAATACTAACATGGATGCTGATGTATTTTTAATATTATTTTATTAACCACATCAGTATCTAATATATCATTTATGCACTTCGTTTATCAGGTATGACTTTTCTATTAATGGGTTAACGACAGAGACCAAAATGGATATGATTTTCTGTTTTTAGGGATTGAGGTACGCACAAAATCAAATTAGGGACCAAAATAAGATTAGGCCCAAAATGTAATAACCAAAAGTGTATTTTCTCCATTTATCTTCCAATCTGATTTTCCTTGCTCGTAGATGGCTCCATTCTTATCCATTTTCTGTCCAGCCGGGATCAGCTAGCTGATATTTTTACCAAGCCTCTTTCCTCCTCCAGATTTGCTCTTCTTCAGACCAACCTCAATGTACTTCCAGTACGGTTGAGCTTGCAGGGGCATGTTATGGATAAGAGTTAATCCAACTATGTTGCAGTTGTGATAATGTGAAAATATCATATACAAAATACAAACTCTAATAACTCTAGATCCTGATAAGATAGGATACAGTTATTTGTATTTCAAACTCCTTTGTATTTCAAATTCTTTTGTATCTTAAACTTTTGTATCTGTACAATTTTATATAAACGAAGAGTCCTAAACCGTATAAATTTAGGCTGGAATTATTCAATACGTCTATTTCTTTACACACACACTCTAAAACCACCTCCTATGTAGTCCTATTTGCTTTACAAAATTTGCAGCAAATTCTACCGCTTGAGCGTTCTTTGCTCTTTTGCATGTTGTAGTAATCACACACCAATTGCGGTCTTGAATTAATACTCCTAGACTGACCTCCTTATGGTTGTTCAAGGTTGCTCCATCAATGATTATTTTGTATGAGTTACCTGGTGGCGGCGACCATTTAGCCATTTGGACTTCAATCGGTTCACTAGGTTGTAAGGGGTCTTAAAAATCTAGGGTTAGGAGGTCGTATGCATTGTTATTGATTCCGTTCCATTCCGGCCGGAATTTTTCATACCGGTATGCAAACCGGTACCAGAATACCCCACGTTCCACCTCGGGTCAAATTCCGGGCCGTTTCGGGCCATTCCGGTCAATTCCGGCCAATTCCGGCCGAGATGCAAATTCCGGCCGGTACCGGATTTGGCCTATTATTAAAATAAATAAATAAATAAATAAAAAGAGTAAAGGTCCAATGGGTGATGGTAGTTCTTGGGAGTTCTTTTGATGATGAATTTGATCCTTCTCTCATGGATGATGATGAGAAGGAGGAGTAAATCTTGTATTTTTTGATATTTAGTTATTGTCTTCTAAATTTTGTTATTGTCTTGTAAATTTTCTTATTGTGTGATGTTAAATTGATGTTATATTGATGTTTAAGACTTAAGAGTTAAGACTAAATGATTTGTATTATTTGATATTTAGTTATTTATTTATTAGAATTGACAATTTTATGTTCAACAAGAATATATATAAATTATTTTTTAAGAACTCCAAAACACCTTGAAACGGTACGCCGAAATCGGCCGGTACCGAAATATTCCATTCCACTAGACAAACCAAAACGGGGTCCGAAACGGTATTAATAACAATGGTCGTATGAACTTAAAAATCTTTTAAATTTTAATAATTAAAAATATATTAAGATTGAAGACTAAATATACTATCAAAAATAAAATTAATATTAATTCAATATTAATAAAATAAAGGAATAAGAAAAGTTAGATAATAAATATTTCTGGATAGATTTATATATATATATATATATAGATTCTGGATAGATTTTAGATCAATCATTTTTTTTTTTTTTTTGAGAAAGAGGTAAGCATAGTTTTATTAAAAATTAAACAAAATTTGGAAAACATCATCCAAATCCCTAGGTAGATCTTCTACCCATACATCAATGTCTACAGATAAAACTAATCTTCTAGCTAGGCCATGAGCTAACCTATTCCCTTCCTGACAAACATGTTGAAACTGACATTGCCGCAACATGCACCAAAGCTTCTTGGCTTCTTCAATAACACAACCAAACAAAGTTTGCGTCGACCAGAACAATTCAAAGCTTGAGTAACCCAAAGACAATCCCCTTCTATAATCACATCAAACAAACTCAGTTCGTTAGCCAAGACCACGGCCCTCCTTGCTGCCAGAGCTTCGGCCATTTCAATCAAGTGAGTGGAGCCAATTTTTTTACTCAAAGCAGCAATGACACTCCCTGAAGGATCCCAAAACACTACCCCAATCCCAGCACAATTTGAACCATCAAAAAGACCAGCGTCGAAATTACCTTTGTAGCAGGCCACGAGTAGAGGAGACCAGCAGACTAGTAGGCGTTGGACAGGTCCCCTCAACTCCTGTTTATGTACCTCCATAAATTCATGAACCAGCTCCTTAGCTCTATCACCGATTTCATGAAGTTGCCAAGAAGGTTGGCACTCCCTCAACTTGTTCTGTCGCTGCCATAAACACCCAACCACCATAGCAAACAAAGCAATTCTAAAACCCGAACCATTCTTGAACAAAACCTTCAAAAGATCAGCAATAGAACTAAAATCTTTCCAAAACAAAAAACTGAAACCCGAATCAAACCTCCAAACAGACTTGGCCTGGTCGCATAGCCACAAGCAATGCATTAGAGACTCCATATTATCACCAAAGCCATTACACACTTCATCCACCAGGATATGCCTTGCCTTTAGGTTCTGTTTAGTAGGGAGAGAGTCCTTCACAACACACCAAATAAAATGCCAAATTTTATTAGGGACCTTGATCTTCCAAATAGCTTAAGAGTGAGTTAAGGAGGATGAACTCGGCATGGTGCTACTCTCAACAGCAGCTAGCATATGATAGGCACTCTGAACACTATATTCACCATCTGGAGTTAAAGGCCAAATTAAAATATCCTCATCCCAATCTTCACTAACATGAATCCTCTCAATCATCTTAGCTTCCCAAGGGAGAAAGTAGTCCACCAATCGTCCCGCATCCCAAATCCAAATGTTCGAATAAAACAAATCACAAACCCAAGCCACTGAAGTATAGGCCCTAGGTGAGATGACCTTGCTGCATGCCGGATTAGGCAGCCATTGGTGGTTCCAAACATCTATCAATTGTCCATTCCCAACCCTCCAAATCACCCCTTGATTAATAACATCTCGTGCTTGCAAAATACTCCTCCATGCATAAGAGCACATCGAGGGAACAGGAGCATCAAGAATACTACCATTTGGAAAGTACTTAGCACTAAAAACTTTAAAAATAAGTGTGTCTTTTTGATGAATAAAGCGCCAAACTTGTTTAGCTAGTAATGCATTATTGAATTTTTGGAAATTCCGAAAACCCATACCTCCAACAAATTTAGAAGAACATAGTGAACTTCACTTAACCCAATGGATTTTCTTCGAGTCTTTATTACCCCACCAAAATTTTCGAATCATCGCTTCAATATCTTTACATAGTCCAACCAGTAGCTTGAAAACACTCATAGAATAGGCTAGGATAGATTGGACCACTGCCTTGATCATGATCTCCTAGCCAGCCTGGGATAGAAGCTTTTCCTTCCATCCTTGCATTCTCACCTATATCTGTTATTTGTTCTGAGTAAAACACGCCATCTTGTTCTACCCACAAACAAAGGAAGCCCCAAGTATTTCTCGTAATGCTGAATGGCTGGTACATTTAAAGCCACTTTGATAGCCTCCTAGGTTCACTCATCCGTATTTCTCCTAAAGAACAAAGTGGTTTTATCCTTATTTATCATTTGGCCTAAAGCAACTTCATAGTTAAGTAAGAAGCTCTTGAGTTTTGTTACATTCCTCCAAGGTAGATCTGCAAAAAAAATCAAACAATCATTTGCAAAGAATAGATGAGTTAGTTTTGGCCCATTTCTACAAATAGAAAACCCTTGGATTTCTCCTCTTGCTGCAGCATTACGTAATAAAGCATTTAACCCTTCCGCACAAAACAGGAATAAATAAGGAGAAAGAGGATCCCCTTGTCTTAAACCTCTTGATGGAGTGATTAGACCCTTTGGTTCCCCATTCACAAGGATAGAATATGACACTGTGATAATACACTCCATAATCAAAGCCACCCAAGATTCCTGAAAACCCAGTTTGAGGAGGAGTTTTTCAAGAAAAATCTACTCCACCCTGTCATAAGCTTTACTCATGTCCAACTTCACAACCATAAAACCTTTCTTTCTTGTGCAATTAGTCTTCATATATATGGTGCAAAGACTCGAAAGCTATTAAGATATTATCAATAATCAATCTATCAGCAATGAAAGCACTCTAAGTCTCTGAAATAATGGAATTGAGCATAGGCTTAAGGCGATTAGCTAGCACCTTACTAACAATTTTGTATATCACATTACAAAGACTTACAGATCTAAAATCAGGCACCCTCTCTAGATTGTTAACTTTAGGAATCAAAGTAATGAAGGTGTGATTTATAGATTTAAGAATGGAACCCAAATTTAAGCAAGACAACATAGCCTGGGTAACATCCATACCTACATTAGTCCAATAAGTTTGAAAGAATAAAGGTGGCATACCATCCGGACCTAGAGCTTTTAGGTGGGCCATCTCTCTGATTGCTTCTCCCACCTCCTCACTCGTATAAGGTCTATCGAGATCTGTTCTCATCTCATCTGATACTACCATTTGAACCCCATCCAAGATGCGCTCTAAATCATTTGGATTTGAAGAAGTGAAAAGTTGAGAATAAAAATCAGTCAATAGGGCTGAAACTACCTCCTCATCCTCCTGCCATACTCCATTCCCATCACACATCCCCTTAATGAAATTCCTTCTCTTCCTTTAGGTAGCTGAACCATGAAAAAATTTTGTATTTTGATCAACACTCTTCAGCCATTGGATCTGAGATTGTTGTTGCCACATCTTTTCTTCCTTGTCATATAAAGAATTCAGCTACTTTTTTAGACTAGCCACTTCCTCAAAATCCCCAAAGTTGACTGAAACCTCCTCTGCCCTCCATAACCGATCCTTTGCTTGCTTAATGTTCCTCAACACATTCCCAAAATGATCACGACTCCATGCTTTCAAATGTTTCTTACTCCTCTTCAATTTCTTAGTAGCTGCATACATAAATATAGAATTCATCTTTTTTCAAATTCCAAAAATATATTTATGTTTCCTATACTAATTCGCCATTTAATGTACAAAATCAAATAGTCCTTTAGAAAATCATTTTCCTTTTTATTGTAAAACCTAGTTTCGACAAATTTATAATTAAATGTGTTAACGTGTATAATATATTGTGGGCTTTAGGCCCAGTTAGGTTACTTGTATAGCACACATATTTACTTGTATAGCACACATATGCCTCATATATAAAGGCACCTATGTATAATCTTTCATCATGAAATACAATACAATCATTCAGTATTTCTAACATGGTATCAGAGCCACTGCTCTGACCTTTCTCTTAGCAGTCTTATCTGTTCTGGTGTTACTCCACCTTTATTGCTTCCGCAGTCACAACAGCCACTGCAGCCACTCACCGTTGAACCTCTGACGTCTCTCAACCGTTGTCCTTGGGTTCCGGGCTTGCAGCCGCCATCGTTGAGGAGTCCCGCACCACACAGACCACTGCAATCACCATCTCCGTCGTGCATCTTGCTCCGATAACCTTTTTGCAGGTACCACAGTGATCGGCTCGCCTTGATCTACACATTCGTGGAAGTCTCGCAAGCATCGGAGCCTGCACGCGCCCTCACGCACCGCCCAAATAAGTCGTGCCTCAGCCACGCGCCTCACGCGCCACCCTCAGGTCCTGCTGACGTCATCAGTGACGTCATACTGCCACGTCACTTAGGGTTGACGTCATCATCCACCCTTCTGTTGACATCACCCACCACGTGCAGCTGACGTTATCGTTGACCATCGTTGACTGGACCGTTGACTTTGACCGTTGACTTTTCTACAGGGTTGACTTTTGCAGTCCAAGTCCTCCTTACCCAGTTTTTCGCGTAGATTTCATTTTTGCAGTCCATTTTTGCATATTTTGCTTCTAAATGAAGAATAAGGGCAGGTTTTCTTCTTATTGCAACAATCATCGCTGCCAATCCATCAAACGTTTTTGCAAATTTTGCAAACGTTTTGGCCACAATATTGAGACTTGCTATCATCGCAACAAATCAGCTGTTTCAATTTCTGCTGCTACTATTGCTAACACTGAGAGTGTCCAACCAATGGCTCCTGTCTCTGCACAGTCTAAGTCTTCGGGATCCACTTTCTCCATTTCCAGAGATGACCTTATAAATATCATCGCCAATGTCATTCGTATGGTTGGTAATGCATCTTATTCCTCTTCTCTCTCAACTTTATCTGGTATGTCTCCTACCTCTTGGCTTATGGATTCTGCTTGTTGCAATCACATGACACCTCACTCGTCCTTATTTTCTGACCTTAAACCTGCACCGCACCCTCTTAATATTCGCACAGCAAATGGTTCCACAATGTCTGGTCATAATATAGGTTCAGTTTCAACTTCCAACCTTTCGGTTCCTAGAGTTTTTAATGTTCCTGACCTTTCTTATAATTTATTTTCTGTGGGACAATTAGCTGAGTTGGGTTATCGCATTACCTTTGATTACTCTGGGTGCATTGTACAGGATCCTAGGACGGGACAGGAGCTTGGGACCGGTTCCAGAGTTGGGCGTATGTTTCCCGTGGACAAACTTCGTCTTCCACTTGTTGCTCCTGTTTCTGTTACTACAGCTGCTGCAGTTTCTTCCACTGACCCTTTATGGCAGATTGCAATGAAAGAGGAACTTGATGCATTATCTAAAAACCATACTTGGGATTTGGTGACACTTCCTCCTGGGAAATCTGTGGTTGGTTGTAAGTGGATCTACAAGATTAAGACTCGCTCTGATGGGTCCATTAAGCGCTACAAAGCTCGTCTTATTGCAAAAGGTTTTACACAAGAGTATGGGATTGATTATGAAGAGACCTTTGCTCCGGTTGCTCGAATCTCATCTGTTCGTGCCCTCTTAGCTGTTGCTGCTGCCAGTAAATGGGAACTTTTTCAAATGAATGTCAAAAATGCATTCCTTAATGGGGATTTAAGTGAAGAAGTGTATATGCAACCTCCTCCTGGTCTCTCCGTTGACTCAAACAAGGTTTGTCACTTTCGACGTGCACTTTGTGGCCTTAAACAAGCTCCACGAGCTTAGTTTGCCAAACTCAGCTCTACCATCTCTCACTTGGATTACATGGCCAGTCATTATGTTTGTCTTATTTCTTCGTCGCACTGACAAAGGCATTATTTTACTTCTCCTATATGTGGATGATATGATCATAACTGGTGATGACCTCAGTGGCATTAAAGAACTCAAGACTTTTCTTAGTCAGCAGTTTGAGATGAAAGATCTTGGACATCTCAGCTACTTCTTGGGTCTTGAAATCACTCATTCTACAGATGGACTTTATATTACTCAAGCCAAGTATGCCTCAGAACTCTTGTCTCGAGCTGGACTCACTGATAGCAAGACTGTTGACACTCCAGTTGAGCTTAATGCACATCTGACTCCCTCAGGGGGGGAAACCATTGTCTAATCCTTCTCTTTATAGACGCTTGGTTGGCAGCTTAGTTTATCTCACTGTCACTCGTCCAGACATTTCCTATGCTGTTCATTAGGTGAGTCAGTATTTGTCTGCACCACGATCGACTCATTATATTGTTGTTCTACGCATTCTTCGATACCTAAAGGGCACTCTCTTCCATGGTCTTTTCTACTCTGCTCAGTCTCCTCTAATTCTCCATGCATTTTCTGATACTGATTGGGCAGGAGATCCCACTGATCGCAGGTCCACCACTGGTTATTGCTTTCTTCTGGGTTCTTCTCTAATTTCTTGGCGAAGTAAGAAACAAACTCATGTGGCCCGCTCTAGTACTGAAGCAGAATATCGTGCCCCTTGCTAATACCACATCTGAGCTCCTTTGGCTACGATTGCTTCTCAAAGATTTAGGTGTGTCTACATCCTCTGCTACTCCTCTTTATTGTGACAACCAGAGTGCTATTCATATTGCTCACAATGATGTCTTCCATGAACGGACTAAACACATCGAGATCGATTGTCATTTTATCCGTTTTCATCTTGTCCATGGTGCTCTCAAGCTGATCTCAGTCTCCTCTAAAGATCAACTTGCAGATATCTTCACCAAATCACATCCTAAGGGACGCCTTCGTACTTTGGTTGACAACCTCAAGCTGGTCTCACATCCACCTTGAGTTTGAGGGGGGCTGTTAACGTGTATAATATATTGTGGGCTTTAAACCCAGTTAGGTTACTTGTATAGCACACATATTTACTTGTATAGCACACATATGCCTCATATATAAAGGCACCTATGTATATTCTTTCATCATGAAATACAATACAATCATTCAGTATTTCTAACAAAATGGTTTGTCTTGTTATTGTAGAAGACAAAAAGTAAGTTCAAGTACAATCACTTTATAAATAAGATAGTAGGCTATTGATCTTTTAATCCTTACCAAGCATTTGACACCATTCCAAAAGAAGTTATGATAAATAAAGAATAAGTGCGCTTCAAAGAAATTACTCCCATTCTCATAAAAATTTCAAAAAAAAATATTTAATATTTAATATGAAATATTTTATTTTTTTTAAAAAAAATAAAGAAAAAAATGTGTTGTCGCACACACACATATAAGAGCAAGAAACTAATCCATCTAGAATCTTGGATGAGTCTTCTTGAAAGGGATTGATCAACCCTAGAAGATTTGATAGCTTAACATTCTAATGAATAACCTAATTTAGAAAGATACCCTGGTCTTTAGACACTCACTCTGTATGTATATTTAAAGCCATTGATCATGGAAAATTTAATTAGATTCTACAATTGAAGTCCAACTTTGTGCCATGTGTCTCAAAATTTTTCTTAATTTTAATGTCAAATGTGAGACCACACCATAAATATCCATCTAGATATTCATTGTATTTACAACAATGCAGACACCAAGAGTCCAATTAAAAAGCATTTTAAAAAATGAAACACCATTTCATGTCTCACAAATTATGGAAAAACAAAAAAAAAAAAAAAAATCAATCTATGGAGATAAAAATTTAACCATCACCACCTATTGTTACGTTGGCCTTTACCCATCTAGATGATGACTTGGCCATGTTTTGACGTGGCTTTACGGGCTTTATCCTCTAAAAATTTTGTGTTCATTTTTAATTTTTATTTTATTTGTTATATGTAGTTTGGTTGGATTTGGTTAGTGGGTTTGATTTTTTGGTGGGTCAAAAAAAATATATTCCTAGGCTTCATGGAGTTGAAGCCATAAATCCAGAGTAGAGACAAGGAAATAGAGAGTTAAAATTCCATAGCAAAAAGTCATCAATATTTTTCAATAAAGATGGCAGGAAGAAAAGTTTGGGAGTATACCAATCTTACAAACTCTAAGGTTCTTTTTCAGCTCTAGCTTCTCATTTTTTTTTAGTGCACTACAAAAAAATCGGCCTATCCTAGCATTTTTTTTCCCGGCACTTTTAAAAACCGCCGTAATAGAGAAGCCTATACCAGCGCTTTTTGAAACCGCTGGTATAGGAAACCCTATTATGGCAAATCAAAACCGATGCTTTACAAATCGTTGCAATAGGAAGCCTATAATGGCAGTTTTCAAAAATGCTAGTATAGGAAGCCCTATTGCACTAGAGTAGCCAAGCCCAACATGAAATCTCAGCCAAAACAGCCCATGTGTGTAAACTGACCTCGCTAGAGAACTCCATTCAGTTCTGCCTTCCGTTGGAGGTCACCTCAAGAAGCAACCAAGCTCCTAAACCAAAATAGGAGCTGGCCACCTGTCCCACTGCCAACTCTGACGTGAATAGTACCAGAGGCTGACACCTATAGGCTAATGGGCAATAAATACACTTCTTCCTCAAGTTTTGGTCATAACTCAAGGAAGCCATAACCAAGACCTCCAAGCTCATGAAATCCTCAACCAAATAGTTTATTTTATTACTAAAAATATATGTAATTGGTTCATGAACCAAGCCCATGAATCCTAAAAGGAAAAATTTGAGAACATGTGGTTTGGAGGACATAAAGGAATCTCCAGCGGAACCCTTTGAAGTGGACTTAAACTTTGACACCTAGCTTGGGGTGTTGAATCCTACTTCGTAGGGTCCAAATCTCAATTGCAGCACTAGGATTCCTCCTTAATACTTGTCTTAATCCCATTGGCTGAACACAATCTCAGCAAGCTTAGCATTTAATGCAAGATTACCCCAAATACTACCCATGTGTGACATTGCCCAAAGAAGCAAAACAGCCCCAAAAGCAAATCTCCCATTTTAAGCCAAATCCTAGGATAATTATATCAGCTATTCTACCCCTGAATCAGTCCTATGTTTTTGGACTTTTGCTAATCAATCTCTTAAGCTTCACTATGAAAGGGAACTACCATCAACTCATGGGACACAACAAATCTTATCATAAAATTCCTCACCCATCATGCTATTTTCAACCCATAAGTCAGTCCCTTAGTTCAGAAACTAGCCTTTGTTCCATAAATGCTCATATACACTTACCCAAAAACATCACATTCCATCTTCTCGAAAAATCCCAGCACCTTAAAATACCAACCAACCCCCTCTGAAATTTCTAATTTTTCTCGTCACTTTGCTTGTGGTTCAACTCTCCCCAAGCTCATAAATCATTCCTCTTAGCCCACACTCACTTAGTCTCAGACATTCCTTTTCTTTTTCTACATATTGACAGCCCATAAATGTTTCCTAATCAGTCACAAACAACTCTTTAACTATTAAAGTCCTAGCCTCAACATTAACTCCATCACACCACCACAAGCTTAAATACCCATTCACTCAAAATAGCCTACATTACACCATTCATGCCCCACATATAGATATTCTTAGTTCAATATGTGCTGCACTGACCTGGAATCTCTCTCTCCCTTCATTCCATCCTATTTTTTTCCCTTTTATTTGTAATTATGAAGCCTTTAATCCTTGTTTATTGTTATTATGATGAAAGCCGTGATGTTTTGGATACTATGGAAGTTTTCCCTTATGTTGACTTAATAATAATAAGGAAAACATATGATTTTTACCATGTAAATACACTTATTAACTTGTCAGACGTCTATCGCTGGAGGTCTGTCACATTCATTGCTGGACTGTTTTTCCTCTTGTGTACTTGTTATAATGGGCCTACTTTTACATTAACCAACTATGGAAGAAATGCATAATTTTTACCGTTGGACGTTTCTCTTGCTTACCACTAGACTATTATTTAAGCACTTGTTGTAGGCACATGTTGTGGTGGGCCATTCTTTGTGCTAGCTTATCTTTGAAGGAGGTATTTTGGGGCCTTATTATAATATTTGTTGGATGCAACCCTAACTTTGAGCAAAATGGGCCTTTTACACTTCACCAATAGCCTTTGGGCCATGTTTCGAGCCTAAAGTTAAGTCTCAGTTTTGACTCACCTAACATCATGTGGGCAATGAATAAAAAATGCCCCCAACACCATATAGCCTTTTAGCAAAATAAGACAATTGGGTTTATTTGAATTTGAGAAAGAAGTAGAAGAGAGGGGAAGGAAGGATGGAGAGACATAAAATATTGTGATTTATAAGACATAGTAATTGATTGATACTAGGGAAGTTTGCTTTTATGTACTGGTTGAAGAGTGGTGTAACTTTTGCTAAGCAGTTTTTAGTTTGTTAATTATGAGTGACTTTATCAGTAAACTGAATAAGTTGGATAGGGCAACATGAGAGTGCCCACTTGAAGGAAATAAGTTTGAAAGATGTAGCTTATTTAATTGAACTTATTTAAGGGTTCTACTAATATAGAATATGATATCTAAAACATGTTTCTCATATAACTTAATGTATTGCTTGGGTCTTTTTAGGAGAGTTAGAATTAAGGTTTGAACCTTTTCTCTACACTTTTTACCACACTAGTCTAAGAACCTTACTGCAATTCAAGGCTGTTTTTGGTGCTAGACCTGCTCATTATTTGGTCTAGACTGTGTGGTAAAAATACTTGTTTTACTTTGTGGGGAGCTACTCTAGCTTGCCTTTTATGGACCATTTGGGGGGAAATAAATTTGAGAGTTTTTGAAGGAACAGAATGTTCGAATGCTTAACTGAAATCTCAAATTTTAAGTGTGTTTTAATTGCTAATGTGGCACTTGGTAGTAATACTAGTGATATTGTGTCATTCAGCTACTAACTCTGTTGTTTAGTACACTAATCCATTGTGTGTTTCTTAATTCGTAGGATGGTGATGGTGATTCTACAGTGAATATCCAGTCTCCCAGTGCTCAGCGCTTATCATTTGATGATACGCAATAGGCGATACTTTGGGCACCTATTTTGGAGTAGTTACTGTGACATTTTGATATTTAAAATAAAATTTCAAAGTTTGATATATATATATATACACACACATCATAGTTGGAAACTTTATTATAACATTCTAGACAATTAGAATGTATTCTTTTGTGCAGAACATTCTATATAGTTAGAATGTATTCTTTTGTACAAGACATTCTACATAGTTGTGCAGAATATATTATTTTGTTCATAACATTCTAGGCACTTGGGATGTATTATTTTGTGTATAACATTCTAGACGTTTGGGATGTAATTATTGATATGGTGTAATTAAATATATTTAGTTTCTTGGTTTAATGTGGTATTGTATTTGCTATTGGAAAATATGAATTGTGATTCATTATAGTTGCTATAAAATAGGTATTGGAAAATATGTATTGTAGGTACATTACAAGAGCTAAAAAAAAAAAAATTTTAAAATGACCTATTCAGGCACTTTAAAAACCGCTGGAATAGGGTTTGAGCATAGGGAATGGGCATATGCCCTATACCAGCGCTTTTGAAAGCGCTGGCATAGGCAGTACCTATTCCAGCATTCTCAAAAGCGCTAGTATAGGTCTTAAATGAATATAATTTAAAATGCCTATACCAGCGCTTTTAAAGTGCCAGAATAGGTTCTTCCTATGCCAGCGCTTCCAAAAGCACTGGTATTGGCATTTTAATTATATTCATTGCAGACCTATACCAGCACTTTCGAGAACACTAGAATAGGTACTGCCTATGCCAGCACTTTCAAAAACGTTGGTATAGGTTATATTCATATTTCCATAAGGGCTGTCTCAACACAAGTAAAAACACCAGAATATGGTCTGAAAAGTGCTGGGACCTATCCTAACTCTTTTGAAAAGTGTCGGTACAAGTCCGGCAACCCTATACCGACTGTCACTACGCGGCAGTTTGAAGCGCCAAGATAGGAATTTTGACCCTATTCCAGCGCTTTCTGTGGCTATCCTAGCGATTTTGCAAACGCTGGGATAGCCCCATTTTTTTTGTAGTGGTGGTGTAATATTATGCTAGTTGTGTGAGTTTTGCAGAAGGCTATAAAAAAAATCTTGCAATTAAGAAGATAGAAGGGGTATGGTCCGTATGAAATTGGGAGACGGAGCTAGTAAATCAATGTTGTTAGATTGTAACTTGCTGAAGATCTAAATGTGTGGATTTTATATATATATATATATATATATATATATATATATACGGGGCTGGTAAATCAATGTTTTTATATATATGTGTGTGAAAGTCCCTCCTAGAGAATCTTGAACCTCGAACCTTTATGATCGTAAATTTGTGTGTATTTTTATGATTTTTTTATATATATGGATGATTTTGTCCAATCCAACATTAGTAGTAAATGTGAGAGTAAGTTCATCACTCGATTGAGTATGCACCTATTTAATTCTTTAATAAAATGTTTTTCTTTCTCAAAGTCTACCAAGTCAGTCAGAGAGGAAAAATTATTGAATACTTCGGGAGTACCATAAATGCATACTTCCCTTTTTCACATGAATTGTAAGTCCCACCATAAATTTATAGTACTCCGAGAGTACCCAATAATTATCCGTCAGAGAAAAATTTTGATATAACCTTGATGACACGTCTTACTTTTAATTTCACACTTATTTTATTTGTCTATTCTTTGTTTCGTGGCGCTTGGGTTTTTCTAAAGTTATTAAATGAACATGGGGCGATCCCTTTAATTTATTCTACTAAAGTTCATTCATTTTCAGGGTCTAATTATTTCATTAAAATTCTCTCAAAAAAATTATTATTTCATTAAAAAAATTGAAATAAACTTGTTGCCACTTCATTGTTCTAATTTCACACTTGCTTAGTTAGCTTTTGCCGCCTTTTTGTTTGGTGACCCTTTTGTTTACCAAGAGTTGTCAAATGCATGCATAACAGTCTTTTCAAATTATTTGATATAAGTAGGTGACAATATTACCAATTCTACACTTACTTATTTATGAGCTTTTTCCCATTCTCTGTTTACTTACACTTAGACATGACAAAATAGGTAGGGATCCCACATCTAACCTGTACCCAAAGGAAAATACTTGACATGAATTTGATTTTTTTTACCCGAAGTAAAAACGGGTTGACTTGTGTTCTGGCCCAATATTTTGCAGGTCAACCCAACTCGATCTAGCTAACTTTTGACCTGTCTATTTTTTAAAGATATGGTTGATTTACTTGTTTTTTTTTTTTTTTTGGGTTTTACAATTCACAAGTCAAACTCAATCAACAAATAAATAATGCTAGTGCCGTGTGATTATTATTATTTAAAAAAAAACATCATTTTTTTTTTTTTTTTGGAACAACGCTATTCAAATATAATTGTCTCAAGAAAACAATTAAGACATTTAGCTAGTTGCATGCAAACAAATTGAAAGATGAATGATTGAAGCATTCTTCTCCCTTGAATACCGTTATAATTAAGTAAAGATTTTTAGATATCAAATGATAAAGTACATGCCAAGATAATCTAATTGTAGTAAAATCAAAAACATATATTTGAAATTATAGGCATGAATGAGAAACATTTATAAGTGTAAAAAGAGTAAAGTTGAAGTATATCAATGAAATTGGCATAAATTATGGATGCTTATGCCTATTTTTTGACAGTCCATAACTAAAATAAACTGCTTTTCAAAATAAAAGATGATGCTTCCTAGAATGTGTATTGCTTAACAATGACATGATATTCATAAAAGAGACCATGTATAAATAAGTAAACAATCAAACTTTGAGGTATATTCCCAAACTGAAATAGAGTGTTAATCACAGTGCATTTAAAATTAAACACAACTATTAGATTATTTTTCAAGATATTAGATTATGAAATTAGTTTTCAAGATTCTTATATGTTTTTTATTCTTTGTCAAATTAGATATGCAATAAGACATTTGTAAATTTTTTTCTCTGTTTTGGGATATTGATGTTGTGTAGAAGTGAAACTTGTGTGTTTTTTTTAATTAGATTTTCAAAGGGTATATGTACTAGACTCCTTTGTGTTTGTGCAATTTTATTTTGGCTAGTGATGTTGAGATTAATATAATTTTATAATTATTGAACAAGTATCAATTTGTTATGCTAAGCTCTTTCTTGAAATGAGTGATGAATTCAAAGTAATGCATTTCACACAAAGTAATTTGCTACATAACTAACCGAGTGGCAAATAATTTTTTTTTAATTTATGCAAAAAAATAAGGGTCAACCCTACCCAACCCAACCCGACCTGTAACCCAATTGACCCAACCTTTTTCTAACCCGCTTAAAATGACCATTTTTTACCCAAACCCGATTGACCCGACCTACCCGATTTGCCACATCTACTTTCACTTGGGTTTATCAAAAGTTGTCAAATATATATGTAGACAAACTCCTTAATTTCTTCTTTGAGAAAAGTAAAGCCTTTCTCAAATTCTACCAAATTATTCCATAAAAATTATAATTTATACAAGCTTGGTGACAGGTCATTGTTCCAATCTCACAATTGCCAATTTATTAGCATTTGCTTACTCTATGTTTACCAAGAGCTTTGTAGCTCATTTGGTAGGCACTTCCAAGTGTTTTTAACAAAAAAAATTCAGGATTCAAATTCTTCATCTCCTCACTATCGAATTATCCCCAAAAAAAAAAAAACTTGCTCTATGTTCTTTTTTGGGCCACTTGATTAAGGGTTAAAGGTCAATTAAGTTTGAAGTGCATGTCGATACTGTATTTTGTCCAGCCTTAATTAATGTACCAAAATATTGATTTAAACCCTAAAAGGGTGAAAATCACGTATTTAAAACCAAAAGTATGGAACTACGTGAAAAAATCCTATTTATTGCTCTATGTTCTTTTTTGGGCCACTTGATTAAGGGTTAAAGGTCAATTAAGTTTGAAGTGCATGTCGATACTGTATTTTGTCTAGCATTAATTAATGTACCAAAATACTCATTTAAACCCTAAAAGGGTGAAAATCACGTTTTTAAAACCAAAAGTAGGGAACTACATGAAAAAATCCTATTTATCTTGACTAGCCGACAAAACAAACAATCCAAGATTTCAAAATTCCAAACTTGCCAATGGTTGGTGACGACTCCTTAAATAAAAATAAGAAAAAGAGACTTGCACTTACACACACCTCAATCTAGAAACACATGCACACTTAAACACGTCTCCAAAGCACCCAATATGGAAACCCAGGGGAAAGAATGCCCTTTTGGGGGGAGTTCAGGTTTTTTTTGGGAGCATCCCAATGCATATAAAGTATAAATACATAACACTCAAACCAATGCTTTCAAGTTAACAATCTTTTTATTGGATGTGAATTTTGATAAATCCGCCATTAAACTGCATTTTGTTATTATATCTTCCATTTTGTTGTTATATCTTTCAAAATTTCAAGAAGATCAAAGATCAATAGCTATATCATTATTTAAATGTTTAAATTTTCTATTTTTTGTAATCTTAAATTATGCATTAAAAGTACATTTATAGATTGAATATTAACTAATATCCAATTTGAATGAAATTTGATATTCATGTTAAAAATGTAAAGAACATACAATCTAACAGTTAGATTTTCAAAATATATAGTCATGTAAATGTTTAAATTTCAATTTTTTGTAATCTTAAATTATGCAATAAAAGTACGTTTATAAATCGAACAGTAATTAGCATCCAATTTGAATGACATTTGACATTCATGTTAAAAACGTAAAGAACATGCAATCTAACAGTTAAATTTTTTAAATATATAGTCATGTTAATATTTTAGTGAAAGTTTAAAGGGTTTCTCTCCAACCATGTCTTGTTGAGACCAACCATGTTTTGTTTGGCCAATCAGGGTTATAAAAAGCCCCAGATTAGATTACCAAACATTATCAAATGCATAGGATAGTAACTTTTAACCTTTTTTATTTATTTTTCAAGAAAAATATTCTTACTCAAATTCTACCATATTTAGTAAAAAAATAATTGATACAAGTTAAATGACCCTTTGGACTTCTAATTTCGCACTTGGAAATGTATTATATATCATTCGCCCAATCTTTGTCTGAGGTGCAACTTATGTGAATTTCGATCACTTTTAGTCAACAAGTATTCGTTAAGGGTTCAAATCATAAAAAATTTAAAATTACAAGGTTTAATTTGATTGTTCACAATTTAATTTAAAAACGAAGTAAAACCTTAGGTTTATTTTATATTTACACCTAGAATCTTAAAGTCTCCAAATTTAAAAATAAACCTACTACTAAATCTTTGTATGAATTGCAAACAATATAAAACCATCACTGTTCCTTAAAGGTAAGCTTAGGCGACTTTTTTTGTTCAAGTTTTCTGCAAAGAGATCAACGTGGGTGAGTGTTAGTGTATAAGTGTATGCAAAATTCTTGAGTATCAATAAAATGAATTCCTCATTCGGTTCTTTCGTTTTTGTATTAGGTGGTTACACCAAAATAACATCATTCTTGAATTAAATATATGTGTTCACTTCTTGAGTGCAAACTTTGTCACTGTGATAACGCTTCAACTTGCTTGTATTGTTTGTCTGAAATTCTGATCACCATGGCAACATCTTTGGCTGTGCCGACATTCTTCAAGCACGATTTTCCATTATTCTCCTCTTCAAAGAAAAGCCCCACCATTGTTGCCAAGAAAAATGGCACCATTGCCCGTAAGTAAAATTATCAAAACATTTGTATGATTGGCAATGTGACAAAGCCACATAGTAGTGATTGATGCAATTACAACCACTAAAACTTTTCTGTAAAAAAAAATATATATATATATATATATATATATTATTTTTGAAATATTGTTCATTACATCCATTGAAACACTCTTTAATGAAACAAGAATATTTTTATTTGATAATAATATAATACTATTGCCTTTACTTGGTTTTTCAATTATCTTTGTATTATAATTATTATGTAAACAGTAAAAAGTAAAATTGGAGATCAAATCTAGCCCTAGAAGTCCTTATTGCTCTTTTCTTGGCACAAGGCCTTACTATTTTGGCAATTATACATCACCACGTTTCCTTTTTTGTATTCAAGATTTTAGACTCAATTAAAATTATGCTCTTAATAAAGTTTGTGGTAATTTTCACTTCGCTGCTTAAAGTTTAAAAAAATTTATTTGATCCTTCAATGTTATATATCTATCATTTTGATTGGGAGCCCTTCCACCCATACCTATGTTGATGTGTCCGCTATGTGACGCCTAAGCCTATCACACACATCTATTTAGTCTGTCCAACCAAATTATGGCATATCATTTTCATTATTCCATGTCAATTAAATAACTTTTAAAACTTGAAAATTTGAAATAAATTCTCTAAAAAATATAAAATTACATAAAC
Source organism: Quercus ilex subsp. ballota (assembly GCA_032727855.1). Lineage (NCBI taxonomy): Eukaryota > Viridiplantae > Streptophyta > Magnoliopsida > Fagales > Fagaceae > Quercus > Quercus ilex. The sequence continues at coordinate 29,206,145 of CM064912.1, read as the reverse complement.
TACCCCACCTAGTAGCCAATAGACTCAAATCCACCCAGCACATAAATCCAATATATTCAAATCAGACCCGATCTGATTCAATACCCTACCTAGCAAAGGAAGAGAGAGACTAAATCTGCTTCTTTATTTGTCCAGAATCTCCAACTTGTACTCCTCTTTGAGAACCACAGCAATTTCCACATTGTCTAAGGTATATACCCAAGCCCAAATCCTTCTTAGAATTGTACATCAGGGGTTATCTATAAAGGATCAATTTTGGGGAAGCTCTAAATATTGTTGGAGTGGACTCTTACCATGACATGATAGAACCAAATTCTACCATAGTTCGGACCTCATGGTTGCGTTGTTGGTCCAGTTAGGGTTAGGACTGGCACTTGTTACCTGGAAGTATGGTTGCCATCAATGCCATCTCTTTTGGTATTTAACTCTCTTTTTTCTTTCTTGAAAGGAAATCCATAAATGTTGAATTATTTTTAACTTAATGATGTGGCACAATTTAATTGGATGAGGATTTAGTGGACTCAAAATTTACTTAATTTTGAATAATATACGTCATTCTGAGCTTACTTTTTGCATTTAACAGCCACTTAAGTACAGGTATGGACGGAAGGACTCCCAATTAAAAAACTAGCATGTTACCCGTGCTTACGCACAGAAATGATAAATTATAATGGTATATTAGTTTAGGTTATTAAATATATAAGATATTTGTTCGACCAGGATAGTTGGAGATATTAAAATAATTTTCCCTTGCAATTTAATGATATTGGTTACGCCATGCCAAATTTCTCATTACACTTTTGTTATGTATATAATTTTAAAAATCAATATTGGACACTACATATACAATATCAATTCATTATCACTCTCCGTGAAATTTTACTGAATACAACACAAAATAAAATAATAAATTGGCTCAATAATATCTCTTAAATTGAATGAAGATAGGTACATGGGATCGTTTAGATTAATTACAGTTTATTACATTCAAGATTTTCACATACAAAATATGTAAATAGAAACAGTATTAAAAAAAAACACTCATTGGTTCAAAAAAAAAATCTAAACAATTTAATTTGTATGAAAAGCTAACAAAGACAAAATCTAATTTTAATTCTAATCAGATTTTCTCTAAGCTTTGTTTATATATATATATATATATATATATATTACCTAGGTTTATTTATATTAGACTCCTCGTTTTTTATACTAAATTAACTCACTTGGAACAAAAATTTAAAAGCTTAGATTGGATGAGACACATGACGCAAAATTAGACTCTAATTGAAGTCCAGTTTGAAATCTAATTGAATTTTCTCTCATTTTACCTATTAATATATATATATATATATATATAGGTAATGTTAGGGGCCAAATCAAAATTGCCCCAAACTTTAAAGGTTTAATTTATAATTTAGTAAAGATTTTATTAATTCCAAAAAATTATTAAAATTCTCACTAATTTCATCAATTACATTAAAGTCATATGTTGAAATCAATGTGTTGTCATATTCACTAGTTTCACTAGTCAAATGCAATCATTTAGAAGAAAAAAATGCTATTGTTATTTTCAATCTCTCTCTCTCTCTCTCTCTCTCTCTCTCTCTAAAATTATTTTGCTTTTGTCTTTGACATTTTTTATTTTTTTGAAGAGTTTGTCTATGACATTTTATTCATGGTTCAAAATGAAAATATAACTATGGTATCCAAAAGTACCAAGGTTTCTTATTAAATTTAAACCTTCATTCATATTTGTTTCTCCCAAAAAATTAAAAAAAAAAACCTTCGTTTATATATTTCTTCTCCTAAATTCCATCACCTTAATTATCTTTTATTTATTAGTTTACATAGTCCTATTTTTTAACTTGGAGTTACGTGAATTAAATTCTTTGATTTAAACATAATATATGTTTTTAGCTCTTTAATTATCTTCTTTCTCCAAAATAAAAAAAATCTCTTTAATTATCTTGATAACATATTCTTATCATAGGATTGACAAAAGACTATGCTAACATTATATTCTTATAAGCAAAAAAAGTATGTGCTGAAGCCTTTAGCTTGTCCCAAGTCGAAGGCTAGGGGTCGTAGCTATATAATGGGAATATATACTTCTTTATTAGTAGCAAATATTCAAAATGAAGACGGCAAAAAAGAAAGAAAAAAACAGTTTAAAATAAAGATTCTTGACTCCGTAAAGCATATATATATATATATATAGTATATATATCTTTTGCAATAATTGTGCACTTTGGAATCGATCTCAAAGTCATACATATATCCTCCGACGACATGCAGTGACATTGTTTTCTCTTCTTTGAAGGGTTGATGTTGTTCAAGTGGACACTTGGATGAATTGTTCTTCGCCAGGAAAGACCCTGAAATGTGACTGGATTGTCCGTGGTTGCAATTCTGGCGAAACTCTTATTCGAGCAACGAGGTACGTAGAGACTTTTTTTTGTCCATAAATTGGTTAATTTTCTTCCTATCATGCAATTTACTTATCAAACTTTTGAGTATCAAATGTGGGCCAAAATGGGGTTTTACCCCTTTCTCAAAAACTTTCCAGCAAAATGTCTCATATTTGAAACTATTTAGAAATATGACCCTATTTTGAAACTCGATTTTTAGAAAATCAAGTTTCAAATATAAAACTCAATTTTTGGACAATCGAGTTATAACGAAATTGAACTTAGAAAAAAAAAAATTTCTGGAACTCGAGTTCCACAAAAAAAAAAAATAATAATAATAATAATAATAATTTAATTTTAAGTTCGCTATAACTTGATTATTCAAAAATCGAGTTTCGAAATAGGGACATTTTTCTAAATAATTTCAAACATGGGGCATTTTGTTAGGAAGTTTGGGCGAAAGAGGCAAATGCCCATTTTGGCCATCAAATGTGCATGCAATAAAAAAATAAATAATTGACATAGCTTAGAATAAGAAAATATTTGAAAGAACGCGAGCAGGAGGAGAAAGTGAATGATTAACGTGGTTCGGCACTTCGGCTTTACAAGTTTGCATCCATGATGAAATGCCCCCAAGGGATATATTTTTATTATTAAGCACTAGCTATGTGTTAGCTTCTCCCAAAAAAAGGCTCTATGTGTTACCAACTTACAATAAAGGCATCGCAATATATTGAAAGATGTAGAGAAGGGAATAAGTTGGAAGCCAAAAGAAAAAAAAAAAAAAAAACACCTCTATGTGTTATAACATGATCAGAAGGAAAGATGACAAGAGAAGAAAGATACATGTGTGAAGATCATTTTGCTTTTAAAAAAAATCATATTTGAGAAGGACGCGTGAAAATCCACATAAATTTGTCAAGACACTGCCCACAACAAGGAATAAGTCAAGATTTAAGACCTTTAAGAGTAGTTGACAAAATGATAAAAATAGGCGAACTAAGGCCTTCATCATTAGGAGAACCCACAGGAGCCTTGCTCACATATCTTTTTTTTTTTTCTTTTTTTTAGAATACTAAGTATTTTTAAAACACGCAAGGGGAGAGGGGAAAATGTTTTTTAAAGAAATTTACAGTGGGATGACTTTGATATTAATTAGTACAAATGAGATGACTTTGATATTATGATAGAAAATGCAAGATATATAACTCTATAATACCATGTTAGAATAAACACAAGAAATTAATGTGATTCAGCCTTAAAATTAGTTTATATCCAATAGAAAGCCTATAACGAATTCTTAATTTTTGAGGCCCATGTGTTACAAGAAACTTATTGAAAAGTATATATATATATATATATATATATATATATATAGAGTATACTAACCATATGCTATCCTAGATTACCCTATGTAAAACTTGTAGCATAGTTAGAAACTTAGGATTGCTTATACAAATAGGATTAGAATTTCTAGTTCTATAAATTTAGACTAGAATAATACTGATGATACCAAAAATTGTCAGTGAGCCACACGGTTCTCACGTGCTCTTGACAGAACCTGCGAAACGGAAACAAAGAAGACCTTGCAGAGGGTACTGATGTGGTACCGGCCAAAAATACCCTCCGAATGTTAAGTTAGAGAGAATTTTTACAACTCTAGAGTGCTAGAGCTTGGAGAATTACACGTACCTTAATTTGTGAGGGTTTTGGGGTTTTTATAGTAGTGTAGAGCTGACCTTAATTTCTTGGTGGAGAGAGTATTTCCTTGTAGGGAAGATCTTCATCAATATTCGCAATTTACAGGATTATTTCCTTATAGGGATGCCTATAATTATGGTGGGGCATGGAGCACAAGATATTTCCATACCAGAATCCTTGGAGACTACCCATGCCACGTGGGTACCATGTAGATGCCATAAGGATGACACATGGCTTCAACAGACCGTCTCCTTTTTATCCATTCACTCAAAAGTGCCTGTCCGTCTCCTTATCTTTCCATACGTGTCGCCGATCCGTCTACCAGCTTTGTTACACCAACTGTATCGTCTCCTTTGGTTATCTTGTCTCTAAAGTCTGACCTCGTTAATTCAATCCGTCTATCTTGGGATTTACCCCTATCAAATACAATTGACTTGATTTTGAAATCTTTAACTTTTTGAAGTTTGATTCTTTCTTATTCATTGGTATTATAGTATTTCGCTAGAGCTTTCCATAAGACCAATGCTAGAAACACACACACACAAAACAATAATAAATAAAAATCTTTTTTTTCATTTTACAATTTGTTGAAGTGGTAATTTGTACGTAAGTGGTAAATATCATTTAATTTATATGAACTCACCACTAACACTAATTTTATTTATATAAATTATATCATGTAATTTTAAAAGTTCTAAAAAAAATTGAAATTTTTCCATGTCATTGGACTTGTGGATTCCATAATATATGGTGGTTGTTTTCTGTTGGCTGTATGTAGCCTGTATATGATGATTAATAAGAAGACAAGAAAATCACCGTTCGTAAAGGAAGTATGGGCAGAGATTGAGCCTCACGGTATGAATTGTGACGCTATTATCAATGTGGACAAGAAAAAACTCCTGCAATTTGATGTTGATACAGCAGATTATGTCAGAACAGGTTTAGCAGCAAGTTCTTAAAACTTGGAAATATATGTGAAGGTTACAACAACATCCACTGGTTTTTGCATTTGTTGAAGCAATCACTCCGTACCTACTTCAAACAACTCACCTTAATGTTCCTGACATTTGCAGCCTTTATGGGAATGATTTGGATATCAATCAGCATGTGAACCATGTAAAATACATTAGCTGGATTCTTGGGAGAAAATTGCTTTTTGCCCCTTTCAAAAAAAAAATCTAGCGTTTTGCCCTCTTTTTCAAACTAATTAGAAAAATGCCCCTCTTTTGAAAATCGAGTTTCTGAAAATCGATTTAGGCCCTATAGCGGCGTTCTTAAGGACCCTATAGTGACGTTTTAAGGACCTATAGTGACGTTTTGTAACTCGATTTTCATAAAGTCGAGTTACATGAAATTTTTTTTCTTTTTTTACCTATAACTCAACTTTATGAAAATCGAGTTACAAAACGTCACTATAGGTTCTTAAAATGTCACTATAGGGTCCTTAAAAATGCCTCTATAAGGCGATTTTCAAAAACTCGATTTTCAAAAGAGGGGCATTTCCCTAATTAGTTTAAGAAAGAGGGCAAAATGCTAGATTTTTTTTTTTGAAAGGGGCAAAAAGCAATTTTGTCCTGGATTCTTGAGGTAGGTCCAACTGCCGTGCATATTCACTTTTCTTCTTGCTTTTTGGTGCTAGGTAGGTCCAACTGATAAACTTGTTGTGAAATGAGATTCAAACAATCATAGTAAAAGCAAGTCAATGAAGGAACTCTTACAAGAATATATTTTCATTTAGATCGATCACATATAAGAAAGATGTAGAGTGATCACAATAAAATGCAATACAAATATCAATATAAAGAGTTGAAATAACACCTAGTATGACTATCAAAAGAAAAACACTAATCACATCTACGCTATAGCGCAAAAGGATTAGCCTAATCATAAATTGAGGCTTTTTATAGTTGTTTATAAAGCTCAAACGAATCCAGTATATGCCAATGTGGCATTCAACAGACACCCACATAACACAATTAAATAATTCAATTCAATATCCAATCATATATGAGGCATCACAATCGCCCTCACTTAAATCCTGGACATCCTTGCAATACCCATGTTATGGGATAGTGTTTCCAAACCCACAAAGGGTAATTAGGTAATGCTTTGATTTCATTTGTAATGACTTAATGAAAAATGCTAGTCGCATCTACTCTATACCTTAAAATAAATAATTTAGTCATGATTGAGACTCGTTGTAGTTGTTTACCATCCTCCTACCATATGTGCCATAAATAAATGATGGTTTGACATTGCAACAGTAGTACTACCGCAGTACTGATGGATATGAGAATCACGACTTGAGAGAACTGAGATTTTAAGGTATTCTCTAGGACTGTCCATGGGTCGGGTCGAATCGGGTTTGGAGTTGACCCACAACATACCCAAATGGCTCGAGTGAACATAATATAGACCCGCAACCAACCATATGTTCATATCGAAACCGATAGCTCGAGACTTCGGTTGAGCGGGTTGGATCCGTCGGGTAATATCGGGTTTGAAACAAAAGAAGAAAACTAAGAAATCACAACCCAAGCAATACAGAATTCAAAACCCAGAAGAACACAAACACGGAGAAATCAAGCCAAAAACACAGAATCAGCACCAAAAGGACATAGAGAAATCAAGCCAAAAGAACACAAAAATCAAAACCCAAAAGGACAGAGAAATCAACCCAAAGAACACAGAGAAATCAAAACCCAAAGGACACAAACTGCAGAAATCACACGGCACAAAGAAGAACTCAAATCTATGGACTAAAACGAAGAAAGAAAGAGAGATATAACACTAAACCGGCACCACCATCATTCCCCTCACCCATCATCACCACATCCATCACAAGATCAGTGCAAAATCTATATAAAATAAAATTACATTTTTTACTGACCCACCATAACATGCACAAGATCAAAGGATATTTCAAGCAAATTAGAGGAGGCTTCGAGAGTTGGGTTTGAGCAGCTTGACGACAGTCGCGGCAATAGGCAAACTTGATGATGGCGGCGGCTATAAGAAGGGTTAGGGTTAGGGATTTGAGATCGAGAGATCAGCGGAGGGAGAGAGAGCATGAAAATAGAGTTCTAAGGGAGAGAGAGCGTGTTCTGAAATATGAAACTTCTCATGGGTTGGAATTTTTGCCTTATTTTTAAACTTCTCACCGGTCAAGTCGGTTTCTAAGGGTTTGAGTTGTGGAACCCGAAACAGAACCGAAACCCGAAAATTTATCTCTAACTAACCCGCATCCAACCCGTTTGGGCAGTCAAATCCGCCCATGGGTCTTCGAGTCGAACGGGTGAGTCAGGTCTAACAAGTTGATGGACAGCCCTAGTACTCCTATATAGTTAGTCTCGTAATGAAGGTTCTACTAATGATGTTTATTTCCTAGATAGAGAAATGTGAAATGGACTTGTCACTTCATTCTTTTTAGTAAAAAATCAATAAAACCATATGAAATTATATTTTAATAAATAAAATAAACGTTACAATCTAAATATATATATATATATATATATAATTCTTTGACTCTCAGTTTCAAACTAATTTTAAAAAAAAAATTGCAAAGGAAAAGAACTAAATTAAACCCTTCAATCTAAGTTTGAAGAATTCATGACAAGATAAGAAGGTATTAAGCACCTTTTTCGCTCAATCCGAAGATTTGTCTCTTAGTTAGGAATTGATGGCTAATTATAATTTCATCATTATATCAAACAAAATTATTCCTTAACACCACACCATACATAATATAAACAAGATCAGAAAAATAAAACATGAGATTGAATAATGAATTAAAACCTAAAATCAATAAGAAAAATGTTAGTCCATATGGAATAAATTTTGGATAGGTACAAGCACTGGCGGAATGCAACCGTAAACCTTAATAACGGATGATTATCATTAAAACATACATGGGTTCATCCACAAACATCGGGGAAGATTTGAATAATTATTTTCAACATATCCTAAAACTATCTTGAATCCATTCATCATTGACATCCGAGAAATTGTCTTATGTGAATTGGATGATTGTGCATAACATCACACATGTGAAAGTGAACATATCTTTTTCTTTTCTTTTCTTTTCTTTTTGAGAATGGAAAGTGAACATATCTTAATTCATGTGATCATGCATTTCATGATTTATGTCAATTCAATTTAAGAATCACTTTTTCCCTCAAAAAAAAATTCTGAGAATCACGCATGAACTCTTTAAATTGCATTTATGTTATAATTATTTGATCCACATGTTGAAATTACAAACAAGGAAAGTTTGTTTAGAAGTTCTACAAACATGTACTTCTCCAAATAATGAGTTTGACTATGGATCACTTCAAAGTTTTCTCTTCCCGATCATAGATTTTATCATGGGTCAGGACTCCATGTTCTCCCATGGATCCATTAGCCTTCTCCCTATTTTGATGAGGAGGAATTATGTACCATTAATTGAGGAAATTGTAATTATTAAAGACAATAGAGTGACCGTTCCCTAGAGGAACTCAGGGGAGAGGTTTATTGAACCATAAAAGGGAGAGGTTCAAGGTTTTTAAGGTCGAACCGTGATGACGTCATAATTAATTTAATAATTAATTAAAGCCTAAATATATATATATATATATATATATATATATATATATATATATATATATTAAATTTATAAAACTAGCAAAATTGACTAATATATCTATATATGTGAGGGAAATTTAATAATTTTCAAGCATATATTTAATAATTAAATAAGAAAGTTAATAAAATAAAATAATAACCATGAAAATATTAAAATTTATAATTAATTTTTGAAGTAAAGTTGAATATATTTGAAGGATTTTAATTATAATTTTTTTTATTCCTTGTAAGAGATGGATAATTTAATTAAGTGGAATAAAATTGTGTTAAGTTGTTTTTATAAAATAAAAATTAAAAAAAAAAAATTGCTAAGGGGTTGGACCGCACGGTTCTTGCCACCGGTTCGTGCGGTCCAACCCCGATTTTAGGGGTTCATGGAATTGCCTTCTTTATGCTTAAAAAACTGATTTTCATCCCTGAATAGTTTTAGACCCCTTAAACCAACCAGATCAACCTAGTTAATTAGCCAAGTGATTAACTTAGTCAAGTTATGCAATTCTAGGTTATCACAAACATACAATCATATCAAAAATATAAAGCAGCGGAATAATAAATAATACAATGATATGATCACTCAGAAAACCATACGGTAAAAACCTGGAGAGGATTTGACCTAGTTATCCTCAAGGTAAACTGAATCCACTATGCGAAAGAATCGAAATTCATACAAAAGGACTTACAAGCTCCCCGTTCGACTTCCTAATGCTACTTGCCAGTAGAACTTACTGACACGACCACGTGCAAGTTCCGAATCCACGAACTCCTTCTTTCTTGGATTCTCCAATCAGCTACAAGCACCCACGCTTGTTATTCTTTAAACTCCAATGGCAGCAACCGAGTTGATCATCAAGATATTGAAATAATCTCTATCTTGAAAACCCTAAGTTTATGTGAAGGAAAGCTCCTCAATGATCTCACAAGAGATTCACACAAACAGCAATGTATGAGCAACAATACAACAAGAGTAACTCTAAAAACGTGGCTAGGATTTTGCCTTTTATACCTAGGGCAAAAACAGAAAACCCAAAACGTTTAATGAGTTAGGGCTGAGTTGAAAAATTCTGCAGAAAAGCATTATGGCCGACTTTCAATTGATCGAGTCTAACTTTCGATCAATCGAACCAAGCCGAAATGCACCAATGCATCTGCAGCCTCTCGATTCCAACTTTACATAAAATATATAATTTTGAGCAAGTCTAAACAAGACTAAACATATTGTTTTGATCATAGTTTGCCAATATTACACATTAGAATTCTAAATACATAAATTCCTAAATCTTTAGAACCTAACAATTCCGGTTCTCGGTTTTCACAGTCCGACCTCCCGGTCCAGTCCGGTTCTGAGTCCTTAGGGGTTTGATGCAAGGGAGTCAATCTCATACCAGAGGCTGTACAGATTTGGCCAGTAGAATGATATATTTTGATACCAGTCAATATCGGTGTACCGTTTCAGGTTTACCACTATATATATATAAAATAAAAATAAAACTTTACCATAAAACTTTACCTCAATTCAGAACAAATTATTCATGGTTTTAGACTTTAGCATCAACTAAAAGATAAAAAACACAATATAAAAAACAGAAAGCTTAATTGTTCATTGCATACTAAGAAGACAAATAAGTTCATACAAATAAGTTACCATTCTACTCTTAAAAAAATTAGAAAACTACAAAACTTTAAAGTTTTAAAATTTTAAAAATAAAAATAAAAATAAAAAAGGCTTTTTCTATACCGGCCGGTACACCGATACCGGCCGAAACGCCCAAAATCGGTCGGTAAACAGCTAATACAACCGGTATTTAAATCGATACGAAACGTCAGAGTTTCAATACCGATACGGTACGGTACGATATCCTCTTCCTTGATTTGAAATCAAAGCTTGATGACTATCAAGGAACCTTAGTATTGTAAAGTTATGGTTTTTACATAACATTTAAGTTGGATATATTTCATGATAAAAAGTGTTGTAATTTTATTAATTTATTTTCTTATATTTTGTGGGAAATGGATTTAGTCTTAAGTGGTGAAGATTTATCAAGACAGTTGAAGGGCACATGCTGGAAGCTGAAAAGTCAGTGTATCTCGTGACTTGGCCAACTCGCGAGATACTCTAACTAGCTAGATTTTAAGTGTGACTTTCCTACCCTTCACCCACACTAAATATATACCCTCATTACACACAAAATTGTAAGAGACTATTCATAAGAAAACCCTAGAGAGGTTTCTACAACACCCACCATTTTAGAGAGAACTACTCATCCTTAAGTGAGAATTTCTTTGTAATCTCTTCTACTTCCTCTCTCCCATTGTCATACATTGAAAGGAGACTGTACCAAAACACAACTCACACCCATTCAAAGTGTAGAGAGTGTTTTGGAGCTTGAGAATCATCGGGTTTTGGAGCTTGAGAATCATCGGGTCTTTGCCAAAATAAACTGGTAAGGCTTGGCAGTGCAATTAAGCGGTATTGCGAAATCCGGGAAGCTAATGATAGTGAAGACAAGATTTCGAGAAGTTCGTTGATAACTAGAGCTTGTAGGGCTCAAGTGCTTTGGGTAGATTAAGCTTCGAGGGTCTTTTTGGTTATCATTGTACTCCAACTTATTCACTAGTGGATCATTCGGCTTGGAGGGTCGCGAAGAGGTTTTCACGCCAAGTTCTTCAGTTTTCCTCTTCGATAACACATCATCGTGTTATCTTGGGTTTGAATCTCTTTTCCCTACTGCCCTTTACATATTTGCCTTGCATTAATTTGTTCATCCATGCAATCATTGAATGCTTTATTAATTAATTTGTTAATCACGTATATTCTGCATTAAGTGTGTTTAGATTAAAATTAATCAAGCTGCAATTAAAATTGGAGGTCTAAACAAGCTCTAGCATTTAGAATATCGAGCTTTCAAGTATGATAAGTTTAGTGATGTATATGGTGATTAAGAAGAAGGAATTTCATTAACGATCACCAAGCTTAATGGTATTAAAAAAAATTTAATAGTTTTTTAGTATTGAAAATACATTTTTTTTCTTAATGGTTAACCGTGGTTTATGGACAAAAGGATCAACGTTGGTAATAAATATAAGGAAAAAATGCAAAACTGACCCTCTAACTTTCAACTTTTTTCATTTCAGTCCTCTAACTTTCAGTTTTGTCATTTCAATCCTCTAACTTTCAATTGTTATCAATTCGGTACTTCGTTAAATCTCAGTTATGTCTTGCCGTTAACTGAGCCAAAACGACATCGTTTTAGTTTTTTTTTTTTTAATAAATTTCAGAATTAAAAGAAAATTAAAAAAAAAAACTGATCTTAAAAAGAAAAAAAGAAAAAAAAAACATTTAGGCATAAACGCTCAGACCAAGCAAGAGCACTGCAAACTCACCAAAACTCTCACCGGGCTCCCTATCTCTCACCCTAAACCCAAGCTTTCTCTCTAATCTCTGAAACTCTCTCAAGTCGAGCCTCCATCGGACCTTCATGGCTTGAGCTCGTCATCACAGATTAGCACCACCGCCATAGGCAGCGGATTGCTCCTCATCAAGAACCCTCACCGAGCTCTCCCTCTTCGAAGCTCTCTCAAAGTTCTCATCTCCCTCGACGATCTAAACCCAAGTGGAGCTTCCTTGCTCCACCATGACAAACAACGAACACCACGAAGGTGCTTCTCAATCTCCTGACAAGTCATCCCGCTCTGAAATCACGACTGAAACCCAACTCTCTTCTAAACCCAAACCAAGGTCTCACCGAGGCTCCTCCACTCTCAAACCCAACAACCATTCTCCGATCTACAAGCTAATAGCACCTTGAACGGCGCGCGAACCACAAAGAGTGGGTGTGGAGGTGAAGGGCCTCACGGGTCTGCCAAACACCAAGACAGTGGTGGCGCGTTGGTATCGGAGATCATGGAATAGTGAGGAGGGAAATGGTTGCGCTGGTAACAGAAAGGGCAGATCTAAATCTTGGTGGCGAAGACGACGCAAGCGTAAGGGTTGAGAACAGAGGCACATCTTCTTCTTTTTTTTTTTAGCTTTTTTTTTTTTATATATATAGTTTTCTTTTAACTATGAAAATCATTATTAAAAAAAAAAAGTCAAAATGGTGTAGTTTTGATCACTTAACGGAAAAAAATAACAGAGTACTAACGGAAGGCTACATTGACAAAAATTGAAACTTAGAGGACTGAAATGACAAAATTGAAAGTTAAAGGACTGAAATGACAAAAGCTAAAAGTTAGAGGGTCAGTTTTGCATTTTTGCCTGAATATAACCATGATAAAATGACAAAAATGAAAGGCTGCTTTTGTTTTGTTCGGTACGACTGAAGCTGTTGGTCAAGCAGAAAATATTTTCAAGTTGACCATAAAAGTTTGAACATTTTGGCACAAAATGATTTACACTTCTATTTTTAGTCAAAATATTTGATTTCTCATTTACTCGAAGTAGCAGATCGAGTAAGGACTCGCTCCATTTCAATCGTGAGCCACTGTGTTACCACTTTCCACCGTCATCCCCAATTGCAAAGGAAATCTCTCTCTCTCTCTCTCTCTCTCTCTCTCTCTCTCTCCATTGTGTTTTGCGACCACCATCACCCCCAATCTTGACCTCCATTTCACAAGCACAACCACCCTAACCAATCTATGTTTTGCAATGACCACAACTGCCAAAAACGACCTCTTTTTCTCTTCCACAACCACGCCTAACTAATCTATGTTTCATGGCCACCACCACCCCAATCTTGACCTCCGTTTTGCAACCACTGCTATCCCCGACTGATTTGTGTTTTACGACTACCACCACCCCCAAAATATCTATTGAAATCTTCTGTTGAGATCTATAAATCTCTCTCTGTCATTTTTTAGTTTGTTAAAGTTTGTTAAGATCTACAAATTTCTATGATATATTTTTGTTATGTTTTGTACTTATTGAATATTGAATTCTATACTTAGGCATGTATAATTTTTTGTAGAGACAAACATATAAAAACTGGGGCAATATTTCTCTTCAAACTAGTTTTGAGAGAAACCCTTCAAATTTTTTCTATATTTTTTATAAGATGTGAATTTGACAATCTAACAGTTGGATTGCATGTTCTTTATACTTTTAACACCCATGTCAAATTTCATTAAAATTGAATGTTATTTACTATTTGATCGATAAACTTATTTTGTATGCATAATTTATACTACAAAAACTTGAAATTTAAACATTTGATTAATGACATAGTTTTTTATTTATTTATTTATGGAATGACATAGTTATTGATCTTTGATCTTTTCGAAATTTTGCAAGTATGGAGTATATAATAAGAAAATGTACTCTAATGGTTAGATTTTCAAAATTCATATCCAATAAAAAGTAGTATGAGGAGTTTAAATGGTTTCTTTCCAAACTAGTTTAGAGGGAAATTTTTTCCTAAAAGTTGCAAACAAACAATTGAAAATAAAGTTTAGGGCTTTTTAGATTTTATACCCTAAAGTTTCAGAATTTAAATTTTATCCCCTAAAATTTGGGAGTGTTTGGATTTTACGCTATAAGGTTTTAGAATTTGGATTTTTTTTCTCCTAAATTTTAGGAGTGTTTAGAATTTACATCCCCAAATTTTAAAACTTTAAGGTATAAAATCTAAAAACTCTTAAATTTTAAGTGGTAAAATCTAAATTCTGAAACGTCAGTATGTAAAATCCAAACACTCCAAACTTTAGGAGATAAATTTCAAATTTTGAAACTTAAAGGTGTAAAATCCAAATGTCTCCAAACTTTAGAAGTGTAATTTACAATTTACTTAAAAAATTTTGACTAAAAAATTTTTTGAACCAAAAAAAATATATATATTTCTAATAAAAACCCAGAAAATATTTTGAGTCAAAGCAAATGCAGAGAAATTTAAGAACGAAATTGACGAGTGACCCTAAATATCTGCCAATATAAAAAATAATAATAATGAAAAACAAATAGTTCAAAAAAATAAATAATAATAATAATAATTCATAAAAGTTTTTTTTTTTTTGGAGAATAAATTAATTCATAAAGTTAATCATTTGAAAATCCGACGGTCCAAATACGTCTTCGCCAAACATTCTCCTCCCGACCATCCAGTGAAACACTGTTTGAGACCCCACCGTTTTTATTTGATATCAACGTTTACTCTCTCTTTCTCTCTCTCTTTGTGTTTGTGAAAGTGTTTGCGTAAGCAATGGAGCAAAACTTTAGCTGACGCTCAATTTTCTCGAGAAAATTGAGAAGTCTCTTTGAAAAGACAAGAAAAGGTTTATCTGATATTCTCTGTTATTCAATTCTGGTAAAGGTTTTTTTTTTTGGTTTGGGTTCTATTTTTACC
The DNA here is from genome assembly GCA_032727855.1 of Quercus ilex subsp. ballota. Classification (NCBI taxonomy): domain Eukaryota; kingdom Viridiplantae; phylum Streptophyta; class Magnoliopsida; order Fagales; family Fagaceae; genus Quercus; species Quercus ilex. The sequence goes on along the minus strand of CM064912.1, from coordinate 29,191,078 downwards.
TTGAAATTTATGATGATTTCATTTTTTTTAATTTAGATAAGTGTTTGTGGGGTTTAAGTTCTGGGTGGATTTGATTGGTTTAAGATGGTCAAATGTTTGTGATTTTTGATGATTTATATGTATATGGAAAATTTGGTTTGTGGGTTTTGCTTCTGAGCTTGATATTGGTACTTGATTCTGTGAATTTGGGTTTGGTTTGGATTTTTATTTAGTGGGTCTCTGTGCTTTGAGACTTTTCTGTGCTTGTTATGTTGTTTGTTGAGCAAGGATTAAGATTTTGGTGAAAATGTGATTTGTTGTACAGTGCATAAGTTCCATTTTTTGAATTCTGCAAAATTAATTTCATTTTAGAAGGATAGTAGTCATGTTTTTTCATGGATTTAATCTTGATGTTTATGTACTTAATTGTTTATATATAAGTTTTTTTTTTTTTGGTTTTGTTTAGGAAAAATAAAGCTAAGAATTTGGTGTAATTTTTAAAATTTTTATCAATTGAAATGTTTTTAACCTGTCTGCTTTTACCTATTCATGTAATCTTGCTATCATTTGACCATCTACATTGCTATCATTTGATCATATAAGAGTTAATACTTGATTTTTCTCAAAGTGATGTTCACAAGATATTTAGAAAGTATATACTATGAATGTTTAAATGTCAAAAATGTCACATGAATCATGTAAGTGCCAGTTTTATCTTATTATACCATTGGTCAGCTTTTTGGCAAGTTGGTATTGCACATTTTACTAATTATGGGATGTTGCATTTCGGATTTGATAATATATCCGAAATTGGGTTCTGTAACATTAAAGTAAAGAAATTTATTCTAGTTCTGATTCTGTGGCAGCTTGCATATGAATCTTAATGAAAATTGAATGTTTTTGGATATTTAGTGCCAAGTGCTGCGGGGATCTTGTTGCAAATTCACCGTATTAGACAAGTTTTTTGTTCATAAGGAGAATTTGGGAAAAAGTGCAAAAAGTCGGAAATTTCATTACCACAGATCTATGCATTCTCGCCTTAGAAGTCCATTGGCTGACTTAGATGGATGATCTTTCTCTTGAAACAAATAGCAACGCTCGAACTGACCAATACCCTTTGCTTATGGAGCGGATAGAAAGCGATAACAATCATGAGCACATACTTGATATATCTAGAAATGATGATGCTTCATCAAGTTCTTCTCGTGATGATCATTCAGTTAGAATGGATTCAAATCAGCATGAAGATCGACCATCAAGTAGCACACAACCCAGCTCTTATCAAAATTTTTTGTCTTCATCAAATAGATTAAACTCTAGGAACTCCTCATTGAGGAGAAGAGGTGATGGCTATGGTCGTCGCCGTAGGAGCCCATTGAATTCTGGGCTATGGATCTCTGTTGAGCTAATTGTCACTGTGAGTCAAATTATAGCATCTATTGTTGTTTTGTCATTGTCAAGAAATGAGACTCCGCAAACGCCATTGTTTGCATGGGTCGTGGGTTATGCATCTGGTTGTGTTGCAACACTTCCTATTCTTTACTGGCGTTATCGTAACCGCAACCAGGGAACCGAGCAAGATTCTCCTCAATCACGTCAAGGCTCTTCTCTAAACAATCCTCCTGAACCTACATCTTATACTGCTATCTCTGTCGCTCAATCTTCAGAAGAGGAAAATCTTCAGACCTCAGAATCTCTCTCAAGGAACAATCAAATTGGAACCTTTAGTACACGGTATTTTTGCATTTGACTATGTTCATTCACTTATCAAATCTCTGGTTGTGCCTTTTATTATGAAAATAGTTATTAATGTTCTATCTATCACTTGCTGTTGTTTAGTTTGTGTTGTGATGTATTGTCCCTAAGGATTCATTGTAGTCATACTGATGCTGCTTCCCTGTCACATACTTGGCAACAAAAGAATATGAATACATTTTAGTTACTGAAGTTGAGGTTTATCATGGTGATGTATGGTCCCCACAAAGTTCAATCCTATATCCACAAGACCTCAATCTCTTTTCATCCGTTAAATAATTTTCCTTGTTAGTTATTGGTTGGGAATGGATGCAATAGATTAATTCAATGTACATATTGGAAAGTTAATGAGTTTTAACATGTTAAATTTGTCTTTTATTGAATTTTAAAACGTTCTTTTTCTTTTTCTTTTTTGAAATTATTGCAACTTGTTTAATATCAGAAGATAATATACAATGCTGTTTTTTTTTTCAGCGGAATGTTTTATCTGTATATTGACTAATTCTGCTGGCATTATTGAGTAGTATTAAACCAAATTTACAATTATGCTGAGTTTGCCAAATTTGTCTAGACTCTAGACTATTACATTAAGCAGCAGTTGGATATATGTTTTAAACTTTCTATCCTTCTTCCTTAGCCATTAGTACTAGAAAATAAGCAAACACCAAGCACATGTATAAAACAGTGATGTTGTTGGCAGCAGATGGTGTAGTAAGGCAATTGTGACATTGGTGTTAGAGATGCAACTGGAGTGATGGTCATGTGATATCATCTCAGTGTTCATGAATTGGCGGTTGGTAGTGGTTCTATTGCAAGAATTGAGATGGTGATAGCAGTGGTGATTGCAATCATTACAGTATGCTTGAAATAGATCAAATTCCAATTACATATCATACAACAGAATTGTTTATGCACTAGAATAATTGAATTTCTTTTGGAATTTTTATTATATTCTTTAAGAAATAACAGTGACTTTTTTTTTTTTTTTGATAAATAATAACAGTAACATTGGGAGTCCATATGTCATCCTATTAACCAGGGTGGTTTGGGGATTAAAAGGCTTGTGGTGTTCAACCAAGCCTTATTAGGTAGATGGTTGTGGCAGTTTGGGGTGGAAACAGATTCTCTTTGGGGGCAAGTAATTGGGACAAAATATGGCGTGTCAAGGAGGGGCTGGGCACAATCACGGTGGGGGGGACTTATGGTGTTAGTTTGTGGAGATACATAAGCAAGGGTTGGCTTTCAGAGAACATTTCTTCTGAAGTGGGAACAGGTCACAGTATCCGGTTTTGGCTTGATAATTGGAGGGGTGATGGGTCTTTTTCAGAAAGATTCCTGGATCTTTTTGAAATTGCCAGACATAGAGATGTTCTTGTAGCTGAATATTTGGGGAGTCAAATGGGGCTACTCAATGGAATCCCACATTCATTTGGTCACTTCATGATTGGGAATGTGAGACTATGGCTTTATTCTTGTTGGAGCTATATTCAGTCAAGGTTAATCCATTTCAGGAGAATAGACTACTTGGATTCCATCTAAGGATCTAGGCTTTACAGTGCGCTCTTCCTATCGGATTTTGAGAAGAGGGGGGGGATGGCTCTTTTCCTTGGAGGGAGGTGTGGCAGGTGAGAGTCCCTCCTCGGGTTTGTTTCTTTGTTTGGTCCACGGTGAAAGGGAAGATTTTAACTACTGATAATCTGCGGAAAGGGGTTTTGTCATTCGGATTGGTATATAATGTGCAAATCTGACGGGGAGGGCATTGATAATTTATTTTTGCATTGTGTGGTTGCGGGTGAGCTTTGGGATTTCATTTCTCTCTCCTGGGCCTCAGTTGGGTAATGCCTAAGTGGGTTTCAGAATTGCTTACTTCCTGGTCTGGTCTGCATGGTAAGAAGACTTGTTCTACAATTTGGGGTGCAATTCCCACATGTCTATTATGGAATATTTGGAGGGAAAGGAATTCTCATGTTATATGATGGGATGGAAAGTTCAATTATTCATCTTAAATCTCCGATTTTGGGCACAGTTTCAGAGTGGCAGCAGGTGTATTGCTCTGATTCTGGGTCCAGCATAGACTTTATGGCTTTTTGGGACTGTTTTTCTGTGGCTTGATGCTTCATGCCATCTGTGTTTTGATGTACCTTTTCTCTTCTCTTTTTGCTTTTGAGTATCCTTAGTATTCTCCCTGTGTACTTTGGCCTCGACCTTTTTCTTATTTATTTCAATAAAGTTCTTTTCTTACTGATAAAACAAAAAAAATAAAAAATTAACAGTAATATTTCCGGAGCTTTGGTAATACATAAAGAAACATAGATACAGTTTTATCAAGTATCAAGTGACCAATGGGAGTAAGATCTTCCATTTTTTCCCTTTGGTAGCTTTTAAAATGAGTATTCATGTATGACCTGAATTTGCATATATTTTGTATTGACAATCAATTGGAGTCACTCAAAATGTGTTTCAAAAGAAATGTTGAACTCTGTGGTACAGTTTGAATGTCTTATGAAAATAAATTATTCCTAAATGGGCTATTTTGTGGCATTCAAAATTGAATAAAATTTATTTTTCCCTAATAATACTAGTTTCTTAAATAAGTCAAATTTGGCTTAGAATCTGCTTTGGGCTTGTAATCCTTTCGGAGAGGAGAATAAGCCAATTGTGGTGCCTTTATGATTTTTGAATGAACTAGTCAATATTTAATCTTGTCAGTATTGTGTCCTTTGTGTAATCCCTTCGTTCTTCTTGGATTATATTGGCAAAGCTGACTTTCTTAAGTGTGATTGTTGCTGCACATGGAAAAAGCTAATATCAGGAGCACTCTTTAAAATGTAAAAGTAGCCTGAAGAGCAAAATCAGAAACTTGTGTAAATTAATGGAGTTTATTGTGTTGTTGTACAACCAAGTAGACACTAATCCAAAATTTACTGTAAAAAAGTTGGAGCTCTTCCCAACTGTTTTCATGCTCAATAGATGGTGCGAATGACTGATGGATTTGTTTATTCATTTTCAGACTCAATGGATTAGTTGACCATTTCAAGATGGCCTTAGATTGCTTCTTTGCGGTCTGGTTTGTTGTGGGCAATGTGTGGATATTTGGAGGTCACTCTTCACCCTCTGATGCACCCAAGTTGTATAGGTACCAGTTAATAACATACTAGTGATTTGTTTGCCAAGGGTTTTCCTTTAGTCAAGATACCTAATTGTTTGTTGCCTTCCCTGCAGGTTATGTATAGTGTTTCTTACCTTCAGCTGTATTGGATATGCCATGCCTTTCATACTATGTGCAACAATTTGTTGCTGCTTGCCTTGCATAATTTCTGTTTTGGGCCTTCGTGAGGATCTTTCTCAGGCTAGAGGAGCGACCACAGAATCTATCAATGCTCTGCCAACCTACAAGTTCAAGTTGAAAAATGGAAACGTTGAGGATGAGGAAATCAATGGAGTGGGTGAAGGTGGGCTTTTGGCTGCAGGAACAGAAAAGGAACGTTCCATATCAGGAGAAGATGCGGTGAGTTTGATACTAAGTTCTTGTGTCATCTTATTTCATGGTCTTCAAACTGAGCTACCGGCTAACTGAATTTGGATTGACAGAAGCTGCCACAATCAGATTGGGTGAAACTTTGGAGAATTCTGCCAAATTTTCCTTAAAACAACTAGAAATTTGAGCGCCTTTTGTGCAACTAGTTGAATTTGCATATCAGTTGCCTCTCTTTAGCCTTAGTTGCTGAATATGCTTGTCATGTGTATTAACTTTATTCAAAAGTTCCTATTCAAATGGGACAAAGTGGTATTGATTCTGTAGTTGTGCCCCATAACTCACAAAATTATCTAGAGTACTTCGTATTTGAACCCACACAAAAAGAAAAAAAGAAAGAGGGGGCATGGGAATAAGAATAAGGGGCTACTGGAGAGGTATGGGTTATGTAATTAGTAATTACTATCAATTTGTTATAGTTTAGTTAGCATACATGCATTTTTTTTGGTCCTTGCCCCCCACCTAAAATGAAAATTGTCTCTGTTACCTTTTGCCTACTGCATCTATTATGCTCACCTTCTGTGTCAACCTGGTGCAGGTTTGTTGTATCTGCCTGGCAAAATATGTAGACGATGATGAACTGAGGGAGCTGCCCTGCTTTCATGTCTTTCACGTGGATTGTGTTGACAAATGGTTGAAGATCAATGCATTATGTCCCCTTTGTAAAAGTGAGGTCAGCGAGTGCAACGTCAACTCATCTTTAGAGAGAGACACCAACCAGCACTAGAGTGAAGAAGACACTACACAGGTCAGCCATTGGTGTGACCTATCCGGTGAGTTCTGTGTTATAACACCTTGAGTCTCATACCCTTATTGTTGTTGCCAACATGGAGTCACATCACATGCAAAACCTCTATAGCAAATTCCATTTGTTTTGAAGAATGATGCATTTGTGATTTGATAGCAGCTGAGACCAATGTCCCAGCAAAGGTGGTTTGGCCCCAGCATCACATAAGGCACGTACGTGCTTATATTTATAATATTGAGGACTTGAAAAGAGTGCAAATTTACCTTATCCTGCGTTCTATCATCTGTGAAATGTTGCTTTGTAAAAAATGACAGAACTTTCCTATTATCTGCCCCTTCACTGGTACAGCCCATCTTGTACCCCATTGCTTGAAGGTGTTCAATGAGTAATGTATATATAATATTTAGTTCTTCATTGCAATCCTTATGAGTTTTAACTTCTAACTTTGAAGGGCTTGGCTCCTCGTCACTTTGTAAGGTGATCCGATCATAGATACCTTTTGTATTTATCACGTCATTACTAAACGGAAAATATCAAAATCTACAGTAAAACACTTCTAAAATGTCAGAATTAATCATTTCACCTAGGCTGCGTTTGTTTTGCCATAAAATATTTTTTGAGCGGGCTGAAAATGTTTTTGGTAATACAAATGTATCACTACACTTCTCTTATTGTTTTTCTATTTAAATTAGCCACTATATCATACAATTTTCAAATTTGTAAAAACACATTCACGCATATACTATCATATGATCAAATCACTACATTACTCATATTGTTTTTCTATTTTGTCTATAAAATAAAACACTAAATATTAAATTTTTTTCAAAGAAAATTATTGAATTTTTTTTTTTTTGATACATCAATAGTGGGGGATGGGGGGATTAGATACCAACCATTCATGAGCTACAAGATTTTTGGCGAAAATTATTGAATATTGGAGGGAACGAATAAGGAGTTACACTGCATATCATGAGAAATTAGACTAGTTGAATTAATTGAAGACTACCAGCAAATGGTAATTTTCGGTCAGAACAAGAGTTAATTCTACTTGAGATCGGTCTGTCGCTTGTAGTCCTTGCTTGGAAGCTTCCCAGATATCAATTAAGTCTAAATATTTAACAATTTGTCCTTCAACAAACTCTAATACATGTGAGACTCGAGCTTTTATCTCTACTAGAACCCCTCCAAAGAAAATTCCACTCTTACTGCCACTGGCTCGTAAATCTAATAGAGCCTTGAATTCTTCCATAACACCCTGAACAAATCATTATAAAAGCTTAGTCAGTATTAGCAAAAACCATCAAATTATCAGTAAAGCACAGGTGAGTAAATTTTAGTTTAGCGGAACTTAAAACCATGCTCCTTCGTAGCTCCATTGCAAAAAACATAGAGATAGGGTGACAAAGGATCACCTTACACCTCAAGCCTTTGCAGTTTCTAAAATGGCCTACAGGATTACCATTAAATGAAATAGAATACTTGAATTAACGCATAGCTCCACTTAATGCAAGAACTTGGCAGGGATACCACATGCTGCCAAACATCTAATTATGTGTCTCCAATCTACTAAAGTCATATGCTTTCATTAGATCAACTTAGCCACCTCTCTCCATATGGTAATCTCTTACCACTTCCTAAGCCAATAGTATATCCTCAGTTATACTTCTCAAATTTGTTTGAGGATCATTACATCAACAAGAGAGCATTAACCTATTGGTAAAGATCTTAGTGATACATTTGTATATAATGAAAATGTTACAACAGGTAGTCTTAAATCACCCATTTTAGAGAGATTTAACACTTTTGAGCCAAAAGTGACAATTGTAAAATTCACCTTACTTAACAATTTACCTAAGGTGAAAAAGTAGCCTATAGGCATAGCCCTCAAGACATCATCCTGCACTATTCCAAGATTCCCCGAGACATTCATCCTGCACTACTCCAAGATTCCCCAAAAAATGAGGTAAATACATGGAAGGGCTTTATCCCCTTCCATAGAAAACATTGTCTTTCTTTATCTCCTCCACTATCACCTCACCTTGATGCTAGGAATTTTTTTGCTTAAGGAATACGTGACTTTATACTGTCCACCACTTTATAGACTGTCCACATCAATATGAGTAGGGAGACTCATAAGCTAATAGAACCCAAAAACGTGGTCCTCGGCTGTTCTAACTTAACAGACCTATGGAAGAAAGCAGTATTCTTATCAGTTATCACCCAGGTTCCAGGTTTAGCCAATTTCTTCTAGATTTCTGCTTCATAAAGCTCTCTTCAACATAGCTCAAGGCCATAAAGAAGAGAGTTTTCTCTCTTTCGATCTGCAAAACTCTGATTGGTTTGGGCTTTGCATTAGACCAAACTGGTCTAGGTTTAGCGCAGGTTCCCCTTTGGTTTCTTGTACCGAGTAATAAGCCCCCAAACTGATCCTTGTTAAATTTCTTTGATTATAAGCCTTCAAGTTCTTGGGCTTTTGATACAAGCCAGACAAGGGAACCCATGACTATCCCCAGACCAGAGGTTACTAACCAGCTGCAAAAGAGTAACTACTAAATCAAAACAATTAGTGGCTGCGACAATAATTCCGTGGTAATAGCTTTGGAAAATATACTGGCAGTAAAAAATTGTGGACATTTCATTAGGCGTAACTGTAATAAAAACATACTTCTTTTTAGCCTTTCTCGTTCTACGTTGTAGTTCAAATTAAAAAGCCGTACATTCTTGTATATTAAATGAGATGTGCTTGCAAAATATTGGCTAAATCAGGTTTATTGATCTATATATTAGTACAAATTCAAAATTTGCGGAAAACTATCGCTGATCATTGCAGTAATACACATGAATTCCACAGCAAAATTTTCACATAATTTAATGTTTATACATAATAAATTAGCCATCAAATGGGCAAAGTACAAATAACTATGCTGGCTGGACGTAGGACCATGTACTACCAAAAACGAAAATGTCGCTCTCCCCTCCTCCCAGAAGATAAAAATATTCTCATATACTCATAGCCAGGGAGCACCTTTGTCCAGGATCTCATGAAAAAGTAAGCAAATAAAAAATTCAACCCTAAAACACAATGGAAGTAACATTATACACATTTGCAAATGGAATACATCTCTGAATTGGGCAAGATATATAACTGGTGAAATAAAAAGAATCCTATCCCAAACCAACAGTACTTGCGATCACCATAACTTGCAGAAGAACCCCAAATTCATCCACAAGCTGCAACCTCCTCTTCCAAGTTCCAACATATTTGATATTTCTCAGCCACAGCTTGGATTTGTATGGTGACTTGCAAAATAGTGAAATACAATGGCAGAGGCACACATGCAACATCGAAGGTCAGATGGTGAGGTCCTTAAATGTCTCTAGCTTTCCATTTGATGCAAGGGAATCTCCAGTTTCACCACCTGAATGGTTTGCACTCCCATTTTCAGACCGTTTACATATCCGGTTGTATGCTGAGTTAGGTATGGCAGAGCTGAGGCTGCCCTCAAAGTATGTAGAGAAAGGGAAGTACTCCGCACAACGCACCTTCCATCCTACAACAAAAGAAGATTATGGTACTATGGACATAATTACCGTATCTGACCCCTATCAATCTGAACAAGAACATGATAGAAATTTTATCCGATTATTGTTGTACTAAGTGCTAGTACCATGTCAAACACCGTCCTTTGTTCTTCAAAAGACAATAGATTAAGACCAAATACAAGTAGGTAGCAGAAAATAATGTAAATGTCTATAATAAATAATGTGTATTGATCTGCAACAACTATGTCATTTAAAGAGAAAATACAAGACTTTGACAAGGTACTAACCTGCAAAGAAAGGCACGTTTTAGGACTCAAACACAAGACCAAAAAATTTTATCTATAACCAACCATTAACTAAAGACTTAAAGACTGAAACCTATAACAAGTGTAAAAGAACCGACCATACATTCGATGGCATTGCATTACAGCATAAAAACAACAAAGGATTACGAGGTTTATCTTCCTACTGTTGTGGACCTTATAAGTGATGGCAGATCTCGAAGCTGAAATATTGGCAAAACAGAACATGCAAAGAATGCTAAAGTAATATGGACAATTTAGGAAGTAAACATAATTTTGGAGAACCTAAATACACTATGATCACCAATATTACATATTTGCTTCAAAAAAATATTATCTCATATACAGTCAACATGAAGGAGCATGGTACTTACTCAATGCAGCTTCATTGTCAACAAGGACCGTTCCTAGGAACTTGTGGACTGCAATACAGTCTTTGAGTTTCCATTCCCTGACTGGTCCAAGTGCTCCATTTCTATTATAATAAAACATGTAGAGGTTCAATGTGTAATCACCATTGAAGACACAAAAGGCAAAGGAATTAAATATTAAGCAAAAAACAAAAACAAATTACTAAGGGGCATTACTTGGGTACTATGTTATTAGTTGATTCTTCAATTAATTTGATAGCCTCTGGCTTTTTATCAGGTTCCAAAACATAAAGCATTTCTGCAACAGCAGCTCTATGCATCAAAGAATCTGCAAGGAGAAAAAAAAAAAGAGGTGTGGGGGGGGAGGTGTCATTACAATGCTGCAAATGTTGAGGTTCTCATACTGCACATTAGGTAAAGGTTGACTATGACCTTTATGTCGTTCAAGGAAAGTCCTGTTTCCCTCAATCAAAGATTTCTCATGCAATTGACTACAGGAAAAGAATAAATAGACATTCAGTGGGCAATTTTAAAAGGATAAACAACATTATAGAGCAGCATTAAAATATTAAAAATAAAAAGAATTTACAAGAGTACCTAATTGTTGGACGCTCTGCTTCTAAAACACTCCAAATCAGTTTCTCAGTATCAGTCACCGGAGCAGCCATCAATCCCACTTTATGGAAGAATTTAATCTGCAGCATAACAAATTGCCAAAATAGCCAAACTGTCATTTAAATTATTTCCCCCCCCCCCCCCCCTTAAAACACAGCCCACCACCCCCCCCCCCCCCCCCAAGAAAAAACCCACAAACCACCACCACCAACACTGAGGCATAGGGTAGGAAATGCAGAAGATGATTGTGAACAAGTCAGTTGACTAATAGTAAAAGAAAGCTACAATACCAAGCTGCGATGTGAATCTGGGTGTTCAGCATCCAACCTTAGCAACTGCTTTAAAGCCTACAGGACAAAGAACAACAAATTACTTTACCATCATACATTAAAATGAAGCTGCAAGCATAAGTGTGATTGAGCTACAAGGTATGTAACAAAAACTATTCAGTTTTCTGGTGAACCATAATAAATAAATAGACAAATAAGAGAGAAATCCCATTAATATAGAACTTGCCTTTTGTCAAGACAAAAAAGGTAGAAAGGTACTCAGTTTTCAATTACATATTGTAACTTGCAGACAACATATGGGTGTTAATCTAAGTCTAACTCTTAGTTAACATTGTACAACCAACAAAGAAGAATATGACAATGAAAAAGGGTTTCAAAGTTACAAATTTCAACATAAAACAACCTGAAAGGCCAGCAAAATTCTCTGCTTTCTCATATTTAATTCAAAAGAAAGCAAATGTGTCTCCAAGGAATTGGGCGAGTTCTTCTGAAGCAACTTTAAGTACTTTGTAGCTTCCAGTAGTGGATCTTCAACCTAAATAAAACAATATTCACATGAGATATGCTGATATTTATCTTAGGATTTAAGAAAAACACTTTGTCCAGCAATCTAAAGATGTTTCTTAGCAGTCGGAAATATTTAAAAAGGAAAGAAAAAGATAAGCCAACAGTAGGATTGCAAGAACCTGCAACAACTTTTCCCCATTAGGATCTGGATCTACAGGTTTGACATGTCGTTTTCCAGACTTAGAGGCGGCACCAACACTTGATTCTTCATGTTTTTCTTCTGCCTCCTAAAAGAAAGCAAAACATTAGTATGAAAACCATTTAAGCAGGAATAATTACCAGAAAGCACAGATAAATAGCAATACTTTCTTAGCTCGGGCTTCTGCCTTTCTCTGTTTTTGCCTCATTTTCTTTTTCTGAGAAGGAGGCAACTTTGACATTTCATCATCTTCATCCGCTGTTGACTTTGAAGGAGTATCATACAATTTTATATAGCACCTACAACAAAAGCACAACAACAAAGCCTTAGTCCCAAAACTTTGGGATGGACTATAGATCAGCATGAACAGACTGCGTTATATTATAAAAGCACCTGCACCTCAAAATCCAAAAACTCAAAATATGAAATGAGGACAACAATTAAAAGACTAGATGCACTACACTGCAAGTGAATGATGACAAACATAACGATAAACATCATAGCGTGTTTTACAAATGACTGATGCATATGTTTGGTGAAGAACCTATACAAAGAACATTAATAATAAGTGAAACAGAGCAAAACAAAACCAGAGAATGCGTCATTTGATACAACAATATTTACAATCTTTTAACAAGTAATAACAACAAAACTAATTCCTACCACCAAAAGTCATGACAAAACTGAAAGAGAAAAGTTGCCAGTATTTAAATATACAAAAGGAGACAAAGTACCATCTCAAAGGCAATGAGCAAAGCAATCGCACACAAAACAGAAAGAAAAGTTGTCAGAATTTAGACAAAAAATGAAAGGCAACGAAGTCCATCTCAGAGGCAATGGGTATAGCAATGAAAACACAGTTGGCACAAACATGAACATTAAACAGCATTTTATCTGCCCAAGAAAACCAACATGGTCAATACCGTACCATGCAGGCCACTAAATTGATACGAATACCCCACCTTGAAATATTCCAGATATAGAACCGGCTTTACCAAGGGTCTTTCAGGTGTTTTGGCTGGTACAAGAAGAAGAAAAAGTAAAAAGGGTTTATATAGCTTGCTATTTATATATGGGGCTTATAAAATATGTTGATTTTTAACTATGTTTTAAACATATAAATGTATACATAATCATAAAAATAACTGTAATCCCAAAACAGTACACCGGTATTAACCGGTTACAGAAATATTATGCTCCCCTAACCAAACTGAAACAGCCTCTAGTATGGTATTGACAATTTTCCCATAAACTTCAAAGATGCACCATATTAATGCAATGAGGTTCACCAGAAAAGTTTCAAAAGCAAAGCAACGAACAGCAAAGCATGTCTCTAAAACTAGCATTTCATTGTCAATAATCAAAAATTTGATTTTCACACCAACAGAATGTTTCACCTGATAGCCCCAGCAGCTGCTTTGTGGAAATATGCATGTGAATGCAAACGATCTTGAAATCTGAGCATTTCCACATAGGTGCGCAGAGTCATTTTCCTCAAGCAATAAGAATGAAAGTCAAATTGGTCTTCTGTAATATCAGCATAATGCTTCTCCACAGATAAAAATTTCTTCAAGGCCCGTCCAAGATCACCTTGGCGGAAGTAACTTTCACCAGAAGCAAGTTCATACCTTCCAAAGATGAAAAATATCATATAGCACATTAAAACATCTACAACCGAGATATCTATTTTACGCAATGCACAATTTCAGCAAGAAAAAGAGGCGGACCACATGCACTGCATGTCATGAAGGTTGTTGTGTTGTTCCCCTTCTTTTGTGAACAATACAGCGGTTTTTTCCGCCAAAGCCACCTTCAAAAAAGCAGTTTCAATAAAGCAAATGCGGAATAATGCAAAAATACAAAGCTTATTGAATCAACAGAAGATGAAAGGAAGCTTCCAAACCTGATCAGCCTGTAGCATACGCTTGACGCAATCACTGTTTATGTAACGATCAGCAAGATCCATACACCTAGCTTCATCAGCCAATGCAGCAGCTGCTGCTAAGTCACCCGCATGCTTCAATATTCGACTCTGGTCAAAAGACAAGCAGAATTAGTATTTTTCAAGAACATCAAACTTACGAGCTTCCAAACAACTTCTCAAAGTTACTAAAATATTTAGAGAATTAAACAAAAACAAAAATCCGCAATAATGTTTATAATTGACGTTTTTCCCTTTTCACATCAAAGAAAACCATAATGACAACAAAATCCCCCACAAGAGTAATCTTTGGGTACTTGCCTAACAACCACATATTAACGTAGGCACAATTCAAACCAACTGAGATGCTATTCAACTGATATTTCAGGTATGCATTATTGACAGCCATATATTTGCCTAGTCATTCATATTTTCATAACCAAAATTTGAACTTAGAAAAAAAAGAGGGGGGGGTTATGTGGGGGAGGGGGATGACTTTAATTTTTTGGATATTGCAGTAAAAGAAACTGAGAACTTAAAACTAGAGAACAGAATGGCCAAGCACCAATAAATAAAATAGATACACAGCTACCAATAATGCAAAACCATGGAGGTTATTAATCAGAGAATGTATAAAATCAAGAGTTTGAAGAAGGAGAGTTTAAAATATACAGAGACCTTGACAGAGTACAGATCAATCACAGTTGGAGTGTGTTCGATAGCTTCATCAATTTTCGATAGAGAAATGTCATATTGACCCCGTCTGTCGTAGTGCTGTATGAACAGAAAATTTATAAGAAAATTTCCCAAAGAAAATAAATAAGGGTGTAAAAGAAAAGGTTGTAAAACACAGGAAAAAAAAAAAACAAACTAAACATCCAAGAGAGCCAACAACCTGAGCCAATAGAAACAATGCCCACATAAGTGTTGAAGGGGGCTCCTTTTCAGTCCTGCAAGTAGTAAGACAAACATCAGTAGAGAGATAATTCAACATATACTTGATACCAAACCGATTCTCTAACTAGTTTGACATTCCAAATTCACTTTTCCCACATTAATGGTCCAACCCAAGTGAACTATTTTACATGAGAGAATAATTGGCTGCTCTTATCAGTGCTGGTAAAAGCACAGGGCCAATTAAAGTCAAAAGGCCTCCTGGATCCTAGGGAAAAAGTGCAAGGGCATGCCTAATTAAAGTAGAGCACACATTTTTTTTAAATAATGTCATAAATTTGAAGGAAAAAAATTATTAATGGGCAATGAAACAATCAAGTGATCAAATAATCATATAAATTGAAATATAACGTTTTAAATAATTCCCTTGTGCTTTACATAATATATACAACCATGGTATTTGACAAAAAATATGTATATACAACCAGGGTACTTGATAGCCATGACTACAATGAAGACATGAAGTACATGATTGAATCAAATAATACCCAATAAGGCAGAGGCCAAAAAGCACTAGGATTTTAAAGGGCTGAAGTGGTTTCGACAAGGAAAAACTCCAAAAAAAAGAGGGTTTTTTTTTTGTTGGGGGGGGGGGGGGGGGTTGTTGTGCTATGGGTTGCAGAAAAATGTAAGAGAAACAAAATTTAAAAGATGAAGAAGAGGAGGACGAATGGGGTGTGGGTTCAGGACATAGCAGATCAGAGATCAAGTTTCAGGACAACTTATCAAAAAAAAAAAAAAGTTTTGGGACAATTATTAAAAAAAAAAAAAAAAAAAAAGAAGAGAGAAGAAGAAGAAGAAAAGGAAAGGGTCGTGCTTGTGGGAAACTATCATGGGTTTTGGGAACTCATAGGTACAGTTGAAAAGAAAGGGGGGGGGAGATGCTTTTAAGCAAGAAGACCGGAGAGAAGAGAGAGAAGCATACATGGTAAACTAAATATTAATCTTTGACTCAAGCTCCTTTGGTGAGACTGTGAGAGAGAGGTATGTGTGCTGTGTACTGCAGAGTGACTTGGGTCTCAAATGGTGTGCTCTAGAATTATTAAAGGTGGAGGGGTGGGCTTCAGTTTATACTACCATACCATGAAATTGACTTTTATATAAATCTACTGTATTTGGTCACGCCAAAATCCGTTGTTGATTTGCTTGCTGCTTGGCAAGGGCGCTTTGGAAAGCATAGAAACTGTATTATTTGGTGTATTTGGAGGGAGAGGAATGATTGAAGTTTTGAAGACATCAAAAGAAACATACCGGATTTCAAACTGTTCTTTTTAAGAACTCTGTTGGATTGGATGTCCGCCAGGGACTGTATTTCCATATCTTCTATTTGTGATTTGATGGATATTTGTAATTTGAGGCTTTGGGTGACTCCTTTTTTGGGTTTTTAATAAAATCTTAATACTTCTCAAATATACATACATATATATATATAGTATTGATTTAGATGGCTACAAATCACATTTGGTGAATTTAAAAATAATTTAAAAAACAACACTGTTTGAGCAAATTGGAAAAACTCCCAACAGTGTGCCGCCTCGCTTTGGAGGTGAAAAGAGCATGGGCGTGGCGCTTTAAGCATGCTTTTACCAATATTAGCTCTTATTTCCCTAAAAGGGAGGTAAAAGGAATCAAAAGCCCAATATACACTAAAATGCAGAATCTGTTAATGGGTTCAACAATATTGTGGACAGCATCAGAATATTGTTTATTGTGTCAATATTTGAAATTTGGCATCTGTGCCACAGATATTTGTTGACATGTCTATTACAATACAACATGAGAGTGAAGAAAAGCATATATTACCTCCCAGGGTATTGGCCAGTTGTCCTTAGTGAATGCTCCAACTCAAGTATAAGTTGCTCCAGAATATCTGCCTGGATAAGAGTGAAAAGCAAAAAAAACTGGCTGAAACAATGTCCCACTGAAGCATCAAATTTTTCTACAACATTTAAATAGAATATCATGGATAAGAGTGACAAGCAAAAAAAACTGGCTGAAACAATGTCCAACTGGAGCATCAAATTTTTCTACAACATTTAAATAGAATATCACTCTTATACTCGATGATCTTTAAGAGCAAAAATACCAACCTTGCCAGGGTGATCGTACAAAGGAGAGAGATCAGAGAACAATGAAGGAACTCCCTAAACACACCAAGAAGAACAGTCATAACTTTAAACCCAATATTAGGCAGACCAATAACAATGGCATAAGAAAGAACCATAAAAACCTTTGTTAGAAGAGGTCGAATATAATTTTCGGCTGCTTCTCGAAACCTGTTGCCTTGTAGAAAGTCAAGTGGTATTCTCTGAGGCCAGGGAAAAAAAGTAGGGATCAACCAAAGGAATATTCATATAATTCATTTTACATTAGAATGAACCAGCACATCATTGTTGTTAGAATAATGGTGAAGCTATTAAGTTCATCATTTAATATCAACTTGAGCTTTTAGGATGAGTTGAAGTTTATTGTGGTATTACAATAGGCGGTCTTAAATTCGAACCATGCATCCACTCCAACTCTGATTAAAAATTAAAAATTCCACACGTTGAACCCCCACTGAGGGAAAGCTTGGGCCCACACATAAAGTGTTAGAATAATGATTAACAGTGTGTTTGGATGGCAGGGGAAGGTAAAGGGCATGAAAATTTGGGAGGATTTAATGGACCTTGTTTGCATTTCTCTATAGGGAGAGAGGGAAGGGGGTCATAAATGTCAATTTATATGACCATTCCCCTCCCCTCTCCTCACCTTCCCCCTAAACATGTACTCCCTTCCTCCAAACACACTGTACGTGATTAATTAAATTCAGATTTCTTATCAGCTAAAACTGTTGAGATAAATGGAAGTTTATCAATAATCATAGTGATGATGATGATAACAACAACAAAAAGAAGAATAAAACAAACAATAAATATATTTAACACATTTTAAGTGGATGGAGGGGGAATTCAAACCCTAGATGTCTCTGTTGGGAACACCATCAAACACCATTTGACTTATAGGTCATTGGCTAAAAACAAACAATAACTATGGTAATGAAAAAACAAAATCATGAAATCGTTGTAACAGAAAAGGTATTGAAAACATAAAATCCTCCAAAGCATCTATCATATTCCATATAATAGACAAATGCAGAAACACAAATGTGTGTGCATGTTGAGACGCCGTCAGAATTTGAACCTACAAAAGTCAAAGCATCCACCATCATTGTTTAAACAATACAAGGATATCCATGCTACTTTTAAGGAAGATGTACAACCACCACTGTACACTGAAATGGCAATGCACTCTAAAGTCAAAAGAATATATATGGTTTTAAAACTTAGTGGATAAGAATTTCAGCATAGCAATGAAAGACAAGAACCAGAGAAAGTGTAAATAAAACTGCAAACCGAGCAGGACATAATGTTTTCATTCTAAAAAGTGAAGATGGAAAAAAAAAAATCAATGAAATTGCTACCTTAACAGCAGACGACCACTTCTGTTGCTGCCCAAGAGATTTGTATAAGGCTTCTAATTGATCAATTTCATCAGCAGAAAACTGGGCATTTTCTGAATATAGCCCAACACATTTTTGTAGGCCTTCATAATATCTAACAGTGCAAAATAATAAAAATCAGTCCACACCAAAAAACTAGAAGTACAATGCAAAAAATCGCTAAGAGACATATAGTGTGTATGTACACAGTAGGTAGAAGAGAGAGAGAGAACTCATAAGACAAGTTCCTCCTGCTAAAAATGCTAGAGTTACTCATTTTTTAACTGAAAGGACAAGTATTTGTGAAAAGTCAAAGGTAGCAATGATCGAGATATGATGCAAGAAAGCTTCATTAAACAGCCCAAAACAAACTATGATTCTGACAGACATGACCTAAGTGAAAAATATGTGTTCAACCCCCTTTTTTGTTTCTTTTCTTCTGCAGGTAACTAACAAAGTTCACAATGAAAATTGTTATGTAAATCAGGATATGAAAGTTATTGATCTATAGTTTTGTCTAAGATTTAAGAATGACCATGAAGTATACCCACCACTCTTACTATATAATTTCCACATACGTAAGGTCAATAACAAACTATTAGGAGTAGAAAGCATGTGGAAGAAGACTTTTTACTAACGTTATAGAACCCTTGACATCCATAAGCTTGTGAGATCAATCTTGGTTTCTTTTAGTTGCTGTTTTGTATGTTTAAACTTAATATGTTTTATGTTTGTGATTTAAGTTTTATATGTAATAATCACATTACCACTGTATGATAAATTTAGAGCCACTAGATCATAATTTTAAAAACCGGATTGGACAAAGAACAGGAATAGAGAGTGCTTTCATTGATTTGTGATCCAAGTATCCGATCAATGGTTGAACAAGAGATCGTAAATAATTTAACTCATAATTATATCATAATATAATAATTGATAATAAATAACTTTATTCATAATTATTTATGAATACAATAAATAGAAGAGGTTCATAGTAAGTCAAAAAGTAAAAATATTTATTGAAAAAATATCCAAAAGAAATTAAAAAATTTTCAAGTATGTTTCACACCTTGTACATATCCACACAAAAAAAGTATGTTTAACACCTTGTATTAAAAAAGTAGAAACAACAAAGTAGAAATAAATAAATTAACATTACAATAATAATAATCCTTTTAAGTATATACTAGTTGCAATATTTCTCCCTTCTTTCGATTATAAAATAATAATAAAAAAAAAATTTAAAAAAAATTGCAAATTCATATACCTAATTCAATACTGTTAATCAAGTCTTTAGATTTTATATGGTTCTACTTTTCTTTTCTTTTCTTTCCTAGGTATATCACCTGAAAATTTAGAACTTTGTATGGAGGAGTTTCAGTACATTTTTACTTATCAGAAAACAGGAGTTTCAGTATGCTTAGAAAGAATCCAAGTTGTCACACATGATGGTA
Organism: Quercus ilex subsp. ballota; assembly: GCA_032727855.1. Taxonomy (NCBI): domain Eukaryota; kingdom Viridiplantae; phylum Streptophyta; class Magnoliopsida; order Fagales; family Fagaceae; genus Quercus; species Quercus ilex. The sequence goes on along the minus strand of CM064912.1, from coordinate 29,171,421 downwards.
CATATATACTAAAAAACTTTGTTACATATGGTTTTCCACTCTATTTTAGCAAATATACACAACTAGTTAACACCTTATGGCTTTGAATTTTTTTGAGAAGTAATATTATTTATTCAAAAAAAAAAAAGGAGATTACTTCATTAAATCATATGGAAAACAAAGGGAGTCCTGGAACTCCAAAATGGGGTTACAATGAGTAAAACCCCAAGCACAAGACCAATTAAACGAGGTACAAAACAGCAAGAACTTCACTTGATCAAGGGGTCACTCCTTGTCCTCAAAAGTATGGCTATTCCTTTCCTTCCACACTATCTACATCAAACATAACGGAGTAGGATTCCAAACATCTGAATAGTGCTTCCCAAACCAATTTCTTCATCCAAATTATATTTGCTACTGTTGACGGTATTTCCCACAGAACTCAAAATATTTTAAATACTCCACTCCACAAAACATAAGCAACATCACAATGAAGCAATAAGTGATCCATCATTTCCCCATTACAACGACACATACAGCACCAGAAAGCAAAGAAGAAACCCCTCATATGAAGATTATTATTAGTAAGAATCTTACCCCAAGCTACTGTTCACACAAAGGACACACTCTTGGGAGCCTTAACGCACCAAATACCCTCTGAAGGAAATGAATTAACAGATGTTCCATGAATAGCCTTATAATGATATTTAAGATCGAACATTAAACTTACCACTCCCAACCAAACACCGTCTCAACCTATCACCCCCCACCCCCAGGCATCTGGGAGTAGATTAAGCCTAGAAAGGAATTCACTGAACCCAACTCCCAATCGTGAAAGCCTCTATTAAAATGCAAAAATTAGAACGCAAGAACATTCAGGGTTGATAATATTGTAAATCTGAACGTAAAGGGGTGTATGGAGTTTAATCACTTAGGAAAGATATCTATAAAGACTTGCTTCTTGTCAATTATCATATAAATTTTCCAATATAAGACTTTTTACACATAAAGAATGAAAGACAAAGGGGTAGAGTGGCTCATTTATTAGTCAAAGACACTCATAATATCAACTTCTTTTTCCATGTGGGACTTGTTCTTCTCTGAGAAAGTCTTATTGAAAGTCCCACACTGGAGAAATGAAAGTCTTACTGGTATTCCTCTATAAATACCACACTCCATCAAGAATTGTAAACATTGAATGTATGGGCAAGTTTTTTAATGGGCTTAACATTCTTTTGTTGCTTTTCCATTTACTCCTTTATTAAAGAAGTACTGCATGTAAGGGGTAAGTTAAAAATCTTTTCAACAATTATTAAAAAAATGTCAAAATCAATCAACTGGTTCCCGTTCCAAGTTTTGACCAGTTTTTTTACTTTTCTGGTTTTTGAATGTGGACTGGAATGGGATATGTCCCATTTCACAGTTGAACTGAGGAGTCAGACCAGCTGGTCAGGTCCAGTTCTTAAAACTATGCAATATATTTCTAAATTAGTGATTGCAATTGTGACTTTGCCACTGCAACATTCTGCTTTCTAATTAAAGGCTTTCAAAAGTTGTAACAGCAGTTTTTTTTTAATAAGTATAAAATGAAATTTCAAACAAATGTATGTCTTTTCTCTCCTTTGTTTTAGGAAAGTAGTGGGTGTTCTTGCTAATTGATATCCCTTCACAAGCTCTTGTTCTCTACATCAAACTATGTGGATTGCATCAAAAGGTACAGGCCTAATACCAACTACAGATTTTAATCTCCAAAAGAATGAACAGCATAATGAGCACATTGCATCTTTCAGGAGAAGTATTACTTCGCAGTTTTCTACTAAAGAAAATCTTCAATGACCACAATTCTTTCGCTTAATAAGATTTAAGAAACACAAGAGACAGAGAGAGACTAGGAAACATGATGGCTAAATAGAAAACAATACATCTTAATCAAAAAATATTATTGTCAAATGTACATGGATCATAAATAGGCATATGTAGGCTACAAAAACAACAATTCACTAACACTAGAAACAACAACCAACATAATGAGCCACTTTCAATGCTCATCCCACTATTAGTCCTGTTTGGTACAACCTAATTTTCAGCTTTTCGAAAATGAGGTAGTTTGTAAAAGCTTTACCTAAAAAAAAGTGAAGTTTAAAACAGATGTACTTTGAAAAAAGTGTAATTTCGTTACACATTACCAAACAGGCAATCAAAAGAAACTGATAAGAAAATTGATTTTTTTCAATCAAATCAACTCAACCAGATAGATGCTGCTTTCAATTTTAAGATTTAAAGTGTCTATAGAAGTACCTATAATTGTCAGGATTCATGGAAAGTAATGCTTGGTACAATTTTTCAGCTTCTTCCAGGCGACCAAGCTTCACCAGAAGAGAAACCTCTTGCTCTTTATAAACCAATTTATCAACCTAGAAAGCCATGTGCGAGGATTAATGTTTGGTATCTGATGCTCCAAATATTCAACAATTAAAGTTAATAATGTAATAATATCCCAGCAACACATATAACAATACTCACAATTTTAAACTCTTTCTTGTGCAACTCTTCAAGTGCTCTCTCAAGAAAACCACATTCCTCTAACAAAGAAATCTGGACAAACAATTTATATAAATATAACCATCAAACATATAATGTAGCATTTTTTATGTAAAGAGTCATATCCATATTAAGCTAAGCAGTCATACCTGAAAAAGTAAGAGCAACAACCAAAGAGTTTATGCAAAAAGAGTTAATAAAAACTTGTATATTGCTTGATATGTATCTGACTTGGGCAATTGCCCCATCAGTCCAGATGACAAGATGGTTTCCTAGATATGAGAATATGCTGTGGCACGATCAGTGTCAGGAAGCTGTACTTCACAGAGGTTTATATTAGCCTAACAATAAAATATTACCTTGCACCGACAGGGTTTTTCCCTTTGTTTTTTCTACTGCTTGAAAACATATCATGTTGCACTGTAATTTTTCCTGATACTAGCATGCCAATATGAAATAAGTGAGTTAAACCTACACACTTACCCCATTTTCCACTTTTTTGCCCAATATTCGTACTGTATTTTAGAAACTATATGGCAAAGCACTTTTCTAGCAAGCATCGGTTGCAGAGACGCTTCTTGGTTGGTGGAATTGGTTGGGAAAGCACTTTTCTAGCATTTGGAATTTAGCCCCTCTATGCCTAATGTGTGTATTTGGAGGGAGCGAAACTGGCGAACTTTTGAGGACATGGATAAATCCGATGACCAGCTGCTAGCTTTCTTTAGTGGCTCTCTTTTTGATTGGTCTAGGGCTTGGAGACTCACCTCTAGTGATTCTCTCCCATTGTTCCTTAGTTCTCTTCTTTGTTCTTAGTTTTTTGTTGTTTGTTGTTTGGTTTGTTGTTTTTTCTTGTTTGTTTCCTTCCCTGTATCCCTTGTTCTGCCTTATGTTGTTTTCATGAGGTAGTTTCTTGAATATACATCTTTCTTACTTATCAAAAAAAAAAAAAAAAAACTATATGGCAATTTATCAGTCTTCCTAAAGAACCTAAGAATGAATTGTCAATCAAAGTTCTGTTTTCTATATAAGCAACTATGCAGGTCAACAAAAAATTGAACCTCATGCTTTCAAAATAAAATGATGACCCTATCAACTATCAGTAGAATTTATGCTTCTTATTTTTTTACCAAAAAGTATCAATTAATCTTGAACAAACTGCTTCCAGAATAATGGATATCTGAATTACTTAAAATTTCAAAAAAAAAGGACATAAACCATTTTGTTAAGGAGAAAGGGATGCATGCAAAGAGATTACAGAAACTAGAAGTGCAACATACATTTGGGTGTGGTGCTCATACACTTACAGAATGAGGTTTAGCGAGAAGTGGAGAAGTTGGAATGCAAAACTTTATCTATTGCGTAGAATGGTGGTCAGAAGTGGAGTTGGTCTCATGCATGTATTTCTAGTTTTCTACAGTCCATTTCTAAGTTCTATAAAACTGTTCCCCTTCTAGCTTTTTTAGCACCCCTTGACGGTTACAACAAGGTGACCCGTTATCCCCACTGCTCTTTATACTAGTTACGTATTTGTTGCATCATGCTCAAGAAAACTGCGGAGGGGGTTTTCTTACAGGATTCCAGGCAGGACCTGCTGTCAAGTGGCTAAGTATCTCCCATCTCTTATTTGCTGATGATACCATTTTATTTTGTGATGTGAATACTAAACAAATTCTTTATATCAGAATGGTGATGAATTGCTTTGAAGCTGTTACAGATTTTAAAGTTAGCCTAGGCAAGACTGAAGTGGTCCCTATAGGTAATGTGGGTAACATAATTAGCAGATATACTATGCTGTAAATTGGGAACCTGCTGATGAATTACCTGGTAATGCCATTGGGTCCCCATCCCCCCTTTAAGGCACATTCTGTGTTGAATCCTATCTTAGAGAAGGGAACATAGACTGCCTGGTTGGAAGAGATTACTTTACCAAAGGGAGGGAGGCTAAAATTGTTGAAGAGTACACTTTCAAGCTTACTGACATATTATCTATCTTTATTAACTATTTTCATGTTTGTGGCAAATATACTAGAGAGAATACATAGATATTTCTTGTGGGTGCCTCAGAAGTGTAGTCCAAATGCTCTTTGGTGGCGTGGAATTTTGTTTGTTCACCCATTGCTGAAGGTCACTTGGAGTCAGGAAAATTGGGAGCTTTAATCATGCCTTGATGGGGAAATGGTCATGGTTCTTTGCAGGTGATAGGTTTTATGTATGGGGGGGAGGGGGTGGCTGGAGTTCAAAACCAAGTAGAGGGACTCATCAGTGTAAGCATAGTATCCAATCTGGTTCTTTCCTTTCAAAATGGGACCGTCAATGAAGGGGATGGCACACAAGTAAGGATCTAGCACGATAAATGGAGTGAACACCATTCTCTAAAAGAGTGGATTTGTACCCTAACTTGTAAATGTGCTCAGTTGACAAAGATGCCACAGTTATATTTAGCCTTGTCTAGCCAGAAGGGTGCGATAGGATGCTCATGTTGTTTGAGGTACCAATGTTATTCCATTCCCTTGGAAGAGAACTTAGTGTGTTAAGGCCCCGAAGAGGGTGTCTTTCAGAGCCTTCCCAAAAGAGGTCTCTTTAGTTGGCTAGTGCTGTATGTACCAGTGTAGGGGGGAAACAATGGACCATTTACTACTCCATTTTGATGTTGCAAATATTTTGTGGGGCATAGGTGTTTGGGAATCATTGAGTGTTGCCAAAATCAATAGCAAAACTGTGATTTGGTTGGAGGATTTGGTTTGAAAGTCACTTTTCAAATGTTTGGAAACTTATTCTGCTATGTTTGATGTAGATATTGAGGGAAGGTAAAATCTGCACTTTTGAAGATACAAAGAGCAACGGATCAGTTGGAATCCTCATTGATTCGAACTTTATTTAATTGGTCTTGTGCGTGGGATTTTACACATGAAAACTCCATTCTCAAGTTCAAATATTCACTTCACTTTTGTGTAAATTCTTTGTAACTTTTTAAGTTACTTTGTGTTCATAATCGTGAACATGAAGTAATCTTCTCTCTAAATAAAATACCATTACTTATTAAAAATGTATATGAAAAATATACATGAGACATAAAAAGGTCAAACCAATGAACTGAATTTGTGATTGCAATGTTTTCAAAAATAATGTCAATAAGAAACAGCTTCAAGGTCACTGGACATACACTTTCAAGAAAACATTCTTACTTCTCAACAAAAGGCACTAGGCACTAGGAGTATTCAACATAGGTTTATAGAATAATACTAAAAATAATAAAGATAATGATCATCATCATCATCATTAAATAACAGCAAACCACTATATGTACAAGTCTAAATCAGGAAGCAGGCATCAAACAAGTGAAAAAGGAAATTTAAACATATGAGCTCTAGACCAAATGGCACCTCCTCTCCCTTGTAAGAGTAAGGTGAAGGGTTCAAGAACCACCAGGTGCCTATGTAGTTACCAATAAATAATGTATGTCATAAGCTATCATACCTTGTACAAGAGCATTTCCCCATGCTCACAACGTTCATTGTCTGGAGGATAATCTTCTTCTAGCGTCCCTTCATATGCTTCTAGAATTTCAACTGCTTTTGACGCACTGATACATAAACAAAAAATGTTTGTTTAGGGTATTCAATCAATCCAGGACCTAAAATATCACTTCCTAGAACTGGAGCACAAAAAAAATTTAATGGATCACATGCAGGAGTTACAAAGGTGAAATAACTTGATCAAACTTCTTCTATCAAAGGCTTAAAAAAATAAAGATAAATTAGCTACCAACAATACAACAAACCCAACTGGGTATCTAATCAGCATAGTTGCCAAAAGAAATCATCCCCATAAATAAAGAATTCTCCGGGTTCAATCCCGTGTAGCATGTATGTTGCATTTACCTATCAAAAGAAAGTTAATAAGGAACCATCAATATAACAAAAGAAAGGAGAGAAAAGCTGGCATTCCTTAATATAATTCTCCTTAAGATTCTTGTGCCAGATAAATGAGCACCCTATCAAAGAAGAGTTTGCCACATGCAGCAAGATCATCCAGGCATCCACGTGTGGAAAAATTTGTTCAGATTTCTTTTGAGTGAGTTCAAGCAGTCAATCCTTTAATTACATTCTCACTACATTTAAATCACATTGATAAATGCCATGTCTACATGGATTTAATGACAAATTGGATATGTACGCTCTCCTCTGTCAACAGATTTATTGATATGTGCCACAGCTGATTATGTTACACTGAGCAGATAAAGCAAATTTTAAAAGGAAAAGCATGAGAAAGCAGCGGAAGAGAAATATGTGGTCACAGAAATTCCAATTCAAGACATTAAACAACTTGAATAGATATCAGCTATACTGTAAATAGATGAGGATACATACAATGAAATTGATGCTACCACAATGAAGGGAAGCTGATTCTGATTTAATGAATTAAAGATCATATTCAACACATGCAAATCAACTAATATTAAGTAGTTATCATTAAATTACGGTAACCACCATTTTGGTGGAACAGTAGAACAAGATAATAAGAACTCCTAATGTAACACTATTAACGGGCATAAGAATGAAAAACTGTACAAAAAGATGGGCAACAGAAAATTGCAAATCCAAGGATCGAATCATACTTTGAGTTTAAATGATGGGCAACAGAAAATCCAATCCAATTCATGCGATGATTTGGTTTCAGAGACAGAAGTTTCTGTCTTGTCTCAACAAAACCTGCCAAATCCCGCATCTGTGCCTGTAACATTAAAGGTAAATAGCGTCATTAGCAAAAACAAAGCCAAATGGAAAATCCTAAAAACCACAAAAAGACTAGAGAAAAAGGAAGAGACAAACAAGCTTTTTTTATTGGTAAGTTATATATACACTGTAAGTATTGAACCTACAACCGCACACTCCTTGCTCTTACAAAGTGAGGCCGTGTCATTTGAGCTAGAGCTCATTGGCACCAAAAAATAATGACAAAATCTAAAGGCCATTGCTATGATAAGAACAAACTATAATGAACAACCATCCAACTTAAATAAGCATCTAAAGGTCATCCCCCCCCCCCCCCCAAAAGGCGAGTGTGGCACTATGGCTCCACATACATTGTTCAATTTGTATCCAGAAAATTTTTAAGCAAGCTATATCTGTGATTCAAATGGAAAGACTTTTTAGTTACATAATATGTTTACTTGAATTGGGGTTTCTTCTTTATGAAATCAAGCATCTAAAAGGCCAGAGAAATATTTAAGAACAATTCTTCAGAGGTGCTTCAGGGAGACTAGAGATGCATTGTTTTTGTCACACCTAATGTCAGCTAAGGAATTTTTAAATTTTAACAGGTATTTTCACTATGATCAACTCTAAGAATAATTTGCAATAAATGATGATAATATTGAGTTCAAAAGGACCATGAGAGGTACAGATGTGCAGGCAGAGAATATGCCCCAGAGCCTCAACAATATATTTTGACAGCCAAATGCCACGACTTACAAATAACAATTTGAAAGAAGCAAACCACAGACACCAGCATTAGTAACACGACTAGTAAAAAAGTCACTACCAATAGAATTTCCTTCCACTTTATTGCAGATATCAAGCAGCGTCTACAAATTTAATACAATTTGAAGACTGTCATGTCCTATGCCAGTTTCGAACACTTATGGCCATCACAGTCCTTGGTATGGTCATTAAAAGTAAAAGGCTAGCATAGAGATGTTTTCTTAATTAATCTGCAGCAAGCTATCCTTCACCCATAAGAACAGGATGGAGAGTGAGATCGTGGGCTCCTAGTTGCATACTTACCAATTTAAGAATAATAATACTAATAGTTATTATTATAATTATTCACTAATCATAATCATCAAAGAAGAGATCAGCATTTAACAAATACCTGTAAGAGTGACAGGTCCCTAAGTATCTCAATATTTTCCGGATCTATCCTCAGTGCATTTCGGTAGCATTTAATTGCCTCCCTGTATTCTCTGTCTGACCGGTAAAGGAGACCATATACATGCCAACAAACATGACTTTTGAGGTCATTCTGCACCAATATAGGCATTTAAGCCCAACATTACATTATACAACAATGGTTTCTGAAATTAAAGTTGTTTTAGTGAGAAAATAGTGTGAGACAACATCCCCCTACCTTTAACCCTTGTCGGACAAGTTCATACGCTTCGGTTTTACGGTCCATGCAATTTAATGTCAGACCCTTCATAGCTAAAGTTTCTGGAAACCATGAGGGAAACAGGAAACATAAATGTATAGACATCAAAATACAAATTAAGAAAAAATATAAATGAAAATCAAACTATGAAAGTATGGGGATAACAACCCCCCTCCCAAAAAAAAATAAAGAACAAGGATCGACATGGTAAATGAACATTTGGCAACTGTGCATATAAATCTGTAACTACATTGCTTTTTTAGTAGTAAAACTACCAGGATTTTATGCTGCTTGTGCTTCTTTTCTTGATAAATTGAATTCTAATTTTAAGTTTGAATTTAAAACAAATAGAAAACCGGGTCAAGGAAACATTGGTAAGCCAAGAAATTAGTTTCCTGCAGTTTGCGGAGTAAGGATTTGGTTTGCTAAAAGAGTTTATCCTCACACAGGTTCAGTTACTTCCATTACCCAAAAATTTTCTTATAGGTTATTACACACACCCACGTTCTTACAACCTCACCCTTCACCATGCTCTTACAAGGGATGGAGTTGCCATTTGAGCAGTTCATCAGCACTTCCATTCTCCAACACAGATCATGAAATCTAAAATTATTTTTAAAAAAGAAAATTAATGTCCTTTCTCACTTGCACTTGTCAAGTGTTCTTTTATGCTCAGCTTGCTCCCTTAGGAAGTTGATTCAACAGCCACTAAATATATTGCATAGCTTTTCAGGCTCTTCATACATTATTCACTTTCGATGTTTTTCTTAGTACCCTTAATTCTCATAATAATTTGCACTTGAGGAAATGCGTTTCTATGTTGTGCTTGATTGTCCCATTTTGTGAATTTTCACAGAGAAAATACCACAGAGAAAACATGTGAATTCAGACAGTAAGGCTAAAACTAATGAATATGTCCAGACAATAAAGAAAATAGACAACAAAAATACTTTGTGCACGTTTGGTATTGCCATAGGAAGTAGAGCTTTGGTTACACAATAAAGAGATTTAACTGAAAAGAAGCTTTTAACTTTAAAAGAGCTTCAGAATTTTGACCGTTCATGACAAATAATAGTGAATTGTGCCTTAAAATTCTGGATTTATAAAGCATGAACAAAGAATTGTAGAGCTTTTTTCCTAAAAGATCCAAATATTTCAACTTTTTTTATAAATAACTACAAAACATCTTTATGGGGGTTAAAATCTCTTTCCGGTGAGGCTAACAGGTGCCCAATTCATTTTCCCAAAAATAGCTTTAGAGCTCTTAAATGAGACGTACCTCCATGTTCTGGAAACCTTTTCAATATGGCATCAGCTGCCTTCAGCCCTTTCTTATATTGTTTAGTTTCATATGATTTCTGCATAGCAAAATGAAGATTCAATTAACAATCACAAAACATCTACGTTCTAAAATGCGTACGGCGTTAAAAATAAAAATAAAAAATTGCCTAAGTAATACATACAGGCCCTACATAGATACATGTCTACAAAGTATGCAGTGCCATAGTTGTCCAGCTTCAAAAACTGATTGCCATTATCCACACATCCAATGGCATATGAAAAGAAAATGAAACTCAAACATGTAGACTTTGTATTCATTTCAAAACTATCCAATCCCACCAGAATCAAATCATTTTTTCACAATCACAGAAAACCCAGTTGACCAAATCACTCATATTTCCCAGCAAAAAGCAAAATCAGCGGAATAACAAAAAACCCAAATTTCCATCTTTGTATTTCCACTACTAAACTGAACTTCTTAATCCAACCCAGTTAACAGAATCATCCATTTTCCTCCGAAAATAAATAAAACAAAGCATAAACACACAAAAAACCCAGTATTCCTTTTCAGATTCAGAGCACAAATAGATAAAGCTAAACAGAATTAAAATACAAAAAAAAAAAAAAGAGAATCTAGGGTTTTAGGGGGAAACAAGGAAAGAGAAAGTGAATGAAGTTCGATCGTGTTGTGATGAATAAGACAGAACGAGATTAAAGGAAAGAGATTGAAACAAAGAGAGAGAGAGAGAGAGTAAAGGGAATCGGACGCTTACAACAATGAGCTTGAAGAGGTTTGCCTCTTTTGGAGGCAGCGAAGCACCCATTGTTTCTCACAGCAAGCGAGCAAGAACCACAGAGAGAGAGAGACAGAGACAGAGACAGAGAGAGAATTGGAAGAGTAGAGGTTTTGTCTTGTTTAATAGTTATAACTTAGTAAAGGGCTGCGGTGTGAGATAGATTGAGAGAGAGAGAGAGAGAGAGTGGCGTCTATCTGCTGCAACCTCAACCCTACTACTATACGAACAAGGAGGAAAGGATTGAGAAAATAATACTATAACAATTTTTTTTTTTTTTATAATAATAAAACTGTAATAAAAATTTAAAAATACCAAGATCCATTGCTTCCAAGTTCCAACTTGCCCTTTTTTCACTTTTTTCTTTTTCTTTTCTTTTTTCTTCGAGGGATTTTCTTTTCTTCTTTTTTTAATACTTAATTGGTCCTGAAATTGTAAAATTTAAAATCGTTTTTAGTTCTCAAAAAATTATAGATGTGTGGAATTAGTCATTTCGTAGTCTTGTCGTTAGGACTCTTATGAGTGAATGCCGGTTGAATTTTGCAACATATATAAAAATTATAATGGTGATATTACTTAACATGTTTGATATATGTATTTAAACACATATTTTCAGTATTTAAATAATATTATAAATATTTTTATACACTTTTTCATTTATAAGTATTTCTAAAAAAATTTGTCAAAGGCCTTGTAGTTGAATTGGCACCTCCTCATGCACAAAGTGCTTGGGAGTTTAGGGGGGCAAGGATTCAAGCTGCGGGGTTCACATTACATGTTGTAATTATTTCTCTCTCTCTCAAAAAAAAAAGTATTTCCAAAAAAACTTAAAACTGTTGTTTAAACACACTTACTTATTTTTTGTCAACTTATTTTACTATTCAACTTATTTTTGCTACCTCATTGCACTTTTTAGTACTATTCATAAATCACATTGTACTATTTCAGCTAACTTTTACCTTTATCTACAGTACTTTCAGTAAAAAAATTTCAGTGACTCTAAATTACGCATAGTACAAATTTTAGAGACTTAAAATATGTATTTTTCTCTTTTATTTTGTAATTGAAATAGTCAATTATAATAAATATATTAAAATAGTTGTTTTTGTAGTCTTATTGTTTTAAGGGAACGCCACTAAGGGTCTGTTTGGATACCGCTTATTACTAAAAACTCAAAACATCATAGCAAAATAATTTTTAAATGTATGAATAGTGTTGTGGGACTCAGTTTTAAATAAAAAAATTACTGAAATCCGTATTTGTGGGTCTGGTGAACAGTGCACAGGACCCACACAAAACGTTAAACGCAGCTGGAAATTTCATTCTCAGTGCTATTCAAACTCACGCTAAGTTCTGTTGAATTTTGTCATGTAAACAACAAGAATAATAGTGATATTACATAATGGAATGACATTATATGTTTACAATTAAAAAAAATAAAAACATTTCAAATTTTAATATTAAAATATAAGTGATAGAACTCTTAGAGACCAAAAATATATGGTAAATTAGTATTAATTTTATTTTTCCAACCTTTTTCATTTTGTCTTGGAAATTTTTCAAACTATAAAAAATATAAATGTAAAACTAGTTATGTACACGTACTAGTAGAATTAAGAATTAATCCAAGAATTCTTACTTGTTGTAAATAAGGACTGACTCTCAAAAAAAAAAAAAAAGGACTGGGGATGTTTTGACCTAAAAAAAAACATTATTATTAAAAAATGTTATTAAAGTTCAGTAATTTCTTCCTAAGCCTTTTTTTTAATAAAAATTGAATATAATGAGACAAGATAAATTAAGCCACGTTGATTTTTTTATTAAAGACTTTCTTTTTTTTGTTTTGAATATTCCGATTATAGTTATTAATTCAGTTATCACCCTTCAATTCAGGCCTGGCTGGCTGACGTTTTGTTTCGAAAGGCATGGCTGACTCTATGTGAGTGAATGCTTTGTTTTTGTTTTTGTTTTTGTTTTTGTTTTTTTTATTTTTCCTTTCCTGTTTGTGGTAAGTTTTAACTTTTAAGTAACTTTTAACACCAGAAAGAAAAAGAAAAAAAAAAATCAAATCCAACCGTCATACCACATAGTCATCGTGATAGAAAAGTACAAATGGCCTGTTTGGTAATATTATTCTAATAACGTTGTTTGTATTTTTTAAAAATACGTGTGAGTGAAAAATGTGTGAAAATAAGTGTAATATTATTTAAAAGCTGAAACATGTATCTAAACACATGTACAAAATACGTAATATTTAGTAAAAGACATAATTGGCAAGCCTAGCAAATGTTGGACGACCTAAGTAACAAGTGGACTCTCCCATTGTTGTACTTAACCATGGTATCCCAAGTTTCTCAAAAAAAAAAAAAAAAAAAATACTGTGAGAGACCGCGCCCCCGGCCCTTTTTATAGGAAAGTTGGGCCAAACCCACGTGAATGGGCGGAGTCGTGTTATTACCTCTCAAAATGAATGTTCAACTGATTATATTTTCCCATTTAGATTAAGAGTTTTACAATGGAGTCGCCACTTATTTAATTGTTGGAATAAATAAGAAAACCATAATTGAAAAATTCATCATTTTATTAATTTGAAATTGAATTTACATTGAACATAGGAAATTACATGGCTTTGGTCCTAGATACAATCTAAGATAAAGTACATGACTTTGTTTCCTAGTTACAATCTAGAAATTGAAAATTACAAGGATAAGCATTTGATCTACTAACCCTTGATCTAAGTTCGGAGGCTATGTTACAAGGTGGGAAGGTGTTAAGCACCCACCTTACCCGGTAAAACCGGTCTTCTAGACTATGGTGGCCAACATTCATATTACATCATCCAATATGTTATTAATCAATTTACATGTTGAATTTGAAGTGTGTGCATGTGATAAACCCTAATTCAATTTATTAAGTATTGCATTTGGATTGAAAAATAAATTCTAGTGAATATGTGTGTATGGTGACATCCTAGATTCAAGGACTTGAAAAAATTATGAAACAAATATGTTTTTCATATTTTTGATATGGATTTAAGATCAAAACTAGTGTTTATGCATGAACATGTGATGAACAACCAAGAACATGTGAAGAACACATAAGAACAATTAAGAACATTCAAACATATTCAAGAGAATTTAAATAATCACTATCATGTTTTAATCCTAAATTCTCATCATGGAAACACAAGAAACAAGTTAGGGAAATGGATTATACCTTAATGCAAGATCCATACGGTGGAGGAGGAGACTCTTGGTGGAGGTTCTAAAGGTGAAGAAAAGAAGAAACTAGGAGAGGGAGAGTGAGTCTCACTCAATACCTTGAGTCTCAAAAAGACCAAGATATGACAAGACTACTCAACTTCACTAGCACTCAAAAG